>CM037157.1:11290729-12490729 GCA_020921065.1 Vaccinium darrowii
TTCTAAACATAAATATCAATTAATTTTCATTCTTGAACTCTTTAATTTTTTTTGTTTGGGTATAGGTATATTCGGGGAAACCCGATCCCCATCGGGAGGTGGGTTTTGTCCTTTATCTAATATTCCCAATTGGGATGGGGGCGGGGATGGTGCAAGACCCCTCCGATCGGGGATTGGGTATGGAATAGGATCCCCAATCCATACCCTACCGTTGCCATCCCTAATGTGAGGTTATAGTTAATAACTTTACAAAGTGCCTCTTACACAAAAAGGACACCATCACGGTCACAATATTGCTCATGAGGTGACATTTGTTACAGCACATGTTGCATGAGACTGGGCTTCTCTAGAGGCAGCGTAGGATGTATGATGGATTCAATGGAGCCAAATATTAGTTTCATTATAGTAACAAGTATCATTACCATGTCTTATTCAAAACCAAACTCATTGAGAGGATCGATGAGGCTGGCTGATTGAAGGTGCTATAGTGGTAGGAACATAGAAACAGGTGTCCAGTGAAATTTATGGTAGTAGGAACATAGAAAACAGGTGTCCAGTGAAATTATAGACTACTTGTATACTTGTAAGTGCAGCAACTCACACAGCTTGTGTCAAGAGGATTACCTTATTGTTCACATGGTGAAGTGTTTGTTAACAAATAGGCAATGTATTCCTGGCGTACAAGGACTTCAGATAGATGCATATGGGGGCGTAAGGACTAGGAACAAACCGTTATGTGTTTCAATTAGCAATGCTTAAACATAGAGGGAAAGATGCATTTTGATTAATCGATCCTGATGACATATTCAAAATTGAGTAGACTAGCTGTTATCCTCTATGGTCAGTTGGACACGAACTGTCCATTTGTTATTCGACTCTTGGTCCATATGTCAGTGTTAGAACCTCTACTAGTCTATTTTTAACATTTAGAAATTGATATTGAGTGCTGGTGCTCTTTGTACACCAGATTTAGAAATTGACATTGAGTGCTGGTGCTCTTTGTACACCAGATTTAGGATTTAACTCCTAGTACAACTCTTTAGATTTGTTTGTATCAATCTGAAATTAAAGTAGGCAATTGATGACTACAGAATTCCAAGTGCAATAAACTCTAACGAATCTTATGCAACAAGATTCACACTGATTCCAAGCATGCCTATGGCTTTCCCTTAATCTAAAGTAATAACAGCCACTATGTATTTACTGAGTATTTTGTGTCATTCTATTCGTTTTTTAGGAATTGTTCTAATCTGATAACTAATAGTTTTATGTAGAAGTGATTGTACAACATTCTGAAGCATGATACTTCAGCTGGGATCAGAATTATGAGATAGAAAACGTATAGATGGTGTACATAATACGTATATAGATGATGGTATAGATTGCCATAACAATATGCATTATCAAATGTTTCTCGGTATCCTAAGTTTATCATTTTCACATTTACTCAGTGTTCTAAAAATCGGTCAAATCGGCCAACTAGTCGGCCCAAAGTCGCTAGTCGGAGGTCTCCTGACTTCATCGAAACCCAACTTCTCGAGCAAAAGTCGGCAATTAGTCAGCCAAGTCAGCGATTCAGCCAAAAATCGCTAGTCGGCAGCTAACCGACCAGGGACCAACTAGCGTCTTTTAGAACCTTGCATTTACTTTCTAAAGCAGTGTAAGATGCTTTACGGGGATCATTAATCTGAACATGTATCAAGTAGGGGATTCTAGGGTATTAATAATGACTGCCCAGATACTATTCCAGCAGAATGCAGGCGAGGCAGCCCCACCGGAAGTGCTATCACCTGTGTGTAACTTCATATCTGTGTTGTGTGTGTATGAGACTAATAATATGCATGATCTGAATTTCTGTGATATTGGGACGGATCTGTCCTTAGTGCACATGTTATGTGGGTTGTTTTTCAGAAATAAGTAAAAGGAAAACAGTTCTCTTCTGGTTAGTGTGCAAAAGCTGTGTGTCAATATTTGAACTCCAACAATTGAAATAGGATTCCCACAGGTATGAGTCTGTCCAATTTTTCCTGAATATCCAGAATGATACTACGACAGTTGGAGAGACGGAGTTAGATATTTTGGAGGATCAATTGGCTCCACTTTGGAAGTAGAGTGATGTGGAAGGGACCACTAGCCAAAGCCTAATAAGTTCGTGAAGCACAAAAGACAGATAATTCTATTTGAGGGAACTCCCACTCAATGATGAGGAAGAACAAGTTTCTATATATAGCCCCCTTAAAGCCTTCAAAAATCAGAGTGTTCCACTTACTGTTTAAGCCATTGCATAATTTTCTAGCAAAGTTAACAATGAGTCTGTCACTCCCAATTTGATTAGATCTTATTGCATGTCTACTTTAGTTTGCAACTTTTGGAAGTACTAACCAAGGTAATAGATCAGAAAACATCAACACGTTGTGGAAAGATTCTGTACAAAGCTTGGAAATTTACCTTTCACTTAGTGTGAAGTACTAAGGTTGCACAAACCCCCTTCTGTCAGTTGAATGTTGATGGACTTCTATACGTCACGCAATAGGACAAAAATAACTTCCACATTCATGATCAAATAGAAGGAAGATGTTGGATGAAAAGCTTGGGAATGGTCCCATGTTACAACTTTTGCCACAGAACTAGATTGTAGACAACTGTCCCAAACGACCATACCTGTTGCAAGTTGCCAAACTTGTGTCAGAAACCAAGATAACGGACTTCAACAGTCATAACAACTCATGTATCAGTGAGCAAGTCCAAAGAACAATTTTGAGTTGACAATTAACTAGTTTTACATAGCTAAACAAGCATCAGGAAACGTGCTGCTTCATATTATCTCCTTCCCGGCCACCAGTCTTTACCTGGATATCCTCTCTTCTCAGGGATGACATATTTCTCAACATGCAGCCAACTATGACACCTCATCGGCTTTACGATTGCCACAAACACTGAGAAAGAGTTTTTACAAAGCAATACTTAAGTGTACCGAGGGAAGCGACTAGGAATTACCTCCTTCCAAGCCACCATTCTTTGGCTTCCTATTCTCACGAATTACGAAATTCTAAACATGCTAAATAACTGTGGCTTTGTTCCCTCGTGTCCATGGTATGTGCAATAACCCAAAAGCAACTATGATCAAAATGGGAAAAGATGTTGATGTGCATTCTGTTTTTGCCTCCACAACGGCTAATACAGTTCTACCACTGCCCCAAGAATGGCCACATTTCCCAGTTCAAATTGATCTAAAAGCGCCAATTTGTTTTTTCCCTGTTAAAAGAAGCACTACACTTATCGGACATTTCCAAGGGGATACTAGAATAGATAAATAGTCTATAGGAGTAGGAAGGAAATTTGGATTAAGTCACATTTTCACTTGCACATATCAAAATTTCCCCTTACATAAACTCATATGGTTGTTAGTTAAAAAACCCTTGACCATGGGTATTAGCAATTTCAGCTTAATGTTAACCAGAAATATGACTAAGTTAAAACAAAGGAAAATTTGTATGGAACAATTGAAGACTATTGTTCTTTCAAAATGTGCTCTTCAAATATGCATGGAGCTAGTTTAGAGATATTGCATATGAAATGTTCGGATACTGCATCTGACACAATTTACTGCTTCTTTTGACCAGCATGAAGTCAATAATGAACGGTACAACAAATCAAAAGAGGAACATCATCAATTGGCAAATCCAACTTCCGAGGTCAAGGTAACCACTAAGAATAAGATATTTCTAGTGGTTACCTTGACCTCGGAAGTTGGATTTGCCAATTGATGATGTTCCTCTTTTGATTTGTTGTACCGTTCAATTATTGACTTCATGCTGGTCAAAAGAAGCAGTAAATTGTGTCAGATGCAGTATCCGAACATTTCATATGCAATATCTCTAAACTAGCTCCATGCATATTTGAAGAGCACATTTTGAAAGAACAATAGTCTTCAATTGTTCCATACAAATTTTCCTTTGTTTTAAACTTAGTCATATTTCTGGTTAACATTAAGCTGAAATTGCTAATACCCATGGTCAAGGGTTTTTTAACTAACAACCATATGAGTTTATGTAAGGGGAAATTTTGATATGTGCAAGTGAAAATGTGACTTAATCCAAATTTCCTTTCCTACTCCTATAGACTATTTATCTATTCTAGTATCCCCTTGGAAATGTCCGATAAGTGTAGTGCTTCTTTTAACAGGGAAAAAACAAATTGGCGCTTTTAGATCAATTTGAACTGGGAAATGTGGCCATTCTTGGGGCAGTGGTAGAACTGTATTTAGCCGTTGTGGAGGCAAAAACAGAATGCACATCAACATCTTTTCCCATTTTGATCATAGTTGCTTTTGGGTTATTGCACATACCATGGACACGAGGGAACAAAGCCACAGTTATTTAGCATGTTTAGAATTTCGTAATTCGTGAGAATAGGAAGCCAAAGAATGGTGGCTTGGAAGGAGGTAATTCCTAGTCGCTTCCCTCGGTACACTTAAGTATTGCTTTGTAAAAACTCTTTCTCAGTGTTTGTGGCAATCGTAAAGCCGATGAGGTGTCATAGTTGGCTGCATGTTGAGAAATATGTCATCCCTGAGAAGAGAGGATATCCAGGTAAAGACTGGTGGCCGGGAAGGAGATAATATGAAGCAGCACGTTTCCTGATGCTTGTTTAGCTATGTAAAACTAGTTAATTGTCAACTCAAAATTGTTCTTTGGACTTGCTCACTGATACATGAGTTGTTATGACTGTTGAAGTCCGTTATCTTGGTTTCTGACACAAGTTTGGCAACTTGCAACAGGTATGGTCGTTTGGGACAGTTGTCTACAATCTAGTTCTGTGGCAAAAGTTGTAACATGGGACCATTCCCAAGCTTTTCATCCAACATCTTCCTTCTATTTGATCATGAATGTGGAAGTTATTTTTGTCCTATTGCGTGACGTATAGAAGTCCATCAACATTCAACTGACAGAAGGGGGTTTGTGCAACCTTAGTACTTCACACTAAGTGAAAGGTAAATTTCCAAGCTTTGTACAGAATCTTTCCACAACGTGTTGATGTTTTCTGATCTATTACCTTGGTTAGTACTTCCCAAAAGTTGCAAACTAAAGTAGACATGCAATAAGATCTAATCAAATTGGGAGTGACAGACTCATTGTTAACTTTGCTAGAAAATTATGCAATGGCTTAAACAGTAAGTGGAACACTCTGATTTTTGAAGGCTTTAAGGGGGCTATATATAGAAACTTGTTCTTCCTCATCATTGAGTGGGAGTTCCCTCAAATAGAATTATCTGTCTTTGTGCTTCACGAACTTATTAGGCTTTGGCTAGTGGTCCCTTCCACATCACTCTACTTCCAAAGTGGAGCCAATTGATCCTCCAAAATATCTAACTCCGTCTCTCCAACTGTCGTAGTATCATTCTGGATATTCAGGAAAATTGGACAGACTCATACCTGTGGGAATCCTATTTCAATTGTTGGAGTTCAAATATTGACACACAGCTTTTGCACACTAACCAGAAGAGAACTGTTTTCCTTTTACTTATTTCTGAAAAACAACCCACATAACATGTGCACTAAGGACAGATCCGTCCCAATATCACAGAAATTCAGATCATGCATATTATTAGTCTCATACACACACAACACAGATATGAAGTTACACACAGGTGATAGCACTTCCGGTGGGGCTGCCTCGCCTGCATTCTGCTGGAATAGTATCTGGGCAGTCATTATTAATACCCTAGAATCCCCTACTTGATACATGTTCAGATTAATGATCCCCGTAAAGCATCTTACACTGCTTTAGAAAGTAAATGCAAGGTTCTAAAAGACGCTAGGTGGTCCCTGGTCGGTTAGCTGCCGACTAGCGATTTTTGGCTGAATCGCTGACTTGGCTGACTAATTGCCGACTTTTGCTCGAGAAGTTGGGTTTCGATGAAGTCAGGAGACCTCCGACTAGCGACTTTGGGCCGACTAGTGGCCGATTTGACCGATTTTTAGAACACTGAGTAAATGTGAAAATGATAACTTAGGATACCGAAAACATTTTGATAATGCATATTGTTATGGCAATCTATACCATCATCTATATACGTATTATGTACACCATCTATACGTTTTCTATCTCATAATTCTGATCCCAGCTGAAGTATCATGCTTCAGAATGTTGTACAATCACTTCTACATAAAACTATTAGTTATCAGATTAGAACAATTCCTAAAAAACGAATAGAATGACACAAAATACTCAGTAAATACATAGTGGCTGTTATTACTTTAGATTAAGGGAAAGCCATATGGCATGCTTGGAATCAGTGTGAATCTTTGTTGCATAAGATTCGTTAGAGTTTATTGCACTTGGAATTCTGTAGTCATCAATTGCCTACTTTAATTTCAATTGATACAAACAAATCTAAAGAGTTGTACTAGGGAGTTAAATCCTAAATCTGGTGTACAAAGAGCACCAGCACTCAATGTCAATTTCTAAATCTGGTGTACAAAGAGCACCAGCACTCAATATCAATTTCTAAATGTTAAAAATAGACTAGTAGAGGTTCTAACACTGACATATGGACCAAGAGTCGAATAACAAATGGACAGTTCGTGTCCAACTGACCATAGAGATAACAGCTAGTCTACTCAATTTTGAATATGTCATCAGGATCGATTAATCAAAATGCATCTTTCCCTCTATGTTTAAGCATTGCTAATTGAAACACATAACGGTTTGTTCCTAGTCCTTACGCCCCCATATGCATCTATCTGAAGTCCTTGTACGCCAGGAATACATTGCCTATTTGTTAACAAACACTTCACCATGTGAACAATAAGGTAATCCTCTTGACACAAGCTGTGTGAGTTGCTGCACTTACAAGTATACAAGTAGTCTATAATTTCACTGGACACTGTTTTCTATGTTCCTACTACCATAATTTCACTGGACACCTGTTTCTATGTTCCTACCACTATAGCACCTTCAATCAAGCCAGCCTCATCGATCCCTCTCAATGGAGTTTTGGTTTTGAATAAGACATGGTAATGATACTTGTTACTATAATGAAACTAATATTTGGCTCCATTGAATCCATCATACATCCTACGCTGCCTCTAGAGAAGCCAGTCTCAATGCAACATGTGCTGTAACAAATGTCACCTCATGAGCAATATTGTGACCGTGATGGTGTCCTTTTTGTGTAAGAGGCACTTTGTAAGTTATTAACTATAACCTCACATTAGGGATGGCAACGGGTAGGGTATGGATTGGGGGATCCTATTCCATACCCAATCCCCGATCGGAGGGTCTTGCACCATCCCCGCCCCCATCCCAATTGGGAATATTAGATAAAGGACAAAACCCACCTCCCGATGGGATCGGGTTTCCCCGAATATACCTATACCCAAACAAAAAAAATTAAAGAGTTCAAGAATGAAAATTAATTGATATTTATGTTTAGAAATATCAATTGATATTCATTGAATATTAAGTTGTCTATAATAGATAGTAATTAATAAGATTTACTAATTAAAGAGGTAATTGTTTACAAATGTACTCAGATTTATACGCATTTTCTTATTTATATCTGCATGTATAATATTGTACATGTAGTATTTATAACCGGGTACAGGGAGGGTATGGGGCGGGTACAGGTATTCGGGGGTGGGGATTACAAAATCATACCTGCCCATACTCGAGCGGGTTTTCTTCATATCCTATCATACCCGCTACCATTGGGGATTTTTTTTTGGATTATCCTTGCCTCCATATGAGTGGGCGGGTATCTAATGGATGAGGAAATTGTCATCCCTACCTCACATCATAAAGATGTTCTTATTCACCCACTACTCAAGTTTCTTAATAGGGTCGGCCTAAGGGTTTTGAGTGCCCTAGGCCTAATCTTTAAAAAATTGTGCCCTAAATTTTTTGCCAACGGCAATCACAATACGAGAAAGCCAAAGCAATATAAAATTCTACTATCATTGAGATAATACATTATTACTAAGATGCACCTAAGTAAGAATTAAAAAAATACTGCATCATGACATTATTATTAATGATGTACTAAGAGCTCGTTTGAACTCCGTTCAGTAACCGAACGAGTTTGAGCACACATATTCAACTCGTTTGTTCAACAAGCCTAGCCAAGCGTGAAGGTTTTTTGATCTGGCTGCTTGAAGCTCGACTCGATAACAACTCAAATCGGCTCGGTTTGCTCCGTTAACAAACCAGCTAGAGCTAAGAATTTTGTCTTGTCTACAAATCGAGCCAACTTGAACTTCTCAAAGCTCGGCTCATGGTGCGCGATTCCAAATATTTTTATTAATACTATATTTAATTATTAATAACTAATGTTTTATTAGTATAATATAATAAAAATTTCTAAACTCTTTGGCTGCCAATTAACTAAATTGTTAAGAGATCCCACGTGTACATTAGTAGTAGCCTACCAAGAAGCTTTAAAGAGAGAAGAAAACTCTTTGAACTTCAAAATTTTTGATGTGGGACAAACTTCACTCACGTGCAAATGAAGTCCTTCCTTTCTCCTTATGAAGTCCCTCCTTTCTCCTTGTCCCACATCGGTTCAACAGAAATGAGAAGATAGAATGCCTTTATAAGGTGGGAGCTAGGGCTACTCCTTGTTCTTTACATGTGCTATCCAATGCTTAAAGAGCTTGATCGGTGAAATGTAAGTGGGCTGGGCCTAAAATAGACTCCTCAAGCCCAATACTAAAATGTATGGAGTGCCCTAAAATTATTGAGTTTTTTAGATGCCCTAGGCTCAGGCCTCTTGGGCCTAGGGCCTGGGCCGGCCCTGTTCCTTACTACAATCAAGATAATTTATACCTTTCGATGGAGTTTGTACTTAAAAAGTTTATGTTGGCTTGGAAGAAAGTACACTCATGGTTCCGCAAGCCCACTACACTTCGTAACCTATCTTGACCCTTTGATATTTGTTCAGTTTTGTACATAGAATCCTTTCATTTGAATTGCTCCAAAACATGGACACACATGAAAGCAATTTATTGTCAGCCTCTGACTATCCGAGTTCATTAGGTCATTTGCATCTTATTGGCTAAAATGCTTTTCTGAGGAGAGAACTAGTTTGATAGAAACAATAAATTCAATTTCCACTTCGCAGGAATTTTTACATTCGTTGCATCTCTTAGTTTGTTAATGGTTTTTTCTTTGATGTTTTTTTGGCATTATATTCAAACAAAATACATAAGTTTTTGTTTTCCCCTTTATAAACCCTCATTGAGATAAGCTCTACTTTAGCATACAATTAGATTTATGGTTTATACAAGTGCTTTCTTTTGAATTTTATTTTGATTGGATCTAATATTTGCTAATTAACGTTCTTATCTTGCCTCCTTAGAGGTATTAAGAGACTTTTTTTCCCCTTGTTAGACAGGGTTTGGCTTACGAATACGTTAGAATCATGCAATATACCCATATCACTCAAACACATTTACACCAGTACACCTAGTATTAGTAATAGAATTCAGATGCGAATTTAATGGAGATTTGA
Organism: Vaccinium darrowii; assembly: GCA_020921065.1. Lineage (NCBI taxonomy): Eukaryota > Viridiplantae > Streptophyta > Magnoliopsida > Ericales > Ericaceae > Vaccinium > Vaccinium darrowii. The sequence continues at coordinate 11,300,241 of CM037157.1, forward strand.
CGCTAAAATGATGTTATTTGAGTATTCGCCTTTCAAAGAATTGAGCTTGGGGTTTCTGAAAGTTGTATGATAGTAAGTTGCAATCCCCTAGAAAATGCATTACTACACTAGCAGATCTACACTAGCAGATCTTAGTGAGCCAAACTCTTGAGGGCGGCTCCATATTTTAGCCCTTATTAAGAAGCAATCTTGTTATTGCCTCAAAGAGGCATGGATAAGGAAGGTGACACCCATATTTTGATAGAATCCATTCAAGCAAAACTACTTCGGAGACAGTTCCTCCCGTGATGAAGCTAATACAAAACTAGAGGGGGATATTTTTTTTTATTATCAAAGATGTTGCATATACCCCAAAAAAAACATGCTTGATATAGATGAAGTACTTTAACATTGAAGCTTACTACCACAAATTTCGTAACCTATTGACTACCAATGTCAATAGCACATGAAACGTCAGGCCAAGTTAGAATAAGCCAAATTATGCACCTAGTTAGCTCACACTTTGTAAACACAACTTCGCATATTATTCCAAAGGAGTATTGCCAAATTTGTCATAATTGAGACAAACGTGATGAATAATGTTAACTGTGTACTTAGATTACAACAAGAGAGAACCTTAGGATGGGAGGGCCTCTAGGATAAGAAAAAACCATAGAGAACCCAAATATTTAATTTTAAACTCTCAGAAGAGGTGGAGCTTGCCTCACTAATAGCTATATCATTCAAATAGATCAAGAGGAGAACCAAATCAATGGGAGGTGCAACGAATAAACAACTAAAACATTTGCGCTTGTTGATAACAAATATGGAGAAGCAAATCATGAGAGCTGCTCATACCAAGCATGAGGAGACTGGTAAAGGCTATAGAGAGCATAATATGGGGAGACAAATAACTTCAGAAGCATGAGAGAATCCGGCATAGGGTATACATAAACTTTTCAAACAAATTCTTGTCAAGGAATGTATTTCAAACAACCAATTAAAAAAGAGGCTACTTTGCATATCGGCAATAGAAATCAAATTTCGAATGGTAGTCGTCTTCTCAATGGGTACAGGCCCTTCTCTTGATCAATCTCATATCCCCCAGAGAACTACTTGGCAACTAAGTTGGCTTTATATTGCTCCAAAGAAAAACTAGAACGGGTCTTCACTTAGTAAACATGTTTCTTGCTTTCAAGATTTCTACCATTTGAACATGAAACCAACTTCAAAGTATGTGTAGCAATAATAGTGAGCTCGTTGTTCACAGTGATGATTGTGTTACTCAGTGCAAGCATCTTTGTAGGACATATTTTCAAAGTATGTATATAGGATAAAAAGAAACGATAGGAGGATGAGGTATGTAGAAACAAGTTTTACTAGTGGATATGGTCACGAGTACGGCCCTCAAAAGAAGTTAAAAGGGGTTGAAGAGCTTAGAAGGGGGAAAGAAGCTGAGTAAGTGCACGACAATGAGAGTAGATCAAGGGATAAAGAAGGCATATGGTATACATAAACATTTCAAACAAATTCTTGTCAAGGAGTGTATTTCAGAAAACCAAATAAAAAGAGGCTATTGTTGCATGTCGGCAATAGAAATCAAATTTCAAATGGTAGTCATCTTTTCTATGGGTGCAGGCCCTTCTCTTGATCAATATCATATCCCCGAGAAAACTACTTAGCAACTAAGTTGGCTTTGTATTGCTCCAAAGAAAAACTAGAACGGGTCTTCACTCAGTAAACATGTTTCTTGCTTTCAAGATTTCTTCCATTTGGACATGATACCAACTTCAAAGTATGTGTAGCAATAATAGTGAGCTCGTTGTTCACAGTGATGATCGTGGTAGTCATCGGGAATAGAAATCAAATTTCGAATGGTAGTCATCTTTTTTATGGGTGCAAACCCTTCTCTTGATCAATCTCATATCCCCAAGAGAACTACTTAGCAACTAAGTTGGCTTTATATTGCTCTAAAGAAAAACTAGAACGGGTCTTCGCTTAGTAAACATGTTTCTTGCTTTCAAGATTTCTACCATTTGGACATGGAACCAACTTCAAAGTATGTGTAGCAATAATAGTGAGCTAATTGTTAACAGTGATGATCGTGTCACTCAGTGCAAGCATCTTTGTAGGATATATTTTCAAAGTACGTATATAGGATAAAAAAGAACGATAGGAGGATGAGAAGTATGTAGAAACAAGTTTTACTTGTGGATATGGTCACGAGTAGGGCCCTCAAAAGAAGTTAAAAGGGGTTGAAGAACTTAGAAGAGGGAAAGAAGGTGAGTAAGTGCACGGCAATGAGAATAGATCAAGGGATAAAGAAGGGGGAGATATTCTATACTAAATTTCTTTAGCTATAGGAACAATTTTGGAGGGGGGAGAAATATGGTTGCATCTCAAAGACGGTAACATTGCTAGAGGGAGGAGATGCTTCAAGAGTAGCCATATACCTATCAATTGGCACATTCGAATAGACTATGTCAATATGAACCAAATCTCTTTAGCTATATGCACAATTTTGGGGCACAATTTTGGACAGAAGGGATAAATATAGTTGGCGCTCAAAAAAGGTAACATAGCTAGACTTGTGCAACTTTTTGATCTCTGGATTGTACCAATGTAGCCTCTTCGGTTTATGCTACATCTCAAGAAGACTTACACGACACAACAAACACTAAGACTAGTACGGTTCCCTAATTAGGAGAGGATCAAAACAAGTAGAAGCAATCGCATGACCAAAGGAATTGTTAGGAACCTGGCTCTAGCGAGGCTCATAAGGAGAAGTACTAAACAGAGGTGGGAAGGGCATTCAAATAAGAAGGTAAGTTGTTGTAAGGATAGCTTCTTTACTGAGCATGCTTTTGTACAACATAATTGTTTTTGGTGGGAAGGGCATTCAAATAAGAAGGTAAGTTGTTCAAGCAATTGTGGAAAACTTAATTTGTATAATGCAAAAGTAAAAACAGAAGTACTTTCATAGCAGGTAAAGCACGAGTTTGTACATTTTCACAAAGAGTGGATTAAAAAAAGCCACTAGTAGGACTGTTTTCTTCAAAAGACTTTGGTACATAAAAAGATGACATTGTCATAGAATACAACTCTATAGGAATGTGCAAGCACTCACGAGTAGAGATATCAACGATTCAATGCCTATTCCTAACCTATTTCTTTGATGCATGATTCTATACAACATAATCAAAATAAGATAACAAGAGATATAATTAGAGTTAGCCAACTGACAACCAAAAGTAGACTTAAAGATAACTGAGGAATGTAAAACATTTTTGGGGAGAATGACAATGGTATGATGCAGAAAGAATGGAACAATGAAAAAAATGTATAGATGTGCCATGGCAATAGTAATTGGGAATGCAAGGGGAACATAAGTATAGACAATTTAGGAGTCATATGATGGAAATAACTAAAATGAAAAACACACATGGTGGGTAAGAGACATATCGGATAAGAATCATTGAAACGTGATTGAGTAGTTGTCATGACCATAACCTATGAGTGATCCATTTGAGTAACAGCCACAAAATCTGTTACTGCTCAAACAAATGAGAAGGTGGGAGCATTGCTAAAGATGAGGCATGTGAAGGCTGCAGAAGAAGAGTGAGAAGCTTGGTAGGCCAAGAATGATATAGTAGCTAAAAGAGAAGAATGATGTCCTTTTGGTAGCTTAGGATGCGCATTCTCGCTTTCTCCCAATGTTCCTTTGGTGGAAAAACTTGCCTGCATCCCATGTTTGGGCCGTGATACTAATTTTGTGCATATTGTAATTTAGCATGGTAGCCAAATGGAAATAAAAACGATATATGGTTACCAAAAAATTATCTATGAAACGATCGTATATTTGTGAATTGCCATTTGTAGCCTTTGCTTGAACAAGATGTTATACTTATCAAACGCTATTGTTGTTGTGACATTGAAAATATTGAAAGTTATTGTACTATTTGTTGTGTAGCAGAGAAGAAAGAGAGTAAACTAGCTAGGTTAGAAGGAAGAGATCTTGTATCACCAGGGTTGGGATAGGTGCCCCACATTTCAGCAACATTTCCCAGCCGCAAACATTGTTCTTTGATGAAGATAGAGGAAGCTCAGTACTCAGAGAAGGTAGAAGAACTGCTACTCGAATGATGTAAATCCGGCTGTTTGCAATGTGATGATGGCGTTTCTTCTGAGAAAATGACTACAATACACCATTAAAAGGTGCATACCATATGCACCTATTGTATGGTATATATTTTGCTACCTAATGACAATCGTAAGTTCGTAACACTTTTTAGTATCTCGTAACTTTAACATTAAAAATTCATAACTTTTCAAAAATACAATTCATAATATTTTCTCTATGATTTATAACTTTGATATTTTTTTTTAAAAAATATGACTCAATAACATTTTGTTTATAATTTACAGCAAGTTCGCTTTCAACATATAATGAATCCAAACTCTAGGTTATTTCTATCTGAGTTTGCACAAATAAAGATCGACAGAAGTCCGCTCACAAAGAAGAATCAAGAATCACAACAATTTTGATCTTTATGATTTGTAAGTTTTCAAAAATATGATTCATAACATTTTCGTTTGTCTTGTAACTTCTATATTTTTTTTAAAAAAATATGATTCCTAATATTTTCTCTATGATTTATAACATTTTGTGCTTCTCGTAACTTTTATACAAAAAATCATACTCCCTTCGTCTCAAAATGTTTGTCCAAAATCACTATTCACACTTCTCGAAAAATCATCTATATTTTTATGGTATGATGAATCATATATGTAATATGGATCTTGTTTGATAGATTTTGATTATTTTTATTAATCAAAATTTTTTAATCATAAAAAGTAGTATAAATTACAAAATATATAAGATTTTTTGAGAGGTGTGAATAGTGATTTTGGCCAAACATTTTGCGACGAAAAGAAGCAACTTTTTATTCACAAGTAGTAATCAATTCTTAACATTTTTAGGATTGTGTATCATATACATCTAAATAGGAGTGTGTTCCCCTCCTCTCCTAAAATTTGGAACATAAAACTATTCAAGACGTGTTGTATCAATGCTTTCTTGATGATAGTATTTTGCCCCTACAAGATGGTGTGCATTAGGTTATAGCAAATCCGCCTTTCAAGATACATGAATTTGAACTCTAAGTTCTTTCTGTCTGTGTTTGTATCAGATTTTTGTTGATCATTTTTGAACCATCTATTTTGAGCCTCTTAATAACCAAGATCTAATTAATTGGGATAGATGAAATCATTTTAACAAGAGCCTTTCATAGGAACACCTTTCTTGGTTGGATTGCCTTTCAAATAGAACGGGATAGATGCACAAAATACACTTAGTCCTTTTATCATAGGCTAATTTTATTGTGGTGCCCGTTTGTTTGTAAATTGTTGTTTAAGACCCCCAATTCTCTATACTACTCCCTCCGTCCCTTAAAGTTAGACATTTTCACTATTCCAGCCCTATGAAAAAAAATTGATTATTTCTTTTAATCTGTAATGTTTTATATAAGCAATATAGATCTCGTTTGATAGATTTAAATTAGTTCTTTAACAAAAATTTTGAAAATCAATAAAACGTTATGAATTGAAAGATATAAGTAATTTAAAAATAGCACGCACTCTCGAAAGTGTCTAACTTTAGGGGATGGAGGGAGTAATATGTTTAATGCAAGGGCTAAATCAGAAAGATCTCTTGATGTTTGCAAGGATCATACTTTTTCCCCTTGTGTAGGATACAAGCAAACATTCAAGACAAATGAACACATAATAGCAATAGCAATAGATATAGAAAGATGAGAACGAAACCGAAGAAGATCATTTTCTTTATTTATCTAATTTAGTAAAATGAATGTTAATTAGAACACTTCTAATTAATAAAACATTTTCTTGGGTTTTTTAGTCTCTGCAATATTTTTTTGAGATTAATAAAATCCTTTTTTGCTGATTTTTTTTTTGTTGAAGATATAACTCAAAAAATAAAAAATAAAAAATAAAAAATTCAATTCTTGTTTGGCAACCATAGGAATGAATGCGGATGACTAATTTGTTACCATTTTCTTTCCTTTTTTTCTTCCCCTCGTCTCCGAATTGTAAGTACTAAAAAAAGTGTGAAAGTTCTGTGACAATTGAATAGGTATAGTTCTGTTAGCAGCCATGAGGCCATGATCCTATTTCTACACCTTTCGGTAAGTCAGTGCGGAACTACAGCTAATACCATTGGATATATAGTCTATAAGTCTATATTTAACCAACCTCAGCGAGTATATGTGTTATGGGCACCCCCCTCTTGGTCCAAACTCCATTTAAAAATTAAGTTGGGCTATCTTTTTTATGCTTTTAATCCAATAAAGTTGGGCCTTTAGCCTCCCAACAAATACGTTTGCAACCCAGGAGAATAACAATAGTGATCACTACATACTATAGCATACTTCAACAAATATTAATAAAAAGTACAATAGTTTTTGTGTGGAATTTTAGGGTTTCTTTTTTAATTTATTTTTTTGCTTGAACTTTTACATTTCGACACACCCTCTAAGAAAATCTAGTTCCGCCACTATTGAAAGTTATGAAGTTTCAGCTACTTAATAATTAGGGAAATGATAATCGCACTCCAAAATTGATGCAGGCACTTCAAGCTACAGTGATTTTCCAAAATCACCCTTTTGCAAGTTCCAGTTTTACTTCAGACACTTCTAAGTATTTTACTCTCATTTTTACTTCAAGCGCTCCTAAAATTTTTACTTCAGGCACTCCTTTGCCTCCTCTGTTTAACGGAAGAAGAAAAAATGGATGCCTACCCAAACCCTAACCTGTAACAAAAACTCTATTGTGAATTGGGTGTTCTAGATTGAGGATTCAAGCTCGGAAGGTAGTTTTTTAGTTCTTTTCTTATGATTTTGTCGGGATTAAGTTATGATTGAGTAGGTTTTGTATATTTTAAGAAGGGCATGGTTCGGCTAAAAATTTTCGCCATCATCGCTTCACAAATCCAGATGAAAAGGGAACCAAATAGGGGAAAAACCATCGATGTGCTTCAATACATCACCACCACTACCACTATAGGGATAAATGTTGAAAATTTTTGGATCTGAAAACTGGTTGAAGCTCATGATTATTTTTATTTCTTTTTTTAATAGATTCTCCACGTCGAAATTTACCTTGGTATTCTGATATAAGGTTTCCATGTTCTAGCTGTAAATTTGTTATGTATATTTTTGAAGTTTTTTCCATGTAAGCCCCTTTTTCAGCTGCCGGTGCTCAGGGGGAGGCCGGACACCTCACGCTAGTCTCTTGAACACCGGCTCCCCTCCCCTCCCCCTGTTTTTTTGATTTTCTAAGTGTTTTGATTAATCTCTCTCCCCAATTCATCCAGCCGCCGTGCCAATCGTTGATTTCTCCTGCTCCGATCTAACATGCAACGATATATTTGCATAACTATGGACTTGATTGCTTCTATCTTTACCATTTTGGACTGCTAATGTTAATTGCTTTTGACTTTTTCTGTATGGTTTTGGTTTAATATTCTAATTGGAGTGCCTTCGTAAATGAAGAGATAATTTGAGGGTGGAGTGCCTCTAGTAATTTTTATATTTTCAAAAGAATAGTTTTGTAACTTCATTACATTTTGGAGTGCCTGCATAAAAAAAGGGAGCCCCAAAATCAGCTCCAATAATAACTCTCTTTTGTCGAAGTTGGATGCTTTCTACCTATTCAAATTTCCCATCGTTTTAGAATTATTTTTTCTCTTTGTTCTTGGAAATTTTAGGAATACAAATAAGAGAGAAGATGGTTGTACAAAGCAATAAGAGAGATTCTAAATAGAGAATACATGTTCATTTAGAAAATGTCAGAAATTTGGGTAATGAATCCATTTCACTCTTGAGTTCTACAAAAATTATGAGATATAACAACCCTAAAGGGGTCAATGATCTCTTCATGAAGTGATTTTCTTGGGGAAGACCTGCAACTTTTGGATGAGATGCCCCCTTGCAAAGAAAGTTAAGACCACTTGTGTGTCAGACTAGATCAACATAAACATGAACAAGAAAAGGGAGGGAAAGCAATTACTAGCACAAAGGAGAGTGTACTCGTGGTTATATTTTACCAAAATAGTGACTCTCCTTGTGTTTAATAAAAATAACTTACCCAAAAATGAGAGCAAGGGCCTTAGCAAATACCAAGTCCGTCTTTTGATGTCTAGAGCTAAAAGTGAGATCTCCAAAGAGGATAATCATCGAAAATGACGTGGCAACAATAGTTTCAAATCTCTCAAGGTGTGAGGTGATTGTTCTGATTTGACAAAAAGGGCAAAAAAATGTACAATGTTTTGTATTATAATTATGTGCCGATGGTTCTTACACTATTACGCCTGTTTTAATTGACTGAATTATATATGAGATTTGAATATAAATTTTGTGAAAGTCTTTTTTCTCACCAATAACAAGGAATAAAACACTCATTTTACTTCTGAAATCATCCGACTTTGGAAGTACTAGCATTTAGTGACGTATCCCTCAATGGGGACGACTTTACGACCAACACATAAAAAAGCTAAAGAAAATGCCTTCAACTTTTCCAGCTTTAAAAGTAATAGGTTGAGTTTGGTTCGCATCAACATTAGTGGGGCAGAGTGAATTTCACGAATAATCATATTTTTATGGTATCTATTCAGAATTAGTATGTTGTAGGTATGTATCAATTTAGTCAATATTTCCTAGAGTCATAATGTTTCATAATTAAGTTTTTCTTCTCTGAAAAGTTAGTTGTTTTACAAAACATTATAGTAGTCTTTTATTATTCTATTTCTACTATGTTAATTTTTAGAGGCCATTTTTTGATGGGGGTCAAATAAGAACGGCAGATAAAAAGAGGATATGGGAGAATGAGGGATTAATTAAGAATGGAAAATAGTTTTTATACTTAGTTTGGTTGATATTTTGTATGAGATGGACAAAATTGGGCGGGTGATGAAAAAGGTGACAGCTTAATTATTTCGCGGAGTTCCTTTTCTTTTTTTTTTGTTGCGAATTTTGGGGGTGGGGAGGGATGATTGGTTAGTTCGGGAAGGGTGACTAATTGTGAACAAGGTTGAGGGTGACTCTAAACAGTTTATCTGCATAGCGTCATTTAGTTGTGAGATTAATAGTCGCGGTTAGTGTGCCTGCCAAATACTGAATTGAATAATCTAGGAAAATAGTCTATTTAATTAAATAGTCCGGCTAACGATCAGGTCCTTCGGGTTAGCAGCATTCCTACTATACATAACGATGTAAGCCTCGGCTATGGTATGTCGTTGATTAGTAACATTGAGTTTATTGAGATAGTGTCTCTTCTTCTTTTTTTCCCTTATGCATTTGGTAATATTTGGATTCAACAGCATAATAGAAGTGTTGTTGTCTTTGTTCACGATGAGAGATTCTGGTCTTGTTACAGGTTCTAGCTACATGCATCAGTTGGTAGAGCACGGATCTTGGTGGATCTGATAACTTCCGAAGGAGGTAGAGAAACAAACGTACTATCATATTGCATTAGAAAGCACTTTCTTTCGACTGCCTTATAGCAAAAAGAAATAACATGTTGGTTTTGTCATGGGACAATTCGTGATGTTCATATTGGTTTATAACAGGCCACTTGATGAAGGATTGGTTTAACACAATGAAAGATTAAAGACTAATGAAGGGGTTATACAGGCCGACCCTAATAACCTTAGTAAATCCTAATAACATAAAAAACTAAACTATCCTGAACATAAAAGATAAATAACGATAACCTTAGCAAAACTCTAATAACACAAAAGGACCTAAACTACCCTAAACATAAATAATAAACTGAAACCCTAAAATTATACTTCACAACCTCCCTCAAACTCATGATGCGAGGCTAACAAGCCGTAGTTATTGTATATAGCAAGACTTATTTCACTCATTTTGAGCAAACTCACACGCCTTATATTGTTTTTTATGATTGATGTTACGTGTAGTGTTATTTTTTGATAGTTTTAGGCTAAACAAGTGAATAAGTGCGTTTTGAAGCGCATTGGGAAGCATCCCAAGAATTCAAGAGCCAAGTGCCCCATGGCATCCCACAACCGAGCCTAAACAGCCAAGGAATGAAGATTTGGCTAAGGCTCGGGAAGTTTAGAGGTCAAAAGATCAAGCCAGAAGGCTAAAGCCTGTGAAAGTGTATCTCTGTATTAGGAATATATGATCACATAATAAATCATATATTCTGTATCTTTTCAATTAGGCATTGATTTCGTAGGTTTGGTAGCATATCATGATCTTCTACTTTAGGTAGTATATCGTGGATTGCATTGTAATATTTTCCTTCCTTTTTTAAGTGTAGATGTTCTCCTATTTAATCATGTAATAGCCTAGTTATTGTATTCATTCAGAAATTCAGCAATATACGTCTGTCTTCTTCCTTTCTTTCTCTCAGAAAACTATCATGGTATTAGAGCGGGTTTAATACCTCAATCTGTTCGTTCCTCTCTCTCTCTACAAAAATCAGATAAGCTTTTCACAAAAGCTTCTCGTTATTCTTCTCTCAGAAAATACTTCGAACACCATCAGCCAACACCGAACACCATCGGCCTCGTCACACTCCGACGAGACTTTTGTGATCGACGGCAACCCTCGCCGACGCCCGACGAGTACTCTCCGACGTCCGACAGACCTCTCAGACCACCAGAAAACCCTTGTTCGAAACCACCATCAGTCATCATCTACCTCTGACGATAATCAGCAACCTCCGACGAGTCTCAACAGACGTCGTCTGACCTTTAGCCCGTCACTAAGATCACCGACGACCCCACCTCTGCTCTCGCCGACCACCGACACAAGCTTTCCAGTAACCAGCGATCTCTGACAGACTTCGACTCTGTCTGTTTGAGTCAGATCTGCACTTTCTAACCTCCAGCGACCATCATTTGACCACCGGCGAGCAGCTCAGACCTCAGGCGAGTAGCACAGACCTCCGGCGACCCTCATCGGAGCTTCCTTAGTCACCGGCATCCACTATTAGGTCTCACCCAGTCCTTGGTTTGCTCAGACAGCCTCTTTGTGTGCGTTTCAGAGCCAAACAACGAATCAGACGACTTGGGTTTCCAGCTTTTCAGTCTTGGGTTCATCTCTGACCTCCTTCAGTAATCACAGCAACCTCTATAGCACTCTGACTGCGTTCAGCACTTTCAGATCTAGCTCTGGTATTTCATATCTTGCTTGAGTACCTACTCTAGTTCTATTCTCTGTCTGTTCAATTACTGGGTATTGTTGACAACTTTGATTCGGAGTCTCTCTTTATAGCATCATATCTGGAGATAGAACTCAAGCCATTAGTATCCGTCTGAAAGGTAATAATTACTCTTATTGGTCTAACGTGATGAAAAATTTTGTGGTTGGTAAGGGGGTATGGGGACACGTTGATGGTTCAACACTATGTCCATTTGATCCAAAAGCTGAAAATTATGCCACTGCATTAGAAAAATGGACCATAGAAAATGCACAGATTCTTACTTGGTTTCACAACTCTGTAGAACCAAGCATTGGGATGAATTTTTCAAAATATGACACGTCCAAGAAAGTCTGGGATTACTTGAAGGGTATGTACCTTGAATCAAATTTTGCAAAACAGTACGAACTTGAGTGGTCTATTCATAGTGCAACCCAGAGTGATAAAACTATTCAAGAGTTCTATAACGAAATGACTACTTATTGGGATCAGTTAGCTTGCATGGAACCTGCTGTTTTGCGTTCACAACCTGAGCTTATTGAGTATTGTGAGCAACAGAGGTTGGTCCAGTTCCTTATGCCCCCTTGAGCTCAGTTTGAGCCCCTTCGCGGGGCAATTTTGCACCGTGTTCCTCTACCTTCTGTGGCTGCAGCTGTTCATGAACTTATTGCAGAAGAAACCCGGTTCAAAGTGGCTAGTATGGCTTCTCCTGGTTCACAGTCAGTTTTTGCTGCTCCGTCTGCTTCAGCCCGCTTGCCTTCAGCATCTCGATTGCCCACTCCAGCCTCACATCTTATCCAGTCTGCGGGCAAGCCCAAGCCCAATTGGTCTCAGACACCCGTGGATGAGTGCAGCTATTGTCATGAGAAGGGTCATTGGAAGCATGCGTTGTCCTAAATGTCTCCAGCCTAAGGGACGTAATGCTTCTTAGTCAACTAATTCCTCAGCTCGTCGGCCATCACAGCAGCATTCTCACCCTCCTGTAGCCTTGGCAACATCTTCCTCCAGCGGCACTCCTCTTCCACCTCTGTTTGATTTTGAGCAATTTCAGCAGTATCAGGCTTATATGGCAGCCATTCAGGGAAATTCTTCCCAAGCTTCTGCGCCCTGACTACTACTACCTCAGGTTTGCATGGTGCTTACAGCACAGGTATCTTACCCACCACCTGGCTATTTGATTCTGGTTCCTTTCATCATATGACTCCTGATTTGTCTCTTCTTAGTCACTGTATGTCTCCTGTTTCTCCTATTAGTATTTCTACTGTTAATGGCTCTCCAATGCAAGTTGTCTCTATTAGTTCTATCCTCCCTACTACATCTTCTTCTCTATCTATTCCTAATGTCTTTTATGTTCCTCAGTTGACATTGAGTCTGCTTTCGATTAGCCAGTTGTCTGATTCCAGTTTTGATGTTATATTTTCCTCTTCTGGTTGTGTTGTGCAGGATCGGGATTCCAGGAAGCAGATTGGGGCAGGCCGTAGAATTGGTGATCTCTATATCCTGGAGCATTTGCTTATCCCACCAGAGTTTTCTTCCACTTCTACGTCATCTTTCGTTTAGATAATAAATCTTCTCCCTTTTATCTTTGGCATTCTAGATTAAGACATTTGTCTAGTGAGCGTCTGAAACTTTTGGTTAAATCCGGTCATTTGGGAAACATTCCTATTAGTGATATTTCTGCCTGCAGTGGTTGTAAATTGACTAAAATGACTGCTTTACCTTTAATAAAAGTTCTTTTGTTTCTACTTCTCCTTTTCAGCTTGTTCATACTGATTTATGGGGTCCTTCCCCAGTTGTCGCAAGAGGTGGTTTTGTTTACTATGTTTCTTTTGTGGATGATTTTAGTCGGTATACATGGGTGTACTTAATGACGCATAAATCTGATTTCTTTAAAATTTATCAAAATTTTCCTGCTATGGTTCAAACTCAGTTTTTTGCATCTATTAAAATTCTTCGTTCTGACTTGGGTGAGGAATACTCACTTTCTGAGTTTGAAAAATTTTTAGACACCCATGGGACTATCCATCAGTCTTCTTGTACTGATACTCCTGCTCAGAATGGAAAAGTTGAAAGAAAGCATCGTCATCTTCTTGATATTGCTCGGGCTTTGCTATTATCATCTTCTGTTCCCTCTAGTTATTGGGGAGAAGCTGTTCTCACTGCAGCCTATCTTCTCAATCGGATGCCCACTCCTCTTCTCTCCGGTCGCTCTCCTTATGAGCAACTCTATGGTCAGGTTCCCAACTACTCTCTTCTTAAGGTGTTTGGTTCCACTTGTTTTGTGCTTCTTCCCAAGAAAGATCGCACTAAGCTCAACGCCCGTTGTGTCTTAGGGGTTTTTTTGGGATATGGCATTAATCAGAAAGGCTATCGGTGTTATGATCCTGTCACCAAAAAGCTGTATGTCTCTAGGCATGTCGTCTTCTTAGAGCGCCTTCCCTATTTCACTCTTCCTCCCAAAACTACTCATGTAGCTAAGGAAGATTTAATCTGTATTGACCATTTCCTGTAGATGTGCCTACTGACGAATATACCTCTACTCTTGAGGTCTCTGATATTTCTGTAGCTCCTCATCACCGCCCTCCAATCACTCAAGTCTACACCCGCCGTCACAATGCCTCTGAAGATATTGAGCTCACCACTTCTCCTCCTGCTCCTCAATTTGCCTCTGAAGATCCGGATCCGCCTGCTCGCCGGTATTCTACCCGTGATCGTCATCCTCCGGTAAAATATGGTTTTTCTAATCCTTGTTTCTCCTCTTCATACCAATCATTTCTTTCTCGAATTCACACTTATTTCTAGCCTAGGTCCTATAAAGAAGCTTGTCAAGATCCCAACTAGGTGGATGCCATGAATGCTGAACTCACTGCTCTTGCTCAAAATCACACTTGGGAGTTCGTTCCACTCCCGCCTGGTAAGAATCTTATTAGTTGCAAATGGGTCTACAAGGTCAAGACGCATTCTGATGGCTCCTTGGAACGGTACAAAGCTTGCCTAGTCGCTAAAGGTTTCTCTCAGGAGTATGCCATTGATTATGAGGAGTCCTTTGCTCCCGTCGCTAAAATGACCACTGTTCGCACCTTGATCTCTGTTGCTGCTGTGAACCAATGGCCTCTTTCTCAGTTGGATGTGAAGAATGCTTTTCTCAATGGTTTTCTCTCCGAAGAGGTTTATATGCACCCTCCTCCTGGCTTCTCTCATCCTTCCGGTACTGTTTGTCACTTACGTCAGGCTCTCTATGGTTTGAAACAATCCCCTCGCGCTTGGTATGCACGATTTCAAGCTGTGGTTCTTCAGATTGGCTTCAAGCCAAGTATGCATGACTCTGCTCTCTTTCTTCGCTGTACCTCCCATGGTCTGGTTCTTCTATTGCTCTATGTTGATGATATGATCATCACCGGTTCTGATACTACTGCCATTAGTGACGTCAAACGTCATCTCTTCCGTGAGTTTAAAATGAAAGACTTGGGCCCTTTTCGGTATTTTCTTGGCATTGAGGTTGCTTTTTCTCCTCAGGGGTATCTTTTGGGGCAGTCCAAGTATGCTTCTGATATTCTTCATCATGCTCATCTCACTGACGCCAAGACTGTTGATACTCCCCTTGAACTTCATGCCAAGTTTTCTGCTTCAGATGGTGTTCCTCTTGAGGATCCTACGGAATATCGTGAATTGGTCGGTTGTCTGATATTATTAGTCAATTTGTCTCTGCTCCTCGGTCTACACATTGGGCAGCTCTATTACGCATCCTCCGTTATGTTCGTGGTACTCTTCATCAGTGTCTTCTGCTCTCTTCTACATCTAGTTTGACACTTCATGCTTATGCCGATGCTGATTGGGCTGGGGATATTAGTGATCGCAAATCTACCTCCAGTCTGTGTGTTTTCCTCGGTGATTCTCTTATTTCCTGGCGGAAGTAAAAAGCAATCTGTTGTTGCTCACTCCACTGCTGAAGCTGAATATCGTGCTATGGCTCATGCTACGTCTGAGCTTATGTGGCTTCGCTGTGCTACGTCTGAGCTTGTGTGGCTTCGCTGACTTATCTCTGATATGGGTGTTTCTGTCATTTCCCCCACGCCTCTTTATTGTGGTAATAAGAGTGCCATTCAGATAGCCCACAACTCGGTCTTCCATGAGCGCACTAAGCACATTGAAATTGATTGCCATTTCATTCGCCAACATCTTCAATCTGGCACCATCACTTTACCCTTCATCTCTTCTACACTGCAGTTGGCGGACTTCTTCACGAAGACTCACACTGCTGCTCGGTTTTTCTTTCTCCTTGGCAAACTCTCGATGCTCTCCGGGCTCGCATCCTGAGTTGGGGGGGGGGGGGGGTGTGTGAAAGTGTATCTCTGTATTAGGAATATATGATCACATAATAAATCATATATTCTGTATCTTTTTAATTAGGCATTGATTTCGTAGGTTTGGTAGCATATCATGATCTTCTACTTTAGGTAGTATATCGTGATTGCATTGTAATATTTTCCTTCCTTTTTAGGTGTAGATGTTCTCCTATTTAATCATGTAATAGCCTAGTTATTGTATTCATTCAGAAATTCAGCCATATACGTCTGTCTTCTTCCTTTCTTTCTCTCAGAAAACTATCAAAGCCGTGTCCAAAGGCTTACAAAGATTCCTAGGGAAATTCGGGAGTATTCAAGTGTCCATGAGACCAAGTGTTACCCCTCCCGAAGGCCGCACGATGATTAGAAGTACTTTGGAAGAAGTCCGGAAGCACGTAAGGGCCAATGAATGACCAAGGCTTGAAGATCAAACAAAAAGAGATTGATATCGATACCACCTCAAGAGGGGTATCGATACCTTTTGACCCCAGAAAAACAGACAGATTGGTATCGATACCTGCTGTTGGGAGGTATCGATACCAAGTCAATTTCTGACGATTTAAAGTTGCTTTTTGGACTTTCCACTTATGAAAATTTTGCTTTTTATAATACCACACACACACACTCTCCTTCTTCTTCCTTAGTTTTTATTTTAAGTCTTTTTTTCCATTGTTGTAAGCTTTCTCTCTCTCTCTCTCTTCAAGAACTCATGTAAATTTTCATTTTCCGTTAATTTCTCGTTGTTTAATATTGTAGTATGTACTTAGATCTTCGTATAAATCAAGTTTATTTTTGTGTATCTCATGTTTTTCATTTCCTTCAAATTTCTAGTCTTATTTCCTACTATAGTTTGTGAGTAGTTTAAATAGGTGTAGTCATGGGGTGATTAACACTCAATAACTCAGATTTAATCCATTCTTCTCGTTAAAAAGCATACATTTCTTGTTGATTAAAGAGATAGAATTTAATTTTATGTACCAAAGTTTGGGTTTGTTAATCCCTTTGATCATACGTAGCTAAGGGCTTGTTTACTTGGCACATGTGATACTTAGGGCGATGTTAATTTAAATGTTTTCTATATGAATAGAAAAATCCTAATCTTTGTTAAACACATTTTCTAGTCAAATGGTTTTAAGTTCTAAATCTTCTGTTCGAAAGTATTTGACGATGTCTCGAGCCGGTTATCAAGAAAAGAACAGATTAGCCGTAGTCATGGTAGTTATGATCCCCTAGACTTCACCTTAGTTTTAATTAGTCTTTTTCAACCTCCAAGTCATTCTCGAAGTTAAGAGAATTCCACTAAACAAATCACCAATTTAGCTGGCCGCTTTAAGGCTAAAATCTTCACTTGCAAGTCAAATTTCACGCAAGGTGCATTCGGTCTCTGTGGATTTGACTTCGGTCTTACCGGGTACCATGCTACGCAACACCTAGCCCTACGCTTTGAGCATCCAAAATTATAACGCAAATTAAGGTCGCAAGCAAAGGCCGGAGAGCGTCATGAGTTTGCCAAGGAGATAACAACTGCGGTGGTGCTGAACAATGCAAAGCGTAGCTGCAAACAATACCAATGAGAGTGCCAAAACTGCAAACAAATGCTGACCAAAACTAGAACATGCAAATAGGAAGAAAGAGTGTGTATGGGAATGAGGAGAACAAACTGCAAATCAAAACTAGAACATGCGAATAGGAGAGAACAACCGATGTTGAACAGACGCTAAGCAATTGCCAAATTGCCAACGCAAACAATACGAGGAGAGAGAAAAGATGCAACTAAGGGAGGGAGAGAGGGGGGCTGACTAATTGAAACTAAAAGGCGACGTAGCCGTGGTAGTAAAGATCACCAACTATGGCCGGTCCAATCTACTTCTTGGACATCGAATCCCGTGGTATAAGAACCATGCAAACCTGACTGGTAGTGGTCACAACAAAAGCTTTGATTCTTTTGGATAGCCAAGAATGTCTAAAACTGCTGCTACTGATCAAATTAAGGGGAAGGTGAATCTCTGTCCAAGGTCGAGAAACTTACTAGTGGTGCAGCAAAGGTTGTTGGAGGTCGAGGAAACTGCTGAGACTGCTGAGGAAACTGTTGAGATTGCTGTGGGGGTGAAGAAAATTGCCGAAACTGCTGAGAATTGTGTGCTGTAATCTATAATTTGGGGCACACATTCTTCCAGTGTCCCTTGTGGCAACAAAAGCTACACTCATCCAAAATAACCCGAGGCCTAGGTTTGCATGTAAACTAAATCAAGTGAGAAGCTGGTATAGACAAAAAGGGTGCCATATATGGAGCAGACAAAGCCGAAGGAGAAGTAAATACTGACTACGAAGGAGATGCAATAGAGGCGACCTTGACCCTATTTTCCTCGGCGATAAGTTCACGAACTACAACATCACCTGTAGGTTGGGGAGAACGATGAAGCGTAGCCCCACAAAGAGGCTCCAATTGGTCATGAAAAGCTATAGAAACTATACAAGGCGGTGCTCTATAGAAATCAAGCGACTGCAAGCCTGCAGGTTCCATTAAAGTCAACTTATCCCAATACTATGTCATCTCATTGTAAAAATCCTGAATCGTTTTACCTTACTGCCTAGCTTCCTAAATAGAGCTCCCAAGTTCATACTGTTTTGCAAAATTGGACTGAAGACGCGTACCCTTGTAATAATCCCAAACTTCCTTGACCGTATCATACTTTGAGAAATTCATACTGGTGCAAGGTTCAACAGAATTATAAAACCAAGTAAGGACTCGTGCATTTTCTAGTCCCATTTTGCAAAGGCAGTGACATATTCTTCATGCTCAGGATTATCTGATTTCACAAGAGTAGGTTTGACAATAGATCCCGTGACATGACCCCACATGCCTCTACGCATAACAAAGTTTTTCATAAACGAACACTAATTACCTTATCTTTTCACATAGACATAAGGACAAAGCGAACTAGAAAATATCAATATTAGAAAGAATAAGAATAAGAAGAAACAAGTATCAAACGAGAGGACAACAATAGCTTCAACAATCTCAAACTATCGTAGAAATTCAAAACAAAAAATTGTCAGATGCAAACACAGCTTTAATCGTATAAGAGTTCAAAATACCTCAAAAAATTGTACCCAGAAGTTTTCGGATGCAAACTAAGGTCACTGGTGACCGGAGGGGTTGCAATGATGACCGACGATGGCAGATGGAGGGTCGCTGGAGGTCAAGGTGGTTTGCGAGTGCTAGGTGTGGTCGCAGGTGGCCGAAAACCACACACAGGTGGTCGTGAGTGTTAGGTTTGGTCGATGGTGATCGGAAAGTAACGTAGCGTTGTAGCAGAAGAAGACTAGATATCGTTCTAGTAGACGAATTGGTTAGATCTCGTTCTAACAGACGGGTTCTTAAATCCACAACAAAAAGACAATCAACCTTGCGCACAAGGAAAAGAAAAATACTCGGAAGTACTATTGATGAGCGATTGAATAATTTTTTTTATGCCCATAGGTTACACCCTTATTTGGACTAAGCAAACCCTAATTCAACCGGGACTCAAACTAATTAAAGAAATAAAATAAAAAGCCTAACCAAATTTGTTGCCTAAAAGGTTATTAAATCATGCCAAAACAAGCGGCATTAAAAGAAAAGAAAATCTCTAAATAAAATCCTAATTCTTGCAGACCAAGAATCCTAATAAAATTGGAAATTAAAATCAAACCTAATAAGGAAAGATAATAATTCTACACTAAACGAAAATATTCATAATCACAATCTTATTCTAAAACAATAAAAATATAAATATAGAAACTTCCAAATCTTGCACTAAAATATAAATATAAAAATATAATTCTACCCTCTCTCAATTAAAAAAAAATTGGCCCTCGAGTTTCTAGTGCTTGAAAAAACTTGATACGGCTGCTCTTGTCTTCATCAACTTTGTTTCAAATTAATTTTCTCAAACATGAACTTCAACAATGAACTCCACGTGGCATCACCTCCAAAATATTTTAGTGCTTTCTTCTAGGATATGGCAAGTCGAACACGAATAAGATAGTAGCAGCCAAAATATGCGAAATGCTTCAACTCCTTGCTTCTCTTCCAAAAATTATTTATATAAAAGTATACTTGTGATGAGCTCTTCTCTGCATGCTTCAACTTGTTGACAAGATTTACTCGACAAATATTTGGAATCCAATCAAATTGCTCCACACCAAGAAAATCCACAAAAGCAACATCAGTACCGTTTAGAGTACAATCATGATGTAAATCCATTCGCTGGGTGTAAGCTTCGAGTGGATTGTTGATCCGTTCTCCTGAAGTCAATTCTTTCAATACCGATTTACCTTTGCT
The DNA here is from genome assembly GCA_020921065.1 of Vaccinium darrowii. NCBI lineage: Eukaryota > Viridiplantae > Streptophyta > Magnoliopsida > Ericales > Ericaceae > Vaccinium > Vaccinium darrowii. The sequence continues at coordinate 11,320,140 of CM037157.1, forward strand.
TGTGTTGCTAGCTTGCTTTTTCGCATAACTATTATTGGTATCGACCACCTCCAATAGAAAATAATTCTGGACCTCGGCAACTTTATCACCGTTAGTAATATTAATTTTTGGCTTCTCACCATCATCCATATCAATTTTCTTATTATCAACTTTGATTATAACCTCATTAATAACTTCTCCAACGACATCGTTGGCAAGACTAATTATATTTTGTTGCTTTGATCCGTATTTTTCCTTCATTAATGGCTCATAATTCTATGGCAAAAATCTCTCCATCAAGCGTTTTTTAATTCTTGACCATGCACGAATATGACGCTTATTCTGTTGATTTCTTGAAAATTGTAAGTCTAACCACCAATCTAATGTTGGACCTGTAAGTTTTAGCAACATATACCTCCACTTTTTTCCATTCGAGATTTACATATACTCAAAGACATCCTTAAGGTTAAGTATCCAATCTAGAATATTTTCATAACCACTAAATTTAGGTAAACTTTTGTAGTACCTGAATCTGAGTAATAGTGAAGATTTTGTACAGACAGTTTGAACTGCTTCATGTTTATGAACCTCTCATTTGATTGACTCGCAACTTTTCGTCGCGAAAAATTATTGTTCATTGAATCACCAACATAAACTGGATTATCATAAACACGCCTAAGCTATAAGTGTCCAAGATGGCTGTTCGCCCTTGGTTCACATGCCTGTTGCTCGCAAGCCTGTTGATTTCGTGCTTGCTGATCACAAGCTTGTTGATCATGAACCTGCTGATCTCGTGCTTGTTGATCATGAACATGTTGATCTCATGCTTGCTGATCACGAGGTAGATCGTTAGGATCAGGACTTGCTGGTAGCCTAGTGTTGATTGTCGCCCATTGATCGCACCCTATACCGCATCAATCCCATGATCTCCAAAGGTTTGTTCTCTGTCTTTGGCCATTGAAACCAGTGTTCTAAAACTCGACCGAGTACTCGTTGGAAGGTGCCTCATTGAGGTGACTATGGCCTGGTAGGTGGAGATACTCGCTGGAAGGTCGAGGCAGAGGCTAGTCGGACTTAGTCGTTGACTAGTCGCCGACCAGCCAAGTGGGGTAGAAGTCGGACCTAGTCGAAAAAAATCGGGGCTAAAAATAGAATTGTAGTCAATTTTAGGGGGCTTAGTGTAATTCATGCAAGGTTTTATACAAACCTAATTGATAAAAAGTAAAAACACAACAAGAGACTGGAGTGTTCTATGTCAGTTGCCTCTCTTTCTCCCACTTCGATTTAGGGCACGTAACTTCATCGGAGATTCAGCAAGGTCAATCATTAGTCATCGTTGACTTCATCAGAGAAAGTTTGATCATTAGTCGCCATCGACTTCATTAGAGAAAGCCAGAAAGGTCGATCAGTCATCATCTCTCTCTATCTCTGTTTCGTCGATCAATCACCCCCGTTGGATGTCGATCATTCATTAGACGTCGTCGTCGTCGTCGTCGTCGTCGTCGTCGTCGTCTCTCTCTCTCTCTCTCTCTCTCTCTCTCTCTCTCTCTGTTTCGTCAACTTTCGGACCTCTGGTGAGCGCTCTCTCTCTCTCTCTCTCTCTCTCTCTTTGATCGACTGGTGGGTGGCACCAGTTAAACTAAATGGCAAAAACATAGTAGACTAGTACAATTGTACTTGTATGTCCACCGACTCACATATTTGCTTATTTGATAGTTTTTTTTTTTTTTTTTGAACACTTTATGTATAATGGTGTTATTGTTAGTGTTACTGTGTTAGGGTTTTTTTTTTTTTTTTTTTTAAATAGTAAATTGGAAATTGGTATGTAACTATGTATAATGGTGCTAAATGTTAGTGTTACTATGTTAGGGGTTTTTTTTTTTTTTTTAAATAAAAAACCGTAAATTGGAAACTAGTTCAGGCAAAACAAATATCAAATATCAATGGCTTAGACATAAAAATAGTAAATGGGTTGAAAGAACACATTGCTAATAATAAGGCAAAAAACAGTAAATTTATTGATTTGCATTCTTGTTTTTGGTATGTGTTATGTAGGGCTAGTATCAAATATCAATGACTCAATCCCAATCTTTGGCGGCCTCTACCTTCTCAGTGCAAAACATGAAAAGAAATACAAGTGATGTCAGATGGGATTATGCCGTTCTTGTGAATCCTAGCAATAAGGATAGAATAAAATGTCTTTTGTGTTTCAAGGAATATAGTGGAGGGATTCATAGGTTGAAAGAACATATTGCTCATGTTAGGGGTAATGTTGCTCATTGCCCTAAGCAACTAAGGAAGATTAAGACAAGTGTACAAAAACTCTTGAAGATACAAAAGGTAAAAAAAGAGAGAAGGAGGTGGAAGTGAATTTTAGGGAGGGAGTGCAATTAGGAGGAGTACACATACTAGATGAAGAAGATGACGTGGAAGTTCTAGGATCAAAGAAGAAGCCCCATCTTGTTGGTCCCATGGATAAATTTGCAAATGCCATCAATCCCAATTTGAGCGCAAGTAAGCAAATGAGGCGACAAAACTTAAATGATGCAATTTCAAAGAAGAGAAGTCATGAGGTGAGTCAATACTTGGCTCGATGGGTGTATGAAACAGGTATTCCATTTAATGCTATCGACAATGATAGTTTCAAACGGTTTGTTGAAGCGGTTGGTCAATTTGGCCTGGGGTACCAACGTCCAACCCAATACCAACGAAGGGAGCCATTGTTGAAGGAAGAGGTAGAAAGAACCAAAACTTTACTTAAGAAGCAAGAAGAAGAGTGGGCTTCAACGGGTTGCTCTATCATGACCGATGCTTAGTCCGACCGAAAAAGGAGAAGAATTATGAACTTATGTGTTAATTGCAAGCAAGGAACTTCTGTTATTTCTTTTAAGGAAGATTCAGAGTTATCGCACATGGCGGAGTATATCTTTGAATATGTTGGCAAGTTCATAGATGAGATTGGCCCCAAAAATGTTGTTCAAGTTGTGATGGACAATGCATCCAACAATATGGCGGCGGCGAATTTGTTAAAGGTCAAGAGACCTACCATATATTAGACCTCATGTGCCACCCACACTATAAATCTCATGCTTGAAGGAATTGGCAAGCAAAAGAGTTTCAAAGAAACTATTGAGAAGGCAAAAAAATTCACTATATTTGTGTATGCTCGTCATAAGACATTAGCTTTGATGAGAACATATACAAAGAGAAGAGACATAGTGAGGCCGGGTGCTACGAGATTTGCTAATCCGTTCTTGACTTTGCAAAGTATGATAAATAAGAAACATGACATGCGGCATATGGTTGGTAGCAAAGAATGGGATGATACTAAATGGGCTAAAAAGGCAAAGGGGAAAGAGGCAAATGCCATATCTCGAGTCCGGGATTTTGGAATAAGGTAAGCCTATACTTAAAAGTGTTTGCTTCATTATTTAAGATTCTTAGACTTGTTGATGGGGATTGGAAGCCCTCAATGAGCTTTGTGTATGGAGAGCTCAAACAAGCTAAAGAAGAAGATATACAAACAACATGAGGCTAGCTATTGGCCGATACTTGAGGTCATTGATGAAAAGCCTTTGAATGGTTAGAAAGGCCATTGCATTTGACGACCTACTTCTTGAATCCTTTTTACTTCTTCAAGGATGCTACCATGAAAGATGATGCAAATATTATGAATGAGGTTGTTGATTGTGTTGAAAGTTTCTTTCCCGATGATTTTGATATGCAAGACGATGTTATTAATGCAGAGTTGATCAAGTACAAAAACAAAGAGGGTGCATTTGGAAAAGCTATAGCTGCAAAGGGATGTGAGTCTAACCATGACCGCTATGATCCGGGTAAATGAATAATTACTTTCCTTGGCATTTTTTATTGTTAATTTTTATCAACTTAGTGCTAACGGAATTGTGTTTCTTTCATGTCTAGTTAGATGGTGGTCTAATTATGGCAATCATACACCCAATTTGAAAAGAATGTCCACTAGAATTCTCTCTTGGACTTCAAGTTCATCAGGGTGTGAAAGAAATTGGAGCACTTTTGAGGGAGTAAGTACATATACTCTTTCGCCTTCTCACATCTCACTCTCTATAATCTATATATGTATATTAACTTAGGATTTTTTTATTGTGTGTAGATACATACAAAGAAAATGAATAGATTAGATGTAACAAGGTTGAACAATCTAGTGTATGTCCAATTCAATGCCAAACTCATCAACAATAAAAAGAGGAGGAAGGAGAAAAAAAAAAAAAAGAGTTGTCTTACTTGCTAATGAAGCAATACATGCACAAGGATGGATTGTTGAAAAAGTGATGATGGAATTGATCCAATTTCGTGACTTTCATATGATTTGATTGGAGAAGCCATGGGAGCGGATGAATACCTTGAATCTAGAAGAAGTGGTAGAAATGTTGGAGTACGAGAGCTACACGAAGATGATTTTGTGTCGGAAGATGATACCGATGACGATGATGAGGTAAATGAGGATTTTGAGTGTAAGGACGATAAAGGCCTTGTTATGGAGGGATATGGAGAAGAAGAGGAGGAGTAATTGCTTACTGGTTTCGTGCCACTTAGTTTTATTTGGTTTTGAACTTTGAACTTTGTAATTGACTAGTTATTTGGTAGTATTTGGTTTTGTTGGGTTTGAAGTTGAACTATGAAGATTGACTAGTTATTAGGGATTGACTACTTACTTGGTAATTGGTAGTATTAGTTTAAAATTTTACATGTCTTTACAATGTCTATATACTATAAAAATAAAAATAAAAACCGAATAATTTCTCGAAGGTCGAGTAATCGGGCTGGAAGCTCGGAGGTCCCCAGCCGCACTAGGAGCGCCTAGCGAGTTGTAGAACCTTGATTGAAACAAGGGAGGACCTTGCTCTAATACCACTTTGACACAGTGTTGTAGTGGAATAGACTAGATATCATTCTAAATAGACGAATTGGTGACTAGATATCGTTCTAGTAGACGAATTGGTTAGATCTCGTTCTAATAGATGGGTTCTTGAATCCACAAGAAAAAAGACAATCAACATTGCGCACAAGGAAAAGAGAAATACTTGAAGTATTATTGATGATCGATTGAATAGTTTTTTTTTTATTCCCATAGGCTACACCCTTATTTATACTAAGCCAACCCTAATTCGACTAGGACTTGAACTAATTAAAGAAATAAAAATAAAAATGCCTAACCAAATTTGTTCCCTAAAAGGTTATTAAATCATGCCGAAACAAGCGGCATTAAAAAGAAAAGAAAATCTCTAAATAGAATCCTAATTCTTGTATACCAAGAATCCTAATAAAATTGGAAATTAAAATCAGACCTAATAAGGAAAGATAATAATTCTACCTTAAACGAAAATATTTGTAATCAAAATCTTATTCTAAAACAATAAAAATATAAATAAAGAAACTTCTTAATCTTGTCCTTCATCAAAAAGAGTGGGTCGCGAGTGCTGGTGCTAGGTCTGGTGGTTGATTAAGAGAGAGAAGGTTGTCGATTATGTGGAGTTCGGTGGTAGAGGGGTAGGGTTTCAAGGTTCGATTGAGAGAGAAAAGAACAAAGATGAGTAGATTGACTATCGATTGAGAGAAAAAGAGATACGGAGGTTTGACTGCTACAACTTGATCAACTGTTATAGAGGCTCTGATACCATGATAACTTTCAAAGGAGAGGGAGAAACAAACGCACCATCATATTGCATTAGAAAGCATTAAAAGATTACAAGACTAATGAAGGGGTTATATAAGCTCACCCTAATAACCTTAGCGAAACCCTAATAACATAAAAAGACTAAACTATCCTGAACATAAGAGATAAATAACGATAACCTTAGCAAAACCCTACTAACACAGAAGGATTAAACCACCCTAACATAAACAATAAACTTAAATCATAAAATTATACTTCACAGGATCATCATGGTTCGATGTGTTAGCTTGATAGACATTATTGAGTCAATTGCTTAAGAGCTTAAGCTTTTGGGACAAGTGATAACTTAATATGGTCTCAGAGCTTTGGTTTTCTGAGAGGGCCTATGTTTAAGTCTGTTCACTTGCATTTGTCCCCGTTTGTATTATGCTGCTTGAAGTGGGCCGAATAATCATACCCAAAGGAAATAGCTTTGCCGGGTCGTAAGGAAGAAGTTAAAGGCCCGTTCAGGAACATTCGTGGGCCAGCCCAACCAATGAAGGCCGAGAGCAGAACGGCCCAAGCTGAGCGGGTTAAAAGAATCCATACCCGTGATCCAAACACTTAGAGGCTAGGTCGTGGATACAATAGCCCAAATCCGAACAAAGCCCGCGAGATCTGCGGAAAGAGGTTTGCACATGTGCTTAGCCAGCTCACTTGATGTCACGAGTAACATCACCCGAGCAGTTATAACACACATCAAAAGATGACTGGTGCATGCGCTGATAACGGCCTTGCTCGGCTACATCAGGAGTGACGTTAGCCAAGTGGTTACCATGCGTGCCATACACGAGATACTTGGAAGGCAAGTCATTCACTCCCTATAAAAGTTAACAAGCTCAACCAAAAGAAGTACGCTATAAATTACACTAAACCCTAGATCTGAGTACTTTCACTTATTGACTTGATCATCTGAGTACTATAGCGGACTTGTCTTTGTTCGTGACAGGAGATTATGTAATTGTTACACGTTCTAAGCTACATCAACTAGGTTGTTGAAAATGTTTCAAGGCATTCGAATTTGTGTACATTTCCTAAAAGCACATGTGCATGGGCTGTTCACACGAGATGCACCTTTTGCACATTTTCCTACAAGGCAGACGGTCTTTCGGAATCAAATGGCCTATAAGTTTTCGTATAGAGTCATATGGCCTATAGGTTTTCATACTTTCACCCTCTTTGTCGACATGACATTCTTTGCCTAGAGTGAGAGGAGAGTATTTCTAATTGAAATTGGTTCACACTCATATACATAGCTGTATATTTCTAGATTTCAAAGAGTTTATATAACTTTTTTACCCAGAATTTTTTTTTGTGAACATCAAAAAATATTTTTTTAATCTTTGAAAACAAATTTAATTTTTATTTTTATTTAATTTTTTGTTATCACCCAAATTTAATTGTTATCACTCTCTTATTTAAATTTTTTTTTTTTGACATACCTTATGAACTATTTTACTTTTGATTATAAATCTAAATACTTACGCCTTAGCGCCTCGAATCCTACATCTCGCTTCATGAGGGTAAAACATCTCGCATTGCTAATTTTCCTTTGAAAATATTGGTCAAAATATTTGCACACTTAAAGTACTAATACCAAGTTCCAGTTTTTTTTTTTTTTTGCAAATACCAAGTTCAGACAATTGGGTGGGCATGCGCTGATTCATGAAATATGTTTGTACATGTTTGAGTTGCAGTTTCTCTCTCTCTTATACTTTTGTCTAATTTAAAAAAAAAACATTATATGTAACCAATTAAATAAACAAGAAATGAACAACTAATATCATGTGAATATTTTTAGAAATATGATTTCCTAGCATGTGTCAATGTACTGACTTAATAAATTAATGTTAGAAAAGCTTTATTTCCAAAGCATACATTAGAATTGAAAGTCTATTGCCACTATCAAAGCCACAAAATCAAAACACAAAATATAACAATGCAAGCCATAAAAATGAGCAACTTTCCAACATTTAAAAGCTTACATTTCAAAGCCACAAAATCCACACAAAATCAAAACACAAAAATATAACAATGCAAGCCATAAAAATGAGCAACTTTCCAAAATTAAAAGCTTACATTCTAGTCACATAACATCAGTTTTGGATAGTTTAGATTATATCAATATTCTAAAGTTCAACTGGGGAAAATTACTTTAGGGGAATATGTGTGACCCATCCTAACATTTTTTTCCCTATTTATGTAATTTTCATTTAGCCAATCCCCAAGGCTCACAAAAATTGCGAAAAGACAAATTTTTTTAACTTCGGGTGTTTTGGCTAAAGTAGTAAAGCTGCTTTTTACTGTTCATTTTGTTTGTCCTTATTCAATTTTTTTTTTTTTTGTATTTTTAGTTTTGCGTCAAACTTTTGCGACCTATTGATCCGTCTCGACGAGAGGAATCGGAAAAGTTAAAAATTTTGACCGAAACGCTTAAATTTTTTCAAAAATACAGAATAAGTCAAAACTTCTGACTTATTCTGTATTTTTGAAAAAATTTAAGCGTTTCGGTCAAAATTTTTAACTTTTCCGATTCCTCTCGTCGAGACGGATCAATAGGTCGCAAAAGTTTGACGCAAAACTAAAAATACAAAAAAAAAATTGAATAAGGACAAACAAAATGAACAGTAAAAAGCCACTTAACTACTTAGGCCAAACCCCATCAATAAGCTTCTCATATTGGCCAAAGACGATAGCATCCATGACCTTCATCATGTGTAGAAAAACTAGGGGACAGATGCCCCCTGGATTTCAATAATGTCTATATTCCCCCTATCTAGAAAAAACCTCTCATTTTATCCCCTAGCTCCCGCCCTTAAATTGGTTATGGAACCCTAGCATTCTCCAATTTGCCACAGGATCGGCCAGAATGTTTTCCCCATTGAGTAAAAGAAGATTCTATTTTTATTTTTATTTTTGTTATCTTCCTTTTAAATCGCAAATGGCCTCATATTTCATAGGTATTGATGAGTTTTACTATTTTTGTTCGTAAACTTTGTTAATTTATATCTTATGCACATCTTGTGGTTGTTATACATTATCAAATTTGCCAAAGGTATTTATTCGGGTCTCATATTTTTGTTTATAAATGAGGATCGAGTAAACAAAAAAGTTGCAATGCATTCTTCCTCTATCTCCTCAACAGACTACCGGCAAATGGCCCTATATCTCTTATTGTTTTTACAAGTTCTGTAAATTCATATCTTATGTAGTACGTCATTACAGTGGATCATAGGCCAAAGGAGATAAAAAATTAAGTTAGCACACAAGCAGTTGAAAGGAGATAAAAAAAAGACTTTTTATTTTTATTTTTATAATGAACAGCGATAAAAATATTGTAGAGAATACAAGGACCACTGGCGGCTCCACCTGATTGGTTGGATGGTCACATGAACACCCCAAAAAATTTTTTTTACTCATAATACATGTAAAAAATTTGCACAAATTATAGGTTAGTCCATGCTTTGAACACCCATCCGAAATATAAACGAACACCCAATGCAAAATTAGATGTAACACCCACCAACAAATCGATATACTTTGAACAACCTAAACTACATCTTGTTATAGTCCAATCATATGTGAAAGCACACAAGAAAATGTGGTTGATTGAACACACTTTTTTATTTTGTTATACACACTAGTATATGAAATTTTGTGAAGAAATGACTGACTCGTTAAGCTAGTAGAGTTAAAGATCGTTTTTGAACACCCTGTTAAAAATTCCTGGAGCCGCCATTGACAAGGACTAGAGGGACACGAAGCAAGATGACATTACAACGTGAAGCAAAAATCCAAACTGGCACCTGCGCCTCTCGGGTGTTCTATGACAGACCGTGACTTATTTTATACCCTGGGTAAAATAACTTCAATTTACTCCAAATAGTTAGGATAAGGAAGAACTAATTAAGAAGTACATTTATATTGATATGTTTATAAGCATGAGAATATATGCTCCCTAGTTTAGCTGAATTACTAACTTAATCAGGAATAACCGAATAAATCTAGACAAAATGTTTTGCAGCATCCCGCAAGATTGATGGACGAGGTACTAAACAATGATGGTCCCCATGGATAAACAAGCAAAAGGATTGATCTCCTCTAATACAGCTTTTCAATATATGTAGCAAACCTCAATCCAACTTACTCTAATCTTAAGAGTAAAACTAATTGTTCCACTTCAGAGTATATATGCATCTTTCTTACTTTTATGATGCCCACTAGAACTAACATATGGTGGAACAACAAACTTTATCAGACTAAAATCAACCGTCACTAGGTAGATTAGCTTTTAGAGAACAAGTGTGAAAGTACACATCTACGACCACGCTCCCCGCACATTGGGCCTAATCACATGTAGATGTGATAAATCAAGATTACACATAGAGAAACAGATACATGATAGAGACTTGGACCGGGAGACCACTAAAGACTTGACTCTAAAAGACTAAAACTATGATAGGTTTTTGAAGGCTTCTCGTCTGAAATCAATTGGCAACAGATTGAATAACATCTAAATTATATAAACCAAGCTTACAGAATCATTGGGTGATATATCCATGACAACTTCACTTCACTCGCTATGGTAAATTAAGACGGCCCCATCCCAAAAAGTTGCGAAACAAAATCCTCAAGTGACTAGCTAAGAAACTCCACTACAATCTCCAAATTTGGCTCTTAACCAGCTATATATATTCATTTAGACAATTCATCAAACACGTAATGTATACAATCATGAAACCTCGTCGTAAACTCATATATAGTACTATATAACACTGCAAAAGTACCATCAGGACACGCGCAACTAAATATTCCTATTCCGTAAAAGGAAGCTATTTCGAATTGCAAGATCACAAAATGTAACCTACTGTAATTCAAATCAATCGACCACTTTTAAATTGCTCAATTAATCTACCACAAAACGAATACAATCAACTGTACACTGTAAGGCGCGCAAGTATATCAGGCGAATATAGAACTCCATTGAAGAAGCGATTCAAGTAATTCAACATACAGATCTCAACGATAACCGACACTAAAAAAGTGCTTCAAGTACGCCAAATTGAAAAGAGTATTATGTATACAAATTACAAATAAGCGAAGCATCAGTAGGGACTAAAGAAAGAGAGCATTTCAAAAAAAGAAAGAAAGAAAAGTATAGAGAGAGAGAGAGAGAGAGGAGAGAGAGAGAAATCTGACCTGGTGTTAGCGTACTCGTAGAGCTTGTCGGTGCTGGAGAAGATGATGACTCCGACTTCTGCATCGCAAAGGATCGCTAGCTCCTTGGCCTTCTTAAGCAATCCGCTCCTCCGCTTCGAAAAAGTCACTTGCCTGCTCGTCGTGTTGTCGATCCTCCTTATCACGATCTTTCCTCTCCCCATCCTACACGCACAGAGAAAGAGAGCGGAGATAAAACAAAGCGAGAGCAGGAGAAGGAGAGAGAAATTGAAAAAAACCGGAGACCGAAGAACCAAAAACATCCACAAGAATTGAAGAAAATCGGAGTTCGAGTCTAGAGAGAGACTGAATCGATGAAAATGAGAAATGTTCTGTGGAATTTAGCGTGCGAGAGAGGAGAGAGAGAATCGGAGAGAGAAAATTTTCCGATAAGGAGTTACCTTTTTCTCCCGAGAAGGACTAACTTTGGTGGAGACTTTTAGAGAGCAATCGTCGCTTTGGGCAGTTTTCTGCTTAAGGAAAGAAGTACAAGTACGAGAAAACCGGCGAGGGAGAATACCACTAGTGGGTTCGGAAAACCAGGTAGCGGTTTGGAGCGTGGCCGGCACGTGGACGAATGGGGTGAGGGGAGAGGGATTATTTATGGGGGTACACAGTCGCCGTATGGATCGTCGACGCGTGGGAACTGAATTGTGGGACTTCCCCTTTTTGGGAATTTCGCTTTTTCGAAACGAAATGACAGTACTATATATTTTTGTTTTTTTAATTGGACATAGAAAAGTGTCGCGTTTGAAGGTATTTGAGATTGTCTATTATACCCCTTTGGATCAACAGGAATATATAGCTATTTTCACTTTTATCCCCTAAAATTATTCCAAATCTTGTTATGTCATCCCTAAACATTTAAATTAGAGGTGGCAAATGGGTGGGTTGGGTTTGAATGGGTTGAATATGGGTGAGTTGACTATGGGTCAAGCTAAACCCAACCCAACCTAGCACAACCCATTTTTTTTTTTAAATAAAGATTATGTGTTGTTTAAGATCAACATGTATCTTGTGGATCATACCAGGAAATTATTACTCCAAATAAATTAGTATTACTCTAGATTGTTTACAGCAACAGAGGGAAAAAAAAAAAAGAATGTCTTTTACTGTACAGTCTTCCTCCCCGAACAAAATGGCACTGCCACGTGTACACATGGCCCATTGGTTATAGTTTTGGAATTTACAATTGAAGAGAAGATTGGGAGGAGAGAGAGTAGCTTGAAATTGATTTCTAAGTTGGGAACCTGAAATTGATTTCTACTGTAATACCCGTTCCCGGTATTTAAATTTTAATTCGCATTTTAGACTGATTATGGGGTTTGGGTTAAAAATTAATGGCAATGAAAGTTGGAGGGGGTGAGATGTGATTTGCTAGGGGATATTTTTCTTCCCCTTTCCTTATCTGATAGCAATCAGAGAAGAGAGAGAGAGAGAGAGAGAGAGAGAGAGAGAGAGAAGTCGGCAGAAGAAGAAGAAGAAGAAGAAGAAGAAAGGAAGGAAGAAGAAAAATTGGGAAAAACTCAAAAATAAGAGGAATGTACGGGCACATCTGAGATGCCGAATATAATAGTCGAATCTACCTTTATCTTTGGAGATCGAGGTGAGTGTTGATTCATAGTTGTAACTTCTTTTGGTATGATTTGTGATATTGAATTGTGGCATACGTGCCGATAATGGGGCCATGGGCCGGGGCATATGTGCCGATATTGAATTGTGGCATACGTGCCGATAATGGGGCCATGGGCCGGGGCAAACGTGCCGATATTTAATTGTGGCATACGTGCCGATAATGGGGCCATGGGCCGGGGCATATGTGCCGATATTGAATTGTGGCATACGTGCCGATAATGGGGCCATGGGCCGGGGCAAACGTGCCGATATTTAATTGTGGCATACGTGCCGATAATGGGGCCATGGGCCGGGGCAAACGTGCCGATATTAAATTGTGGCATAAGTGCCGATAATGGGGCCATGGGCCGGATTGGGCAAACGTGCCGATAAATGTGGCTTAAAGCCGATCTTTTGATTTTGATATTGATTAATCAAATTGTTAGTGATCGTGTTGATGGTTAGAGTTTTACATTTGGGTGTGTATCATTCTTAGGTATTTATTAATTCGGTCAGATCTTGTTATATTATTATTGAGGTTGTATGTTGTGGTTGTGTGCCGTGATTGGCTGTGTACCGTGGCTTTGAGCCAAGATAGCTGTGGGTCGGGGTTGTGTGTCGAGGTTGTGTGTCGGGAGTGGCGAAGTGCCGAGTTTGACTATGAGCCGTGGCAGTGTGCCGAGTCGGGTTGTGTGACGAGATTGCGTGCCGGGATAAGCTATGTGTCGTCGTTACGTGGTGGGATAGGCTACGAGTTAAGATGGAATGTGTGTCGTGGTTGTGTGCCAGGATTGGCGGGGTGTAGGAATAGGTTGTGTGATGTGGTTGCGTGTCGGGATTGGCTGTGAGTTGAGATGGACTATGTGTCGTGGTTATGTATTAGAGTGGTGCAGCGGAAGTGCGGTGGCGGTGTGTTGTGGTCGCGTGTCGAGATTGGAGGTGTGTCGTGCTTGTGTGACGGGTTTGGTTGTGTGCTGAGCTAGCTACGCTTATTTCTTTTGAGTATTGAATGTCAAGTTTGTTTGAACTATATCTATGTCTCACACACTCTCCTGAAAACGGGTTCCAGTTTGCAGGTTGTTTTTAGGTGGTGTCCACTGCTAGTCCCGTGGTGCGGTCGTGATCTGTATGGGGCCCTTTGTCGTGTCAGGATTGGACCCGCCGTAGTGCTGATCCGGGGTGGGTCGTTACATCTACGGTGGGAAAATTGATTTCGTGGAAGTGGTATATGCTTCTTAGAGAGAGGGGGGAGGTTCAGTCCCATTCCATAATATATATGGGTTCAACTTCAACCCATTTTGAACCCAAGTAAACCCAACTAAATGTGGGTAAATATGGGTTCACCCATTTACAACCCACATTATAATATGGGTAGGTTGGGTTGGGTTTTAAGTGGGTGAATTTGGGTGGGTTCATGGGTTGGGTTGAAAATTGCCACCTCTAATTTAAATCGACCTATTTCATTCGTAAACTATTGAGATAGTTGCAATAAAGTTTTGTATAGAACATTTTTTGTCCAAATGGACAATTTCAAATACTTTCTCCGTTCTAAAAATATAGTCTCTCGTTTAATTCTAACCGGATAAAAAAATCGATTATGTCTTTCAATCGATAATACATTTTATATGAAATATAGATCTTGTTTGATAGATCTCAATTAAATCTAAAATAAAAAGCTTTTAAAATCACATAAAACATTATAGATTATAAGATATATTACATTAAAAAGTGGCACGAACTCCCAAAATGAACTACATTTTTGGGACAGAGGGAGTATGTGCAAGCTTGTACTGACAAAACAAATGACAAACTAGGGGTGCATACGGTCTAGATTGGATTGATTCTCTAGAAATCCAGTAAGCAAACCATTCAGATCGGTTCTAGAAAATTAAGAACCAAAACCTAACCAATATACGTGTACAACCTGTCCAGATCCAAACCGCAAAACCAGACCATTTTTTGGTTTGGTTTCGATTCTACCCGATTAGCGTTGGACACTTTTTCACAACACATGAACTCAAAAAATAATTTAGAATTTGGAGCACTAAACAACTCATAAATTAATAATTGAATTTTATAAGATTCAAAACCAAATATGGTCGACATAATACACATGCTTGACGATCTACCTAAACAACTCCTAAAATTGATGAAAACAATCAATAAAGTAGCTTAAACAATGAATGAAATAGTCTAAAAATGAGAAAAAAAAAATTCAATAGCATGTTGTACTAGGAAATTAAAATTGAATTTGGGTATTAGTAGGGTTGAATAATTATAGTAACATATATTAAAGACTTCCTAAAAAAAATAGACGTCTACTCTAAATAGACATAAATGAATGCCTTACGAGGGAAAAAGAATATTAACTCACCAACTCAATATTATTAACACACACACACACACTAGGGGTGAACAAAAAACCGGCTGAATCGAACTGAGTACAAGAACCGAACCGAACCGAACCGGTTGATTTTTTCGGTTTTTAAAATATTTAAGTTCGGTTCGGTTCTCAGAATTCAAATTTTTTTGAAACCGGTTCGGTTCCCGGTTCAAGGGATTTTCAGGCGAACCGAACCGAACCGGTTTTGTATATATAATACATAATATATACCGTATATACTCAAAAAATGTAAGGGGGGGGGGGGGGGGGGGGGGACTCGAACCACGTCCGCGCATGTGGAAGCCAAGCTCCTTTCCGCTTGGCTGGACGCCTTTTTGTGTTATCATTGGATACATGTTTTATTTATTTCATATCTGAGTTATGATTTACTAACCATATATATACACTAGTCACCCAAACAACATTCCAGAATTCCTAACCCTAAAACTAAAATCGATTTTGGGCCTTTTGGCAGCCGACACTCCTCTCTCTCTCTCTCTCTCTCTCTCTCTCTCTCTCTAGCTCTGGTTCACCGATGCCGACGATCGAACTTCAAGATCCAGCTCTCTCTCTCGATCTACGGGCGATCGATCTACAGCCGACACTCCTCTCTCTCTCTCTCTCTCTCTCTCTCTCTCTCTCTCGATTATGTGGTGTGTATATACATTAAATGTGTAGATATGTGAGAGACGAACACATTTCATTGTTTCTTCTCTCGATCTGTGATTCTATGTATATAACTCCTTTTCATTGTTCTTTGAAGTTGTCTTCTCTCGATCTGTATATCTGGTTGACTAGTTGTTTGAAGTTTTCTTCTCTCCATCTGTGGATCTGGGTATTGGAACTGAACCGACCACGAACCGAACCGGAACCGGAGGAACCGAACCGAGAACCGAACCGACCTTCAAAACTCGGTTTCGGTTCCTAGTAGTCCCTGAACCGGTTTCATTCGGTTCAGTCAAAAACCCTCCCGAACCGAACCGAACCGGTTACACCCCTAACACACACACACACACACACAAATCTTCCGATCTACATCCTAAAATGCGAACCTTCCATCCACACCCCACTTTTCCGATCAAATTTTCATGATCCGAACCGTCCAATGTGTTTAAAACGTGTTTTAAGGGTGTGGACGGTCGATCCACGCGGCTCTTCGGCTTGAAAATAGAAAGTTGATGGAAAATGAGTCGCCTCCCGGGATTTACTTAGAAAGTGATTTTGGTACCCGAGAAACCGTTGAAAATAATTGATGACTCTCGTGTCGCTTTGGAAAAGGTTTGGTCTGCGAAAAGATTCTTTTGGATTTGGAAGCCAAGTTACGATCAGAGAAGGTTTTGTTAAAAAGCACCCCGCTCGCCTGGACAATTTTCGGTCTGTACTAAATATTTGTGGGATTTTCGGAAAATATTTTATCGCAAAATTTTAACAGAAGTATGTAAACACGAACAATAATAATGAACAAGGAATTTAGAGAACCATAACGGAAATAAAATGAAATATGTAAACTGAATGATAAATAAGAGAAACCTGAGGGAGAACGGCGTAATAACAGCAACTTAATACCAGAGAATACCCACAATAGAGCATGATTTTGTCGAAAACAGAGGAGGCTTCTGACTTTCCATAGCCGCTCGGCTTTTTCATGATGTCCGCTTGGCCAAATATGTTGGCCGCTCAACCAAACTTCCTCTGTTTTCTTGAAAACCTTATAGATTCAGAGAATGACTTGAAGCCCCTTCTTTTAGGGGGAAACTGGTTCTCTTGAGTTGAAAATAAACTTGAGAAGTAGATTTGGAGAAAGTTGTACCCCAGGTAAGGTTGTACCGTGCGATAATGGAGAATACCGTCCGATACGGACCCGTAGGGATATGTTTTTCTTGAAACAAGGTTATCCGAACCCGAGAATGATTACGGGAATCATTCCGAATCCGGATAACTCCCCTCAGAATACTGAAAGTTCGATTAAACGAACGGAGTTATACCTTTTTGGAACGGAACGATCGAGCTGTGAAAGTTTTTCGGTTTCTTTGTTTCGGAAAACCTCAGGTGAAGTGTTTTTTATGGCTACTGGAGGAATGAGAGGGAGGGAATAAGGAGAGGGGTTTTTGGTGGTGATTGGTGGTTTCGGAGGTGGCTGTTTGGCAGGGTTTCAGGGTATTGAGCGGTGGATTTCTTGGTGTTTTGGAGGAGGAGGATGAGGGTTTTTATAGCCATGAAAGAGGGAGGGGAATGATGAGAAAAATCTTCTGAAAGATTTTCGCGATGATGATATTCCCTGAGCTGGCGAATATATTCTTTTTCCCAGAAATCTCTGCAACCCGAATTTTCCGATTTGACAACACAAAATTGGCCGCCCGGCCGACTATGATAGCCATCCGGCTAACCTGAAGAAGACTTGACCGTTCGGCTATCAGAATAAACCGCACGGCTGATTTATTATTATTTTTGTTGAGCTCTGATCGATCGTTCCGAGGTAACCATGCACGTTCCTTTCATCATAGGGGATAAAAACGTGTACGAAGGCCTCATTTTGGGGTGTCTACAAAGGGTCCCTGCAAGAAATCAACAAAAAAAATACTGGAAAAGACTTGATCTGAATATATATAGTCCATTTCTAGTCAGGGATGCCTTAAACTTCTTAAAGTGCGGACCTCACATTTCCCAATTGAATTTTGATAATCTGAACCGCAATGCGTTTTAAAGGGTCTCCGCAAGGAATCCTTACAAAAAAAAAAAAAAAGACTGGGAAGGGCTTGATTGGAGCAGTTTTCGATAAAATTGTACATATATGGTTTTTATCGAAATCTACTCCAATCAAGCCCTTTCCGGTCATTTTTTTTTATGATTCCTCACGGGGACCTTTAAAAACACATTAATGCTCTCACTTTGTTGAGTTGTTGACATCCCCGCTCAAAAGGTATCCTTACCAAAAGCCGGTACCCATCGATGCCTCTCCTCGTATATTCCAGTTAGCCAATCATTGCTCTGTAGATCAAATTGTTTGATGAGATTTGCCCAATTTTGTTCAAACTCCTTTGGATACAAGGAATCATATACATCACTCTTGAGGGAAGCTTTTGTTAGAATCTCGGTTCCGAAAATCTGGAAAACAACAAAAAACAGAAACAAATTAGAATGTACAGAAACTTACTGAACCAAATTCAGTACACCGGAATTTGGCGAAAAGACGACTCGAATCGAACCGGGGCAAGTATTAAGATACTCTGTCCTTAAAACAGATTCGTCCTCCACTACGGTGCTGATGGACTTCGCGGACGTCTGTCTCCCAGGACTACCAGATTTTCAATGCACGGATGTAGCACTCCGATCTGTGCAATATGCGAACCAGAAAACAGCGCAGTAACTCTCAGATATTTATGCGGAATGGTATGCAGAATGTATGCAAGGTAAAACGTGAAATGCATGAGAGGAAGAGGGTCCTATTTATAGATAGATAGGCACCCGAACGGAAAGGTACAAGACGGAGAGACGCGGCTGTTCGGGACGGGACGCAACTGGTCGGAATTGAACAGTCATGTCCGATGACCGTTCACGAACAGACGCACTGGAAAGGGAAAATTTCGGCACACTGTTTCGGTAAGGAGAAGGAAAGGAAAAAATTTAATCGAAACGGACCGGTTTCGACCCGACCCAATTCGTATAAATTTTCAGTAAAAAGATAAGAACCTCATGGGCCAAGCCCAATCTCATCTAATGACCCAGCCCAGCCCGGTCCGGTCGGGCGGGCGGCGGCGGCGCGCGCGTGTGGGGTTTTAAAGCCCACTAGGTCCATGCCTTCTCCCCCTATAAAACTTCCATGACCCAAAGGGCCAACCCTTTAAGCCAAACTAAAGGTAAATATACTCAATCAACTTGTTCTCCACAACCAATGTGGGACAAGTGGTTTTTCCCCCTTCTACCAAGCTCATGTAGGCACATTTAAAGGTCAATTTCGCATTCACCTTGACTTGATTTTGGCCAACCGAGTGTTCGGTCTTAATCTCCTAACTAAGACGTACACGACGGTATGTGGGTCCGGCCACGTGGACGTGTGGGACCCACTTTAATATTTGATTAAAACCGATAAAAATCAAGTTTTTCCAACAATCCCCCACATGAATGAAATTGGCAGGATAAACAGTGCTATGCAGATGCAAATTACTGAGAGTTACAATAGGAAATCTCCTGCATGGGGTTAGGTAGCTTTTGGCTTTGAACCTAACCTTGTGAATAACTATCGGACTTACTAGCTAACCAGTGAACGCGATGTCTTGAACTGTTCAGCCATTGGTGTAAGCCAAGACAATAGCAAACACACAGAATCTTTCCAAACGCAGTTTGGTTCTTACGGTTGTGCTCATTACGGCCCTGAGACACTCCTGGTCTTCATGAATGTTTGTAGAGAATTCAGCCCTTGACATTCTCATAGAAGCGGCCCCTTCGACATTCACATAGGTGATTCTTAATAAGAGTATCCTGCTATACCCTACTTGGATTTCCAACGTTTAAGAATCATTAAAGGCATTGCCTAACCTTGTACGCTGCAGGCATCACTGTTACATCATAGGAATGGGTAGAGACAGAGTCTCCACAGTGATTCTCCTAAGACTCATATAACTCGGTTGTCCCGTTGAACCTAGATCTTGGGATCTCCAGTCAGCTAGGTTGGGTTGCCGTTATAGAGGCTTTTAAGCTATGGGCTTTAGCCCCATTCCCCTCGATGATCTAACAACTAACTCTCTAGTTAACCCTTTGGTTAGCGGATCCGCGACGTTATCGAGTGATTTTACGTAATCAAGCACGATAATTCCTTGGGAGAGTAGTTGTTGAACGGTGTTATGTCGTCGACGTATATGTCGAGACTTCCCGTTGTAAATATGATTATGTGCTCTGCCAATTGCTGATTGACTATCACAATGTATGCAGATTGGTGGCACTGGTTTTGACCAAGTTGGAATATCTTCTAAGAAATGACGAAGCCACTCAGCTTCCTCACCAGCTTTATCTAAAGCTATAAACTCAGATTCCATCGTGGATCGTGCAATGCATGTTTGCTTAGTGGATTTCCAAGACACGGCTCCACCAGCTAATGTAAATACATATCCACTAGTGGATCTTGAATCATTAGAGTCAGATATCCAATTAGCATCACTATATCCTTCTAGTACTGCTGGATATCGAGTATAGTGTAGTCCATAATCAATGGTATGCTTTAGATATCTAAGCACCCTGATTATAGCCGTCCAATGATCCTTCCCAGGATTACTAGTATACCTACTTAGTTTGCTAACAGAGTAGGCTATGTCCGGCCTTGTACAATTCATCAAGTACATAAGACTACCTATAATTCGTGCATATCCCAATTGGTTAACACCTTGACCAGTACACTTGTATAGATGTAAAGTTAAGTCTACTGGTGTTTTGGCTATGTTGACGTCATCTTTATTAAACTTTTCTAACATCTTCTCTATATAATGTTTTTGAGACAAAATATATCCCTCGCGACTTTTAATTATCTTGACTCCTAATATGACGTCAGCCAAACCCATATCCTTCATGTCAAACTTGGAGTTCAACATGTTCTTTGTAGATTTGATCATTTCATTATTGCTACCAAGAATGAGCATATCATCTACATAAAGACACACAATGACATAATTAGCTCCGTTGTGTTTGACATACACACATTTGTCACATTCATTGATTCGAAAACCATTTGAAATCATGACATTGTCAAATTTCTCATGCCACTGTTTTGGAGCCTGTTTTAAACCATATAATGATTTGACAAGCTTGCACACTTTCCTCTCTTGTCCAGGAATCTTAAACCCTTCAGGTTGTTCCATGTATATCTCCTCATCCAGATCACCATTTAGGAAGGCAGTTTTCAC
This sequence comes from Vaccinium darrowii, assembly GCA_020921065.1. Taxonomy (NCBI): domain Eukaryota; kingdom Viridiplantae; phylum Streptophyta; class Magnoliopsida; order Ericales; family Ericaceae; genus Vaccinium; species Vaccinium darrowii. The sequence goes on from CM037157.1 coordinate 11,340,922, forward strand.
ATCCATTTGATGAATCTCAAGATTGTTTAAAGCCGCAAAGGCAATTAACATTCTTATAGATGTTATCTTTGTAACAGGAGAATAAGTGTCAAAGTAATCAAGACCTTCCGTTTGTCTATAACCTTTAACAACAAGTCTCGCTTTGTACTTGTCAATAGATCCATCTGCTTTCATCTTCCGTTTGAATATCCATTTGTATCCAAGAGGTTTACAGCCTCGAGGGAGATCCGTAAGTTCCCAAGTATGATTTTGCAGTATGGACTCTATCTCACTATTTATGGCTTCTTGCCATAACGAAGCCTCCGATGATGACATTGCCTCTTTGTAACTTTGAGGTTCAGCTTCTAACACATAAGTTAGAAAATCGGGTCCAAAGGACTTTGAAGTTCTAGCCCTTTTACTACGACGAGGACCATCAATATCATCATCGTTTTCTTCAGAAACTGAATCAATCTTCATATCATCAGAATCCAATATAGGCTCAGTTTCCACAACTGGCCTAGGAACTCTATTGTCCCTAAAAGGGAACACATGTTCAAAGAATTTTGCATTCCTTGATTCCATGAACGTATTCGGATGGATATCAGGAATTTCTGACTCATAGACAAGGAAGCGATATGCACTGCTATTATAAGCATAACCAATGAAAACACAATTAACAGTTCTAGGTCCTATCTTAATCTTTTTAGGACCGGGAACTGCCACCTTTGCCAAACACCCCCACATTTTCAAGTATTTGTAGGAAGGCTTGATACCTTTCCACAACTCATAAGGAGAAATCCTTGTTTTCTTGTGTGGGATTTTGTTCAAGATATAGTTAGCAGAGAGAATTGCGTCTCCCCACAAATACTGTGGTAATCCTGAACTTATCAACATGGCATTCATCATCTCTTTTAAAGTTCTGTTCTTTCGTTCAGCAACTCCGTTTTGTTGTGGTGTATAAGGAGCAGTCGTTTGGTGAATAATGCCATGTTCGGCACAAAATTCACCAAATGGTGCTTCGTATTCACCACCACGATCACTTCTAATCATTTTGATCTTTTTGCCAAGTTGATTTTCCACTTCAGCCTTGTAGTGGATAAATGATTCTATGGCTTCACTTTTGGCCTTAAGCAAGTATACATAACAGTATTTAGTGCAATCGTCAATAAAAGTTATGAAGTATTTATTCCCACCAATAGTTTCAACAGACTTTAAGTCACATAGGTCTGTATGAATTAATCCAAGTGGTTCAGTACTTCTTTCTACATTTTGAAATGAATCCTTGTCATTTTAGCCTCAACACACACTTCACATTTATGACCAGATTTTATACTAAATTTCGGTATGCAATCTGTGTCTATCAAACGTTTCAATGAACCATAATTAACATGCCCTAATCTACCATGCCATAAATTAGAAGACTCAAGCATATAATCAGAAGTTGTGTTCATTTCATTGACAACCGGAGAGGCCGGAACCTGTGTGACACCCGGAGAGGCCGGAACCTTAGTCAATACATTCATTTTGAACATGCCATTCACCATGTAACCCCTACCCACATACATTCCTTTCTTCCTCAACACAACCTTATCAGCTTGGAAAACCAAGCAAAAGCCATGTTTCACCAACAGCGAACCGGAAATCAGATTCTTGCGAATTTCCGGCACATGCATCACCTCCTTAAGAGTCACCTCTTTGCCTGAAGTCATTTTGAGAACCACCGTTCCAACTCCTTCCACTTTAGAGGTCGAGCAGTTTCCCATGTAGAGATGTTCGCCAGAATCCACCGTTTTATAGGTGGTGAACATCTTCTTGTCCGCGCACACATGGCGAGTTGCGCCAGTGTCCACAAACCACTCCTTGGGATTGGAACCCACTAGATTGACTTCAGATACCATAGCAGAGAGATTCATCTCTCCAACACCATCAGATAGAACCTCCATTTCAGCCACATTGGCTTGTGCCTGTTTCTTGCTGCGACATTCGGCAGCCCGATGACCCTGTTTGTCACAGATAAAGCACTTGCCAGTAAATTTGTGCTTGCCATCGGTCTTACCCTTTTTAGCCACCCCTCCTCGCGGACCGAGGTTAAAACCATTGCCCTGATTCTTCCTCTTATTACCATTCTTCCATTTGCCTGGTTTGTGCTCTTGTTCAACCATGTTAGCCTTCGCAGCATACTGATTAGCAACCTTCTTGTCCATATTCATAGTGTTTTCTTCCATTCGCAGATGCGTAATCAGATCTTCCATATTCATCTCTTTACGCTTGTGCTTCATCTTCTTTTTGAAATCTTTCCAAAGAGGCGGCAATTTCCAAATGATTGCAGCCACTTGGAAAGACTCACTCAAAATCATCCCCTCGGCATGAATTTCATGAAGCAACACTTGGAGTTCTTGGGTTTGAGCCATCACAGACTTTGTGTCAACCATTTTGTAGTCCAAGAACCTCCCCACCACAAACTTCTTTAACCCGGCATCTTCAGATACATATTTCTTCTCCAAAGTAAGCCAAAGTTCTTTCGCAGTTTGAGCCGTACAGTACACGTTATATAACGCGTTGTCCAGCTCGTTGAGAATGTAGTTACGGCAAAGATAGTCAGAGTTCTTCCAGTCATCATATGCAATCCGAACTTGAACATCTGTCTCATCTTCTGCCAAAGTGGGGGCATTTTCAGACAAAAACCTCGACAAACGGAGTGTAGTGAGATAAAACATCATCTTCATCTGCCATCTCTTAAACTCCGTACCATTGAACTTTTCCGGTTTCTCGGAATGGTTCACCGGTATTGCAACCGGACCCAGAGGTACAGCAGTTGGAACCGCAAGTGGAGGGTTCGTAGGAGGAACATTTTCATTTGGGTTATCGGCTTCCATTTCTGTTACACAAACAGAAGATCGACACAATAATAAGTAAACAGAGAGTAGCAAGTTTAACTTTAACCAAAATAAAAATATCACACTGTTTTGTACAAACGACAAAAGGAAACCTACTGATTGTATAAACCTACTGTTTTGTACAAACGACAAAAGAAGTACAGTTTATAAGGTTTTAAAATTTTGACTTTTGAAAATCAAAGAAATACCCACTGGTGTTAGGAATAAAAATTTAACACTGTAAAAGCCAAGTGGGTCTAACACTCTACTACAATAATAGCAACAATTAAATTAAACCTGTTTTGTCACCCAAGTATTGCTGAACCAAATTACAAAATATGAAATGGAATTAAAAGCCTACATGAAAGCCCAATCTGACCAACAGATTGTGACCGAAATGTATAAATAAGAACAACCAATGATGGCAACAGTAAGAGATACCAATGTGACCCACTAAGTAGAGAATCAACAGTTTGTTCTCGGAAAAATTGAACAACTACAGTGATCTAATGCAACAAAAATTTCGAAGTCGAATATTCACGAAAAAATTTCCAGAATGCAAACCGAATTTCGAAAAAGAGGAATCTGTTTTAAGATTGTTAGAATCTCGGTTCCGAAAATCTGGAAAACAACAAAAAACAGAAACAAATTAGAATGTACAGAAACTTACTGAACCAAATTCAGTACACCGGAATTTGGCGAAAAGACGACTCGAATCGAACCGGGGCAAGTATTAAGATACTCTGTCCTTAAAACAGATTCGTCCTCCACTACGGTGCTGATGGACTTCGCGGACGTCTGTCTCCCAGGACTACCAGATTTTCAATGCACGGATGTAGCACTCCGATCTGTGCAATATGCGAACCAGAAAACAGCGCAGTAACTCTCAGATATTTATGCGGAATGGTATGCAGAATGTATGCAAGGTAAAACGTGAAATGCATGAGAGGAAGAGGGTCCTATTTATAGATAGATAGGCACCCGAACGGAAAGGTACAAGACGGAGAGACGCGGCTGGTCGGAATTGAACAAGATAAGAACCTCATGGGCCAAGCCCAATCTCATCTAATGACCCAGCCCAGCCCGGTCCGGTCGGCGGCGGCGCGCGCGTGTGGGGTTTTAAAGCCCACTAGGTCCATGCCTTCTCCCCCTATAAAACTTCCATGACCCAAAGGGCCAACCCTTTAAGCCAAACTAAAGGTAAATATACTCAATCAACTTGTTCTCCACAACCAATGTGGGACAAGTGATTTTTCCCCCTTCTACCAAGCTCATGTAGGCACATTTAAAGGTCAATTTCGCATTCACCTTGACTTGATTTTGGCCAACCGAGTGTTCGGTCTTAATCTCCTAACTAAGACGTACACGACGGTATGTGGGTCCGGCCACGTGGACGTGTGGGACCCACTTTAATATTTGATTAAAACCGATAAAAATCAAGTTTTTCCAACAGCTTTAATCGTCTTATACTCGTTGTAACTCTTGAACTTGTCAGGAATTTTTTTCATGCTATGCCATAAACACCAACGATGTCGTGTATTTGGAAAAACTTGACTTATTGCATTTTGCATGGCTGTGCATTGGTCTGTGGTGATGGTGTTAGGATAGGGATCGGACATGCAAGAAAGCCAAGTCTCGAACAACCATACAAATGAAGTTGTGTCCTCCCATGTAACCAAACCACATCCAAACAAAAGCGATTGTCCATGATATTGGTTGACCCCTACAAATGGTGAAAAAGGCATATCAAATTTGATAACAAAATAAGTTGTGCCAAAAGTGACCACATCGCCAAACTCTTTGTATAACTCTTTATTGTACACATCACCTCGAAAGACATTCACTAATCAGTCACCTTCATCAACATCCATGGCATAAAAGAAGTCCTCGTTGTCCTTTTGCATTCTGAGAAAGTATTTATGCATTGCATTGGCATCCTCTTCTTTGACCAATAAATGCCTTTCTTTGTCCTCGTAATTCATTGCATCCATATCTGTCCAAGTTAGATTATCTGGGCCCCCGACTCAATCACACATGAGCCAACGATTTCGTTCATTTTGATTCCGGCAACCTTGTTCAATTCAATTGTCCTCTTCGAATATGGTGGGAGAGTCCGGTAGCACCGAAGATATTTCACTTTTTCCGGATCCCTGTCATGATTATGGTCCAATACAATCAAGTTCAACCTCCACTTCCCATCAACTTGTAAAGAGATATTCATATGGGTTTTACAACCAGTCTTTGGTGTCGGATGGTTTTTAATAGGATTCGAACCCGTTGGTTTGGCATTTTTACTCCGATTACAACCATGATTTATATACGACTTTACGTTGTTACACTTCTTAGAGGTTATTGTGATCGCACCGAAATCTTTTGCTTTCGCATAAGTAGTGTAACATTGTTGGGCTTCCTTTTCAGAATCAAATATCATTCCAACCTTAAGTTCCAATACCACCTCCAAATTTTTTTTTTTCCTCCAAATTCTAATATTCTATTTCTATGCTTCTGCAAATAAAAAATAGACACACATAACTATGTCATAAAAAGAATTGAACTATTCCACAGGTAAGTATAGCGGTTGATTTCAAGCAATGTCAAAATGTCTTGTGAAGGAAGCTGCACCATAGCATTGACAAAAACTAGGATTACCACAAAAAGCATAAATAGCTTCGTTTCTATCCCAAATTTAATTTTATCTTTCACCATTCAAATCCACTAAAGAACCAAAATGATTTCAAAGGCCTGGAAGCCCAAGTTTAAAAGAAACCGATCGGGAGGTGGTATATAGGTGATTTAACAACCTAAAGCAAAACCCACCAACATTTTCCACAGTAGGCAACAACTTTAGAAGGAGAAACAATAATCAAGCATCACCACTCAAGAAGTGAAAATAATAGTGTTCATCTACTAGTCTTGAAAAATGAAGAAGGGAAAACCCACAAGCAGTCACAATGTATTAGAGAGTACTATAACAATAGATTTCATCTGTAATACTACATAATCTGGAGGCCCTTATCTAAGGAAAGCATATTAGTTGGAAGAAAGTTTCACCTGTTAAGGGAGAGGACACTGCTAACAAAACCTTAAACCATGACAGTCAAAAAGTGTCATTAAACACAAAAAATGACAGTTTTAAAACTGTCATCTTTGGAGGTGTCATTAAAAGTCTAGATTTGTTATGACAGTCCAAAAACTTCATTGAAACATATAAGACGATGGTGTAAACCGGTCATGTTTGCAATAAACGATTACGGTTTTATACCATCATCTTATCTATCCTCCATTCTATTAAAAAAAAAAACCAATTTTAGTTCGAACACGTGGCTCTTGCGTGGCCGCCCAGTGGAGCTCACGTGGCGCCCCCGTGGCTCGTGTGGCGATCTAATTTCAAAGTGGGTTTTTGAAATTGATTTTTGAAAAAGTGGGGTTTTGGCGTTTTGTTCTCATGCGCGTGTTTTGGTCAAAGTGGGGAGGCAAGTGGGTCCTTCCCTTTCCACGTGGGATCGGGATGAAAGTCGGGGCTAAACTCAGTGCTGGTAGCAAAATTGTATTACGGTATTCTACTCTTCTTTAATTGGTTGATGCTAGGAGTTTAGGTGATTTTAATGGAGTCAGTTAAAATAATTTTGGTTTAATTTATCTTTGCAATTGAAAGTAATTTTAATAGTTCATGAATATAATATCTCAATCTGAAGTAAACTGTAGTTCAGAAGTACCGAAACTAAACCGTTTGTTAATGGTTTGGATTGATTCGTTCTATGAATTTTATGATTTCGTTTAATTCGCCAAATTCATAATCCGTAAGTAGTTGGTTCTTGGTTTAATACAAAACCGAAGCAATCCAATCCATGCTCACCCCTGACTTGGGAACAGTGCTCCTTGAACCTAAACAGAGGTATTAGGGTAATTGATGATGTAAATTATAGGTCATAAATACTTGATATACACAACAACCGATGTCTCTTGTTCTCTCCATGTAATTGAATTATGTAATGGAAATGGTGTGAACGGTGGATATACAAAATATTCAGTTGAAGAACCACGTAAAAATATATGCATCTTGTGTTTCTTTTGATGTCACTTGAAATCTTCTCTCTCTCTCTCTTCTTTTTTATTTATTTATTGCGGTTGAGATCTTAATTGGTTAAGTTCCATGTGCACATCAAAATCCACATTTTCGAAGGTGGAAATGGACCCCCCCCCCCCCATCTCCTATTGAGGAAGCAGCTCCCTAAGGTCCCCAGAATGCCAAACAGGTTAATTCATCGAGAAAAGAGAATAGGTACGTACATTGGCTGGGTGGTGTAATGGTTTTAAATACCGGCCGTTACGTAGCGTATCGGCTGTTACGTAACGGTTTTTGGCCTCTCCGATACCGTTACACCCCGGTATACCGATAAGAGGGAAAAATTGCATGTGTATTGGCCGGTTCCCGTTATGTATTGGTCTGTATCCGATTTACGGACCGGTTTACGACCGTTACGGCCGATACTCGGCCGTTACAGATTATTTAAGCATGCAATTTAAAATTATTTTTTACCAAAAAATGGTTTTTAAAAATGCACGACCGCTACGCCCGATTCCCGTTACATAACGTTCGATACTACCGAAACCGTTACACCAAAACCGTTACCGTTACGTGTCGCAAAACCGGTATTTAAAACCTGTACCACCTCCAATCTCGTAATTAATTTGAAAAAAAATACACAACCATGTACGGTCTATAAAGAATTATATAAGCGCTAGATAGATCCGTTGCTAATGATGTTAGAGCGCCACGTAGCTTGGTCTACCATCGATCATTGAGTAATTACCGATAAATTTCTCGTGGCATATGGAATGGGAATGTCCTTCTAGTCAGCAGAATTTCAAGCTCGGTTATGCGTACATGCTTGTATGTACTAAGTAGATAGAAATGCGAAGGTGCGTAAGGAACTGCCCTATCCCCGGCCTTAAATACACTGTAACGGCATTGGATATTCGTAATAAGAAAATGTTAATAACAACTCATTGGATTGTGAATAAGCGGGAAAAGGACAAAAAAACACAGTTTTCAACGTGTATTAAAGTGCTTTGAAAAGTGTTAAAAGTGCATTTTCTCTTCCCCCCTTATTCACAATCTAATGAGTTGTTATTACCATTTTCCGAAAATATCAGCCCATAACCGTATCAATTTGGTTTGCCAATCCATTCAGAACCTGGATAAAAAGTGTTTGGAATCCTGCTTTGCAGTTCTATGGTCTGTTTGGAAAGCATGCAATGACCTGGTAATCAAATACTACATTGAAACTGTGGGAAGAAGTCACCGATCTTATCAAAACCTGAGGTTGCTTTGGGGATTAAAGGATTAAACAACATCAAGACTATTAGGTGCCATTTTTGAATTCATATCTTGAGTTCTGACTTTGTATTTTCTTACTCGATTTACCCTTTGTTGAGTTTCGATAAAGTTTTCTTTAACTGACTCAAAAAAAAGTATACCCACCAAGACCACCCGAAGTTTCAAAATCGACCTTTTTTTTTTTTGAAATGGAAATTTAGTCAACATATAGAAAAACTCGACAATGGATACATCGGATCAAGGGAAGGGGAGGAGAATCTAACCAAATGTTGAATGAAAAAAAAAATGTAAAAAGAAAAAACTCCTAGTACATCACCCATTCGACAGCCTCATCCGTATTGCCATCATTGGATAGATAGTGAACTATGTCATGCTACCGCCGTAAGGCACCACCATCAACGATAGAGATCACGCCATGCACTGCGGCAACCACAAGTAAAAGGCTCACACCAAACAGATCACAGAGCTAAGCCTGGTACCAAACCCGCCGAAAACAAACACACCCAAACCCAAACCAAACTCCGGCGGTGACCAAGAGCACCTTCGTCAAAAGATCTAAACGGAAAAATCCATACAATTACCAATAGCCGCCGGAAGCCACGACGTCACTGCACCCAACACCCAAACCAAACTCCTGCGCTAACCAAGATCTCCTTCGTCGAATGACGACCTAACCGGAAAACCCCTTCAAACGGAACCAAATAGCCACCGGGAGCCACAACGCTGTTGCATGCTCGCCGCACTGCCACAGCACCCCCTAAAAGCATCAGCAGTCTTCAACATGGACACCGAGCTCCAAACTCAGAGCAGATCTGAGCAAGGTTCATTCTTAAATAAGTATGATTTTTTCCAAATAATAAAATCGTCTTAAGTGATTTTCCCATAGTATGGCCAAAAAATTTATTTTTTCATTTCCTCTCAAGCAGAACTTAAAATGTTAAAACAAAAAATGGCTAGAAGCTGCGAAGAAATAAAAAATTATTACGGACCTTACATAATTCATGTAGTGTCTCGCTATTATAACTCTTTTAATGTAATTTTTCTCATCACTTGAAATAACAATTATTCCAACCCCTACCATTTCGACCTTTTGAGGACATTTTTTATTGATTGATCGACCTTTTCCTTAGTTTATTACTTAGATATGGTTTTTGTTTTTATACTCTTTTGGGAAGCACTAACCTTATTATTTTTAAGTTACTGGTCTTATCTCCCATGTCAATATGCCCTCCATATATATAGGAGATGACATGTGGGGATTTATAAATTAAGCACCATGAAATCCAACACCTATTATTTTAAACAAAAATTTCCATGAACTTGCAAGTGGTGGACATGTGGTACAATTGGCTGGATGCTTAACCAAATTTAAGGTCTATGGTTTAATTCTTGGACGGCAAGAACCCTTTAATCCTCGTACAAATTTTGTACGATTTCCTATAGAGTAGTATTATTTTTTTCAAAATAATAATAGTAATAATAATAATAATAATAATACCTGTCGTTATTTAATTCGAATACACATCACATCTTGCAAGGTGTAAAACATTCACAATAATTTTTATAACAGAAATTTGACCCAGTTAAAGTAATAGCATCAAACAATTATAACTATTTGAAAACAAAACTGAGAATTTTTTTTATCTTGAAGACCCCAAGGGATTGGTTAAACTTGAGACTTAAGACTTAAGACTCCCACCTAGAATGTCAGGTTCGAATCCCCTTATCAGCAAACTCTTGAGGCTACTGGGTGTTATGCCTGATCGTTACCTTTAGAGTCCTGGAATTAATTAAGGTGCGCGCAAGCTAGCCTAGAAATCGACTATATATATATATATATATATGTAAAAAATTAACTCATTTGGATATCGGTAAAGGCTTGATCGGTTCATTCAAATTTATCCAGTAAAATCTGACAGGAATCAACTAAATGAACTGATCAAGCCCTTACCGATATTCAAATGAGTTAATTTTTTTTACAGATAATCTTAAAACCATGTTTTAGATAAATTGAGCTACTCCGATCATTTGTGTGGGGTTCAAAAAAAAGAATTTGTGTCAAATGTTGTGTTATTCGTTGTGTTAACGGAACCGCCCTATATATATATATATATATATATATATATATATATATATATATATATATATATATATATATATATATATAAGAGATTACTTTATTTCTTAGACTTCTTCATGTTAATAAACTCCACGATACTATCAATTTTTGTGGGGTCAGTTTAGACATATAACACAATTTTTCTCCAACTTAAATTGGGTCCTCCTTTAGCAGACGATAGGACTAGTCTTTAGAAATTAATCAAATTGAGCATAAACTGGTCTGGATAGTCTGCGTCTTCAGTAAACAAAACTTTCCACTTAATTATTTCGTATTCCGAATTTGTTAGTTTGCCACTTCTTAGAATGACAGCATATTAATAGACTTTCCAAAGGAAAGATGTTCTTGTTCTTTAGGTATATTTATGACACTTGTTGAAAGTGAAGTTAGGGACCCAAATGAGATTTTATTAGTTATAAGCGAGGGTAATTAAGGCATTATGAAAGTGGTAAACGCCACGTGTCAGCACATTACGCGGAGAATAGAATGTCAAATACGATGATGGTGCTTTCCAATTTTAGTTCTTAACGTTACCGTTTTAGGAAATAAGACAGCATGCCTGAAAGCCATTTTTTCATGTTCTGATGATTTTTGTTCTCTCTCTCTCTCTCTCTCTCTCTCTTCCCGACAACAATCGCAAGTTAGTCACCCATCAACCTATCTCATGCCTAAAAAAAAAAAAAACAATACACACATCTCTATGTGTCTATACTTCTTCAGTTTTTTACTATAAATCTTAAAACGAGTTGAGCCAGCTAAAATTATAGATCAACGTAGTTTTTACGAGTAATGAGAATTGGACAAAAAATAAGAAGATGAATAGTTGTGTTCATATGATAGTGTTATTGACGCTGACTGAATCGCGAGAAAAATTACCAATGGTACGGTAACCCATCTCCATCAACTTACAAAACATATTGCACCATTAATAGGTATTATAACCTTAAATGAGTTCAACAATAATGCTTAATTGAACCCGTACCAAACGTAGCTTATACCCAACCTTGTTGGCCGTCATGAATAAGAAAAAAATAAACAGATTATATAATTGATTAAGATACAGAACAAAGATATCGCATCTCACAGAAAGAAGACTTGAATCCAAAAGTTACGCACTGGTATGGGACCCGTTGCGCGAACTCCGTGAAATGATGACTCGAGTATGCCAAAATAATGAACACCAATAACTAAACTTACTAAAACAAGACATTATTTATAATATTTTCCACAAGCATATTGCTCGATGTCATTGTCTTGCCCATGCTTAGCTCCAACAATTATGTTAATAATTATGCATGCGATAATTAAACCATTTTTAATTAATACTTTATCAATTGGCCTTTTAATTATTCCAAGAAGAGGTCCACCACTTGCTGAGATCAGTCATTATCTTAATTCTACTTATAGCAAAGTTACTTGTGTCTCGTAAAACTTAAGTTAGTATTTTTCCATCGGTGGATAATATTTCAGCAAAATATTACTAAAATGATTTTTGTGCTTATTCTTGTAAATTAAAAATAAATTAAAATCTGAAAAAAAAAAATAAAAATACTGACTTCTGAGTAAGTGCAAATTGCAACAAATTACCACAATATGGTAATTGCCTTAAATTCTTATATAAAAGTTATTTCTAAATAAGAAACAATTAATCATCATATATGTAAGTATATAAGGAGATACAATCCATATTGTTTTTCCTTCACTTACGAGAATGAAGCTTATACTCCTAAGATCTCAAACTTTGAGAACTCAAATATAAGTGCCAAATAAAGATTAAATTTTGTATATATACTTGTCAATAAACGCCAGGTCTCATTTTGGAATGAAAAAAAATATGGAAAGTTCAACATGTTATAAAGACTTAACCACAAGGGTAATTCCTGAAACTAGCTAAAACTTTGAGTCGAAAAACGGTGACTGTCTGGATCTCGGTCTTGTATTATTTTGAGGGGTAAAGGTCGAACCGTACAATTTAAAGTCCCAAAGAAAATGCGAATCCCTATAATAGAGAGACGATTTTCCTGGCCAAATGATAGAAGCAAGATCACTTTCCGGCCAAGTCCCATTTCTTGATCTTTCGTGGTACTACATAGTCAGCCTTTCAACACATGTAGTGGTGACTCTGTTTTCATAAAAGTAGCAAAGTTTTGTTTCCGTTGAGCTAAGTCCAAGATTGAGTTTTATTTATTTATTTTTTTATTGAAATTGTACCTTCCTGTGTCCTTTTTTTTTTTTTTTTTTGATAAGCATACTTATTTTTAATTTGTACTATAGTATATATAGTAGTAGTATAAAAGTTAAGTGGCCGACATTTCATTTTTTTTTTTTTAGAGATAGAAAATAATATTAAAACCCAAAACCACCGGTGAAAACCGAGTACAACAAAACCACCGGCCTAAAACAGCCGGCCATAAAAAAAAACAAAAACAAAAACAAAAACAAAAAAATACAAAAAAGAGCAGGAAAAAAGAAGCGTCGGTGCATGCGCCGGTGCTGTTGGCCTGTCACCCATCCGTTGCAGCCGCCGTCGTCATCAGAAGCCACCCCAGATCCGGCTCCCCTGGGTCCAAAAATCGGACGTGCCCACCCATTCCAGAGCTAAGAGGAACGCCCGCCACAGGGAGTCTCCGAACGCAAAGAAGCATAGCAGTAGAGAAGATCGGGGTGGCGGAAGGGAGCTGGGTAGGCGGGTGGAAGGGGCTGAGCCCGCCAGGGGCTGCCGCCCAACACTCTCTCGTTCTCACACTCTCTCTCTCTCTCAAAACTTCCTCTCGACATTTCATTGAACTCTCCAAATGCACATGAATCGAAAAGGCAGATGTCAAGATTGGATATGCTGACATGCATGTGTACATTGAGAAGAATCATGCCTTCGCCACTATTCGAGGATGACCTTTCCACTCCGAACAACTTCCATATTTAATGTGACAATTGCTTTGGCTTGTCTGAGTGCTCCTTCGGTTCAGAACGAGTGGTGACAGATCTGAAAGAGAGACAGAATGGCAAAGTGGAAATAAGTCGAGAACCATTGAAAGAAGGTTGAGCGCTTCCCTTTCAGAGTCGCCAATTGTGGTTTGCACAATCTCCAGATTCAACCTTTCCTCAGCCTTTTGACCCGCCTGAGCTCCCTAGCCTAATGGCTCCACCTGATCTTCCCTCCTGCACATGAAACAACAGCATTAGTGTCAAACTGGACCGTTGAAGTTTGACAAGGCACTCCAACTATCTAATAAGAGAAAGAAGATTAAGGAAATTAAGTATAAGAAGAGTTTAGGGATTGAGAGTTGTGAGGGGCGTACCCTTTAGGGTTGTATCGTGTACCTCTTATAGTGAGTGCTTGACTTTTCTTTTAAGTATCGTTGTGCCTTGCACGCGCAATATATAACTGCTTGGATGACGTCACGTTTGACGTCAAATATCAAGACGAATATCAGAACATGCTACGAAATATCCTTTGACAATTGTCTCAACCGTTCAGTTGAGATCATTCCTGACACTGCGGATAAGAATTAGAACGGTTATGTTGAAACATCTTCACTAATCTGACGGTAGTCAAAACCAATTCCGGCTGTATCTGAACCCAACGGCTAAGTAGGATGGGATTATTATGCGCTAGCTTTGATGACATGGATAGGATGGATCACGCTTTGCCTTAGCTGAAGCGTATGTTTTGGCTTAATTTCCACATCGACAAGAATGAGGAGATATTTGGTTCTAGCAGTCATCTTGACCAGATCCTTCGGCAAGCCGAGCCGGATCGGCCAGTCCGTCGTTGACATTAATCGAGTCTTCTTGGCCGGTCCCTCAGTTACTTTAACCGCTTGGTCAGATGGTTCAGACATTGCCCGATCCATGGCGGTTGACTTCAAGATCGCAAGGTTGACCCTTTTAGGCTTGTGATTGTTCGGCCCATTATAGATATTTTAGTTTTTTTATCTGATTGTGGACACGCCTACTCAAAAGGGCTAAGAGCATCTCAAATCCTTACTCATATTTTTTTTCTTAAATTTGAGTAAAAATTTAAGTAAAAGCTTCATTTTGTTCGAAAAAATCCAATTCGCAAACCCAAATTCAAACATAATTTTGAGTTAAAGCTTCATTAATGGGGTGATCGTAAATTTGAAGAGTAAAATTCAAACATAAAATTTGACCCAAAAATTTGAGTTTCCCTTGACTTGAAAAAAAAATTGAGTAAAATTCAATTTACTGATATGGAAGCAAACAAATGAGTTTTTAAGTTGTTTTACTCAAATTTAATAAGTTTGATTAAAAAAAGGACAATGTGCAAATGATGCAACAATTAGAGATAATATAAGGGGGTGTTTCACTAACAAAAAAAAAATTTAAAAAAAAATTAAGACAAATTATTTTCTTACAATACATCATATGAAAAATCATAAAAAATTAATTTATTCTAAAAATAACTTTAGCGGAATACTCTCCAAACATAGTTTATTATCAATATAAATGGCAAAATCCTAAATCCACAAAAATAAGTAATAAAAAAAAATAGATCAAATATTTCACCTGAGCGTAGGCGCGCGCCCGTCGATAATGCAAATGATATTCGCTCGACCAATAAGATTTGGTCGTTCATGGAATCCACCAGCGTAGGCCGTACGAGATTGGCAAAGATCGAAAATTGATGACGTGGAGGAAAACAATGAATTCTTTACACATGCCTCCAACTCAAAAAGAGTTTGAGTTGGATAAGTGTCGATCATCGGCCAAGTGATAGTACCAAGTACAGCGTACTATATTATGTACTACTCCCTCCGTCTCAATTTTATAGTCTCAATTGATATTTTTTGGTGTCCCAAAAATATTGTTCCACTTCAAAGCTAAATGGGTAATTGTTAAGAAATTTCCTTTTTTACCCTTATATTTTGAAGTTAAAAGTAATAAAAAAGTAAGAAGTTGTAATGATTGAAGGGTAAAACAAAAAAAAAAAACATGTTTTCAAAAGTATAATGATTATGTCCCCTTATTAAGTTAGAATCCCCAAAAGGGACTATAAAATTGCGACGAAGGGAGTATTTAAGAAGGGAATTTACAATCAATCCACAGGACTGATTAAGGTATAAAATGTGTATTGAAATATGTAAAAAGTGGGCTGACTGTAATTAAGGTATAATAATATTATGAAAATTTGGAGTTTTGGATCGACCAGTTACACATATCTAATTGAGTTGATTTTTTGCAAGGCCTTAGGAAAAATTATTTTGAAATTATGTAACGGTTCGGATTATTCGTGTGAGACCCAAAAGTGGGCTCCATAAGCCGTTGTACGTATTCTGTGCAAAAAACAATTTGTACCTGTAGTACCCTCCTTATGGTAAGTATAGCCATATATACAATACGGTAAGTATTTTTTTACTATCATTTTGTTTGTTTATTGTCGGCCCAATGAGTTAACAATAGAACCCATTTTAAAAACGGTTCTATGTACTAATGGAAGCTCACAATGTTTTCACTAAGCACATGAAAATATAAAAGAAACACACTCTTCAATAGTCTTTTTACACTTTTCAATACACTTTTATCCTCTTTTATACACTTCTCACACATTTCAATATATTTTTTAAACATTAACATGCCATTTCTTTGGAATCTAAGCAGTCAAAAAAATGTTTCTTTACAAAGTGGGGTTTGGCTGTGATGCTCCCAAGTGGCAACCTGCCATTTGAGTAACCCGTTGTAAATGGCTAACCCATTGTAGTAAGTACGGTCAATTGTTAATACAGTATGGTAAGTGTAGGCGTATAACTTAGTATGTGTTGCCTTAACAAATGATAGTATGTAAATCCAATATGTGTGTTAACATGGCGATTTTTGGCAGAAAATTGCAAAAGCATCTCATTTTTAGCAAATTATCATACTTTTTGTGAGCGATTTTTATCTAATAATTGTGATTTCTCTATTTTTCAATATAATGGTGTGATATTTAATGGGAGCATCAATTCAGAGGCGGACCTAGGGGGTTTTGGCCCCTGCAAGCCCCCCAAGGTTTTGAGTAGTAGTAGTGTATTTTCAGTACATTTTTAATTTTTCTGTATATTTGCTATGGAGTGGTCCCCTGCAACTATAATTCTGCGTCCGCCACTAAGCATCATGCTCCCGTACCACTCGGAAGCATTGTAGAAAAGTCCTACAAAACCTCATTGAAAATCATGTCTATGTGGTCTGTGTTTTGTATACATTTATAATGGTACTTGGAGAAGCAACTGAGCTAGCTTTATCTCTTTTGAGAAAGAAATGGTATTTTTCCTTTTCACACTTCCAACTTTTTTTCCTTTATTTGGTTGCCGAAAACCGTACGATGAAGACGACGTTGATCTTGTATTATTTATTCGTTCATTATTTTTCTCCTTCTCTTTTCCTTTTTCTCATTCGTCTCGATTCACCTACTCTTTTCGGTAAGCTGTTTCAGAGAACAAGTGGTTCTCCTATTCTTTCCGATAAGCGGTTTCAGAGAACAAGTAACACCTCTCATCACCAAAAAAAATAATACTAATTGACAACTAGCAAAGATTCACTTTTCTTTCGTGGCCGTATCTTTCTCAGATTTATTCGCAAAAATCTATCCATCTGCTCTAATACTATAATAATCACAACAGTTTCAACGTCATTGTCTGACATTGCTGTGTACATAATACTGATCAAAGCAATTTAAATTGTTCAAATGCAACTTGTGCATCATTTTGAGTCTTTTTTCTCCTGAAAACTTAGCACAGATTTCTTTTCCTAATCAGCCAAACAAAACTATTGTTTTTGGAATCCTTTTCTTGGTTATTTGATGTGCTACTTGTATATCAGAAGCTAATTTTGTCTAGTTTTTCTTCCTTGCATAAGGAAAAAAGAGAAGAAAAATTCTCCATTTGTCACAATTAATTGTTAATTTTTCTCTTTTTTGACAATCGTATTCTTGAATCGGGTCGACTATTAATGAATTTTGAAGAAACCAGTTTTAGGATTTTTTTCGCTAACCAATGTATTAGATTTCAGTTAGCACTCGTACAATTTTTAAAAAAATTAACAAAAAAAAAATCAAAAAATATAAAAAACTTTATACAAAATGTCTAAATTCCAAGGGGTTGGCTTGGAAGTTGGAAGTCAATGCTCGAGACTTAGGATTTGCCATGTTCTTAGGTTATGATAGAAATTTCTCAAGTGCTATCAACTCTTTTAAGGTCAATTCATACAGGCTTTGCCCCAGCTTTAATTCTGCCTCCCGCTTGTAGAACATGGGATAGGCCCAAAAATTAATCGAGTTACGCAGGACCTGGGTAAAGAAAACATCAAGGATAGTAAACATTAACATACAAATTGGGAGAAGGGGACTAGAGCACAACAGGTTGTTATGCCGCCTATACAGACCTCGCTCCAAACTAAAAAATGTATATGATCTAAACCATTCACTTTGTAGAATCTAACATGCTTAACATCCCTGAAAAAATCAAGTTGATTGGATATCTACAACCAAGTAAGTAAATCACGTTGTCATGCAGTAAATAAATACTCCCTGAAAAAATCAAGTTGATTGGAGTATTTTGGTTTTTTTTACTAAGCTAATGATGGCTGATCAACTTGATTATTCACAAGGCTATTAAAAGAGTCAAGTTCTTTAAAGTGAACAGTTCGGATTAAGTTTTTGAGTTCAAGACGAAACTCGTATCGTTGGCACAATCTTAGGCCCCCATGTCCTACAAATTGGGATGGAGAATGTATGTATATATATATCAACTACTCTATTTTTTATTGGTCATCTATAAAGTAAATCGAGACGTACGAGGAATCTATTACCAGGGGCATCACATGGCTTGATCATTTTCATTGTTGCCCACATTTTAAGCTTCCAATTGGGTGATCATGTGATCAATTTGGCCTATGTAGGCCAAAGGTTGGCATGAAGTACTCTGTTGCCACAAACAAAAACAACAAAAGTACTGAATAAAAAATTGTCAAGTTCTGTACTGGAAAGTGCTTTACACCCAAAAGTTGGACAAAGCTAACCTATTAAGCAAAGGGGAATTGTTAGGTAGAGAGCGTAGAAGATGAGACCGGGCTAGATGAGTATATAAAGATTCTTCTTCACAATTGCTACCTTTAGTAAACAACTGCATATTTGAAAATGATATCTCTTGGGATTCCCTATTAATAGTATGGAAAATTTTAAAATCAGTCTAGCAGGCCGTCGTTAAGGTTTAAAATGTGTATTGAAATCCGTGAAAAATGTATAGGAGTTTGTGAAGGTGTTTTAAAATGTGTAAAAGTTACACTAGAATTTGTGTTTTTTGTCTTTTTCTTTGCTTATTGTCAGTCCAATGAGCTGACATTAAAATAATCAATAATAGTATATACTCTAAGTAATTTTCCAATAAAAAAAAAAATAGTGTACTATAAGTTGAAGTAAAATTAATGAAAAGGTTACATGTCGTTTCTTCATTGATCAGATCAAGTCATCGTCTACTTACGTACTCATGATCGGTTTTTTTTTTTTTACTAATGTATTTTGGACATGTAAGACATAATTTTTTTTGTAACATTAAACTTGAAAAAGTTAAAATCTGCACTGCAAAGTGAAAAGTTTCTAAGGGAATGAGATTTTGCAAAATGCAACTTTTGTTTGGTACGGTCAGATTGAGTATGATTCAATGAGTTGGTGCTTTTGCATGCCCTAATTTCCCTTTAGCTAATTTAATGGGATTTTCTTCTTCTTCTTCGTCGTCAAGAATTTTTTTTTTTCTTATTTTCGGACTTACAATGATGAATGTTGAGGAAAACATTTGTACTAAGACTTCGTTTTTTGAAATAGAGTTTTTGACAAAAACAAACAGACGTAGTTCTATTAGACATAATTACTACTAAAATTGTTAACGACCCGAGTTAAAAGTTTTCAAATTTGAGTTGGAAAAATAGCATCTTGATTTAAGGACTTAAGTGTTCACATTAAACTTCGATATTTTTCGAGTTGATCTCAAACGAGTTTTAACTTCGTTCAAGCTTAGATCAAGAATCAAGAGAGGGGGGGAGGGGGGGAGAGAGATGTCAGAAAAGCAGTTTAGTAAAAGGCCCAACCAATTGGACTACAATAGCCCAAATTCAACAACCAAGCCCGCCCGAAGGTTAGTCCAGTAATTCAAGCCCACACTCCCATTTCGAAGCGTGTTATCCACGCTCTTCTAGTCGCGTGGTGACGAAATGCAGTTGTTTATGTACGGCGACCTTGTACTCCCTCCGTGTGTCATTTTTACCTTGGGAACCGGAGTCCTAGATTTAAAAAATATACATATATTATGCATATTTACATTTTGGAAAAAAAAAAGACTTATATTAAGATGAAAAAGTGTGTTGAAATATATAAAAAGTATAATAAAAGTGAGTGTAAATGTATTGAAAAGTCTAAAAAAATGCATTGAATCATATCTTTTTTGCTTTTTTCTGTGTGTGTGTGTGTTTTTTTTTTTAAAGAATTAAAACTTCAATTAATAAAAACCAGTGTTACAAATTTTTAAAGATGAATTTGAAAACTAATAATCCCATTTTAAGATTCCAGAGATTAATTTGAAAACTCGTAGTCCCATTTTATTTGCCCTCAACGAAAATTAGATCATTTCATTGATTTCAACCTCCAAAAATATACCAGTTCTTGAAATATGTTTTTTTTGTTTTTTTTTTCCTTTCAAAAGATCGAATGAGTAAACGGTACAAAAAATTATGATAAACTAGTCTCCAAAGCACCTTATTTTTTATATTAAAAAACAAAATGGAATTGATCAAGTATATTTTCTCTCATAACAAGGAAATAAAATATAAAAAGTAATACAAACTAAGGACTAGGCTGCAAACGAACCGAACTGGCTCGCATTTCAACCCGTTTAGCGGTCGGCTTGACTAAACAAGACAATCGTTTTAGTAAATGAGCTGAGCTAAATACTCTAGAGCTCGGCTTGGCTCGACTACACTTAGCTCATTTATTATTTTAGTTTGATTTGTTTAGGCTGAGTTTTCCAATTCATAAATCTAGTTTTGTTTAAAAGTGTGATAAAATCACATTATTTTTCTAATTGACAAAATCTAGATTTGATATAGGTATTTTTCAAATGATTTTGTGAAATAAAATATAATTTTGATAAAATCAATTAAGGATTCTAAATTTTATCAAAATTAAATTTTTTGTGATAAAAAATCATTTAGAAAACTCAGCAAAACTGCTCGTTCTGTAAGCATGGCTCGACTCGTTGAGCGCTTAGGCTTAGTTTGCCAAAAGATAAAATGAGGTGGAGGTAATAAAATGAGGTTGATTTTAGCAAATGAAGTGAGAAGGTGATTTTATCTCCAATATATGTCTAGATTCATTGGAGATAAAATCACCTCCCCACTTCATTTGCTAAAATCAATCACTTAATTTTATGAAATTTCTATTTTAGCAAATGGAAAACCAAAACTTAGACTCGTTTACAGCTAGGCGAGCTCGGTTGCACCTCTGCGAAGTATAAAATTGTTATTATCGACCCTTGCCTAGGGGTTCGAAAATCATCTTCATTCTCTTCAGCCAAAATACAGATCGATCTCTCTCAATCATTGCACCCTAGCAATCCCTCAAAATAAAAAAGGTGGTTGTTATCTTGTGCAAAACCGAATTCCTAGCTCAAAAGTACTTTTTATAATCACGATCGTTTACCTAATTATCCGGTTCGTTTACCTAATTCCAGATTTTGTGTTTCTGTACTTAATTTTCTGATTTACCTATCGATTGTCAATTGCACAGACTTTTGATTGGAGAACGAGTTCTCTTTTGAGTTTTCAAGTCCTCCAATGGCTATACCTTCTGATGAGGCCTTAACCAGCATCTGCAGTCACTGGTAAAGGGGCTATCTCGTATTTTTTCGTGTATAATTTGATCAATTTCCGTTGCGTGGAAATCGAAGAACCCTTGATATGATTATCGGGCTAGGGTTTTGAATCGGTCTGAGTTTTTGCCTTTGTTTTCTTGATGCATGTGTTGATTGGTTCCTTCATAATTTTGATAAGCAAAGCTGTACACAATAAAGCCTGAAACTCCAGTTTGATGATTTGAAGTTAGCGTAGTCCTATGAATATCGCGTCGTATTTATGGCCATGATTTGCTTTCTATGTCTGGATTGGACTTTACTTTAGCATTTCCTTCTTTTCATATGAATGGGTTGTATTTGGCGTAATAACGGTTAGTGTATGGGGCCAACAATTTTCTAAGAAACCCTAAGGGTTTGTCCTAGTGGTTAATTGACTTGTCTCGGCTGGGCTGTAAGCCCTAAGGTCGCAGGGTTGATTCTCCTTGGCAACGATTTGTTGCCACCTCATTTCACGCAAACGCGTGGTAAGGGCTGTGAGAGGGGCTGGAGAGATTAGTCTGGTATCAGGAGTTCAGGACATTCTTTATTACTGGGAAAAAAAAAAAAAAATTTGGGAATTTGGTAGGGATACTAGGCTGGTTGATGGCTGGGTACCTGCATTCAACCTGTTGTGATCAAGTTGACTGTATTTTCGATCATTTCTGGTTTATTTTTGGAGAATTCCAAGTCAAAGTTTTTCCTTAATTGTAGTTTGAATAAAATACTAATAGCTTAAGTAGGCGAAGCTTTATGTTAGAGCTTCTTGGGATTTTCCTCCTTACCCTTACCTTTTCTTTTCCTTCCATAAATCCCTTGGAACTTTCGAGATGAAACTGCCTAAGTGGGCTCATCATTCAGGAGCCTTTTAAATAAGTAAGGGGACTTTCCCTTGAAGAAGGCATTTTGGAATTTGCGTTCAAATTTATGGTGACCTTCTAGTATACGTAATTTTTTGCGTGGATATTGCATAAAAGTTCTAAACATTTAATTTGTAACATTTATAGAAAATGTTTTAGATCATGTTTCTATAGAAATGTACCTAAACATCTATTCTAAAATTATGGAAGTCTGAATAATCCATGGAAAAGTGATGTTACCCAATAAGTCCTTTTAAAAAAAAAAAAAAAACAGTTAGCAAATTGACATTTATACCCTGTTTTAGATGAACAAGGATGGATAGCGCCAAATAGATATCAGTTGGACATCCAATGATGTGGATTATAAGGCTAAATTTTAGGATTCTTTCAGACGATGACAGTGCATTTAAACTTTACGCTTATCCATGCTGCAAATATTGATTTCTAAATCAAGCTTACCTTTGTTATACAATTCATATTGTTATTGCATACACATGCACTATCTAACTACCCATAGTTGAGAAATTCTCAATGAATCGCAAATCCTCAGTGTTATTGAAGAAAAATTTGTATTTGTTTAGTTCCAAATAACCTATCTGGTTAGACGTTTTATTTCACCATGTCAAAATTTGGGGTTCTAAAATTGTTTAGAATTTTGGAAGTAATGGCTTTTGAAGACTTCAAAAATCCTAATGCCCCCAAGTTACAAATTTGAGACTCGCAAGACGAAATACAAAATTCTCAATTCTTAAAATGTGCTTTTTGCTGCACAAAATGCAAAATTGTCAATTCCAATATTTGAGAACTTCTCAATGGATACCATCATAGGTATTAGAATGTGAAGTTTTTGTGAGTCGCATGGAATTCCGGAATATGAGATCATTGTTTTCATAAAATATGAAATTTCACAATATCTAAAAATATGAGGTCCCCCAACTAAAAATTTCAAACCACTCCTTGTTCCAATTCGTGGCTTAAACTCAAAACTGACTTATTGCATTTTACAAGATAGGTCATTCTCACAATACATCGACTTAAAAAAGCCAATTGGAACAACCATGTGGACATGGACTCAGGACATGAAGCCAAATCTCTGAATCGGAAAGGTAGGAAGTTTATTTTTTGCTTTTTCAACATGATTTGGAAATTAATCAGAATAGGAAATTAAAACTCTGAATCGGAAAGGGAGAATTTATATTTTTTCGCTTTTTCAACACGATTCGGAAATTAATCAGAATAGTGGTTTTTGGATAGTCCGAAACTTACCCTTGTTTACATGGTTGATCGGAACAATCTAGTGTTTTTTCCTATTGTCAACACAGTTTGCTGCCCTTGAAAAGCTCAAGAATGTGATCACCTTTAGCTGATGGGGTTAAATATCAATTTATAAGAGATAAAGATATAGATGTAAGTTTAATAAAACAATTCCCAATTTAGCGGGATTATGATGAGTGTGCAATAAGGCAACGTGATACCCAAAGGGTAAATGAGGAATGTTAATGAATTAAGACTTTTGGGGTTACAAAAAAGACAAGGGAGTTTCTAGACTGCAACTCGATAGGATAGGTTTTGACAGTAAATCACCCTTCCTTTTTCCCGCTTCCGTTATTTTTCTCATATCCCTCCGTCCCTTTTTTATGGTCCACTATTCCATTTTGGGTTGTCCCTTAATAAGTGTCTATTTGAAAAAGTTGGTAAAAGTTGGTAAATTTACCATTTACCCTTTTAAGTAGATTCTTTTGGAAAAATTAGTGGGGAAAAATGTAATGATGATGTCTCCATAAAGGCTAATTGTAGAAAGTTGAAATGTTTGAAGTATAATGATGATGTCTCTATAAAAAGTTGGATTTACGAAGTTGGACACTTAAAAAGGGACGGGGAGGGAGTATTATTTTACCCGTCATATCATTTTAGGTTCCTCATATGTTTTCATCTTTCCTTCAAGTGTTTTGCTTGTGTCAAATGGCTCCTGTATTTTAGTGCTAAACAAATTTTTGCTTTCTCAATGGCATTCTTCAAGCTGTTTAATTAGTGTCCAAGCTGATGATAATATATGACTTTGCATGTCGGGGCATGGCTCATTAGTCCTCATTTATGAAATTCAATGCATTTATTTAGAGATATTGCGATCAAATTTATAGTTTTCTACTCGGAGATATAAATCACATGATCTTCGACTTCACTCTTTGGATTGTGAAGATGTGGTTATTTGACTGCCGCTTAACCACTATTTTGTGGTCAAAATTATTTTGTCTGTAAAATTTTGAGATCAAGCGCTATGGTTGTTTCCATTGGTTTGTATACCTTCTGGTTACTCATTTAAAGCTTTTAATGCCTGACAATTGCTCACGATTATCTATTTTTGGGGTCTCCTGATTGCATCTATTTAAGTGGTCTAACCCAAAAATGCAATGGCCGATGATGTTGTTTTCTTTTATATATCCAGTGACAGGGCTATTCCTTCTTCAAATATTGATCTGCATTATGCTCACTGCTCCCGGAATCTAGAAAAATGTAAAGTTTGTGGTGATATGATTCCCAGAAAATTTGCTGAGGAACATTTCTTAGGCACACATGCTCCGGTATGAATTAAGTTGGCTTAATGTTACACATTAAAATTATATACTGCAGTCTGCTTCTTTTTAATTGCTGTTCCTTTTTTATTCCACTCTACCATTCACACGTATGTTTGGGTGAAGGGGTCTTGCTAGTTTGCTACTAAGTTCAGAGGGTATTGTTTTAGAGGTACCTTATATGGTCAATTGTTGTGTTCTATATATTTTTGGACTTTGCATTACTCATATTGGGTGTTTCATAATCTCTTACATGTATCTCTTCTCGTATAGGTATGTGGGTGCGTACTGTTAATTCACCAATGATACAAAAAGCTTAAGGTATTAAAAATGGGCCCAACATTGGATATTGAGCTGTTTAGCACCTTTCCTCGGTTGTAAGCCCATCTTGCATGTCGAGATGCTAACATTTATAGATTGGGGTAAATGGAACCAAAATGTAAAGGGAGAAGCACGACGTAAATTGAGAGACTTGAACTCGAGACCTCTCTTAATTTGCGGTCTAATACCATGTCATCAATTATCCCAAGAGTTTAAGCTGTTAAGAAATGGGTCCATGTTGCCAACAGCTATCTAGCATGTACAAGCACCTGAATTGGTGATGTAGCGTGCTTGTCTTTGTTTGTTTATGGGAATGACTTAGGCTTATAGGTTTGGTGATGCTGTCTAAGTCCAAGACATTTCATGTCTTTGTCTGGTCATCAACCACTAGAATTGTTTGACTTGTGATATCATTCGGTGATTCGGAAGCCCCAGTTCTAGAATTTAGTATCTGAGAGGGAGAGTGGTGGACATTTAGTTATGTGCTTGTGTGGCGGTCATTATTTCTAGTGTTAGAGGACGTGTTTTTTATGTTGAATGCCTCATTGTGAGCAAGCTCCAGACTTACTAGCTTTGTCTTTGAGTGCTTTACATAAGACTAGGTATCAATTAAGAGCCTTGAACTTTGTACAACAAATGGGATTTCTGTCTCCTTTTGGTTGGCTCTGTTTCTCTTGCATAAGTAATGGTGGCATTGCATGCCACTTGGAAATTAGATGAAAAAATGTGGTGGGTTACAGTAATGTGAATAATGTTATGCCATAAATTAATTTAAGTAACATTTAAGGAGAAGGAATTAGAACAATGTATTTGGGTATGATAGATTGATGAATCCAATATTTATACCCATTATTGGACTCTCTCGCAGATAGACTGAAGGAGTATATGGGAGAAATATATTTGCTTTATTTTGATAATTTGGTTGTGATTGAAGAACTAGTTTCAGCCTCTGCACTGTGTCTTCACCCATTCTAGTTTATGTGGTAAGGAGGTGGGTAAATCTGTGGCTTCTTTAGGGGAAGCCTTAGCTAGAGTTTGAAACTCGAATAAATGCGATTTGATTTATGAGTTGACTTGTAAAGAGAAGGCATTGATTGTGTAGTCTAGAAGTAGTGGGAGTGGTTTTGGATTCAGGCACGGGGTCGAGAACTATTGAAGCATAATTGCTGTTGCATGTGGAGGAGTTGAAGGTGATTGAAACACACTAACATGACCCATAAACATTTGAAGGATTGGCATGAGTTCGTAAATGACATTCACTTACATGATAAGCATAAGGGAATGCAATGCGAGATTGTGAAATAAAAGATGGTGTTGCGTTGCACATTTAGAAGAATGTTTGTGTGATGTATTTGGTGTTGATTATAGTGTCTTTTTGGTTTTAATGTTCAGGTTCTGATGTTAGTTTCTGTTTTGGAGGTTGAGGCATTTGTATTGGCCTTGAAGTCAAACCTCATTATTAAGGTGTTGAATGGTTCATATCCTTGGAGAATACTGGAAAGTGAAAGTACGTTGCATCGTTCCTTTCCTTCAGTGGTCAAAAGCCGTTGCATCAAATTTATGATTGTAATGAACTATCTAACAAACAACGAACCATAAGGGGTGCACCTCTGCAATAGAAAATAAAGTAAAAAAGGCCCAATGACGAAGTCGAGCTCATCAAAAAAGTCTACGAAGAGATTCAAAATAAAAGACATTCAAACATCTTCATCTTTAGAACAGCTGAATCACACATGTCAGAGTACTTCAATTCCTCACATTCATTAGCACTCGTTACAAAAAGGTGCTATCCTCTAAGCTCATTTCTTTATCCTTCATCTGCCCCCTAAATTTCAGCACTCCATTAGTTGTCTAATAGTGGCTGACATTGCCCATTTCTGATTTCCCTGACATTTTGAAAAGCAAGTCTGACGGAATTCCTGTCGCCTTGCTATGCATTGGAAGACTCCAACTTCTCCTCCTTTTTGGTGCACAAGCAACACCTATTGGCTACTTTAAAGCCCTTCTTAATCGCATGTGGTTAGGATGGATGCAATCAGGGTATGTCCTACAAAAGCAGCAGTCCACGCAAAGAGAGCAGCCTCAAAAAGAGCTCCCAACTTCCAAATTCATTTCCAAGTAAAATTGTTCCATGAAACCCCCTCTATAAGTGAGTGACATGATCTGACCAAGTAACACACATATCAACGCAGTCTTCATCCCTACTAGCCAGAACTTCGACCGCATAAAGAATCTCAAAGAACTCCCACTGTCTCTAGCTCCAAACCTGCTGAGGCCTAGTGAATAAGTACACCCGTAACAACCTGTGATTGGACAGTCTTGTGTAATCTGCAATCATGGCATCTTTGTTGACAACTTTGCCTTGTGAATTTGGAAGAGCTTCCAACATTGAAGCATCCCCCAAATATTATGCCAAGACTGAGTTCTCCTCTAACCCCGAGCTTGAATCTGTCATGGTGTGCAGGATCCCTCCAACCCCTCCTAATAGCTTTCTACTCGACAACACTATATGGCTCACGGCTCTCCTTCAAGAACTTAGTTGTCAGAACCATAAAATTCACAATTCAGGCCATGATTCAATTCAAGAGTCATGCAAGAACGATAAAAATATGCAGGTGGATCGAGATTGAGAGGAATCGATGATGAATTATACAATTCAATTCCCAATTTACTATTACATCGGTTCTTGAAACAATCTTGTCTGACGAAGTCTAAACCTTTTTTACCTCTTTGTTTTTTCAATAAAAATCAAGACTATTACTTCCGAGAGTTTAGTTGGATTGGTACAATACTAATAGAAAGTATGTTGATTCCTAGGTGATTTGAGTTATCGAGTATTTAATAGGATCCACTTACAATTTTATTTAAGAATTTCCCCTATACAATGTCAAAATACATTTTCTAAAGATGTTTAAGGCCAAACATATTTCCTCACTAACTGTATATTGCTATTTTGAGACAAAGTTATTCTAGTATGATATGTATTATGAGTCCAATAAGATGATGTCAATGTTTGTGAAATACTCTTTTTGTTCTTGAGCAATAGTTATACAAGATGTTATGATACTCAACTTATATGCATGGGTGTCTTCTAATTTTATCTTCTGAATTCTTGTTTTCACTAATAAATCATTGCAAAATCAACAATTTTATGTAAAATCTTAAATTACAGCATTGCCCAGAACCTCGAATCCATGTCTTTTGTGATATAAGCAAGTTTCCAATCTATTAAACTGACTGGTATGCATTCAAAACAATCTCTCTTTTTTCCTTGTTTTGTTAAACTATCTTTAATACTCTTAACTGCATGGATGTCTAGTTCAGATGTTCTATTATTTGATCGAATCATTACAATTCATGATTCGGAAGAGGGCCAATTCGATTCACAATTTGATAACCTTGTTCGAAATTCACCTACCATAATCAATACCATAATTACAATGAATCACCATAACCCACTGACAATCCTTCCTCTTTGAATCCCCACAAATACTTTTCCAAATTAAGTGGACGAAACTGATGTACGCTCAAGCTCCCTTTTCTAGTAGCTTGCAGACCTTCCTCAACTTAAAAGATGAAAAATGAATTTTGCACCCAGTGCTCCTGACGAACTTTTCTTTGCCCTTCTACAAACTCTTCTCTACTGAAGTAGGAATGGGGAACTTACACGTAGAGTAAGTGGGGAGACACACCAAAGTACTCACTAACAATAATAGCCTTCAAGCCTTTTCTCAACTTTTCAACAACTCCATCCCATGCACTTATCAAAAAAATTTCCATCCCCGGCAGCTGTTGTATTGTAATGGGCACCGAGGGAAAGACTCAAATGCAACATAGGGAGAGTACTCACTGATAAGAGTAGCCTTCAAGTGTCTTCTCAAACCTGTCAGTAACTCCATTCCAGACACACCAAAGTACTCACTAACAATAATAGCCTTCAAGCCTTTTCTCAACTTTTCAACAACTCCATCCCATGCACTTATCAAAAAAATTTCCATCCCCGGCAGCTGTTGTATTGTAATGGGCACCGAGGGAAAGACTCAAATGCAACATAGGGAGAGTACTCACTGATAAGAGTAGCCTTCAAGTGTCTTCTCAAACCTGTCAGTAACTCCATTCCAGACAGACTGTCATCTTGTGCTGGGCACTGATGGAAAGACCCAAACACAACGTAGGAAAGAGATTCTGTACTCAACTCCATTGACTCAGGTCGCCCCTGCATGTTACTAACCTCTCACTCTGGGATAAGCTCATTCTCAGGACCCATTATAGGCAAGTCAACTTCTCTGCTTGTCCCACCTCACAGAAACAATGCTTTCATCCACAAATAACAAATGTGAGATCTCTACCTCTTCAGTCTTCACCCTCACTCCCATCATTTGTATGCCTCTGATCATCCCTTATAGGACATCCTTGTTAATCAATTTATTCAAAGTTTATGATGGTACTAAGTGAAATATGGCCGCCCTGCTTCCACCCCTTGGAACTCAGAAAGAAACCTGAGGGGGATCCTTTAACCAAAACTGAGAATCTTACCGACGAGATGGACAAAAGAAAATATGTCCTCCACTTTGACCCAAAGCCCATTCTTTGTAGCATGTAAATGAGAAAGTCCAAGCTGACATAAATGCTTCCAACGATATCAATTGGTCATCCCTGAACATAGTGGCTCCTTCTGTCTTAGGAATTAGGGGAATAAAAGAATCGTTAAGGCTCCTCTCAATAGAGCCAGACTCGTGAAACTAATTGAAAATAGACATAATGTTAGCTCTAAGGATGCTTCACCATTCTTTCAAAAAGCCATAGAAAAACCATCTAGACCCGACGCGCGATCTCGATCGCATTCTTTTTTTCGGGCAGTCAGTAACTAATGATAATATTAGGAGAGTATGTAGAATCCTGCCTGAATAGTCTTGTTTAGGTGGCAGGAGATTCGGGGCATCATTTCCTTGTTCATTAAATAGTGGGTGGAAATTGTTGGTCAAATTATTGACATCATTTGTTGTTGCTTGCGCAACACAGATTCTTTTGTGTCAGTTTTCTTTAGTTGGAAAGGTGGAATGATAAAAAATCGCATTACTAAGAAATCAACCCTTTTTTAACGGAGTGCACCAGTTATGGTAAGAATTTCTTTGCATATGATATTATGATTTACTTGGCTAAATAGGAAGGCTACATCTATTACTCGATTCCCTTTTGAACATTTTTAAGAATTCCACTATCTAACGGAGCCAAGGAATTAAGAACAACAATAATGAAATATAGCCAAGGATTAAAAAAACGGCCAAGTGGTTGAATATTGGCAGGTCCAAACCGGTTTTTGGCAACTGTGTTTGGAACTTAGGATGCACACCTATATAGAGCGTGACACCAAAATTGTTACGATCTCCTCCGGTTCCACTACTTACCGGACTGAAACAGTATTCCAAAAGCAAACCGAGCTGGTTAACGCCTTAACACTCTAGATTTTGGCTTATTGGCCCGCTCATGCACTGAAGCATAACAATGGGTAATGTGTGCAAGCTGGCAGAGCTAACCTACACCATTGGACAGCTTTTCATAAGTGCTGAGCCTTTATGGTTTTACAAATTTGGTATGGTTCTACAAATTTGGTCGATGCGGGACAAGGATATATTGGGAGCCATTATAAATTGTTCTGGGGAAACTAGAGCTTTCTTTCAATCAATGTGGGGGAGAACAATTTGGTTGCTGATCAAACTACAGGAACAGACATTGGGATCTTTTCCTATCAATGAAATATTCTCTTTCAAGGAGATTACATATTCTTTTTGATCGGCAAAAGTTAGTAATGTTAGAATAGTTAGATTAGCACCTTGTAACCTAGCATCTAAGTGAGCTCATGATGCCAATGGGCCAAAGGTGAAAGGCCTCTTGGCCTTTCAATGACATTACCTTCTTTCTCATCATATGAGCAGAACGTGTTTTCAATAGGTCACTGTTACCAATTGTCCAAAAGCTTAAGCCGTTTGGAAATAAGCTTAGCAACCTATGTCAAGCTATCTAACACCCTCCCTCACTTGCAACCCCGTCTTGCACGTAAAGATGTAAACATTCGGACATGGAATGAAATCGAATGCAAATGGAAGAACCATAATGAAAATGGGACATATGCAAATGGAGAGACTTGAACACAAGACCTGTCGGAAACTAAAGCTCTGATACCATGTCATGTTACCAATTGTTCCGAAAGCTTAAATTGTTTAGGAAATGGGCCCAACCTAGTATATCAAGCTATCTAATAGTCGCAACATGAATTAAAGTACAAAAACTTAATATCAATGTAATCCTAACTCGTATGATTCAGTTTTAATGGCAATAATGAAAATGGGACATATGCAAATGGAGAGACTTGAACACAAGACCTGTCGGAAACTAAAGCTCTGATACCATGTCATGTTACCAATTGTTCCGAAAGCTTAAATTGTTTAGGAAATGGGCCCAACCTAGTATATCAAGCTATCTAATAGTCGCAACATGAATTAAAGTACAAAAACTTAATATCAATGTAATCCTAACTCGTATGATTCAGTTTTAATGGCAATAATGAAAATGGGACATATGCAAATGGAGAGACTTGAACACAAGACCTGTCGGAAACTAAAGCTCTGATACCATGTCATGTTACCAATTGTTCCGAAAGTTTAAATTGTTTAGGAAATGGGCCCAACCTAGTATATCAAGCTATCTAATAGTCGCAACATGAATTAAAGTACGAAAACTTAATATCAATGTAATCCTAACTCGTATGATTCAGTTTTAATGGCAATACTAATGATTTCAGAAAACTCACAACTTCTACTCATGATTCCCGCTAGGTATACTCATGCTACCGTTATAACGCAAGCATTATGTTATGTGTCCCAATACCATTATTTAGTACCTTGATCTTAGCTTTGAGATAAATCAATGGTTTTATTGCTATCTGTATTTACATCAATTTCTGAGTTATTTATTCGAGCTTCCAGTTGTTACTGTTGTTGATATTTTGTACCCTAGTAGTCCTCGGTCCTCCACGCATTGTAATGCTCATAATGCTTCTGTACGGGCAATGTCTAAGATGCATTCTTGTAGCTACATGGATGTGCAGCATACTTCAATTAACCGACTATTAGTTTGCTAGAAAATTCTTCACTTTGTTCACTTCACATTTCCAAAAAAAATTTCAAAAAGATTCTTTCCCCATCTCTCATATTTCCAATCATTAAGCACATTTCTCTCTCTACTCATACCTCTCTCTCCAATCATTATTCTTATTTCTCTCTCTATCTCTCTCCAATTATTACACATCTCTCTAATTATTACTTTATCCCAAAACCCATCCAAACACTATCTCAAAAATATTTCTCAAAATATTCTTCTCAAAACTCTCGACCAAACAAAGTGCTTGTTTTTCTTTCGTGTCCAAGTAGGAGACGCACCTTTTTGTTGGTCCAATAGTCTGTCATCATTTAAAAACTGGCAAGTTGGATTCAATGGAGCAAAATGAATTTCTCTTAGATGGAAGGTTGAATTGGGAAAGAGAGAACTGAATCGAAATGGAGAAATCTTAAATATTACCTCTCTTTGTGAAATAAGTAATATCGAAGCGTATCCTCATATGCTTAGCAAACGTTTGCTTCCCTGTTTGATAAGCAAATATGAATTAGTTGTAAAGAAGGTGTCTAGGGGTTACCACCCTTGGATGATAGCACAGCCCTCCAACAAGGCCAAAAGAACAAGCCTCAGTGAGGGTTCAGCCTTCAAGGGTGCCGAAATAGTTGAGAAGGATAAGGAAAAAGAAAATTAACTTCCAAGATTCTAAGAAGGAATCCTGGTCAACTACCAACAAATCTGATTCCTCCTTACCGACCTCGCGTATAATTCTGAGTTTCTAGAGACCCAATCTGGCTTCTACAAAGAATTTGATAACTCTTCTCTAAAACATCTGAATTTGCCTCAAAGCGTAACCTAGACAAAGCTTCACTTTTTATGTTCGATACTGAAGTCTTCACTTTGACACTCCTTCCTTCTGGCAATGGACTTCAACCTTTTTCAAGTACCTACTAGTTACCCATGCTCTTGGGGAAAAACCGCTTCTGAATGGCTTGTTTCCCCCTTTCTGTTAATTGCACCCTTTCTGCAGACCATCCCCTCAGGAAAGCCATATCTCTGAAACCCCTTCCTTCTCTGGTCATCTTCCTTGACCACACTGAATTACCCTGCCGTTTTACATGAACCAGCTTCTTTTCTGTCCCAAAATTTTGCCCCATCTTTTCTATTTTAGATTTTCCATATCACTTGTCCGTTTTGACTAGTCCAAGAGAAAAAATTGAGACCTTTCATTCTTTTCCCTTCTTTCCCATATTCAAAGTGAAGGAAAAAAATGCATGGGATTTCAAATTTACCGCCGCATAGCAAAAGGATAAATTTGGATATCTATTTGTTTTGAGATTTACTTTTATGTATCTTTTACATGTTGGATTCCCATAAAGGGGCCAAAACTTTGGGATGGACGGAGTAGTTTTTATGCTCCATTGTGAGGCCTGTCGACTGAGGTGGTTATTAATTTACAGTTGTATCAAGAATTGAGAAGGAATAGATTGTTTTGGAATAGATTGTTTTGTTTTGGAGTTTTATTTGGTTACTGAATTTAACTGATTAGCAAGTCTTAGTAATGATGAATAACTATGATTGCTTGGGAGTAAAGCTGAATCATTATAATCCGTCAGAAATATCTTTATGGTAATTTATTCTTGGCATTAAGTACTTGCATTTATTTCATATTTCAAGGATACAATTCTATTGTAAAATCTCTGTAGAAGAAAACCAATTTATAATTGATTGCTGAAAATGTTTGGCTCCAGGAAGCCTATCTTCAGCTTGAGTTTTGTAGTGCTGGGTAGTAGTGTACTTAATCATTTTTACCTGCGGTAGTAAAAATGATGTCATAATGAAGTGAATAATTACTTGTGGTTGTGGCTATTACCTACGTGCAGGTATCCTGTTCACTTTGCAGTGAGACGATGGAACGTGAGATTTTGGCTGTGCATAAAGGTGAAAACTGTCCCCAAAGAATAGTGACATGCGAGTACTGCGAGTTCCCTCTGCCTGCGATTGATCTATTTGAGCATCAGGTAGTAATATTTGCCAAATGGAAATCTGAAGTATAGTTGATCAAAAGGACAAAGGAAAAATAATTTTTATGTGGAACTGTGGATTATAATACCCATCCTGTAGTACATAATGTCAACTGTTTGCAACTCCAGGAAGTATGTGGGAATCGAACAGAATATTGTCATCTGTGCAGCAGATATATCAGACTGCGTGAAAGAATCGTCCATGAGAGCAGATGCAATGGTGTCCCAGATAATACTGCTGAATCTTCCAGGTAAAAGAAGTACTTGTTTATGGTGCTACAGTTTTACGATGGAAATGATGAATTTTCGTTTTAATCCAAACAAGCAACTTGTCTTGTTGTCACCCAGATAAATTTTAGTGGTTTACACGCCTGATATTCGAGAACCATGGGGTGTTATACCAATTGACCATGCCTGCCCATCTGTTTATGTTTTACGCTAGGCTTTCATAGTGCTTCGTCAAAGTGATATTGGTGTTTCTTTCAATCATTCTTAAACTCAAGTTTTGAAGTCCTAGAATCCTAGAATTTTGTAGTATAAATGTGAGAGCGTATTCTTGAAAGTGAACACTCTCCCATTCAAGACCTTGCTTTAATGCAGAACCTCAGGTATCTAATTTGATGGATGAGGAATAAGTCAAATGACTAGTTTGCATGGTTAATGAAGGTAACAAGGATTTGCCCACCAGTTGTGGCCTTTTGTGGGAAAGGACATCGTAGGGTGTGTTTCTGGCATGCCATAAAATTTGAACATCGCAATTTAAGTTTACATTTAAACTGAAGGTAAATTATTCTGATTGTGACAGGAAAACGGAACAAATTGGAGCCTTCACGACTGATAATTGTAGAATTGGTTAAGTTATTCAAGAATGGACTGAGTTTTTCATATCCAGTTTGTGAAATTGCTACCATATTCTGCATCGCTTTATTTACTCTGATAGAATCTTAATGGCTATAACAAAGGATCCATCAATTCACATGGGCCATGGAAAAGAACCCTTACTTTTGAATTGCCATAGGCCTGTACCTTACGTTTCTGCACTTTAGATAGCATATTAGTATCTTTTCACTGCCAAGCGGTCAAAATCTTTTGTGACCTGTGTAAGCTGTTTGGATTAATCTTCTTCGTCATCATGAGTCTTGTTGAAAGGTGACGGAAACTACTGTTGATGTTATTTGGAAATTTATAACTTGAGAAAGGTAGCAATCTGTGTAGCATGGACACGGACACGGACACGGATTCTAGAAAAGTGGACACGACACGGCGGGGGACAGGGCAAAAATAAATAAATGAAGAAATAATTATATATGTATGCAATGACAGTTTATAAACACGTTTTAAACACATTGAATGGTTCAGATTGTCAAAATTTGATCGGGAAAGGTGAGTCCTGTACTTTAGCAAAGACTGGGATCCCTCATAGGAAGGGCCTTCACAATTTCTGAACATAAATATATACACTTTTCTTTTGATATATAAGATATTTACATTGTTATGTACTGGTATATATGTATATATACTGAGAGAGAGGGAGGGAGAAAGAGTGAGATCGTGAGAGTCAGAGAGTGTAGATATGGGACACGTGCCCATGACGTGTCCCTCTCCAAAAAATAATTTAATTTAAGGGACACGCCATGTGGCATGTCCACTACATGTCCCCAAGTGTTCCCGGATTGTACCCGTGTGGTCCCATATGGGGACACGGTGACCTTTGGAAGTGTCGCCGTGCCAGTGCTACATAGGTAGCAATTGAGTTGTTACACATGGAGGATAGGAAAGCTAAAAGTAGTTGACTCTTACTGTCATAATGTGTACTTTGTATTTCTAGTTTACTCACCTTTCACGTGAAAAAGAAAAGTTCTTAAGATGTAATAAAATTTTGGCAGAAGAAACATATAAGTAAGTTTGAGTTTGATATGCTATGTTATTGGGTTACATCATTACATCTTCAGCAAGGGTACTTTTAAAACCATTTCGTACTCTTACCCTTAACATATTTGGCGTCAGGGATGGAGCCAAGAATTTCACTACACAGGGGCGAATTTTTTTCCCAAAATACTTTACAGGGGCGATGCTATATAATTCATAGGAAAATTTCTGTTTTCTACATAATACTAGAGGTTTTTTTTTTCTTGCAGGGGTGACCCCCCTCCGGCTCCATCCTTGTTTGGTGTCAGTTATTTTAAATACATACCGATTACATGAAACGTGTATCAAAATATTTTTCTGTGATTTTTTCTTTACCCTAGAAGTACCCGAATGCATACCATTTTGTACCCAACACATACATGAAGTTGATAAGACTTTTTCTTTGCTTAGCAGATTGTAAACTTAAGATTTTGGTCCAAATGTTCTCGAGTATAATAGTACTGTTAAACTCTCATTTGTATCTTAATTTTGCCGTTAATTTGTTATTTGATGTTGGATTCATAATCACCAAAGTCATTTGGCTGTTTCCTTTGATTGAAGTGTAATTATCACATGTTCAATGCTTTGTTCAAAAAAAAAAGAAAATGCTCTGATTTACAAAATATGTTTCATATAGTCAGTCATACATCAGCTGTACTCTACATTTCTTAGGTTTTTCCGTATCAATGTATCCGTATCATACCAGTATCATACTCGTACTTGTACACATGCTTCCTAGGGTTATATGGGCTCTTCCTTTCTCAGAAACTCTCATGGCAACGCCATAGGAGCATGCACAAGAATCCCTTGATTAGGTTCTGTTTAGACTGTTCTTGTTTCGCCATTTCAGCTGTGTGATCAAAGATGTAGCATGCCTTCGTTACCTATCAAGATTAACAGAATTATGTACTCTGTATTAAATTTCAGTAGCCCGGCTCACTTTGGTTTCATCTTTAACTTTTTTGAAGGGGCGCAAGAGCAGCTGAAAGAGAGAATGATGCTCAAAGAAGGCCGCCTCATGAGTTTTCGCGGAAACGTCTCCTCTTCACCATTGCAATGACAGGGATTGCTGTTCTGTTGGGTTCACTTTTTTTCCAGAGGAAAACAGAGAACAGTCAGGTGCATTAGCTGCCGAGTGAAAACACATTGGGTGTTCTCATTTCTGCCCCTTTGCTTATTTCAAACTGCTGGGATTTGTATTCGAGCGAGATCAGCATTGACCTGCTAGGAATCGTTTACTACTCGGACAGATTATGAGTATCCGACCTGTTCATGTGATGAGCCTTTTGCCATTTCGTTGCCAGTAAATATGCTGTCTGTAAAGTAACAGATAAACCAAAATGTGATGTCAAATTAATGTTGGGAACTCTCTTAGATATGTTGTGTGTTCAGGACAAAGACTGGGAAGTGTAATTCGTTGTTTCCGTTTCAATAACAATGTAAACTGGAGTGAGGAGGTACCATTAGTTTGCTCTCTTGGTTTAGACCATTTTCCAGTATCCCAGAATTGATGCGTTTTGATCCTCTCTCGCTCGTGTTACGCTTTATTTTTGGTTCATTTTACTTTTGCAAAGGGGAAACACTATTAGTTCAATTTGTGTGATTTTGTCCCAAAAAAAAAGTAGCATCCATGTTTTTAGAAAATTTTGTTACGTTTGTCTTTGAAATTTTTACATGGAAAAGAAAATGCCAGGGATTTTTCTCTAATTTTTATGCCCTAAGAAGCCTTCTGCCTTTTACGACAGAGAATGCTTAACACTGCCAATCAGAAGCCGAATCTGCCCGAAGCAGAGGTTCAAAAATTAAACAAGCTCAAGACTTTTGGAATTCGATAAACCTACGGGTACAGAGCTCTGTGCACAGAAAATGTACAGAGCATACTCGGGGTCTACTTTTGGGTCCCAC
This sequence comes from Vaccinium darrowii, assembly GCA_020921065.1. Lineage (NCBI taxonomy): Eukaryota > Viridiplantae > Streptophyta > Magnoliopsida > Ericales > Ericaceae > Vaccinium > Vaccinium darrowii. Next base: position 11,378,815 of record CM037157.1, read on the forward strand.
ACGAGTGATCAGAACCGTTCATTATTCTTGAAACATTTTTCCGAGGAGTACCACAAAATTTCAGCTCAATCGGACGGTTAGAAGTGCTTGAACCAAAATCCCACCGTTTTAATCAATTTGGATCCTCGAGCGTGCTCTGCATTTTCTGTGCACAGAGCTCTCTACCCGTAGCATCCTCCTTTGGAATTTGTGAAACAAATTGTGTCGATAAACTCAAATGCATCCCTGGAGGGGCAAAAAAAAAAAAACACTGCCACCTTTCATTCGGGCTAAGACTTTTGTCCAGCCTAACCTTCGGAATCCCTGAATTAGTCCATATTCGTTTATCATGAAAAAATTTGTATGTTAATTAATTTTGAATGCAAATAGGGTGCTGCACACAGGGTTCTCGAGCGTGCATTTGGGCATCCAAAAGCGTTTTTGACAGCATAGATTTCTCTCTCTCACCTCTTTCTGAACCGTCTGAAACACTTTTGGAAAGCCGAGATAAAGAACATGTACCATCACGTGGTACTGGACCGGCACCCAAGTTTTTCTCCTCCTGTGCGAAAATTTATCTGATCAGAGGTAGTAGTTGTCCACTAGGCGCATTCAACGATGACTATGATTACAGTATGGCCTATTCACCTGGAGAGGATGCCGCGTAACCATCGCCCAATTTTTCAGGTACAACAACGGCCTCCAATTTTGCTTACCTAACTCTCTCTCTCTCTCTCTCTGATGTAATTTGGACTTATCAGCTTACACATAAACAGAGTCATCCGGAGAGGGTGATCGATCATAAGGAGAGTCATCCGAAGGCGGTCGATCATAAGGGCCAATATTGCAGAAAGTGGCGGTGGAGGAAAGCGACGGTGGCGGTGGTGGAGGCGGTGATGATAGCAAATTTCGTAGTGATCATAATAATAATGGCACGACGGTGATGGTGGATGTGGCGGAGTGGATCGGCCACTAGAAATTAGTGGTGACGGTGGTGATGATGATGAGGATGGGAATTGATGTTTGTTTGTGGTGGTTGATTATCACTTGAAGCAAAGGACTTCTTTTGGGTGAAGCAAAGACTTGTTATTGAAGAGGATAATGGGAGGTCGGCGTAATTTTGGAAGCTTAATTAAGAGCATATGTACTTGTGGAGATTTCCAACGAGGTAGGTAAACCACTATAATCTCATTTTTTTTAATTACTAGTGGCACAGCCTTCAAAAAAATTACTTACTAAAATAGTGGTATTACTTCTCCGTCCCGCAAATATAGTCTTGTAAGTTTCGGATCGAAAAGTTAATTTTATGTGTGCAAAATTTTTCATGTTAAAATTTGATTACATTTGCTATTCGCTGCTCCTTATCTACTCCCTTCATCCCAAATTATTTGTTCTGTTTGGATTTCAATTTAATTTTTAAACTCTTCATGTCTTTCGTTCTATAAAGTATTTTATGTGCAATATGAATCTTATTTGAGTATATTTCTATTGCATAAAGTTTGTCAACTATATTACTTCTCCGTCCCGCAAAGATAATCTGTTTTTTCAAGTTTCGGATCGAAAAGTTAATATTTATGTGTGTAAAATTTTTCATGTAAAAATTTGATAACATTGTTATTCACTACTCCTTATCTACTCCCTTCATCCCAAATTAATTTTTAAACTCTTCATGTCTTTCGATTTATATAAAGTATTTTTTGTGCAATATGAATCTTATTTGAGTATATCTCAATTAGTTCTATTACATATAAACTTTTTAAAATTAATAAAAATATTATAGATTGAAAGATATGACCATTTTAAAAATGGCATCAAAATCCGAACAGGACCAACAAATCCACCCTCATTACAAATCCACCTTCAAATCCACCTAAAATCATCTCCGGTCACCAAACGGGGTGTATGTGTTTTATCTATAAAGGGAGAGCCCCTTTGGTATGGAAAAAAAAAAATTAAGCTAACTCACAATATGCTATTCCAACATTATCCAAAAAAGTGGAGTAAACATTTGACACAAAGGAAAAGCAAATACTACGTAACTACCCGCCCCACAAAGTGGGGCAGTTCTTTTATCCCTTCTTCGGCAACTGCTTCGGTTTTTTTTTTTTTTTAATCACAATAGTAAAAAACTGAGAACAATATTTTGTTTTCAATTTTTTTTTTTGGGTTACTTGCACATGCATCGCGTGTCTCAACTTCAGCTATTTAATTAAAATATATGAATTGCCCGCGCATCGCAGGGCACCTGTATCGAAGTTGTTAAATAACGACACTGCGATCAATTCTTTGTTTTTCAAACCAATGCCAAACTATATTGAAGTCCAATCTCATGGCCTCAAAACCCAGTACAAAAATGGTTGACGACTGGATCATCCGGCCTTGTCTTGCTACATTTATTCAAAATGAATCGTCCATTTTGTAGAAAGTGTGATGAAAATTACTGAGCTGTGGAGTAACAAAATCAATTTAAATTTGTAATTAAGGTGAGGTGTGTGTTGATCCCGCACACATTTACTGCTGGAGTCGTGTTCACTGAGGGGACTAAAGAGAAGCTAGATACCGAAAAACTACTTGAGCTCCACACGGTTTCCATGCTAAGGTGACAAAAGTTGTGCATGAGATTGACATGATCGTGGAAAGCCATACGTAAATAGATACGTGCTTGCTCATCCAATTTTTATGTAGTGGTTATATTTGGTTCTAATTGGATGAAACCCATTAGATTAACTGATATTGCTAAGTGCAACTGTGGTATGTTTTTCGATTTCTTTCTCTCCTTTTCTAAAATTCTCCATGAGGGTGAACCATGGCCAGATTTTGTTACATGGATGTAAAATTTTATGGATTGGGTGATTTTGTTTCCTAAAGCATTGACAAAAAGAATTGCACAGATTAGGAATGGTGGATATTCAGATTTTGCTTTCGAAAAAGGATATTTATTTCGTTTTGCCTTAAAATCTTAAATATGGAGTTTTCAAATGCTACGTACCTTTTACATATTTCGTATGCATGCACACTCTCTCTGATAAAAATAAGCCCTCATTCATATTACCACCGGAAAATGCATTTCTTAATCGAAATGTTTGTATTCTTTGTTCATGAACGTAGCAAACATCTATTGACAACCCTGGTTACGGCAGATTCTCAAAGCTTGTGTTTTCTTGCACACTGGCATTGCAGAAAGTCGAGGATATCTCTTCTACTAATATTAATTCCACCTTAAAAGCAACGGATACATTTTTTTTTTCCTTTTTATTTACTATTTTAGGTCGGTAAAAGGTTCGATGATTTTTGTTGAAAGAAAATCGGTGTTACTTTATAATCTTGCAGTCTCTGATATGAGGCCAGCTTTCATTAAGCAGGACTAAGAAGAGGCTTATCTGGTTAAATTATTATTGGAAAAGAGAGATCATGCAAAAGTAGTAGTGGTACATATAGCTATCTCACAAGATTACTTGTGATTTCATGAATAGTGCTTTTTTTTTTTTCAAAGGTAATGATAGCTTTTTGGCTTCTTTACATAGCGACTCTTGCAAGCTATATTTTTTTCCCACCACCACCAGACTCTGGTGACTAATAAGTAAAGATAAAACAAAAGATATAAAGCTATAAAGGGAAATTCCTTGCTTTATATATAGTTCAAGGAAAGAGCCTTAGCACTATATATAGCCTTTCACATAACTGCCTCTTCAAGATTTCGATTAGGTAAGTAATGTTTGAGCAACAATTTCCTTTCTCAAAATACCAGGTTCTTGAGACAAACCAGTCGTACCGTTTTATGTAAAATACATTTTCGACCTCAAAAAAAAAAAAAAAAGACAGTTAGAGAACATCATCTTTGATATTTCTTAACAAAACTTGTTAGGAAAAACCGTTTGCCAAGTTTATGTGTTTTCTGGAATGTGAGAACGGAAAACAGTAACAATACAAAATGAGTTTTCGTTTTGTCAGTGCCCGGAATTACAAATTTCTCATGTGCAGGAACCAGTGGGCATAAGAAGGGTTTTGGGTCAATGTCTCCTCGGGGGGTGAAACTGCAGATTCAAGATCGCCATGTAAATAACCTTGCGTTACTACTAACTTTGTTAGCTGTTATTGCTTTTAAAGATAGTGGTATTCTGAAATATAGCTTTTTTTTTTTTTTTTTCTGATGCATAATTTTAAGTGGAAATGACACCTAACTTCATTTTAGTTTCAAAGGTTTCTCGATTAAGCATATGATTCGGCATAATGATAAAACTCGGTAACTTTTTCCACTATCTGCTTCAGGTGGTGATTGATAACGGCATCCTTCAAGTTACACTATCAAATCCTGATGGTATTGTCACTGGAGTCAGTTACAACGGCATCGATAATTTGCTCGAGGTGCTCAATGATGAAAGCAATAGAGGGTAAACAACAGCTTTCTAATAGTACTACTTTTTGGGGGGGTTCAAAATGTGTCGATTGTTAAGCAGTAAACAGTTGACAAAATCTGAAATCGTCACTGGTACTCTAATGATTAATATGGCACGTTAGATTTTAATGACCACAGGCCGAGAACTAGGAAATATACAGCAGAACAAGTAAAATTCACTGACTTTTATAGTGCACTGATTTAAAGAACTAGTTTTCTGCTTAGCTTAGCTTCTCGTAGACGGTACTTTTACGACACAAAGGTTTGCTGATTCTTCATTTTGACCATGTAGTTACTGGGATGTTGTTTGGAATTCACTTGATGGAGGCAAAACAGGAGTTTTTGAAGTGTACTCTCTCTCTCTCTCTCTCAAAGTAAATTGAGAAGTGACAAATAACAGCAAAGGAAGTATCCAACAACCAACTGATCATTGTGCAGGATTAAAGGAACAAAGTTCGAAATAATAACGGAAACAGAGGAACAAGTAGAGGTGTCATTCTCAAGACCATGGGATCCCTCCCTCCGGGGCAAGCTTGTCCCTCTAAATATAGACAAAAGGTTCTTTCTTTGTATTGTAATAGTGTTTGGATGAGAGTGATTTGCTATTATTATTATCCTTATAAATCTTATTACAATGATATTTCCAGGTTTATAGTGCTTCGCGGTTCCTCAGGCTTCTACTCTTATGCCATTTATGAACATTTAGCTTTGCCAGAATGGCCTGGTTTCAGCCTTGGTGAGACCAGGATTGCATTCAAGCTCAGAAAAGAGAAGTACAACCATTCTCCTACTCCATTTCTATCATTTGAATTGTTGACAGTGGGAGAAGCCGATCGAAGTATTTTAAAGTCAATGTTTCATTGAAAGATTCAGAATGCATTCACGATGTTAAAATTCAATTAGTTAAATGCTAATTGCTATTTTGTAACCAGCACATTCTAATCATTATTTTGTCATCGGCACAAAATTACAAGCATTTCCTTTTCGAAAATCTGGGGATGGTTAAAAAATAATGTGGTTTTGAACTGTGTAGGTTTCACTACATGGCTGTGGCAGATAATAGGCGAAGATTTATGCCGTTGCCAGATGACCGGCTCCCAGGAAGAGGCCAACCCCTGGCATACCCTGAAGCAGTCCTCCTTGTCAATCCTAAGGAGCCCGAGCTGAAAGGAGAGGTAACACTGCCTCATTCCCTATGCAGTTGATTTGCTACCTGCAAACCAAAACTTCTTTTGGGAACCCATTCTGATTTCAACTGAAGTATCATGGGATAAAATACTGAGCAGTGCTTGATTCTCTGAGATGAAATGGTAATTATCGTGGAACGCCCATTCCAGTGTTTGGTTAGCTAAAAAACAACGAAAATGTATGTTACGACTGGCAATGAATGCCATTTTAGTGGGAAATCTGGTTCCATTCCTTCCTAGAATCATTCCAGCAGAGCACACATCATCTTAGTATACGCTTCCATACATAATTTTGTGCAAGTGTAGTAGAGATTATCTCATTCTTACACGAATGCATTTAAGTATTTTTTTGTTGATGATCATGTGGAGTAGTTTTTTCTTCTTTTTCTGCCTGAGAACTTATTTATTTAAACCACATGGCACACTAAAGTGAGAACTGAACTGTTGATTTATAGACAATGGTCTTACTGAGAGTCTGAGACTATGCTCACAGGTGGATGACAAGTACCAGTACTCCTGCGAGAACAAAGATCTCCGTGTCCACGGTTGGATATCTATGGAATCTCCTCCCGTGGGCTTCTGGCAGATTACGCCCAGCGATGAGTTCCGGTCAGGTGGGCCCCTCAAACAAAACCTTTCCTCGCATGTGGGTCCCACTTGTCTTGCTGTAAGTATCTTGTATCCTCCAAGGCTGATTTTGACCTTTGTTTTGCCTCTTAGGAGTGAAGAAACATTTCTTGAAGCTGGTTCCTGCACTTTTAGGAGTTATAAGTGTCCAACTTTATCAGGAGAGGGTACTGAAGAGAGAGAAAAAAAAAACATTCATGTAGAATTTCTGTACAGAATGATGAGCACAATGTAGGCTAAATAAACACATTAAGGACGAATTTGGTTACAAAAGTGCCATTGTCACAATATTCTTATAGTGTTTTGTGGATGAATTTTGCCTTTTAGGATGACCTGACTAAATCGAAGTTGATGCTATTAACAGATGTTTCTCAGTGCTCACTATGCCGGGGATGATCTCGTGCCTAAAATTGGACAGGGTGAGGCGTGGAAGAAAGTTTTCGGTCCCGTTTTCATATATCTCAATACTGTGGTGGTTGGAGAATCTGGAGACGACGCACTTACGCTATGGGAGGATGCTAAAACACAGGTTTGAATTGACAAGTTATAAATACATGGATAGTAAAAGACAGATTAAAGGATTTTGATTAGACGTTGATTTTCAGATGATGGTCGAAGTCCAAAGTTGGCCATATACTTTTCTAGCATCGGAGGATTTTCCATCAACGGATCAACGTGGCTTTGTTAGTGGTAGATTACTCGTGCAAGACAGGTAAGGACTTATTTTGGAACTATTCTCTCTTTATCTTGATTATGTTTGGAAATTCCAGACTACATCTCTTTTTTTCTAATTTTCGTTACTAAACCTGTTCAGGTACATAAGCAATGATTATATATCAGCAAACGGCGCCTATGTGGGGTTGGCCCCACCTGGGGATGTTGGATCATGGCAGAGAGAATGCAAGGTGATGACTTGTGATACATTAACTGTGTTGTGCTACCATGCTAGGATTCAAAATGAGGAGTCGTCGTGATTTACAAATTAAATCTCTATGCAGAAAACTCATCCAGTTACACTTAAGATCTGTGTCAGCACATTTTTTGAACTATTAAGCCATAATGGTGGGTATTTGGTTAAATGATTGCAAAACTGTATGAAAAAATCTGTTTGTATAGCGTTAAGTTTAGCCTTTCTATAGACTATACTGCTCTCTACTGTAAAGAATTAACTTGAACATACAACTGATCAGCATGTTGACGCTATAATATCGAGAATATAAGAACTACGCTCATCGAAAATCACATCCCAAGGCATACTAATCTCTTTACTTGCATCAGGACTACCAATTCTGGGTGAGAGCAGATGAGAATGGCTATTTCTCCGTCAACAATATACGTACTGGCGACTACAATCTTTATGCATGGGTCCCTGGATTTATTGGAGATTATCGGAATGATGTTGCTGTTACCATAACCCCAGGTACATGTCTCCCTCTTTCTTTTTCAGAAATAGATTAATTATCACAATCTCCGTTTGCATTTTGATGTCCATTGGAAAGCAGGTAGTTACATTGATTTGGGTGATCTTGTCTATGAGCCTCCTAGAGACGGACCCACACTGTGGGAAATCGGCATTCCTGATCGCTCTGCTGCAGAATTTTACATACCTGATCCTGATCCAAAGTACATTAACAGGCTTTTTATCAATCATCCAGACAGGTTAGTTTTTGGGGTTCAATTTGTCTGAGTATTTCAAGGGCAGAGTAATTAGAAGAATCACTTGCTCAAATTATTCTTCCTATATTTCAATGTTTTACTTTATTCAGAGCATACTCTTCAGACCTGAAGTATTCATGTCTTTTTGGCTTGTTTCCAGGTTTAGGCAGTACGGATTGTGGGAGAGATATGCAGAGCTTTACCCTAACGAGGATGTGGTCTACACTGTCGGCGATAGTGATTATAGAAAAGATTGGTTCTTCGCTCAGGTCACCAAGTACGGTTCTAACTCTTTTCGTCGTTGCATTTTGCACTAAAGTTTTATGTCATTTCCCCGGTAAATTTTCTGCTGAAATTTGCAAGCATTAGTTCAAGTAATCCAATGAAACTTTCCAGGTATTCCAAAAACACCTCGATAGGTGAAGTTTTGTTTAACTGTTGAAATACACGGGTGACATTGTAAGAATAACTGGGCACAAGCTTGTTCTCTCTTAGCTCATAGTAGTTCCAAGTTCCAACTTCCATGATAAACAAACATCACACAACGCTTCGTTAGATATAACAAACTAGGCACAGTTTCACTTATATTATTTGCCTTTTTTTGTTTGAATTTTCATTTGCAGGAGGAAAAATGACGGCACATACCAAGGAACCACGTGGCAAATCAAGTTCAATCTTGATAACGTAGATCAAACCGGGACCTACAAACTAAGAGTGGCTATAGCATCTGCAACTCTTGGCGAATTGCAGGTACAAAAATTCAACTTTAATATCACTGCGAGTTTGTTTATTTTGTCATGTATTGACTTACCGCGTTACAAACTAATAAGGTCACTCTTCTAGGTTCGTGTCAACGATCCAAACACAAACCGACCTCTGTTTTCAAGCGGATTAATTGGAAGGGACAACTCAGTGGCAAGACATGGCATCCACGGACTATATTGGCTGTTCAACGTGGACATTCCGAATGCTGTTTTGGCGGAAGGGGAGAATAATACGATTTATCTGACCCAGGCAAGGGGACAATCCCCTTGGCAGAATCTCATGTATGACTACATTCGTTTTGAAGGTCCCCCGACGGATGCCCCTAAGGCCACAGCATGAGTTCCCTATAAATTAAGAGGCTCTTCAGATCAGCTGTTTGTTTATGTTCTTTTGCAGAACTTGTTTCAGAACCTTCTTGTTTTCGGTTGTGCTTTATTGCTCTTATTACACATGCATAATATACCAGTTTCTCTCCATGTTTTTTTGTTCAGGAAACCGTAGGAAGCGTTAGTGGGTGGTTCGTTTAGTTTGTTAGATTACTTCAAAGGACCAATTGTAAGACACTTTATATTTGGTTATTATGGCCCACGTGTTGTTTTATATTATATAAGGCACGTATGAATTATGAGTTTCATGAGATTCTTGATATCTATAGGCTCGAGCTTTTTTTTTTTTTTTTTTTTTTTTTTTCTACTGGTCAAATAGAGAAGTTATTTCCTAATAAGGCCTAACTTTGATGGGAAGTAAATATAAATGTTCACTAAGGAAACTACTCAACAATGACAATGCTTCTCTCTCTCGTAGTCGTCCTACTCTCTCTCCTCAGCGCCGCAACCCCCACCGCCTCCCTCCCCTCCTCCATCGGCGTCACCTACCTCCCCGTCCGCCCCACCAATCCCTCCCACGTCGCCTTTGTTGGAAATAGTTTTTAAAAAAATGGAACCGTTTACCTCATAATCTGTAATAAGTGAACAGTAATACCACCGAAAGTTGGCTGTTGTTTTGGGTTGAGTCGCGGACTAGGTCGCTCTCTTTAAGACGTTTCGCGGCTCCGCCCTCTCTGTTCAAGCAGTTGTAGCCACGCCGCCTCCAGGATAAAACAGCCCAGAATACAGCCTCTATCTCGATCTTTTCTGCACGGGAAAAGACCGAAAATGCAAAACACAATCGACCTTTCTTACTCTCTGAATTTCTGTAGTGAAAATGTTTCTCGGTGTGTTTCAAATGGCTGGAGAACAACCCCTTTTATAGGGGAGACGAAGATAATTTTTTTCATTTAACCACCCTCCTAGTGCGCATTTAACCGCCGACCCGTCTCTCTCTCTCTCTCGCTTAAAAGAACCCTTCCTTCTATGTAACTCAACCAAACCAGTTCTTCATCAAGATTCCCAAGAAACTACTCAATAATGGCAATGCTTCTTTCTCTCGTAGTCGTCCTACTCTCTCTCCTCAGCGCCGTAACCCCCACCGCCTCCCTCCCCTCCTCCATCGGCGTCACCTACCTCCCCGTCCACCCCACCAATCCCTCCCACGTCGCCTCTGTTGGAAATACTTTTTAAAAAAATGGAACCATTTACCTCATAATCTGTAATAAGTGAACAGATATACCACAGAAAGTTGGCTGTTGTTTTGGGTTGAGTGGCGGACTAGGTCGCTCTCTTTAAGACGTTTCGCGGCTCCGCCCTCTTTGTGCAAGCAGTTGTAGCCACGCCACCTCCAGGATAAAACAGCCCAGAATACAGCCTCTGTCTCGATCTTTTCTGCACGGGAAAAGATTGAAAATGCAAAACACAATCGACCTTTCTTGCTCTCTGAATTTCTGTAGTGAAAATGTTTCTCGGTGTGTTTCAAATGGCTGGAGAACAGCCCCTTTTATAGGGGAGACGAAAATAATTTTTTTCATTTAACCACCCTCCCAATGCGCATTTAACTGCCCTCCCGTCTCTCTCTCTCTCTCTCTCTCTCTCTCTCTCTCTCTCTCTCGCTTAAAAGAACCCTTCCTTCTCTGTAACTCAACCAAACCAGTTTTTCATCATGATTCCCAAGAAACTACTCAACAATGACAATGCTTCTCTCTCTCGTAGTCGTCCTACTCTCTCTTCTCAGCGCCGCAACCCCCACCGCCTCCCTCCCCTCCTCCATCAGCGTCACCTACCGCCCCGTCCGCCCCACCAATCCCTCCCACGTCGCCCCTGTTGGAAATACTTTTAAAAAAAATGGAACCGTTTACCTCAGAATCTGTAATAAGTGAACAGAAATACCACAGAAAGTTGGTTGTTGTTTTGGGTTGAGTTACGGATTAGGTCGCTCTTTTTGAGACGTTTCGTGACTCCGCCCTCTCTGTGCAAGCAGTTGTAGCCACGCCACCTCCAGGATAAAACAGACCAGAACTTTTCTGCTCGGGAAAAGACCGGAAATGCAAAACACAATCGACCTTTCTTGCTCTCTAAATTTCTGTAGTGAAAATGTTTCTCGGTGTGTTTCAAATGGCTAGAGAACAGCCTCTTTTATAGGGGAGACGAAAATAATTTTTTTCATTTAACCACCCTCCCAGTGCGCATTTAACCGCCCTCCCGTCTCTCTCTCTCTCTCTCTCTCTCTTTCTCTCGCTTAAAAGAAGCCTTCCTTCTCTGTAACTCAACCAAACCAGTTCTTCATCAAGATTCCCAAGAAAATACTCAACATTGACAATGCTTCTCTCTCTCGTAGTCGTCCTACTCTCTCTCCTCAGCACTGCAACCCCCACCGCCTCCCTCCCCTCCTCCATCAGCGTTACCTACCGCCCCGTCCTCCCCTCCAATCCCTCCCACATCGCCTCTGTTGGAAATACTTTTAAAAAAAATGGAACCGTTTACCTCAGATCCTTAATAAGTGAACAGAAATACCACAGAAAGTTGATGTTGTTTTGGGTTGAGTCGCGGACTAGGTCGCTCCCTTTAAGACGTTTTGCGGCTCCGCCCTCTCTGTGCAAGCAGTTGTAACCACGCCGCCTCCAGGATAAAACAGCCCAGAATACAGCCTCCGTCTCGATCTTTTTTGCACGGGAAATGACCGGAAATGCAAAACACAATCGACCTTTTTTGCTCTCTGAATTTCTGTAGTGAAAATGTTTCTCGGTGTGTTTCAAATGGCTGGAGAATAGCCCCTTTTATAGGGGTGACGAAAATAATTTTTTTCATTGAACCACCCTCCTAGTGCGCATTTAACCGCCCTCCCGTCTCTCTCTCTCTCCCTCTCTTAAAAGAGCCCTTCCTTCTCTGTAACTCAACCAAACCAGTTCTTCATCAAGATTCCCAAGAAACTACTCAACAATGACAATGCTTCTCACTCTCGTAGTCGTCCTACTCTCTCTCCACAGCGCCGCAACCCCCACCGCCTCCCTCCCCTCCCCCATCGGCGTCACCTACCGCCGCATCCGCCCCACCAATCCCTCCCACGTCGCCTCTGTTGGAAATACTTTTTAAAAAAAATGGAACCGTTTACCTCAGAATCTGTAATAAGTGAACAAAAATACCACAGAAAGTTGGCTGTTGTTTTGGGTTAAGTCACAGACTAGGTCGCTCTCTTTAAGACGTTTCGCGGCTCCGCCCTCTCTGTGCAAGCAATTGTAGCCACGACGCCTCCAGGATAAAATAGCCCAAAATACAGCCTCTGTCTCGATCTTTTCTGCACTGGAAAAGACCGGAAATGCAAAACACAATCGACCTTTCTTGCTCTCTAAATTTCTGTAGTGAAAATGTTTCAAATGGTTGGAGAACAGCCCCTTTTATAGGGGAGACGAAATTTTTTTTTTTCGGAAAGCAGAATCAATCACTATGCCATGATTGAACCAATTTACCAACAATCTTTTTGCACTAATTTAGCAAAACGTGGGGCTAACTTCGTGTGTGCGCGCTAGGTTCGCAACGCACACCCGGATCGGTTTTCACAAATTGGCTTGGACCTTGGCCCAACCCATGTGCGCGCGAGGCTTCTCTTGGGCCTAGCTCATCAATAGTCCATGGAGCTTCCACACATATAAGGAACACAAATGTGTTCTAGCTAGCCAATGTGGGACAAGTGATTTTGAAGAACTCTTTTGAAAAAATACACAATCCCAACAGCCTCCGCCCTCCAATCTCTCCACGTCTCCTCCGTCCACCTCCCCAACCCAGACCCCGACTCCATCGGCTCCTTCGCCGACTCCAATATCTCCCTCCTCCTCTCCCTCCCTAACTCCCTCCTCCCTTACCTCGCCCGGAACCGCTTCAACGCCGATTTCTATCTCTACACCCACGTCGTCCCCTTCTACCCCAACTCCCGCATCTTCGCCATCTCCGTCGGCACCGACGCCCTCCAATATCTCATCGATATTTCTAACCTCATCCTCCCCGCCATACAAAACATCTACCTCTCGCTCCACCACCTCGGCATCGCCGACATCGCCGTCTCCACCACCTTCACCTCCACCGTATTAACCAAATCCTTCCCCCCTTCCTCGGCACAATTCCAAGCCCCCTTAGCTGACCTCATCATAAACCAGTTGCTTGACTTCCTCGAAGACACCAACTCCTCCTTCTTCATCAAGAAAGATGGGCCTACGACGTCTCCAAGGCCAATCCCCGGATCCCCATCGGCTTTGCAATGTTTCAACAATCCCCGTTTAACTTCCGTTATGACACGGTCACCGGGCTCCGGTACCGGAACTTGTTCGACCAGATGGTGGATGCCTTCGTTAATGCGATGGCCGTGGCTGGGCACGAGAATATCCCCGTTGTGGTGACGGAGACCGGTTGGCCAAGCGGCCCCATGGCAGGCCACAAGAATTCTGATCCTGATGCTACTGAGGTTTTTGCACAGAATTATGTGAATAGGTTGATTGGACATTTGAAATCGGGATTGGGTACGTCGTTGAGGAAGGAAGGGGTGGCGCAGACTTACATATACGAGTTGTTTGATACAGATGAAGAACTGCAGATTTTTACGGCACCACAACCGTATTATGGGATTCTGTATTTATGATGACTTCTCGCCGGCGGAGAGGATGGGTGGCAGCGGCGGTGGTTTAATTAAGGTGGCGGTTGGGTTTCTGATGGCCCTTTTGGTGGTGGTTGCCATTCTGGTGGCGGTTTTATAGATTTTCTTTTCGAATGGTTGATTGATTGGATTTGTCAGGGTTTTGGTTGTGGAGTTTGAGTGTTTATAGTTTAGGCTGTTGATTGAGATCTGGAGGGGAATTTCAGACTGTTGAACAAAATTGATTGAAATGTGAATTTCATTTGCAGGAACTATTAATCCGTTTCGAACTTCTATTCTTGTTTTGATATTACCATTTCTTTTGATTTTCTTGTTTTTGCTTCTTCTTCTTAGCAATGACAATCTTTTCCTTTTTTAAGGTTGAAAATTTCATTCAAATTTTTGAATTTTTCCTTTCCCCCTACCTCCTGCTGTCAAGCCAATAGGTGCTGGGCCAAACGATAATTCATAATCTAAATCGATCAATATCAAATTCATAAACATGTTATTGGAACTCAGTGATAATTTTTGCCAGTTCTAACATATTGAAAACAGGATTGGCATTTCATATTTTCCTCAACACTCTAGGTTACCTTGCTATGTACTCCCTCCGTCCCAAATTGGATGTCTATTTTTGAAACTCGTGCTAATTTCAGTCGCTTATATCTTTCAATATGAATCTCCAAAAATATTGAATATGGATCTTGTTTGATAGTTCTCGAAGAGTTCTATAATACAAAGTGTTCATAATTAAGAAAAACATTATAATTTCAGTCGCTTATATCTTTCAATATGAATCTCCAAAAATATTGAATATGGATCTTGTTTGATAGTTCTCGAAGAGTTCTATAATACAAAGTGTTCATAATTAAGAAAAAACATTATAAATTGAAAGATATAACAATCAAAAAATGGTATGAGTTTCAAAAATAGACATCCAATTTGGGACGGAGGGAGTAACACGTAACACTCATGTGAGCAAATTATTACTATGGTACACATAACTCCTTACTATAGTACTATTGTCATGCCATCGACTTCTTTTTCTTTCCGCTAAAATTAGCTAGTATAGGCGATTATGCATCTTTGTCTGTTATCTTTCTTTCGGTTGCACATTTTCTCCGATGCAAGAATTTAATGTTCGCCATTTTCTCCAATGCAAGAATTTAATGTTCGCCATTTGTCTGAGTCATCGTTCATATGATACGTGTATTTGTGCCTATCGGCATAAGTAAAACCGTTGATTAATCTAGTTGTTTCAGTAAAAAACGTTGGTTTTAGATAATTCTTAAGATATAAAATACAGTTGTAGAAGTAAACTTCATGAGCTATTCTTGTCTAATAGATCAATTTGATTTTACGAATGACTATGTCCTTTTCTGGTAGTAATCTCTGTCTTACCATAAGACTGGTCTCTTGTTTCCCATAAATCATGTGGTCCACTGGCTTGAAAGGCATGTTTCCCATAAATCATGTGGTCCACTGGCTTGAAAGGCATGGACCTCGTCTCCATAAATGGATTTTGGGTACAAATAATTAGTTTTTCATTTCTCAAATCTACAGTGTTCCATATAATGATCCTTTCCTCTTGCTATTAATTATGTCCCTCATAATTCCTTTTGTGCTATATAACTACAGTGGGTCAGACGCTGGCCAAATGTTATCTGGAATTGGGTTCCTGTGGCCAGTTTTAATGATTGCTTCAAGTGCTTTTCAAGCTGGTGCATCAATTATCAAGGTTTGGTGTTGTTGCCCCATTCATAGTACCCTTTGTGAGAAAATAAATAAACTTTAATTGCCCTGAGCATATATCAATAGGAATCTGTCTTTATTGATGCTGCAAACCGCCTTGAGGTATGTTGAGATAATTTCCACTCAATGAATGCTATTTTATAGGTTTGTATAGTTGTCAGTCTTAAAAAATAGTTGACTTATGCAGGGAAAGTTGCTTGACATATTTGTTGTGAATTCATTTGGATCTGGATTTCAGGTAATTTTATAATAGATCTGCTTGTTTATATACTTTGTTGCACGTATGATATTTCCATTTAGAAGCAATATTGAATGGTAAAATGGTCGTCAGTTTGTGACGCTAGCAATTAACTTGTGCAATTCAAGGGTTCGTTGTGGCATAAACTATGTGATACACACCATTATGAGGTGAGGTGCCTCAAGTTTTGGCTTCCAACTCAGAATTTCCAATTTTCTTTCTTTTTTCATCTATTGATTCAATGGTTGGTAAGTTTTGATTATGCATAACACCTCTTCGGCATTGGGGAAAGATAGAGGCAGATAAGTAATGTTCTCTGTAGCGTTTTCAGTGACAAGCATTTCACAGCAATATGCTTTGAATGGTGACATGTTGTATGGCAAGCACTCCGACAGTACGGAGGCAAGGAGGTTTGTGAAGTGTTGTTCCGTATATGGATACAGATGATTAACTGTCTAGTTTTGCTAGTTGGTCATAATCGTGGCCCTATAGACTCTGCCAACTGCACAGCTTCTGAGGCCCACTGAGAATGGCAGCCGTGGGAGAGGACATTCCATTCCTCTAAAATTAGTTTAGTTTTGGTTATGTTCGTACACTGCCTTCTGAGGCCCAACAGAATTGAGCTACTACGTGACTAAGCTTCATCTTTCATTTTTCTTTTTGGAGTTGAGCTTTTCTGTCAATCTGTTTAACAAAATGCTTCTTATTTTCATAAAAATGGGTGGACTTTGCTTGATTGTGGATCTTGGATGAAATTCCAGATCTTTAATATAGCATTTTGTTTATCATCGTGGAATCGTAACATTTGCTTTGATTTCCAAGCTCTGTTTGTGCTTCTCTTTCTGCCTTTCCTGTCAAACTTGAGAGGTATCCCATTTTCTCAACTCCCTTCGTACATAAGGAGTGGAGCTGGTTGCTTTTTCAATACTGGAGCCCATACTTTAGGTAATCTCTCTTGCATTTGGACAGAGGCAGATTGGCAATTATATTTTGGTTTTACTTCCTTTGCTCAGGACACACGCACATGTTGAGTACGACGCAGCGGAACAAACAAAATCTTTTATTGCATATACTAACTCTTGTACATACACTTCGCACTCACTTCACTTACCAACACTCACACGAAGATACATATGACTCTCACTTGACACTTACAATATCTAGGCACACTCTTTGTGCTCACTCATTAGGTGGTCTCTCCCCCACTTGGATACTCTCCCACCCAAGGGGTGCTTTCACCACCACCAAGGTGGTACTTCCTCACCACACATCACAAATGAGGCCTTCCACCCTTTATATAGCCATCCACCTTCTCAATGGACGGCCAAGATCATTCTCATCTAATGGTCCATATTCTTCATCTAGAATCCTCCTAGAAATCTTCTCCTCCTCACACCTCCACAACATTCTAGAACTCTCCACTCAAGTCTAGCATGTAGTGGAGTCTTCCATAACCTTCTTGAATATTCCGGAACTCTCTAGGTTCCTCCACTTCTAGAATCTTCCAGAAATATCTAGAACATTCTAGATTTATCTTGATTATTCTTCGACATTCTAGAGAGTTCTCCATTATTCTAGAATTCTCTAGAATACTCTCGAACCTTCCAGACTATTCTAGAACTCTCTGTTCTATTATGCAGAATTCTAGATCCATGATCTATGGAGAGTCAAGTGTTGACTCTCAACAGCACACACATACACACGCACACACATACACTCGCACATATAGATGGACATAAATAGTCAAGCTTGCATCTTACTCGTACAAGACAGGTAAGGACTTATTTTGGAACTATTCTCTCTTTATCTTGATTATGTTTGGAAATTCCAGACTACATATCTTTTTTTCTAATTTTCGTTACTAAACCTGTTCAGGCACATAAGCAATGATTATATATCAGCAAACGGCGCCTATGTAGGGTTGGCCCCGCCTGGGGATGTTGGATCATGGCAGAGAGAATGCAAGGTGATGAGTTGTCATGCTTTAACTGTTTTATGCTACCATGCCAGGATTCAAAATGAGGGGTCGTCGTGATTTACAAATTAAATCTCTATGCAGAAAACTCATCCAGTTACACTTAAGATCTGTGTAAGCACATTTTTTTAACTATTAAGCCATAATGGTGGGTATTTGGTTAAATGATTGCAAAACTGTACAAAAAATTATGTTTGTATAGCGTTAAGTTTAGCCTTTCTATAGACTATACTGCTCTCTACTGTAAAGAATTAACTTGAACATACAACTGATCAGCATGTTGACGCTGTAATATCGAGAATATAAGAACTACGCTCATCAAAAATCACATCCCAAGGCATACTGATCTCTTTACTTGCATCAGGACTACCAATTCTGGGCGAGAGCGGATGAGAATGGCTATTTCTCCATCAACAATATACGTACTGCCGACTACAATCTTTATGCATCGGTCCCTGGATTTATTGGAGATTATCGGAATGATGTTGTTGTTACCATAACCCTAGGTGCATGTCTCCCTCCTTATTTTTCAGAAATAGATTAATTATCACAATCTGCATTAGCATTTTGATGTCCATTGGAAAGCAGGTAGTTACATTGATTTGGGTGATCTTGTCTTGTCTATGAGCCTCCTAGAGACGGACCCACACTGTGGGAAATCGGCATTCCTGATCGCTCTGCTGCAGAATTTTACATACCTGATCCTGATCCAAAGTACATTAACAGGCTTTTTATCAATCATCCAGACAGGTTAGTTTTTGGTGTTCAATTTGTCCGAGTATTTCAAGGGCAATGCAATTAGAAGAATCACTTGCTCAAATTATTCTTCCTATGTTTCGATGTTTTACTTTATTCAGAGCATACTCTTCAGACCTGAAGTATTCATGTCTTTTTGGCTTGTTTCCAGGTTTAGGCAGTACGGATTGTGGGAGAGATATGCAGAGCTTTACCCTAACAAGGATGTAGTCTACACTGTCGGCGATAGTGATTATAGAAAAGATTGGTTCTTCGCTCAGGTCACCAAGTACGGTTCTAACTCTTTTTGTCGTTGCATTTTGCACTAAAGTTTTATGTCATTTCCCCGGTAAATTTTCTGCTGAAATTTGCAAGCATTAGTTCAAGTAATCCAATGAAACTTTCCAGGTATTCCAAAAACACCTCAATAGGTGAAGTTTTGTTTAACTATTGATATACACGGGTGACATTGTAAGAATAACTGGGCACAAGCTTGTTCTCTCTTAGCTCATAGTAGTTCCAACTTCCATGATAAACAAACATCACACAACGCTCCGTTAGCTATAACAAACTAGGCACAGTTTCACTTATATTATTTGCCTTTTTTTGTTTGAATTTTCATTTGCAGGAGGAAAAATGACGGCACATACCAAGGAACCACGTGGCAGATCAAGTTCAATCTTGATAACGTAGATCAAACCGGGACCTACAAACTAAGAGTGGCTATAGCATCTGCAACTCTTGGCGAACTGCAGGTACAAAAATTCAACTTTAATATCACTTCTGAGTTTGTTTATTTTGTCATGTATTAACTTACTGCGTTACAAACTAATAAGGTCACTCTTCTAGGTTCGTGTCAACGATCCAAACACAAACCGACCTCTGTTTTCAAGCGGATTAATTGGAAGGGACAACTCAGTGGCAAGACACGGCATCCACGGACTATATTGGCTGTTTAATGTGGACATTCCGAATGCTGTTTTGGCGGAAGGGGAGAATAATACGATTTATCTGACCCAGGCAAGGGGACAATCCCTTGGCAGAATCTCATGTACGACTACATTCGTTTCGAAGGTTCCCCCGACGGATGCCCCTGAGGCCGCAACATGAGTTCCCTATAAATTAAGAGGCTGTTCAGATCAGCATTCTTGTTTATGTTCTTTTGCAGAATTTGTTTCCGAACATTCTTGTTTTCGGTTGTGTTTTAGTGCTCTTATTACACATGCACAAGTATAGTTGTTCCGGAACAGTGGTATTACCAGTTTTCGTATTGGCATTACACGGATCCGGGGGTGTGCTGCGCAGCTATGCTTTGTGCAATCATGACCGTTCAAATGTGTTATCAATGGTCCGGATTTTTTGAAACTATTCGTGCGAATAGTTTCAAAAAATCTGAACCACTGATTTCCGAGATGGACAATCAAGATTGCACAGCACAGAGTTGCGCAACACGCCCCCCGCTTCCGCATTACACGCATACATGTTTCTCTCGATGTCTTTTTGCTCGGGAAACCGTACGAAGTGACAATTTATATTTGGTTATTATGGCCGACGTGTTGTTTTTTTTTATATATAAGGCACGTATGAATTATGAGTTTCATGAGATTCTCCATATCTATAGGCTCGAGCCTTTTTTTTTTTTCTCTATTGGTCAAATAGAGAAGTTATTTCCTAATAATGCCTAACTTTGATGGGAAGTAAATATAAATGTACACTAAGGAAACTAATCGTATCTCTGCCTATAAAAGAGCGTCTAGGGTTCCATCAACATATGTTACTGAAACTGCTAGAAGGAAGACGAGAGAGAAATCCGTATTACGACTGTTTGAATAATTTATTGGATCGCTCAAGTCCCGTATGAATGGATCCGGGTACGCCGCTCTTGCTTATTTGATTCCTGCGTAACGTTTATGTTATGATAATCATGATAGTTCTAGATCTTGGTATACTCGTAAGTTGCTAATTATTTGACACTATTAAGATAATTTACACCAACTGATGTTCCATCAACTCCAGGGGCAGACCACTGGGCTCAGTCTGCTTTCCATCGGTCTATCGAGGGTAAAAGCTTCCTTAACAAGACTAATTAAGTTAATGTGATGTATGAGATGTGATTCCCAGAAACTCCTACGAATTGTAAAAGGAAAAAATGGGCAATTCGAGTTTTTTAAAATATGTCTAGTCATCCTATTTTTCTGATATAGATCTGTTTTTGCTCATGTCCGTATCGATATTCAATTAAGTTAATTTTAAACGTGGTAGACCAACTCAAAAGCTCTACAAAATGAACGAGTTTCGATCATTATTATGAGCTCCGGGACTGAATCAGACTGGCCCATAATAAAACCGGACACAACACGATTTTCTGAGGGAAGCGGGAGCCCAGTAGTGAGTGAATCTCACTATAGGGTGTAATGAGTGAATCTTCGCAGTTCAAGGTGTTTTGGACGGCCCGGATTTTCACTAAACTATATGGTCAGGATTTTGGACGGACCGAACCGTCCAAAACATTTTGAACGGCCAAGATCCACTCACTACACCGTGTAGTGAGATTCACTCACTACAAGGATCCCGCTTCTCTGCCGTCATGCTGATTTTTGTCTGTGTATGTATCTTTTTATTACCTATTTTTCTCTTTTTGACATGTGATTTGTATATTCAACAAGTTAACAGACAAATTGTCTTAGATGAGATGACGGTTACCTTCGCACGTGAAGAGTGGCATAATAATGGTAGAAAACGTAAGGCCATCTCTAGTGCACTACCTAAAAAATGCTCCCTAAAATGTACACCTAAGCACATGTGGGACCCAATTTTGTTTGCTAAGAACTTAGTTAGCTAGCTAAGAAGAAATTCACTTTAATGGGGCTCCCTAAAAATACTCCCTAAAGTGTATGTGAGACCCATTTAAGTGGTAACCTATGTGGAAATTCACTTTAATGGGGCTCCCTAAAAATACTCCCTAAACTTTCTCTCTCCTCTTTCTCTCTATCTCTCTCCTCTTTCTCTCTCCTTAAGTATCTCCCCAAATTTAGGTAGTCACTTAGGGCACTTTAGGTAGTGAGGGGTGCCACCTAGGATTTTAGGGAGCCAAGTTTTGTGCACTAGAGACCATTTTTTGAGGTTTTCCTTAGCTAACTAGTTAGGACACTTTAAGTAGTGATTTTAGGTAGTGCACTAGAGATGCCCTAACGTAGATTGTTGATTGAAATTTTCAAAACTCCTCTCTATCCCACGATTAGGGAAGTATGGGGTGAGTGAATTGTTTCTTTTTGCATACGTCAAATAAGCAATGTTACGAACACAAATAATAATACGCAGATTGGGGCACAAATCCGTTCAATGACGTGGGTCTGACGTGGTAGATATGAGACCATACACATCGAACGGTTTTTCGGACGCATATGTGATCTGTTTTGGTAGCATTTTTCGTGTCGAAATGTTCCTAGACTCTTGCCAATTTGGCATTCGGGACTGTATTTTAAAATCATGAATTTGTCAAGGACATTATGGAAAGAAAACTGGAATAACCTCCCATACCAATTCTACAAGCGGTGTATCCCGTGGGATGCAAGGGTAAGTGAATTTTTTTTTTTCTAAAAAAATAATAATAATTTGTAGATAGATTTTGGTAATTTTGTTTGAAATTTTCAAAGAAACTACAAGGGATGGCGAATTGGCTCTTTGCCCGTCCACTTGTGAAATAGAACCTGTTGTTGTGATCCGTGGGACCAACCACAGCTCTGTTTTGACCTAAACCATGTATACTGTAGATTCGATTTGTAAATAAATTATAGAAAATAAATTATTGCCAAGTGATTTAAAAAAAAAAAAGAGTGAATGTTCTATGTTTTAAAGCATATTTGTCATCAATAAATCACTTGGGTACGATTATTGGATCAAGTTGATTTTTGTCATAAAAGATAAATACACTAAATCCACCAAATAAACGATTTCAATCATCAAAATAAGGATCATGATAGGCTCCATCTAGCCCAACAACACCGTTGACCAGGACCGACTCCAATCCTCTTGGATATGGTATTATTTGTATTTTACTTTAGATAAGTATTTGTATGATTTTTTAGGTGCCGTCATTATTTGTATCTATTACGTTTTCTTTTTTAGCTTTAATTCAATTTTTAATATCTATTAGTTTTTGTTTTGAAAATGCTTTGCTTGGAAAGTTTGAAAAATATTTTGTAGAATTTTTTGAAAAGTAAATAGGAAATGCCATATAAGAGAGAGAGAGTTGATGAGAATGCTCCATTTTTTATATTATGAAAAAACATTCTTACAGGAGTAGTATTTATTTATATTTACAAACCTTTCAAACAAACCATCTAATAGGGTAAGTTCCATAACATATTTTGTCAATTCAAACTGTTCATTTTGTAGATCTTGACAGAAACACCATTCACGAAAAGAATTAGATTGATCAGAAATTGATAGCAATTTCGAAATTTTACTATTCACGAATGGTTCCGATTTTTTGCTCGACTAATTAGTTTATAGGTTTGGAGCCACAAAACGAACAGCTCAAATGGTTAAAAGAAATTGTGAGACCCCATATTTATTGAGTAATGTGTTTGATTGATACGTTCGAACGGTGTCTTCTTGCAAAGTTCTATCCTTAATAGTAGGATATTCAATGTCTTTTAAGATTTGTTCCAAACTTCCAATTCAATTCTCCCAACAAGTTTTCTTTTTAGAAGCTAAACGTATGATCCCATGAGATTTCATATTAACTTTAGTATCTTGTCTGATTCCTCGAGTCAAACATGCCCATAATCGCCCACTTACGTCAACATTTATTTTTTTTCCTTATTGTTAAAATATAGGTTGTGGTATTTGAAACCGTTCATTGGATAGAGAAAAATAAAATAAAACCAATTGTTGAAAGCACAGACACGCTATAATTCTAGCAAAAGAAGGTATGGGAAGGGCCATCTGTGCCCATTTTTGGGCTCTTTTTGGACCCATTTCATGATTGGAACAGTTCGACATGTTCGGTCCATTGACTTAGTCGTCTACACAAAAATATCAGATTGATCAGCCATATCTACTCGCATGATTGGAGCACATCAAAAAAGCTATAAAAAAAAAAAGAAAAAAGACAGTAAAAGACAGTTTGCTACAAAAGAAAATCTTCTGGAACAAGGCTTCAACGGGTCCGAAGTAGGCCCCACTTGACCTCACAAGCCCCCCTAAGTGTCAAATAAATTGTGCTTATTGCAGTGATTCTTTGACTTTATTACATGATGACATGCTTGGACTTCTTTGCATGGTAACCCTGCACACCTATGTATAACTAACCCACCAGAGAAAGCAGGTGCGTCAAAGTAAAGAAACAGCTACCCAAAAAGTGAAGAAAAGAATTTTTCATGGTTGTCTTCCCTCCAGTACTAAACCACATGCCCAGTAGGCACAAGAAACAGCTTCCACTCTTTCTTCATCATTTCTCCATTCTAAAGCTGCAGAAGAGGTAAAATTGTAATTTGTAAAACATATATTGTGGTGCTTTTGTCTTTGCTTTCATTTTTCAAGTCCAATTCTGAATTCAAATGAATAGCATTTGGTAACATCATGATCAGGTCCATGGTCAAGATTTCATTGAATGGGTTCTTCAAAATCTTGGTGGTTGTGATCATAGCTTGGCTCTCAAATCCGGCAATGTCCGATACGGCGGTCCCGGTGCAACTCAATGTACAAGATGACCAGGTAAATCAAATTGTTGTGTTGTTTATATTTCATTACCGTTCATTTGGTAACTGAGTCAAGTAATTCAAGCGCGAATGCATTTTTTTAAATATTCTAAAGAGTAATTAATATTCGGGAGAGCAAAGTTTGAGAGCGATAAGGTAGAAATATTGGAGGAATACTAAAAGAATTATGTGACCCATCTCATATTATATGATCTATTTTTAATAGGTGTCTCGTTATTCGTTATATGGATCCGAAAATAAAATTTTTTGATACCGAAAATTATGAAAAGTTTATCTTATCTGTTATCCGATTAAGAGCACTGACTTTTAAATCAATACTATAGTATAGGATAATTGATTTATAAATAAAAGTATTAATATTGTACCGAGGCTACTAAAATATAGAGAAAAAAAATTTAAATGGCATTAATTTGCTAATTCATTGCTAGTCAGAAAAGTAAAAAGGATACTCAAGTAGTGGGGGTCAATCCGGAAATTTGGGGAAATTTGGGAAGGTACTAGAGAAAGGATCATTCCGGGGGTTTCTTTTACAGCCGTTGGTTACTTGCTTGTGATATTGGTTCATGGCGCGGTTGGGTCGTACTTCAGTTTTCTCAACATGAGAGAGAGAGAGAGAGAGAGAGTAGGTTTGGGCGGTAGTTGAAAGCTGCTTCCAACTAATGTGCACAATTGGGTGACCTCACCCCACGCCTATGCGAGAGGTTGTATGGATTAATCCGAGACACGCTCAAGCTGGCCCGGGACACCGTGCTTGAAAAAAAAAAAATGCACAATGAGTGTGTGTGTGTTAGGGTTATCCAATAATTTCTGTGTATGGTGCAGGTGGTGATAGACAATGGGATATTCCAACTCACGCTATCCAATCCAGGAGGAATTGTGATTGGAATCAGATATGGAGGAATTGACAACTTGATTGAACTCAATAACAAAGACTTGAATGGAGGGTACGTACCTAACGTCCATGTTAATTCATCATCTGCCCCTTTTTGTAGTATCTTTTACATGGCTTCTAGGATTACAATTTTCTTTTCAAATCCTACTTGGGATTTCAAAAAATTTATCCCGTCTGCAAAACGAGAACTTAAATATAATGCATTTTCAAAAAAAAATTCAAGCATTTTGCCGCTAGTTACTAGATTTCAATGGGTTCTTCTAATTTAGCAAAAAAAAAGTTTGAATTTCTTAACCGGAAGTTTATTCAGTTAGGTTTTCGTTTTGCAGACCGGACAATCTATTTTGGTAAATAGTTTGTTTTGTTTGGATCAATCAAAAGACTAGATGCTAATTTTTGCTCCTGAGGAGTGTGTGCAGGTTCTGGGATCTTAATTGGAGCGAACCAGGAAATCCAGGAACGAGGGGAAAGTTTGATACGTATGCACCCCTCCCTCCCTCCCTCCCTCCCTCTCTCAATAAATCGCAATTTCCCAATGATTATCAATCTGCAAATATCTTCATCCACTGTCCCAATGCACTAGCAGTCGGACGATATGGTTGGAAAAACATGAATTTCGCCGTAAGATTTTGTGGCTGCTGATATGCCTTGGAACAGATGGACATGAGGGTTCGGGGACAATGGATCCCAATGGCATGGGATCCGTTGTCCCCAATCCTTCTATGAGTTGGTTATTAGCATATGAATATAGCAGATAATAATTGGGACGTAACTGAATTGGGACCTAACCTAAATTATTGAACATTTGTTATTTTGGTCCATTGCACGACAGATTAATACTCTAACTGTCTCCAACTAATTGTCAATAAATTCTCAACAACTCCTTATTATAATTTATAATCAATCACGTGATCAGAATTTAGTGATACTAATAATTTGAGTAGTTTCTAGAAGACTGATTTTGTTGACTGCCACCAAAAATGGACAATATATTTTCTTTGAAGAGCCAAAGGTCTTCAGAAATTTGAACTTTGCTCTATGATTAGGTTGGTTCTAATTACAGCTTGGTAAAAGCTCGCTTCGTTAATCTGGAACTACCAATGTAGGATTGAAGGAACAAGCATTAGAGTGGTAGTAGAAAATGAGGAACAGGTGGAGCTATCATTCACTAGAATCTGGAATGTTTCACTTCAGGGCAAGCAGGCCCCCTTGAAGATAGACAAAAGGTCTTTGCTGGAATCCTGTTTACGAAATCGTATTTAGTTTGATAATTACTCTTGTGATTCACTATCAATAATGTTTGTCACTGCTTATGGCTCCGTAGGTTTGTAGTCCTTCGTGGTTGCTCGGGATTTTACTCCTACGCCATTTTTGAACACTCAGAAGACATGCCTGCTTTCATCATTAACACTACCAGGATTGCATTCATGCTCAACAAGGACAAGTACGCAAATCTTCCACTGTAAATCTGACAAATTTCATTGTTTGTATTTGGACAAAATATGAGTAGAACCCTTTTATAAGAGGTAAAACTTTGAATTTGTTATTGATAAACTCGTTTGGGAAATAAAAACTGGTGGCTGACATTGTACATTTTGAACTACTAGGTTTCACTACATGGCCATAGCAGATAACAGGCAAAGATTCATGCCTGATCCAGAGGACCGGTTGCCAAACAGAAGCCGAGTATTGGACTACAAAGAAGCAGTCCTACTTGTCGACCCATTGGAGCCCGAATTTCAAGGAGAAGTACGTAACCCCCACTCTCTTCCTTTGACACTAAGTTTGGTTGACTGTGATTTATAGCGGAAATAGAATTTTCATTATTAGGAATTGAGTGACTAGTAATCCAGTAGTCCATTCTGGTGTCTGGATAATTTGAGAGTCTTATTTACGCATTATTTTTAAAAGAAAATTTACTAAAGCCCGCCCTTTCATCCTTTTCGTGATTGACGGGGGAAAGTGTGCAGATCATATTCGTGCATAGTATGGGAATATGACTCCAGTTTGGGAACGGAATCGGGAATTGCTTTCTTACTTGAGTGCATTCCAAGCGTGTAATCATGGATACCTGGAGACGCACTCCAATTTCTCTCAAGATTCTTGGCATCCCAACTGGGCCTGAATTAATAGTATCAAATTATTTCTCTTTCTTTCACCTCTATTTTTTGTGCCAATGCTTCAGAGAAAACTTGTGTTTCTCAAAGGTTCCCAAATTATCCACAAGGATATTCATGCAATGTCACTTATAGGCAACAAGTAAAAGAGAATGAACAAAAAGAATGGCCAGGGAAAAATGGTGGAGCTTTTGATTAATTGCTATACAAATAGTTTTAGATATTGAGTTATTTCCTGATGTGCAGGTGGATGACAAGTACCAGTACTCTTGTGAGGACAAAGACAATCGGGTCCATGGGTGGATAAGCTTTGACCCGCCCGTTGGGTTCTGGCAAATCACGCCCAGCAATGAGTTCCGAACTGGTGGGCCCTTCAAACAAGACTTAACCTCCCATGTGAACCCTACCACCCTTGCTGTAAGTTTCTCATGCCCATTTTGTCTTACTAGTGGATTAAAATGACCCATCTTTGTTACCCGGTAACACGGATCATGTGGCCAAATAATTTTGATCCAAATTGCATTTGTGTCAGATATTTGTAACTTCTCATTATGCGGGAACGGATCTTTTAGTGAAATTGGAAGCTGGTGAGATATGGAAAAAAGTTTACGGGCCAGTTTTTATCTACCTTAACTCTGTGCCAGACAAGAATAATGGGCTTTCGCTTTGGGGCAATGCAAAAGAACAGGTTAAAACCTGCATGTCTATTTGTTCATACATATATTTTATAGGTACTTTTCAGACAAATATCTTTCGTCGTTACCATGAATATAGAGAGAGTCTGCCTTTTTTATTGAGAAACAAGTGCTGTATTTTTCTTCAGATGAAAATTCAAGTCCAAAGCTGGCCGTACAGTTTCCCAGCTTCTGAGGATTTTCCATATCGTAATGAGAGAGGCATAGTTACTGGCAGATTACTAGTCCAAGACAGGTAGATATATAAAAATGCTCTTGCATTCTCCTCAGTTTCACTTGTTCTCTGAACTGCGGTAACATGAAACATGCAATTAGTATGGGCTTGATGTTCTTGTCTAATTTTTGGCCAAAATTGGCCACCATGTTAATCAGTTTGTGATTACAAATCATCAAATGAGTGGCCACCAACTCATCTACCTTTTCCGTTCGTCTGCCTTCAATTTATTCGCGGGTCCTCATTGTTGGATGAGCCGGAACCGGTGCCTAATGGCAAGTAGTGTTGGGGCTGCAGATGGCTTGTTGTTGTGGTGGAACTGGTACAGCTGGTTGGTCAGCTTTTGGGGTGGTGGGGTGGTGCCAGTTTAATTTCTAGGTCTGCTTTGTTTGGGCTGTTTCGTTTTAGGGTTTGGATCTCATCATTGTATGGGTTATGCTCTATTTTGGGCTAGGCCTTTGGGTTTTGAGGCTTTATTGATATATTTGGTATGGCCCTTCTGGGCTAAGGCCATTAGGTGTCTTTCGGGCTTAGCCCCTTGGTGTGTTAGGGCTTGTCCCTACAGGTATTTTAATTTCTCCAACCCTTGGTTGGAGTTCCCTTCCCTCTCCCCCCAACTTGATGTACCATTGTCAATTCTTCTCGAATAAATTTTGTTGCCAATCAAAAAAAAAAGAGAGTGGCCGCCACGGCAAATTATGCATTAGATTTATGATTGTAGGCAAATAAGCATGATGTCTCTGAACTTGAATTCGTTAATTTACACAAAACAAAAACGGAATCACCCCAATTTATTATAGAGGACGACAGATGACAATATCAGAAATGTCATGCCTAATGTTGTTCATCTTGAGTTAGCATGCCTAATGCCTCCATCATTTCATAGTAGCTAATTACCAAAAAAATGCTTCTAGTTCTTAGAGTGTGTTGCAATTACTATTCAATGCAAAAATAAAATTAGACCATCATCCTTCAATGCATTTGCCTATCTCACCCTCTATACTTGATTAGGTATATCAGCAAGCAAAATATGCCAGCAAAGGTTGCTCATGTAGGCTTGGCTGCACTAGGAGAAGTTGGATCTTGGCAAAGAGAATGCAAGGTAATTTTCATCAATAAATTCTCAACAGAAACATGTTTGTACTTCTCGACAATGCCCTATCCGATACCCATGTGGTTGAGATCAAAAGTTCCAGTTCTTGCAAAATTCGAGTGTTCAAATGTCTGATGTATAATCTCTTCTTAGGGGTACCAATTCTGGACAAGAACAGACGAAGCAGGATATTTTACCCTCAAGAATATACGTGCAGGTGACTATAATCTGTATGCATCAGTCCCTGGTTTCATTGGAGATTACCGCTATGATACCGCTATAAATATAACTGCAGGTATTGATCTGTCACTTTTCAACTATCTGTCCAATTCAACTATAGAACATATATATATCTCTGGATCACATGGTTTGTGGATGGGCTTATGTGGTCTTGGCTATCTGTCTTGGTAGGGGGTGTAATTGAAACGGGTGATCTTGTGTATGAGCCACCAAGAGACGGTCCCACATTGTGGGAAATCGGCGTTCCCAATCGTTCAGCTGCAGAATTCTACATTCCCGATCCGAATCCAATGTATATAAACAAACTTTATGTTAATCATCCAGACAGGTTTGCTCTCTCAACAATAAAACTTTTTTTTATGCATACTAGAATTCCGGAGTTCATAATTTATTGAACACGCTCTTCTTCTTTTTTTCTTTAAGAGAAGGTTTAGGCAATATGGGTTGTGGGAGAGGTATACTGATTTATATCCTGACGAAGATCTAGTGTACACTGTTGGAGTTAGTGACTACGAAAAAGATTGGTTCTTTGCTCAAGTAACCAGGTACCGTTGTTCCTCTAGTTGTTTTGTTTCAAATATCATGCCTCGATTTGGCGGGTTGTGCCAGCCTTGAGAACGGCAGGCCCTGCCAACCTCCAATTTGAACTGTCCAAAAGTGTTTTGAATGGTTCAGATTGAAAATGCAATTCTTCCAGCAAAGAATAAACTTTTCGCTAGAAGAGTTTATTTTAAATCCGGACCATCAATTGTTTTCGAGACGGACGGTCTGGATGGGCTTGGTAGGGCCTGCCGTCCATCAAGGATAGCAGAGTGAAAATTGAATATTCCTTCATAGACCATGGGTGCTAATGTGTGTGTGTGTGTGTGTTTTTTTTTATTCACCTTGTTTGCACAATCATGACGTATGTGGACGATACACATGTTGACTTTATCGTAGTTGTGGTTTATTCAAGCGTAAAATTGATGAGTTTTGGAATTTCAAGTTTCAACTTGATCTGATATGAGCCTTTCAATCGCGTTTGAAACGTAGTATAGTGCATATAAGCTTACAAAGCCGAATTTTACAAGCTTTAAAAACAACCAAGCTTCAAGATGCCCTCGTTTTAGCGAGCCAATCTCGAACATTCTTTAGTTAGCCGAATGCTAGTCACCTTATAGTAACTTGGATTAAATGTATGAATGAATATGGTGTAGAGCTCCGAACTGGTATATAAATTTGCCTGTCTGAAAAATCTGTAAATGGTGTTGTTTTGCTAGTAGTCCTTCCTTTTTGGCTAGTATTTGCGATTGACCGCCTTTTTTGCTACTCGCAAACAAATTGCAGTAATTTCATTTTCAACTACTTAATCAGTTGTTGGATTGCAGGAAAATAGGTGAGAAAACATACAATGGAACTACATGGCAAATCAAGTTCAAACTCGGCATGATTGATGAAAATGGATCCTACAAATTGAGACTAGCACTCGCGTCTGCACATAATTCAGAATTGCAGGTACAAACTGCTCAACAAGTACATATAGATACAGATATAAATCCATCTGATATATAATCCGACAGTAATACGAAGCTTCAATTTTTTTTCCCGATAGGTCCGGGTTAATGATGCAGAAGCAAATCCACCTCTATTTTCAACTGGACAGATAGGGAGGGATAACGCAATCGCAAGGCATGGGATTCATGGGCTCTATTGGCTGTTCAATGTGGAAGGTGCCCAGCGCTCAACTAATGCAAGGAGATGATAAAATGAATACCATTTACCTAACACAAACAATGGACACCAGCCCTTTCCAAGGGATTATGTATGATTATATTCGCTTGGAAGGTCCTTCCGGTTCTACTTAGATTAGATAGCTTGGAGAAAGATTGTGAGATCATTTTTATAGGATTAAATTCATTCAGAGCTAAATATCGCTCTCATCTCACGTGGTCGAGTTATCTTAGGGGTAGATACTTGACACTCTACACAAGGCCCGTTTGGTCCACATTGTTTATTGACTCACTATTTCTTATGAACAAGTGATGAGAAAAATCAAGAAAAAGAAAGATTTCACTTGAATACTTTGATAGTTTCAATGAAAACATCATTAACGCTCTGTTTATTTTGGGCGGAAAACGTTTTCTGGGAAAAAAAATTCCTGTGAAAGATCTTTTCCAGCGTTTGGTGCAACGAAAAACAGAAAACAGAGAAAAACGTTTTCCAAAGTCCACCAGAAAATGAACCATTCCGCCGGAAAATGATTTCCAGATTTTTGAGGGGGAAAGCATTTTCCGTCAGTATCCTGCCTCTCTCAATCCACGACATCTCTCGACTACAACTTCTCTCGGCCAAACTCTAGATCATCATCGTCGTCGTCATCTCTCTCTCTCTCTCTCTCTCTCTCTCTCTCTGCTATATAACTGTATATCTATATCTACATATCTATAGTTACCCTTTTGCAGATTTGTTCGTGGTTTTACAGAGTATATTGGTTGCTATTTTGTTCCAACGCTGGACTCTTCTGATGAAATTGTGAGATTTTCTTTGAAGTGAACAAATCAGTGTTTTATCAATTTAATCGTCTAGGTCTAGCTATTTTGGGGATTCGAGACGGAAGCGGGGGGCGTGCTGCACGGGCAGCGCTGTGCGTCAAAACGACGCAGTTTTGACCCATTTTTTGGTCTCCAAATTCTGCCGGAAAGGGCTCTATTTGGACGCCTATCAATCCATTTTTTCCTTTGGTGCCAAAAACTGCTATAGGTTCAGTAAAGAAACTCTAAAGGCATGCAACTGACATTACAGGCTGAGCGCTGGGGAACTAAATAGGGATGGCAATGGGGCGGATCGGTTCGGGTTTTGGCCGATCCGCACCCAAACCCAAAGGGTTTCGGTTTGGTTCGGTTCGGAAAAGGGAGAGGATGAACCATAACCTAACCATTCGGGGTACGGGTAATTTCGGGTAACCGATTTTGTGAAAGAAAAAATAGCTACCCATATGGGTTACCAAATTGTACCCATCCCGCCCCGCCCCGCCCCAAACCGTACTAAAACATGAATAAATTGAGTTTAGGATATTTTATTATCTCAAAAAAATTGAAAAAACATGAAAAAAATAACAAAAGGAGACTACAAATATTAGTCAAGAGACTCAAGACTATAATATATAAAATATCAGTCAAGAGAGTCTCAAAATGTACAGAATGTGAGACCGAAACCTAACCTGTGAATATCTTACATGTATATACGAGAGGTAAAGTGTAATTTTAAAATATACCTAAAGGGTTTATGTAATATGTATATATAAAATAAGAGGGTTTCCTATGTAATTAACATATTTCAGTTCGGTTCGGGTATAGGTTCAGTTCACAGGTAAACCCATAACCGAACCGAACCCGTTCGGTTTTCCATCCATCTAAACCACACCCGCACCCACGGGGAAAAAATCGGTTACGGTTCGGGGAAAAAAAGCGGTTACGGTTCGGTTACCCATCGGTTCGATCGATATTGCCATCCCTAGAACTAAAGTTCCTAAACATACCCCAAAAGCACCAAAGTAAAGGTCCCAATGAAACGCCCATTATGAAAAGTCACATAATTTCCCTGCGCACAGGGCAAAGAAATGAACAAAATTAGGTTTTTGTCAAGTTTGGTCAGTAGATAACCGATCCGAAACTCTGCATAATAAACTGATTACAAGGAAGTGAGTCTTAAAATTGCTAAAGGTTCAATTTTTGGCGCCAAAGGAAAAAATGGATTGTCAGGCGTCCAAACAGAGCCCTTTCCAACATAATTTGGAGACCAAAAAATGGGTTAAAACTGCGTCATTTTGACGCACAGCGCTGCCCGCGTAGCATACCCCCCGCTTCCGTTTGGCTTTGGTTCGAGTTAAATTGAATTGGGGCTTCAGATTTCAGTTACATAAAAGGAAAAGGCCACAACTTCGACAAACATTTTTCAAAACTACAATAAAAAATTTGGTCATTTTATCATGTTAGTGGATTTTCATGTCTACCAAACAGTAGAAAATATTTTCTTGAGAACATTAATGTCCCAACCAAACACCGGAAAACAAGTCATTTTCATAAAAACATTTTCCAAAAATCATTTTTCGCCCAAAACAGACAGAGCCTAAGATTAAATTGATTAAATTGACACCGATTTAAAGTTGTAGTAGGTTGATCCAGGTTTTTCTTTAACATATGATTCGGAGAATCTAAAAACGTCATTTTGATGTTATCTCTATAGTAGGTTTATCATCCGAAATTGGCAGAAAACAAGTTACAAAAACATACATGAAACAAGTTTCTAAAAAGTACAATGCAAAACCGATTTTGAAACCTAATGGCACCTAACTTGAGCTGCATTGCTGCTGGAACATTGCCTGACCGTTGAATCTAAAGAAGTCATGCTTCATTAGTACCTCAGCCTCTTCTATCAAATTGATCACCTTCAAAGTCGGATGCACGTTTAATGATAATTGTTCAAAATTTGAGTTGGGTTTCTCCCATCCCCCATTATACAAGAAAATTTAATGTATATATGTTGTGTATTTGATCAAGAACTGATAGGTGTTCAAGCCAGATCTCATCATTGTCATGACTGCAACAACAATATTTCCTGCATGTGCATTTAATTTACAAATCTTTGAGGACATTCTATTGCTGCTATTTTATAGTAACATGGAATCCTCTTATGCTTCTGCTGCTTCCTTGTTGCTAGTGGATCTTCTTGGTTTAACTACTGCTATCTGCAGAAGTCTCAGAAACCATTCAAAACTGACTAATGTAATCAGTAAGTGCTTCGGATGAGGACATTTTGGTATATTTTGCAAACCATTGTTTCATGAGGCAGTTGCCTCTCAAGGGTTATCCTCTTCTTCTTCCTTTTTTTTGCGTCTGTTTGTTGTGTGTGTGTGTGTGAGCAGAACAGCTACATCCCCTAGACTTGATTCCAAAACTGCGGCCAATCTCCGAAAAGGATCAATCACCACCCATAGGTTTCTACCGCCCCACCACGGCGCGAGCAGAACAAGTTCCAACCTACTCTTGCATTCTTATACGTGTGTGATGGTGTAAAGCAGCTGTTTGATTTCAGCTCATGTTCCATCAAAAAGAATCATACTCTTCACATTGTGCGACACGAAAACCAAATGTTGTCAAAAGTCGAGCTTCTGAATCTGAAGCACATGAAAAATCTAACTGCTAAGAGAAGGTGTTACTCTTGAAGTTGCATACATGGTCAAGAAACGGTGCTCAGATACCGAAATGGATCCTCCAAAGAAAGTAGGATAATCTGATTCTTATGTGCCGAAAACAATGTAAGCTGGGAGAGATGAATTCACAACCGTCTACCGAGAAATCAAAAAATGGCAACAAAATATAGATGGCTGAATATAATATAGGCATCGCATTTCGTAGAGAATAAAATATTACCATTGGGGAACCCATTGAAAAACCCAAAAGTCTTCAAAATGTTCTCTCAAGGGAAAATCAAGCAACTTGACACAATGAAATTCATCAAACTGTTTCTTTTAGACCTTTTCTAGTACCCAATTATTAACTAACACATGGAAGAAGCAAAACAAGATACCTTTCAAAGAGTGCTAGGCTCTTGTTAGCTGGATCTCTGATCACAAATCGCCACAAATGTCTCAAGGTGTTTGATATTTACAAATCCCCATTTCTTATCTTCTTCCACACTTTGTGTCAAAAGCTTTCCCCCTTCCCCTTCGCATGAACCATAATAATTGTTAACCCAATGTCTTCTAAACCTTGCAATCAGCCTTTGTTCAAACTTTTTTCTCCCATTAGAAATATTTTAAGCCTCTACGATACCACGTGCCTTGGGCATCATCATCGATAATACTACGAAGTCTCTCGGGAAAATCACCTGGCCAAATCACAACATCGCTTCCCACAAGATCCATCTTTGCAAGATAATCAGCGGCTCTGTTACTTTCACGCCACACGTGAGAAACTTTGTACTTCTCAAACTTTCTTAAAAGACTCCAAATGTCCTTCAAACAACTACTAGCCCTTGTAGTATACGGCTGCTCTTTGTTAATCATTTTCACCACACCCATCGCGTCAGATTCAACCCATATTACTGTAATCCCTAACCCTAATGCAAGAACAAGGCCTCTCCATATAGCCCATAACTCGACTAAGAAACTGTCATCTACAGAAGATTTGGATACGTAAGCGCATATCGGATCACCTTTGTAACCGCGGAGCAAACCACCAAAACGAGCATTTTCTGGATGAACAGATCCATCTGTATTCAGTTTTGTCCACCCAAATTCGGGGCTTTTCCATGTGCACCAGCCAATTGATCTCGCGATTGGGTTTAAAAGACTGCTCAAATTTGCTAGGTTTACCCATGTGTTTGGGTTTACATTATTGAGTGGAGCCATCCTATCTGTTGTCTTCATTTTACAAGGAAAGCTGACCCTTTTGCTTTCAATCGCTTCATTCCTTCTTTGTTCTTCTTCCATGGCCCTGTGCTTTTTTCCCTGGAAGTGTTTTTCCAAACATTTTTTGCTGCTAGTGCTGATCGGACACACAGCACAGCTCCAGTCTTTCTGACCATTCTTCAGATCAGTTTCTATGTTATCATGACTCGATTTAGATTCAACCTGTGACGCAAACATACATCACATATTTCTATCAACACTCGTGGTTTTTTAACCTAAGCGAACTAGTTCCAAAAATAATTCCATCGTTTAGAACGTTGTGGGAAATCTCCAAGTAAAACGTTATGGAATACGCAAAAACTTTCTTCGTAATACGAAGGAATTTTTCTTGTGTTTGAGAATATTTCGTTGTTGAATCTTTTCAAAATCCATGAGAAAAGAAAATAATGGTATTATGTCACGAAATTAGGAGTAAACAAGCCAGATAATAATAAGCTACAGACCAAATTCAGTGAAAAGTTGGCACCTTAAAACTCTAAAAGCCATAGTAGCTACCAATCTAGGTGTCATCCAAATGTTTACAATATAGTGATGCCGAAGACAGTGAACAAATTTACCTCATAAATGACGAATTTCTCCAATTCATCCTCTCTCTTTACTCGGTTATAGCTCTCTGCAGCATCAGGAAGGCAATTCTCTTCATTCAACGTGGAAACTTCTGCCTTTGGGATGAGTAGAAAGCCGTGTATTTGTGAATTCTCATATATGTAGGGCCTAATGAAGTGCAAATAGACATAAGTAGCACCTCGAAAGTAAGGTACCACTAGCACAAGGATGGCTATGCCTTTTGCATAAGGCCAAAAGGGGAGCCTGAAGGCAAACCATTAGCATATAGAAATTAGAATCCATTAGTTCCTGACAAAAGCTATACGTGATGCATTTGCGCTGGTCATCTACGAGGTTAGGAAAACAATTGAACGACCAAATGATCATTCAGAAAGCCCGTCCAGAATGATGTCATACAGGGATTGTTCTAATATATCAGTTAAATGGGGGATCTCTTAGTTAGAAATAGAAGGACCGCAAGAGGTCACACATAGAATGGGGGTATTCAGTAGTCCTTGGCAGTAGTTATACATTCTGCATTTTTGCGTCTCATCTATGAACGAAGAAGCACTCATATGCTATGAGTTTGGGTACTTGTATGATATGGGTACCTCAATATGGAAAAACCTAAAAAAATATAGGGCATGGGTACATCAGGGTATGACTATAACCAATGATTGTTATAATGTAAAACAATGCATTATTCGTAATAATACAACTTAAAACAAAAGAAATAATGACTTGGGTAATTAAGAATCAAATCAAATTATAGTTTAAATCCAAACTTAAGGTACAACTCAGAGTTTAATGTCATTAAGCAAAAAAACAATAGATCAAAATCTTTATTCTAGAATCATGCTAAAAAAAAGAAGTTTTATCAAGTTAGTTTCATCTTTGTACTGGCCTACTGGGTGTATGGCTTGAATATGTATCGATTACTTTCGTGGGTTGGAAAAAACCAAAGAGAAATAATTTTGATACACATTTCGCTTACCTGAGACATATTTAGAAGTACCATGTAAAGCAGCAGTAAACCGATATGTTACAGGTAAGCAACCATGCTTCATTGTCTATGAGTTCAGTAAATTATTTACAAAAAGAATTTTGATGCAGAAATCCCATCCGAACTTCTGTTGTTGTACCATTTCGAAAACCCATCAGAACAGAATCACAAAAATGCCACATCGTTATGTACGGAATTCTCAAAAATTCAGTTTGTATATCATTACTAAAAGTATGTAAATTAACTTCATCGACAACTTTGACTTCATGAATTCTGCCATTCACATAGATCCAACCCACATCGACAAAGTATCATAAAGCTTTCATGCAAAAAAAACACTAAAGAAACATAAATTACCATGCTAGAAGCTTTGAAAGCATGGTCTCCAACATTGTGATAGCAATATATGAAACCCAACAAGTTAGACATGCCTGAAAATTTGATTGTGAATTGCTTTCTATTGCCCGGATCGAAGCATACCTATTATTGTCAATCAAAATTGTCAAAAGCCCTACAAATTCAGTCCCAACTTCCGTTGGAAAATTAAGGCAAATAATTAGAAGAGTGCATAAAGGACTAGAGACGTAGGTACTTACAGAGGACACAACAGAGTGAATGAAGGCCTGTAAAACCAAAAGCAAATATGGGTGTTTTAGTTTCATATGAAATTTCTAAGCATATCTAGGAATGATATTAACCAAAATTAAATCTTTTTAAATTAGTGAAACTCTTCCAGGCTTGCGGTTTTTAAATTAAAAAATAAAGTACTTCTTTGCATCTGTTTTTAAATTTCATTTCACTAAATTAAATATGATCTTGAAATTAGTGTGAATGTTTTTTTAAAAAGTTAATTAGTACTTAATTTTTCGATCCATGTGCTAACTTTGCGGACGGGGTAAGTATTAAACTGTAATTAAACAAAGAAAAATAAAACCCACCAGAGATTCTGCATGGAATCGGAGGCAAAAAGCCTTCAAAGCACAAAAACGGAAAAACTGTAAAGAAAAGAGAAAATACCATGCAAGAACATTGAAGAACTTGAGCATCATTCCGAGACACAAAAACCTGCACTCAAATAATTATATAATTTCCTGGGTTTTTCTTGTTTCCTTCCTGCAATCGTCTTCCCCTTCCCTTTTTGCAGTTTTTGTATTTTCTCGGTTGTTGGGGGAAAAAAAGCAGGGGAAACAAACGGATCAGAGTTGGGAAAGAAGGAAGGAATAAAGAAGAAGAAGAAGAATAGACTTTCGGACTTGGGGGTAGTGGGTCTGGTGACCCTGGTCGTCCGTAGGCAATAATGAGGTGGGACAATTGAAACATTGCCGCGTGGGGCCACTGCCTTGTTGCTAAGAAACGAAGGGAATGATTGGTTCAACAATACGTGTACGCAGTCATTAGGGGTGAGAATGGACCGGATTGGTTTAGATTTGTAGTAAACCAAGAACCAAATCACTACCTACGGATTATGAATTTGGCGAACCAAACCAACCCACAAAAGGCATCAAACCAAACCATTAAAATACGGATCGGATTTGGTTTCGAACCACGGTTTGTTTAAAATTGAGATATTATTTCCGTAAAATATTTAGAGTACTTACAAGTTAGGTTTACTACGTTAGGTTTATATATAGAATACGAATAGGTCCTCATATATAGAAATTTAGGGTAATTAATCATGGTAATGAAGGAAATCATAGAATAGGAACAGGCTATGACCGAATCATGTATAGAAATTTAAAAAAATTGAAATGTGCCGTAGAATAAAAATTAGAATGGAGAATTTCATCATCAAATTTATTTGCTATGACTAAACTACTATTGATGTATTAGAATTAAGGGAATAAGTTGTGAATCTTAGGTAAAATAAAATCTTGTTAGAGAATGAATAATGAATAAATTAAATTAGGAAGTCAGTGGACTATAATAATAATAATAATAATAATAATAATAATAATAATAATAATAATAATAAACGGTTCGGATCGGATTGAAAGCGGAACCATGAACGTAAATCCACAAACCAAACCATTGACTACGGATTCTAATTTTTTTAAACTAGGACCAAACCACCCTACTAAAAATCCGAACCAAACCAATTGGTTTGAATTGGTTTGGACTGGATTCACGGTTTGACGGGTTTTCTACTCACCCCTAGCAGCCATGCTTATGCAAAACGCACGAATGATGCATGCACATTGTTGAAAGTATTTTTGACGGTTCGAATTTTATTTATTCTTTGACCGGTAAAAAAGTTTTTTGACTGGTCAAAGAGTAATTAAAATCTGAACCATCAATTTGTTAAAATAGACGATTAAGATAGTTGCGTACGTAGGCGTACATAGGGATAAACGGGTTCTTGGTTCACTTCAATGCTTCCTTTTGTTTCAATTTGTCATTGGCCACCTCACTTCACGTGGTAAAGTGAGAGGAAGGATAAAGATTGGTTCGTTTCATCAAAACAACATTTACTACCA
Source organism: Vaccinium darrowii (assembly GCA_020921065.1). Taxonomy (NCBI): domain Eukaryota; kingdom Viridiplantae; phylum Streptophyta; class Magnoliopsida; order Ericales; family Ericaceae; genus Vaccinium; species Vaccinium darrowii. The sequence goes on from CM037157.1 coordinate 11,418,571, forward strand.
AAAATATCTAATTCAAATAAAGATTGGTTCGTTTCATTGAGACAACATTTACTACCAAAAAATTTTAATCCAAATAATTGGGACACTATTTAGTACCGAAAAAAAGTAGTGAATCGTTGCTACATTCTTCTCGAAATAAAAAATAAAAAGTGTTTCTGCATATTTCAAAAACTAATACTCCTACTTATTTCATTTGCAATTAAGAAACTTAGCTCCAATAATAAGCAAACGAGCCAAGGGTTTTTAGCTTGTAGCTAAAATGATGTTTATGCTTCGTTTTTAGTTCATTATGATTATGGTTATATCACTTACTACAGTAAAACGTAGAATTACTGACCTTCTGTCTGATAAATACAAAGACTTCCTCTTCTTTTCGTAAAATACTTTTGAAACTATTATTAAGATTCCCATTTGTCCTTAACTTTCCATCCAAAAGCCGTTTATTTGAATATGCCCTCTTTTTATTACCACAACCCTAACCATTTTTATCATCCTTCCTCATTTTATTCATTTATTAAAATATAGAGAGTGTGTTTATACCTGCAATTAGATAGTATATATATAATATTGCATCCCCACCCTCCAACAATATTTATTTATAGAGTCTCATTATTGGATGGCTTTTTAAAGAATATTAGTTTTTTTAGTCTTATTGAATTTTTTTTAATCCTTTGGTCAACTTTTTTTTTTTTACTTTTTTATTCTTCTTGAATAGAAAATTTGAAAAAGCTAATACACGTGTGTGTGTTTGTGCGTATGCTTATGTACTATATCCGGACAAAAACGCAAGCAATAAAAAATAAGTGTATAATAGTATTTTCTAATAAAAATAGTATTTTTCTAGATTTTTTAAATAATAAAAAACTGTTTTTTGTGTGAGAAAATAGTTAAATTCCTCTAATCAAGATAAATAAAAAAGTAAAAAATCATAAAAAGAAGAAAATAGTATTCAATAAGACAAAAAAACAAGAATTTTTCTTCGAAAAAAATCGATGCAAAATTAACAAATTTGATTTTTTTTAATAAAAAAAAAATCAGACTCAATTATTTATTGGAACAGGACCCTCTGAAAAATCCTGTCCGCAAGTTTGTTTTTAGAGTGGTCTTGCATTTCCGGCCCAACAACCCCTCTCTCACGATGACGCTCTCGCAACCCGAACTCATAACCTCTTGGTTCTGATACCACTTGTCGGACTATTTTTCCACCCTCCTAAAACCAATTGATGTTAGGAAAATTATTCAATTAAGTTTTTTATGACATTTGACATCGTACCCGCCGCAAGTCTGTTTTTAAAGCAATTGCAAGAGTTGGCATCCTATAATCAAATCCATGGGATGCTGCCGGCCCAACAAATCTAAAACAAGATCTGAAACAGAATTTATTAAAATCTACCCTTGCGTATTAGAAAAATCCTCCAGATTCTCAACACAATGGTGGTTCGTTGCGTAAAAAATCCTCCAGATTCTCAACACGTTGCACGTACAGTTAACACTGTGTTGGTTGTTCGTAACGACTTCCACAGTTCGCTCTCTCTCTCTCTCTCTCTCTCTCTCATTCATGGCTCATTCACCCTGTCTCTCCTCACTGCGCTACACCCTCCCCTTGAAATTCCCACCCCAAAGCATCAAAATCATCAATGGACCAACCCCTTCTTTTCTCTCATTCATGTCTTCCCCTTTCCCAAACCCTCTTAGACCAACCGCTTCTCACCTTCCCCTAAAATCTCCATTCCGAGCCAATGGCCCCTTCAAAGTCAACCACAGAATCACTCTCACTCGACGCCACCCACAGCCAAACCCTAACTTCACAGTCCAAGCTTCGATCAAGGAGAATTCAAAGGCCGCCGCATCAACCAACACTAAATTGATCGTCGTTAGCTCTGTAGTTACTGTTATATTAGCCATTGCCAATCGCGTTCTCTATAAACTTGCTCTCGTCCCTATGAAGGAGTACCCTTTCTTTCTAGCTCAGGTTACCACTTTCGGGTAAGTTTTGAAATTGGTATACGTATTGCGTATCGTTTTTCTTGTTTTACAAATCGTCTGGGATACGTATCGCGCAGTATAACGATAGGTAAACCATATTAATATAAAATTATCGAGTATTTATAGCTAATAACACCAGCAAACTAAGTTTTTAAGTTGCAAAATTTCAAGTCTCTCAAACGACTTAGATGATTAATGCGTTTGAGGTTCCACTTCTTACTCTTACAATAATGTTAGATGGAATCGTAGGATACGTACAGAATCAGGATTCGCATATTGTATATATATAGTACAATAGGCCATCGTATTGTAGGATTTTAAGAACAATGTTCATACCCATACATAGGAAATAGGGCTTGTTTGGTCGCCACAGTAAAGCATTTGCATTTTTCATTTTTTTATATTTTGACTCTTTGGGAGCTGATTAAGGAAATTGGAATGAATTCTTTCAAATTGCATTATCAGAAGTGAACTGGAGAATGAAAAAACCAATAAAAAAAAATTATGACTGGAGGAGTTTTTTGGATTCTGGTTGTAATTTCACTCACAAAACACTAACACAAAATTTGTTCTTGTCCAAACACTTTTAAGGACTCTCATTATAATCTGAAAATCAATGATTGACTCTCATTCACAAAACTGAACCTAAAAAATAATTGACTCCCAAACACCCCCATACCATGAAGATATACATGGCACTGTGCTCTTCATGGTGAGTTAGACATGAGACTGGATGAAGTATACCAAGAATCCCATTTCCAGATTTGAAGTTTGGATGCTATATTGTTGAAGGATTGGGCCAACTAATACAGCATAACAGATAATATGCAATACCTTCCCCTCACCATTAGACGAGCGGGATTATTATCTCCGTTCATTGATATTCTTACCAATCAAACAAGCCCTAAATTTATTGCTGCTATATTGGAATAAAAGTCAAGAAATCATTCCTCACAAGTAGAGTTGCAAACAAGCCGAGTTTTGAAGTGTTGAGCTTGGCTCGTCCAAAACTAGTCGAGCCAAATAATGTAGCTCGAGTCGAGCCCAAATAATTGAGCTTGGCCTCGGGTCGCTCGGCTTGTTTAGTATTGACATGTTCGAGCTCGGTTTGCTTACTAAAAAGGCCTCTATAAACAAGCCAAGCCACTATAAATGAACCGTGATTTTACAAAGGAGCCGATTTACAACTAGCTCGAGCTCTTTTACCACCTACTAGCTGAGCCCATAGCGAGCTGCTAATAAACAGCCCAGTTTGTTTGCACTCCTATTCACAAGTCTAAAGGTACGACTGGAAGCATGAAATTTAAGCCTTGATGTTGAAATTGAAAGTCATTTTAGATCAAGGAGGTTTGCAATTCCAAATCCAAGGCACGGATTTTGTGCTGCAATTATAGCTTAAACTGTGAACTTGTATGAGCTATCTTGATATCCTATGCTATTCTTTGTAATAATGCCAAACTAATGGGAACTGACTAAATAGTTTACTTCTCGGATAACTATAAAGATGATCCCAACATAAGTTCCGTTCCCAACATAACTTCCGTTATCGATTTGAACTGCAGTCAGCTTAATATGTCATAATTGCATGCTAGCCACAATTTGGTTTCTTTGATGTTCTTCAAGAGTTAAAAAGAGTAGCTCTATTTAAACCTAGTAACGTGGAGTTTCAATACCTTGTCCCAACGTTTTAGAGCTCAGAAAGGGAGAAAAGATGTGCTAATATTATACTCTTATCCCTCTTAAAGACATCAAAACATGATTTCAACGCCTCAACTAGTTTAGTGCTTGCTGCTTAGCAAAGGTGAAGAACTACTATTATTCTGCAACTAGACACAGAAATATGAAAGGATAAACATTTTCTTAGCACATCTTATCAGGCCTATTCAGCAGTGTAGATCAGATTATCTTTGAAGACGTGGATTTATGTTAATTTTTGATGCTTATGGAATGATTGGAAGGATTTCTGTATCACAATTTTTAAACTTGTACATTTGGACATGCTGATCTATCTTGATGTAGTATATTTCTGATTTCTTGTCCATGCTCACTTCTTTGTGTGCTGGTATGGTCTTATGTATGACTTTTCTTCTGAAACACAGGTATGTGGCTATTTATTTTGCTATACTGTATGTGAGATATCGTGCTGGGATTGTAACTGATGCAATGATGGCCATTCCCAAATTACGCTTTGTGACAATTGGTATTCTAGAGGCCCTTGGAGTTGCAGCCGGAATGTCTTCTGGAGGTATCACAAACTATAAACTTTTTTGACACTTTGATTCGCCAGAATTTTGAATTTTGATTCCTGGTGATATAAAATTTCTCTTGAATCACTGTAGAATTTTACTTTTCAGACTTGGACACGGTTGGGATTGGTTCAAAAGCTGAGGTGTTATGTTGTGTAATGTATTCATTGTGGACATAAACTGTATTGCATATGGTGGCTTCAGTGGGTCAACAGATGTAAAGCAGGGAAAAGGAAAAGGAATTGTGAAATGTTTTTTGTGAGAAATGGAACAGCTTTGCTTACAATGGATTTTAACATTGCCTTAAAACTGAATTTCATGTATCTTTTACAGCCATGCTACCTGGACCAGCCATACCCATTCTGAATCAGGTAATATGGACTATATTGAGTAGTGCAAGCTAAGATTGCCAGAAAAGTAATCACCCGTGTAATTGCTTTTGTTTTTTATTTTTTAAAAGATTAGTCTGTTGAATCATATTACATTCCTGTTACAATCTATAGCTTTATTTTTCTTGTTGCTTACTAATAACATCCATTTTGTTTTTCATTTGCATATGTTCCAATTGTGTAAAAGCCCAGTAAATGCTTTAATATACAGTGGATCAGGTTTCATGATTGAGCTCTTTTGGAATAGTCTTGTGGTGAATGTTTCATAACTTTCTTAATGGAGTTTCTTAACCATTCTAGTTAACTCCTTAACATACTTTAATATTCCAAACACCAATTTAACTTCAATCCAGCTCTTTATGAGTCATCTACTATAGTAATGGACCGGTCTCCGGAAGGCTAAGATCCTTTTGATCACTGAAGAGAAAAGAGACATTTGATGAACTATAGCTCCTGTGTTTATATTGAGTGTATCAAGTTTGAACCATCTAATTGTTTTACTGCACATCCACTTTCTCTCACATTATGTAACCCATTCACTTCGTCATATAACCCCGCCCATCCCGTAGGTTTTAGTAGCTTCACTACTTGTTTTGGCTATAGGCAATAACATGCGTACTCGAACATTGTCCTGGTCAAAAAGTTAGTTTCGTGATTGGAGTCAACCTCTACTTATGATAGTTTAGCAAAAGTGAGATTTTAATTTTTCTAACGGCTACCCTCACAAAATTCCTTGAGCCGCCACTGATGTCTCTCTCCTTGACACTGCTTCTTGTTGTTAACTTTCCTTGCAGACATTTTTGGCGTGGCAGTTGGCCTTTTCTACCCTTCTCCTAGGAAGAAAGTACTCCTGGAATAAGATCGGTGGCTGCTTACTTGTTGCTGCGGGGGTAGTTGTAGCAGTTGCAAGGTACTTCAGTCTCTGTCACCAACTTTTTGAGGTCACGAAGGTAGCTTTTGGAATTTTTTTGTATCATATGCCTTGTGGGCAAACTGTATAGAAACATAGTTTAATGAGAAGCGCCAGCTAGAACCAGGACATGGATGTTCATGTAAGAACGTTTTGATGTAGATAAACTCTGAGTGCCACTCTCGTAGCAGACTAGCAGCTATGCTACCAAATTGATGGTGGATTTGTCACGCCTTAATTTTTATATAATCCGGAAATATGATTTTTTTTCCAAAATGTGATTTCCCATGAACTAGGTGTAATAACAGAAAAAGAGGTTCGCCAAAGTAAAAATTTGGTCCTACAAGTTTCTAACAAAACCAACGCTTGGGTCCCGAGTCCTGACACACTCGGTCAAAGCCCTACGAAAACACGGTCAACTAAATGTCTATGCGTATATATAGGCACATCTATATCTGCACACAGGAGAGAGTGTCAATTAAATATATATTTGAGTTGCCTAAAGACCAACTATAATAAAGAATAAAAATAAAAATAAAATAAAAAAAAGCCAGAGGCGTCAGTTGGAATTATTTAACTACCTTGACTACTAAACTGAATAACTTTTAATAACCCACCGGAGCTTTCTAACCCCAGAAACTTGAAAAAGGAAAGCCATCTTGAAAGCATGCCGATTTCCAAAGATTCTTTCTTCGAGTTACTCGTTCTTAGAGTTCCATCGGCTCTTAGTGAATGCAGGAAGGCTCCATCATGTGCATGTTTTTGGTACACAAAATCTTTGGAAACTTGATTAATCTAGTTGTTTCAGTCAAAAACGTTGGTTTTAGATAATTCTTAAAGGTATAAAATACAGTTGTAGAAGTAAACTACATGAGCTATTCTTGTCTAATAGATCAATTTGATTTTACGTAGGACTATGTCCTTTTCTGGTAGTAATCTCTGTCTTACCATAAGACTTGTCTCTTGTTTCCCATAAATCGTGTGGTCCACTAGCTTGAAAAGCATGGTCCGCGTCTCCATAAATGGATTTTGGGTACAAATAATTAGTTTTTCATTTGTCAAATCTCTGGTGTTCTGTATAATGATCCTTTCCTCTTGCTATTAATTATGTCCCTTGTAATTTCTTTTGTGCTTTATAACTACAGTGGGTCAGACACTGGCCAAATGTTATCTGGAATTGGGTTCCTGTGGCCAGTTTTAATGATTGCTTCAAGTGCTTTTCAAGCTGGTGCATCAATTATCAAGGTTTGTTGTTGTTGCCCCATTCATAGTACTCTTTGTGAGAAAATAAATAACCTTTAATTGCCCTGAGCATATCAACAGGAATATGTTTTTATTGATGCTGCGAACCGCCTTGAGGTATGTTGAGATTATTTCCACTTAATGAATGCTATTTTATAGGTTTGTATAGTTTTCAGTCTTAAAAAATAGTTGACTTGTGCAGGGAAAGTTGCTTGACATATTTGTTGTGAATTCATTTGGATCAGGATTTCAGGTAATTTTATAATAGATCTGCTTGTTTATATACTTTGTTGCATGTATGATATTTCCATTTAAAAGCAATATTGAATGATAAATGGCCATCAGTTTGTGACGCTAGCAATTAACTTGTGCAATTCAAGGGTTCGTTGTGGCATAAACTATGTTGTACACACCATTATGAGGTGAGGTGCCTCAAGTTTTGGCTTCAACTCAGAATTTCCATTTTTCTTTCTTTTTTCATTTATTGATTCAATGGTTGGTAAGTTTTGATTATGTAGAAAACCTCCTCGGCATTGGGGAAAGATAGAGGCAGATAAGTAATGTTCTCTTTAGCGTTTTCAGTAACAAGCATTTCACAGCAATATGCTTTGAATGGTGACATGTTGTATGGCAAGCACTCTGACAGTATGGAGGCAAGGAGGTTTGTAATGTCTAGTTTTGCTAGTTGGGCATAATCGTGGCCCTATAAACTCTGCCAACTGCACAGCTTCTGAGGCCCACTAAGAATGGCAGCCGTGGGAGAGGACATTCCATTCCTCTAAAATTAGTTTAGTTTTGGTTATGTTCATACACTCCAAACCACCAAGAATTGAGCTACTACGTGACTAAGCTTCATCTTTCATTTTTCTTTTTGGAGTTGAGCTTTTCTGTCTATCTGTTTAACAAAATGCTTCTTATTTTCATAAAAATGTGTGGACTTTGCTTGATTTTGGATCTTGGATGAAATTCCAGATCTCTAATATAGCATTTTGTTTATCATCATGGAATCGTAACATTTGCTTTGATTTCCAGGCTCTGTTTGTGCTTCTCTTTCTGCCTTTCCTGTCAAACTTGAGAGGTATCCCATTTTCTCAACTCCCTTCGTACATAAGGAGTGGAGCTGGTTGCTTTTTCAATATTGGAGCCCAAACTTCAGGTAATCTCTCTTGCATTTGGAGAGAGACAGATTGGCAATTGTATTTTGGTTTACTTCCTTTGCTCAGGGACACGCGCACACACATACACTCGCACATATAGATGGACATAAATAGTCAAGCTTGCATCTATATTGTATGCAGTACCTGAAAAGTGGGAAATAATTTTTGTTCTTTCTAACCATTATCATGTCACGTAAACAGATTATATGTGAGAAATAAATCAAGGTAGTGATTGGTATTTGGTACTTTCGGCAGAAGATGAAAAAAAAATCTTGCAAGGTCTGGTTCTGCATTTTTCAATTACCGTTTTGAATCCAGAACAGTGCTATACTTAGACCCATCTCTTCAACAATTACTGCAAATTTGATCTCTTTCTGCTATTAGTCCACAACTTTTTACTTTTCCTTGAATTGACGGTCAAATTACAGGTATATGAGCCCTCGTTACCTTTTATTTCAAATTAGTCTTCGCAATTAAATAAGCTAGCATGCACGGAAGTTTTAACAGCAAATTTTGTGGAAATTTTGTGGAAATTTTGCTTGTTACCAGTTTACATGTGAGAAGTCTTTGGGTTCATGTGGTTTCTTCGCAAGCTGATTGGGAGTAGCAAGATGTAACGTTTTGCCTTAAACAAAAACCGCAACATTGTTTAACATCTCTGAACTTTGGTATATTTGTTGACTAGAAGGTTTGTGTGATTCATATGGGAAAATAGTCTAGACTTGCTTTTCATTTCCTTTGTGAACGATATTTACATTGAGCTTTATGTTTCTCTGCCGGTCTTTTTCCAACAGGTTGTGACGGAGCTCCATTGTTGCCCATACTTTATATAGTCAACAACATAGCGTTCAACATATCAGCGCTCCATCTTCTAAAGATTTCCTCTGCAGTCCTTGCTGCTATTTCTGTAATGTCCTCAGGTTCTCTCTCTCTCTCTCTCCCTCTCTCTCTCTCTCTCTCTCTCTCTGAGTGTATTTTGCAGTTTTCTGTTCCTCTCGTGTCTCGTTCTGACTGGATGTGTCTCTTTCTTTGCAGTTCCAATTTCGATTTACATTCTTTCCCTTCCGTTGCCTTATTTGCCTGAAGCTACCAACTTGAGCTCATTCTTCGTCTTTGGCAGCATGATTCTTGTGACTGGTCTCATTCTATATAATATACCTCAACCTCTCAAGCAGGACTCTGAAATTGATTAATAATTCATCTTCTTGTAGTTATGATCTCAGTTTAGTTTGTTCTTCTGTCAATGCATTTGCGTACTTCTATATATTATCATAGGCAGATGGTTGCATAAAGAACCCAGAATCTCCCATGTAATCCTCGTCGGATCTTCACATTTGATTCTCGTATGAGGAGAAATGGGACTCGTACGGTTCTAATTTGATGATCTTATGCGTCTATTTTACAAGTTACGTACTATTTGTGAATCATTTATGTGAAGAATTAGACCAATCAGATATCGGTAAGCAAACTTGTTACCATAAAACACTCCCTGCCCACAAAGATCCTTCTGCAACCAAACCCGCGAAATCACCCTAATACAGTTGATTCCAAAGGCTTGCGATATGCAGTGCAGCATCAACCAAGGGAGGGGCTGTGCTCTTGAGCTTGATCGGTTTGTGGTCTGGTAGAAAAATACACGAAGGAGCAATCAACCATCGGACAATTAGAAGTTGAATGATCTTGAGAATTCTAACCATCTCAAATGTGATTGGTTGAGATACTAACTTGATTATTATTTTGTACGATTTGTTTACACATCAAAACCTATAAAATGAAGGCATCGCCGCATCGGATCATGACAATAAAAATTGCAATGGGTCCTACCCCCATGATAGAATTTGTTATTTTATATCTGGTATCCATTCTTCCTAACCATGATACGTACACAGCGGATGGCTACAACGGCCCCAAAACGACGTCGTTTTGGGGCCCTACCCATTTAAAAAAAAAAAAACGATAATAGTTTTTCAGAATTCCCCCTTGCTGGCTCCAGTCGTAAAAGAGAGAGAGAGAGGAGCCACGACGAACGGCGTCCAAACTCGACGAACGCCACCACCACCGACTCCAACCCCAGCGAACGCCGCCGCCGCCTTTGCCTCCTCGACCACCACCACTGCCGTACACCGCCGCCTCGACCACCACCTCTGTCGTACGACGACGCCGCTGAACACCACCACTGCCCGTCGTCCACTTCTCTTCAAGGACCCCATTGCCCGTCGTCCGCCTTCGCAGCATCATGTAAGTCTCCTATCTCCACCCTCCCCTTATGAAATAATAAAAAAAAAACCTAACTCCATTTTTTGGGACAGCTAAATCAGCCCTAGCACACCAAGTGTTTGATATTACTACTCAAAGAGACTTGTACTTGTCCTGATTATTTGAGAAAATCTTGTGTGAAAGATGTGAATCGTGAACTTCAATATAGGCTCTATTAATGGATACAATGTATGATGTTTGAATAGAAAAACATTAGCCATCGCTGTGATTTACCATGTATAACTTATAGCTATACAAGTAGATGCTATAATTCAGCACTCTAGACACTTAGACAGGTGCAAAGTATAGAAACCCAGATTATGAAAGGCAAATGTTTCAACTCTCAAATTTTAGGCACCAGGCCAACCCCTTGTGGTATTTACGGTATGGATGAAGAATTGATGATGGATGGTTTCCTTTTAGAGTTTCGTACTAATCCTAAATGCCGAATCTGCAAATAAGATGGGCTGTCATGGAAGCTGTGAAAGTGCATTTACAATTTGCCAATGCTTGTGTGTTGGGTCTTGATTTTGATTTCTACGTAAGCTTGCTTTACAACTTGGTATAATTTGCATTGTAATTTCTGTCCGAAAACTAAAAATCTGTAATAGGGGCTGGATTGTGGATGGAAGTTGAAATTTGAACTGGAATTGGTTTTTCTATGCATAGACTTACCTACTTTGCTAGCAGAAAAAGGTGGAGGGTTGTTGCTTAAGTGTGGAAAAGGACCATCGATGTGATCCAGTCGGACGATAGTCATTTTGTTGATTTCATTAGCCATTGTGGAGATTGAGAGGCTGTTTGTAAAATTAGAATAATCCAGTTGTTTCGGAGCATTTAACAAGTAGCACTTCATATGGTGTTGAATGCCTAAGTATGACGTTTATCGATGTTATTTTGCATTAAGATCGGGTTTTGAACTCAGCTACCATCTAACTTATTCAGCTTGAAGTTTTCTTTTTATTGAATTTTATTATTGCCTTTAGAAATTTTTAATGGTCAAGGATTGGCTTCTATTTTCATGTGGTGGCAATGGATATTGTTTTTTACATAACTTTTTCTATTTATGAGTAGTGGACCACTGGAAATAATGAGTTTCCCATCCCACCTTCCCAATACAATCCTCTTGATGAACCAAGTCCTTTGGTTTGTGTCTGAGGAAAAGCCCCTCATTGTTGAATTTGATACAAATGACGCTCTCCCGAAGTAATGCTGCCACATTTAATCCAATTCTGATTTGACTAATAAGAAGGATCTCAAGGGCGCCAATCCTTCCACCAGTAACGACAAGCTAAAGGCCGGAAATTTTGACAGGCTAAAGGCCACAAATTTTCCAGCTTTTCTTCTAAGGATTGGGAACTGGAAGGTGTCTGCAAACTTTGTATCTACTAATATCCATAAATATTTGACATTTTGTGCAAATAGCTGAACTGAGCAATATTTTTTCGTTTTCTCAGGACTTGCTTTGCTGCACTTCGTGGAACTGTAGATGTTTCCTGCAGATGTTTCTCATAATTGGTGTACAAGACCTGACCAGTTCCAGACTTTTTTCTCTCTTACCTGGCACAAACCTTCAACATGAATCAGAATCGGATAAACACAGAGGAATATATACATGCATATGACTGGCCAAATATTCTGCAGGAAACATATTAGATACAAGACCTGACCGGAATTGCAACGGACTCCAAGTCAAACAAAGCACGTGTATGGTTTGTGCAAGCTCGGAGATGAGGCAGAGGTGCCTTGGAGCGATCAGCCAAGAAAGGCAAAAACAGTTGCTAGCGAATCTTAGGATTTTTTTTTTTTTTTCATTTTGGTTGTATATAGCGCTTAAAGTAGACGATGATGATTGTGTTCGGCAGGCTCATGTATCTTTTGTAAACATTATGTATCCAATTGGAACATGTGAATGTCAGTATTGGATGGATTTTATAAATACTTTTGTTCCGATTATGAGATGAGCATGGACCCGACGTGGGGTTTGGATATGTATTGTTAGTAGGATGATCATGGCTCGACGTGAGTCCAAATTATATGAATTGTGTTTGCTCTTGTTGTTGATTATTTGATGAGACGCTGAAACGTCGAGCTAGGCAAGAAAATAGGGGAGATGCTATCAAATTTTTTCAGGACAACCTTGGCTTTAGTTTGTTAGTCTAAGAATATGTCCAGCCATGCAAAAGAAATAAAATATAATGACAATATTGCTCACAAAACCAATATTGGTCCAAATATCAAAATATGCATTCTGCTCCATAACAAATCAATATAAATAGCATCCAAATCATAAGAAATTGATAGACTCTAGACATGATACAATCGCGATATAGACACAAGACACGAAACGGACTTGGGATGATACTTCCGCCTTGTTTCAACAAAAGCAAACACAATTCACATGTTCAAAATGAATACATAATTGAAACAGAAGTTATAAAATTCATCCAATACATTCACATGTTCAAATTGAATACATGCATAATGTTTACAAAAGAGGCATGAACCGAACATAATTATTATCATCTACCTTAAGCTCTATATACAAGCAAAATGAAACAAAAAATTCCTAAGTTTCGCTAGCAACTCTTTTTTTCATTCTTGGTTGGCCGCTCCAAGGGTTTGCTGTATGGCTACCTTGTCTACCAAATAACTACGTAGTTAGATGCTAGAAACTTAAGCTGGCATCCTTGTTAACCATTACTTCACAATTTGGTTGCCTTGTTTACCAAAGAGTCTGGCATCATTGTTTTGAAATGAAGCTGCAAATTTTTTCCTTCTGGGCCTTGTATTCTTGGTGGCCAAGACCTGTCATGAGAAAATGTGCTCAATTACTACAAAGGTAAAAGAACCATGCATACCAAGCTACTACAAAGAATACAAGGCAAAGTGCAATAGGGAAGTAATTATTACACTATAGTCCAAAATGCAGCATTAGGCTAGCTATAATCGTTTGTAAAGGCAAAGTGCGATAGAGAAGTAATTACCATTCCCACCGCTCATAAGTCATCAAGATGACTTGAACACACACACACAGAGTTTGGACACAATTTCCAGATCGGACACACCATAAAACAACTGAAAACTGAAGCTAGAAACTCCACAAAACAACTACAATTATAAACAAGCAACTAAAGTTTAAGGGGAAAAATAGAAACCAAAATCTATGGTACCAAAACTCATTGGGCTATTTTCAACAATAATGTTTCCGGTGGCTTTTTGCATTCACAGCATTGCCTACCAATGCCAATTACTGGCTGTGAAAAAACTAATTGTTCAAAACCCATAGCATTAGGAAATGAGGAATTAAAGAAGTAATAAACAGAACAAAAAGCTCAAATAAGCCAGAGAGTATAAGACTCCTACTCATACCATTTTACTTGAAAAAACTTACGGAATCTATGAAGACTCCAAATTTTTTCCTCGGAAAAAGAAGAACAAGTAAGAAGCATCACAAATTTGGGGTTTTTCATATTGGGGGTTAGCAAATCTCAGATTATCAAAGCACCATAAGCACTCCAATTTAGGGGTTTTTCAATTACGCGGTTATTTTTTGGAACCCAACAAGGGTTTCTCAAATTGAAACCCTAATTTCTGTGAAAAAAGGAGACCTTTGTAGAAACAAGGAGGGAGGGAGACAGAGGGGGAGAGTGAGAGACCTTCATCGCGTCTGGTTCGATCGTTGTCGGCGTGAGAGAGAGCGCGTTCGGTATGGTGGTTCGTAGATCGTTGGAGTTCGAGGAGTGAATTTTTGAAATGGGGGTTGGGAGAGGAGCCCCGATCTGGACGATTTTTTTTTTTTTTTAATGGGTCGGGCCCCAAAACGACGTCGTTTTGGGGCCGTTGTGGCCTTCTGTTGTGGTCATCCGTTGTGTATGTATTATCTTTATTGTAACCCTTACTCTGTCTTGAACATTGGATTCATCCAGGGTAACAAAGCGAAAAGAAACTATAACATTTTACCGGGCTGAAATTTGAGAAAGAATGAACATCCAACAAAATTATAACATTTCATTGGACCCAACCAACTGAAAGCACGTCGCTGGAATTCGGCATGCACTCAAATTATAAATCCCAAATACAGCAAGTTATTCATATTACTAAAAAGTTCTCGTTAACATCCAACAAAATTGGTCTGACAAATGAGATACCACAGCAAAGCCAGATACATGACATGCAAATCATGCTAGAAACCTATATTTTCCCACACCAAAGCTTCCTGTTCCTCTATCAAACAACTCAAAAGGAACCCCCAATGTAGGTCTTGCATATTCACCAACTGCCGTACAAACGGATTCTGAACTTTTTGTCCTTAGTGCTTCCTCTGAAATGGGCAAAATCATTAGAAGGTCTAAGCACAAATTCTCAAAATGTATTTGCAATGGGTAAAAGCTCAGTTTGAAGCAAAAGATCGACATATAAAATACACGAATTAGAATTGAAATCACTCCATAACACAAATTTGAAATATGCCATACACAGAGACTGAAACGGCATGAAATTTCATAAGTGTGCATATTAGCAACTACTTCACAAGGCTGGTGATTGCCTTCTGAACCCATCACAGAAACCAAAATTTTCCGAACAACTAGGGATGCTGTTCCAAATACAACCCAATCCCACATCTGACAGCAACCCATGTCTTTTTAGCAACTAGCTTATCTAAAACCTTGAGGTAGTAGAGATAGAGAGGTAACACCATTACTCATGTCTACATTAATGGTCAGGTTGAAAATGCATGACAGGCCTAGGTAGATCTCCGGGCAACATTGGCCAGACCCTTAGGCCGACGAAACCCACTCTAGTTGTAGCCCTTGGGGTTTAATCATAGGAAAAATGAGTATATGGTCTTGATTAGATCAGTTTATCAAGCAATGCAATTAGGTGCTTCTTACTCAAAGCTGGCACACAAGTCATAAGAAGACTATTAAGTTGGAAAGGATGCTAATAATAACGCATTGGCAAAATAATAGCCAAAGTACTGCATATTAGTTCAATGAGAGAATTCAGAGCACCAAGTAGCCTTAAGCTACAAATTTTTATAAATTTCTATGTTCAGTTACCTTCCGCTTCCTTTGTCTTCTCTCTCCACCACTGTGATTACCAAAGCTTGTCATTTGCTCACTGGCATTGTCCTCCAAGGGTAAACTTTTAATTTCATCATAAAAGCTCTCCGTGAGACCTGAAAGCCTGTTATAAAAAAATATGTGGCACCGGACAAGAATAAATAAACAAAGAAAATCAAGGATTTAGATTGTATCAAAAGAAGGAAACAAAAATATCAGGAATTGAAGATTATCATACTAATAAATTTTAGGGAGCACTAGTTGGAAAGACTGCATTACATTCGTATCTGATATTTTATTGCACGTACCCATTTCTCGATTTTTTAATGTGCTTCATTTTCTTTTTCTCCTCCTTCGTTAGAGGAGCACGAGTAAAAAGCTCCTCCTCTTGCCTGGCCCGCTCTTCCATCCTGGAAATATATCTGACAACTTCCCTACTTTCAGTTCCAACAACTTCTCTCACCTGAATTTAATCCATAAATGGTAAAAAATCAATTCAATAATCATTCATTCATTCAATATTAGAAGCATAGTTAATGGCAAATCCAAACAGACCTCTTCAGGTCTTCCCTCGAGATCGTCCATCAATTCTCTCACGTATGCACTCTGGTGAGCTTGTCGCATATCTTCTTCCTCTTTCCTCCGTGCATTTCTTTCCTGTTTAGAGATCTTCTCTCCCCCCATAGAAGTTGGGGCAAATTTTGGAGGTCGATACACACCAACACCATCCTATCATAGTTCATGGACATGGATTTAGGAACATGTGGCAAAAATGATCAACCATGTCAACTTCGTCATACAACAAAATACCAACTGAATACCTCAATACCTTTATCTCCTCAACAAAACAAAATCTAAAACTAGGATCAGGAGTTTTTGATTTGTTTTGCTCACAAGCAAAACAAATCCAAAAATGTAAACTTAATTCTTCAAACTTTTCACTCACCTCAGGAGTTGGATTTGTTTTGCTCACAAGCATGTCTGGGTTTGGGCGATATTTCAACAGATCCTCTTCCTTCTGAGTTGTAGTTGCATCTTCCTCCTTCTCACTCAGACCTACTTTATCCACTGCACTAGTTGAAACCCTTGTGAGCTTCTGAATTTGGTATTGTAGCTTTTTGTCAATTGGACGAACCTGGATGAAATCAAATGCAGGTGAATTTCGTGAGTTACTACTAAACTACGAAGATAGATTAGATGAATAATAAATTGATAAATACCTTCTCCAAAAATAATCTTATCTCCACGAGGCTCTGAACAACAGGGTGTCCCACGATTGAGAATCCATTTGCCTTGCGAAGCAAATAATAGACTAGTGACTGGCAATAATTTAGAAGCAGCAAATGTTTGGCCTCAAGGTAGCTTATCCCATCTGTGGTTGGATAATGATTTGCTTTCACCTGATAATAGAAGTTGTAATTATTTTACCACATAATCAAACTTACATGTACCAATTTCTGCATATTGGTTAGCAGTAGGGAAAAAAAATCCCAAATCAGGCACATTGATGAAACTAGTTAATGAGTTGAAACATAAACTACACTACTAAAAAAACTTGCATATGCACGAAAAGCAAATTGTCTAATCTGTTCACCATAACAAAAATAAATTATTATTATTATTTTGATCGGCTGTTCACCATAACAAAAATTAGAGAAGTAAACAACTATTTGAAACCGTGCATGGGAGCAAGGAACATTATAAAGAGCAATGCTGGTAGTAATGTATGTAATACGAACCATGGACGGAGTAATGGTGGTACAATTGTTGTTTACTCTTGATGTGTCACTGGTGGGGTTGACCATATGATATTTACAGAAGTAAGAAGTGGAACAACACAGTAATAAAGAGAATAGTAAATAGGAAAGGACAGCGACTGTATATTCATGCTTTTAAACCAGAATATCCAAGGAACAATAAAAATACTTAACTTGCCACTTTTTTGTTTTGTTTTTCTCCTTTAAAAAGTGGACATATAGGCTCATGTTTTGGCGGAGCAACACGTTTAAAATGCCTTAAAAGTGTGTAATTTCTACCTTTGCTGTTAAAGCTTGCACTTTACTTCTCACTGTATCTAGTCCATCCTTCATTTCTTTCAATAGTGCAGTTAACTGGGGAGCTTCTCTGTAACAACCCAAATAAAAAAATATCACAACTTAACCCCATCACACTACAACACAAAACCATCCCAAGGGAATTCGAACGACAAGTTCTAGCTTAAACACCCATACAGACGCACATATACCAATCCATGTACAGAATAATGTGTTGTGTATGCATATGTGTAAGTGAGCTTTACTGTTTTAGTCTCTGATTGAATCCCTCAGAGTTATCTGTCTGCTCCATGGTGTCTTCAACTATATCCGCCTCGGGTTGCGAAGACGTATTTTCCGAACCTGATTAAACCAGAAGTCATACACTTTTTAACACTTGGTGTTCATCGCATCAACAATGTATGAAAAAGAACATCCCGGAGAATCGAAAAGAAAGTGAAGGGATAAATGAGTATAGATGCCTACCCGATGAAGGTGACTTGCTCTTGTTGCTAGGTCAGAGAAACCAGGATCTCGTTCTTCCTCTTCTTCTTCTTAGAAGAATCACTCTAAAACCCTAATCTGAGTCTTCCAGGGTTTGGCTGCAAATGGATCATGGGTTTGGGCGGATTGTGGGCGGGTTAAAATGGATCATTGGTTGGATGTGGGTCAATATCAATAAATGGGTTAAAATGGACCGATCAAATATGAGCTCATTAAACCTATCCCAACCCAACCGGTTTCACAAACCTTTTGTTTCTCCCACTACGTAAGATATACTTTCTTCGTCCCAATTTATTTGTCCCTTTTAAAATCCAGCTAATTAAGAGAACATCGGCATTGCACTTGCCATATTTTTTTTCCTTTTCTCCTTTTGTCGTTTAGAAGATCATTATTGCATTATTTGTTTCAAAAAGTAAGGGTAAAAATGTAACTTCACTGCCCATTATTTTAGAACTAATACAATAATTTTAGGACACAAAAGTGACATTTGGGATATAAAAAAAATTGGGGACAGAGGGAGCATATGCAAGTATGTATATATGCAATTAGCTTCTAATGAGGGAGTCATCAATTGAGGAGAAATGAGGACCACGCACCACAGCCCTTGGATGAGATCCAAGGGCTCATATTTAAAAAGTCAATTCGCGGGTTAAAACCACTCAAATCACGGGTCAAAACCCATATCCGGGTCAGCCAAACCTCCCATCCGGGTTAAATCAAGAGTACGTTGTACTCTTCCCCTCCCCTCATTCGACCTACGTTAGAGAGAGAGAGAGAGAGAGAGAGAGAGAGGAGAAGAGGAGATCGATCAACTGAAGGAGCTGGAAATCGAAACAAGGAGAAGACGACCACCAAGGTTTCGATCGATCTCTGTCGCTCTCATTTTCTCTCTGTGTGTTTGGTTGGCTGTCAAAAAACTAGGGTTTCAAAATCGATTTTGAAGAAAACCCATATCGAAGGTCTCTCTCTCTATTCCTCTCCCACTCTCTCTCGTTTTCTCGTTTAAATCTGACTGTGTATTGTTAGCTTCAGTTTGTTGTTGAAATACAGACATTGTTCAAGGAAGCAAATTAAATAACCAGAAAAAAACAATATGGATGGAACAAAATTGAAGGACGGACATTCTTCTCAGGCATATGACTATCCATTAACAATACTTCTTCTAAAAACAAGTGGAGCAATAAAGCTAGTAGGATTAATGGTTCTAATTCTCCTCTCTCTCCCTCTTTTACATATACACTTTCTCGTCAAACAAACGTGAGCCTAATTCTGATACAGAAACAGTCAATAAAGCTTCATCTTTTTCTAGCTTATGGATGAAGAAACAAACAGACAAAGTCAAAGAAAACCATACCTGGATCTGAATAAATATAGCGAAAGGGCTACAAAAGGCTCTGCAAGAAGAGATAAGAAAAACATCAAGAGAGTCGAACGGCGACAGAGTCGAATGGCGACAAATCGAATGGCGACAAAGTCGAACGAACAAGTATTTGAAAACAGATCGAACAAAATTAGATGTACATAACACGAGTTAAGTAATTCGAAATGGGAATAAAAAAAAAGGGACATTTACCATCAGGTCACACTTGGATCCCATAATTACCATCAGGTTAAGTCCAACTCTGAAAAATTCCATCAACTCCCCAACCCATATAAAAATGCCTAAATCATAGGGTACCCTTTGAAAGTGCCTAAAATCCTAGGGTACCCTATGAAAGTGCCTAAACCACTAAACCCTATAATAGGAAAGTGCACCCTAAACCTAAACTCTAGGGTACCGTATGACTAGGGTATCCTTATGACTAGGGTACCCTACGACTAGGGTACCCTATGAAAGTGCCTAAAATCCTAGGGTACCCTACGACTAGGGTACCCTAAGAAAGTGCCTAAAATCCTAGGGTATCCTACGACTAGGGTACCCCATGAAAGTGCCTAAAATCCTAGGGTACTCTATGAAAGTGCCTAAACCACTAAAATCCTATAATAGGAAAGTGCACCCTAAACCTAAACTCTAGGGTACCCCTTTGACTGGGGTACCCTACGACTAGGGTACTCTATGAAAGTGCCTAAACTACTAAAACCCTATAATAGGAAAGTGCACCCAAAACTTAAACTCCAAAAAGAGTAACTTACCTTATTGGTAATTAAAAAAAATGACTTACCTTATTGGTAATTAGACATCTCTTTTCTAGACCTAGAGGTAATAATCCCTAAAAAAAACCCTTGTTTTTGCTGCTACCTTAAACATCATCTCCGAAATCAAAATCGAAATGGAAATCGAAGCCCTAGTTTTTTGAAACCGAAGTTTTCAATCAAAGCCCTAGTTTTTCAAATCCCAACCGGACATTGAGAGAGAGAGAGGCCGACCTTGATGGAGATCGAAGCCCTAGTTCGTCTTCTTCAAGTTCACGTGAATCGTCTCCAAAGGCTCTCTCTGAGAATGGCGTGATTTGGGGATAGGAATTTCTCAGATGGGTTATGACCCGTAAAAGATCATTGACCCGTGAATGGGTATTTACCCGGGTTTTTGACCCGCGAATGGTCCTTTAAAATCTGAGCCCTTAGATCTCATCCAAGGGCTGTGAGCTAAAGTCCTCATTTTTCCTAAAATGAGGGAGTCCTCATGTGAAGGAGATTGTGTATATATGTACGTATGTATTTATACATTAAATGGGTAAATTATAGCTAACTCCCCTGATGTTTCTGACATTTCACTGACCTCTCCTGTTTTCTGAAATTATACTGGCCTTCCATCTTAGTCTTTTTTTGTTGGATGCCGAAATTGGTAAATAATTTAATGCAATTTTTTTTTTCATAAAGGAATCAAAAACTCAAACTCTGTAAAACAAATCTCATATATATGAAACGGTAATGGTATCTTATCTTATATAGTATTGCAGGATGGTTTTTCGTGAGAAGAACTGTGGATGCGACACTTGGCACCTATTGATTGGATAGGTATTGTAGATTTAAAAATTGTTTACAGCCCTATAACCGTATAATATTCGATCTTCTTGAAAATATTTTTGAAAGGAAATATTGATAAATCTTGCTCAATCCCGTTGATTAACAGTTCCATATAAAATGAAGATTGTCTTCTTTGCAGGAAATCTCACTTATGTGTAAATTGTCCCAATTTAGATGGAAATGCGAAAATCACTCCAATCATATCTAAAAGCAACTTATGTTACCTTCAAACAATTAAATTCAAATTCAAAATCTGTTAAAGTTATCAATGATTCATGGGTTTTGTAAGGGAACAACTCTCCCACACTGGCTGTGTTAATTTATTTCCTAGGCGCTAGAGGCAACAATCATGTAATTGCCTGTCAATACATAACTTATTGAAATTGAGAGCAAGTAAAGAGGAAGAGATGCAACAAAGACACACAAGACATCTGTATTAGACCAAAAGATGTTTGATAACGTATATTGTTTCTTTTGTTCTTTGTTTTTGCTCATTATGACAACACTCCAATTTGTTGTTGCATATGTCATTCATTTTTTTACACACTGACTAGGTACTAGAAAGTTATTGCCAGTTGGTTTCTTCTCAAAATCACAGAAAGTGTCCCTAAAGAAACGCTCTCAGAGTCGGTAATCTAGCAAGGGGGGAAAAAAAAAGAAGAATCACTCAATCTAGACATATTTCTCTTTAAAGGTCCATATTTGTGGCATATCGTTATGTTTGTATGCATATTCGAACTCCAATGACTATCCTAAACTATGTAATATGAGATTTTATCAAACCTCTTCCTCGTTTGATAAAATCAAGGGTTGATTTTATCAAATCTTGATTTTATCTTTGATAAAATCATTTGGGAAACTCAGTCTTATATGGTAATCCTGTTGATTTAAACGTAACTCTCCTAATGTTGATGATATTGGAAGCAATGTGTTTCTTCATCTTGCTCTTCTAAACACTTAGTCCTTGGTTAATCAATTTCACAAGGTTAGTACATCTCCCTCTACATTTTTGTGTATAGTCATTTTTTTTATATTCACGATTCCTTCAATTTAAGTCCATGTAATTAAATGTGCTCCCATGTGTGTTGCTTGACAATTCTAAACTATGTAATATGAGATTGTATGCATATTCGAACTCCAATGACAATCCTAAACTATGTAATATGAGATTTTATCAAACCTCTTCCTCGTTTGAAAAAATCAAGGGTTGATTTTATCAAATCTTAATTTTATCTTTGATAAAATCGTTTGGGAAACTCAGTCCAATGACAATCCTAAACTATGTAATATGAGATTTTATCAAACCTCTTCCTCGTTTGAAAAAATCAAGGGTTGATTTTATCAAATCTTAATTTTATCTTTGATAAAATCGTTTGGGAAACTCAGTCTTATATGGTAATTCTGTTGATTTAAACGTAACTCTCCCAATGTTGATGATATTGGAAGCAATGTGTTTCTTCATCTTGCTCTTCTAGACACTTAATTAGTCCTTGGTTAATCAATTTCACAAGATTAGTACATCTCCCTCTACATTTTTGTATATAGTCATTTTTTTATATTCACGATTCCTTCAATTTAAGTCCATGTAATTAAATGTGCTCCCATGTGTGTTGCTTGTGATAAATACTAAGTAATGATTGTACCTTCCTTTATTTTATTTATTTTTCAGTTTTTTTTTTCACTTGGTACCCTGTGAATCTTTTCACGAGTTTAAAATCCAAACACAACCCGAGTGCCAAATAGGGGAACAAAAAAAGAATAAAAACAATCATTTACAAGGAGATCATAACGTTCACTTGTTTTTTGGTGACGAACTAAATTTTTTTAAGCTATGTCACAATGTACGATTTGAACATTTCATATGATGCGTAATGTATACCTTTATTAATGATTTTTGTTAGTTTTGCTATACATTGGAGAGTCCTGCAAATTCTTCGAAACTTTTTTAATGCTTTTCCTTTTCTATTGTACTAATTTTATATTTTATCTATGTGTTGATGAAATTTTTATTGCCGATAAAAAAAAAAAAAGTTTTGCTTTACGTTGGGCTGGGCTGATACCTTAAAGACAGAAAGCAACGGTTGGAAAGACAATAATTGGGAATTAGTACATCACATAATTCTTTTTTTTTTTAGTTACTAAAAAAAAGAAGTTAAACTGTATAGGCGTAAAAAAAAATTGCTTTTTAATTGTAGTAGTACATGATTGACATACTGATCTCATTAACTCACAAATTTAGAAAATTAGGGATGACCAAATATGTACAGACTGACAGATGTTATAATTTAATATTAGTTTAAAAGGGTATATTAATAGTCTGATTCTCCCTCCCAAATCTTAAGCGGGCAATGTCTATTCACCTATATTCTACACAAAAGTTGAAATTTCTACAAACTTTAGATAATCTAACTAATAATATGATAATTTATGGAAAAAAGAAAAAAGAAAACCGAAAAAGCTATGGGGGAAAGAGTAAAAGTACCGATGAAACCCATTGACTTTTGGCTATATCATAGGTACATAGATCAATCCTTTATTTTATTTGTCGATATATTTTCAATATCAAAATTATTAATTTCCCCGTGCATAGCACGGGTTTCATACTAACTATTGTAATGTGGAAGTGAGGTGCTGTTAAAAAAAAATCTGCGGAAACAGCTAGTTTGGTTATCGTACCGAACGAGGAGTAGGGATGGCAACAAGTAGAGTATGGATCGGGGGACCCTATTCTAGCCACAATCCCCAATTGGGAAGTTCTTCCCCATCCCCACCTCCATTCCCAAAAGGGATAGTGGACAATCCACCATACCCGCCTCCCATTATATTCGGGTAAATCCATATCCAAACTAGTTGAAAAAAAGAAGAAGAAGAAGAAGAGAGGATAAGATGTAATTTATGTGTTCTATACGAACAAAAACAACCATTTAAAACAAAATAGAATAGAAAGTTGCAAAGAAATAATAGTCTACCAAGATTATATACAATTTAAAAAACTACCATCATTAAACTTTTTTTAACACTTAACCATATATAGTTTTAATTTGGAACAATATACATAAATTATACCAATATGCATACTTATATATACACACATACATATACTACTATATGCCCGCATATATACATACATTAAAAAAAAAAGTATACAATTTGAAACGGGGCAGGTATTCGGAGATGGGTATCACAAAATCATACCCGCTCTATTTTCAACCGGGGATTCTTTAAGTTCTACTATACCCGCTCCTATTGGATGAAAAATCAAATAATATCCGCCTCCAAATAGCCGGGGGTGGGGCGGGTATCCATCGGGTTTGGGAAAATTGCCATCCCTAACGAGGAGGAAATTAGGAGCTCGGGTTGAACTCTATACCAAAAAGAACGATAATGATAATGTGAATGTGATGTACTCCTTCGTCCCAAAATGAATGTCTCAAAATACCATTCACATATCTCAAAATATCATTTATGTTTTTTAAGTTATAATGAATTATATATGCAATATGGATATTGATTTTGCTTAGTTTTACTATTAAAATTATCTTTAAAGTTGAAAAAAAGTATTATAATTGCAATATATAGATGATTTTTTGAGGAGTGTGAATAGTAATTTTGGACATCCACTTTGGGACGGAGGGAGTATTTAAGGGTCGTTTCTCAAAATAAGCAACCTAATTAAAAGTACCATTTTTTAGTTTTTGTCTTCATTCAAACTTGTTTCATGTAAGTTAATTTTGCATCAATTTTTTGTGAATTATCTATTTCGTCTTTCGACGAGAAGTATTTTTATTTTTGTCAATCGGTAAAGAATTTATTCAACTTAACAACATACAAGAAACATCAAGAAGTACTTCCCTACAAATCCAGTTCGGAACACTTTCCTGCCAAATTGTAGGATCGTCCAACAATAGGGCAAACTTAGCTATCGCATTAGCCACCCTATTACAAGTACGCGACACAAAATTAAAAGAACAGGAAAGAAACTTATTAGCTAACAAACGTGCGTTCTCAATGATGACATCCAAGCAAGCCTTGACAGGAGATTGGCCTTGAAGCATCTTGATCATTGGCTGAGCATCCCCCTCTACCATATAACTTTTATCCCAAGAGCAAAGCTCAGAACCCAAAGCAAAACGAAAACCTTCAGTCTCCACCATTTTGGCAAACAAACTACATGTAATTGGTAAGGCTGCAACACCTAAAACATTACCCAGTTGATCGCGCACCACTACGCCCACTCCCCCTCTTTGTTTGGCCCCATCAAAAGCACCATCAACATCAACTTTCAACATTCCAACCTCATGTGTCTGCCATCGTGGAACCTCAATTTCAATAGTCTCTCAATCGGCAATACGCTCTTTTTGGACTGCTTGTAGGAACGTTTGATGTTCATCCAATGCACACTCAAGAATTTCAATTTCCAACGTCCACTGTTGCTTAAAAATCCAATTATTCCTTGTAATCCGAATGTGCCACCCAATAATTGCAAAAAAGTCCCACAGCCTCCTTTTGTTCTTCACCATTAGTTTTATTCCCCAACTCCTTCCATAAATCTCTCAATAGTGAAGAGCTTGTAATTTTTGGATGATATATAAAGGGTGATAACAACCAAACTTTTGTAGCTCTATCACAATTAAAGAACATATGCGAAGGTGTTTCTTCCGCTAAACCACACAGAGCAAATCGGGTCCAAATAAATCTTTCTTTGTACTCAGGCTATATAAATTAATTGGTCAATCCCATGTACTAAGCAACGCCAAAGGAACATCTTCATTTTCATTAGAGCCTTCATATGCCATACCCATTTCCAGACCCCTTCATTGTCACCATCCCCGCTTGACTGACCTCTCCCATGATCTAGGGCCCTTCTACTTTATACTAATTCTTTAGCAATGATATATGCAGATTTAATTGAGAATTGCCCCGATGTTCTGCAGTTCCAAATCATCTTGTCTTCAACCCCGGTCATGCTCAAAGGGATACCCAAAATCTATTCCGCATCTCGCTCCATAAAAGTATGTTTAAACAAGGGTTCCCTCCACGCCATACGACTTGTTTCAATCAACTCACTAACCTTCATCAGATTACTGCCATCATTCCAAGTTAAAATTTTTGCGTAACGCTCATCGGTCAACCATGGGTTGTCCCAAATCTTCACCTTCTCTCCGTTGCCAACTCTCCATCTTCAACCCTTCATAATTATTTCCTTACTTGGTATGCCACGACCAAGATGAAAGCAGTTTCAAAAGTGCCTTACGGAAAGAGGAATTAGAAAACTAAAAATTTATAACTTCTATCCAATTTTTTTTTTTAATTGCCAGTTCGTCTTTCATTGAAGTGCAGGCTTTGAATCAGCATTTAGATCTGTTCATTGATGAGGTGGCACTGTAGTTAAAACGTCCACATTGAGAGAATATGAAAAAAGAGGAATGATAGGGCGTAGGAAAAAATTTCCGATAATGTTATGGAAAAAAAAATGAATCGTTCAATCTACCCATTCTACTAAGGCCTTTTTTTTTTTTTTTTTTTTCTTTGCTTGTTGACTTTTTAGTTTTTTTATTAACTTATTGTGACTTGAGATTCGAAAATAAGGGGGTGTTCCACTAACAAAAAATTGTTTTTGGCAAAAATTGAGACAGACCATTCTCTCACAATACATCACATAAAAAACCGTAAAAAGTTAATTTTTTAAAAAAACCACCTTAGTGGAACACCTTCTAAGTTGTCGTAGTTGGCTCATGGAATATGGGCAACCCGTTCATTTCTGACTTTTTCCAGAAAATTTTGCTGGATCCTTTTAAGGCCTTGTTCTCCAATAGATTTTAAGTACATAAAATCTCACATTTTAGGACACTCCAATCTCAACACATAAAATGTAAAAGTCATTTTATGAGATTTTCATAAAATTCTCCTAAAATCTATAGGAAAACTACTACATTTTATCAGTTGGAAAAACAACTCCATTTTATCACCTCTCCATAAAATGCTCATTTTATAAGATTTTCATAAAATCTACCTAAAATCTATCGGAGAACAAGGCCTAACATTGTTTTATGAAAAATTGGGTCCCGTTACTCCCGTACCGTTGTAGCCGTTTCCGCACATTCCGAATAGCGAAACACAAAACCAAAACTACCGCCTCTGATCAACCTTCTTCGTTTCTCTCTCTCTCTCTCTCTCTGGGAAAACATCTGCGTACGTGTACGTTTCCTCGATTGAATGCGCTTCGAAGAGCCTCGGGTTCGCAATTTCAGTTTCAGAAAAAGGATCGGCCGACATTCCTAATACGGAGAAGTGATGAAATCCTAGGGCTCTGTTTCTCCCCGCGAAGTTATGAGCAGCGAATGCATTTCGCTTGATTTCTTGCGTTTGGACGATGCATCCATCGTAGAACACGGAGTACAAGAGATCGACCCAATTTTCAGCGGCAATGGCGCTCTCCCCCGTCAACTTCTTACTTGGTTTTCTACTAATCTCGTTCGTTTTATGGCTGATTTTCATGTAAGTCATCATCTTCGACGTTTTACCTATGTACTAGCGTCTTGCACACGCGATGGAAAGCGATAGAAAAACATAGCAGTTAAACACGGATTGAGTGTTTACACCCATGGACACGTGAAAGAGAGTTAAAAGTTGTAAGAACTCCATTGGTTCTTGCGTATAAAAAATAGTGTAACTTCCTCTGTGGAGCGGGCATTCCGGCCAAATCACACACACAACGGAAGTCAGAGAAATTTTCACTCATATTTATATATTGCGAACAAATGCAAGCTACCCAAAACTCTCGGGGAGAGCCATGGCCAAATACCCTCCCCATATTCATATATGGGGAGGGTATGATTTTGCTATCCCCATACCCAAATACCCGTACCCGCCCCAACATACCCGTTCCTCATTATCTATACACTCTCGGGTATGGGGAGGGTATGATGGCTTGTTGAGGAAATGGAGCCCTAGGATTTGTTTTAATTTGAATTTGCTGCAGTATTTTCACTTTGTTTCAACAACTCTTCAATGCAATTACCGGAGTTCTAGTGACTTTGCCAGGCACCAGCCCTTGTACTAGGAATTATGCACTTAGTGGTTAGTTAATAGTTGATACAGATATCATGAGCTGGTTGATATCGAATTCCTTAGTACTCGTGAACCTACGAAAACAACTGTTATGGAAATATACTTGGTACATGATGAATAGGTAAAATTATTGGCGTAGATGTTCACGTACTTTGCGCAATTCAAGGCTGCATAAATGTATTTATTCTTCATTCATCTACTGAGGTGAATTCTTTCAAAACGATGTGCGCATTGTTCTGTTTTTGTTAAGTCAAAAAGTTTGTTTATCGATATGATTGTTGGCAAATGGTGATCTATTGTTATGGATGCTTAATGTGCAAAGTATGTTTGTTTGACACTCATTTAAGGCAATGGGATCTGTGAACGGCATGTTTAGTTGGACATTCACTGAGCTAACACATTTTTGTAATCCGAGAAACAGAGCTCCTATTTTATGCATGAACTTACTGAGGACCTTTAAACGCCATTGATTGTAGAAAATTAGAGGAATAGGTTGAATAATATAGTATTTTGGTGTGTCCCTTGTCCTTGAGAAGAAAATTAGATGAATTCGACTCCTAGACCTGTACCCATACTCGAGTCCATGCAAACATAGGTGGTAATCATCCTTATTGGTAGGTGCTTCTAATATCACCATCCTAGATGCATGGTTACGATCGTGTATGCTATCTTTCTGATGATTGTAAGATCAATGTTGCACCGTTGAATTCATTTGGTTCCATTTTTACTTCAAATCACTTATTATACCCACTATTTCAGGTTTGCAACGAGGTTGTTTGCTTGGATCTTAAGCCGGCTTATGGGGGCATCTGTAGGATTCCGGATTGGAGGATGGATGTCTTTAAGAGATGTTGTCGTCAAATTCAAAAAGGTTCTTTTTTTGCTTTAGCTGTTGGGTTCCAGTTATTGTTGAAAAGTAAGCATTGTGCCATTGTGGTATCTGTGCTTCCATTTTGTATTCCTTATATCTGAACGCAACTGTTAGTGTTCATCTTTTTTTCCGATCCACTATATACTTCTTTGGTGGACATAGATTGGGTCGTTGGAATTTTTATTAAGCTGAGGAGGAATATATGCTGGATCATATAAATGTTTCATCAGAGTTTTATTTAGCTGTGCGGTGGGTATTATTTGTCATTGATGGAATGCATCAATTATGCTACTTTTACTTTTTTGCCGAACTGCTATTTTTAATGGAAAGCAAAATTTTAACACCTTAAGTTATCATTTCTATGAGTCTATGACACAAGTGTTGCCTAGGATTTGTTATCTGATACTATGAAATAATGCTAAAGAGAGAAAGATAGGGTCCAAAGGGACAAAGGTATACTATGAAATAATGCTAAAGAGAGAAAGATAGGGTCCATAGGGACAAAGCTATATTGTATATTGCTTATAAAAGCGATTGATGAATACAAGTCTAGCCATTAGGTTACATAGAAAAACCCTTGGAAATATAAAGTCTAATCTACCGTTTAATGTAATATACCCTAAATGAACGACATATATGACAACAAATAGAGAAACCCTGGTGAACCTTAGGAACAATAAAGTCTAAACTACCGCAAATGAATAATATCAATGACAACCACAACGGAATACTTGTGCTTGCCCTATAGGAGACAAGGTTAGGAAAGAGGTAGGAAGATTTGATGGTTGGGTTGAGTTTTGAACATAAAGGAGCAGAAACAAAATATTTTACCAGTTGTTTGGGATAATAATCATTACAAGATCCCAAGAGAAAAAGCGATGAAATTTTGTTGAACTGATCTCTTTAAATTGAAAAACCACATTCTAGATAGGCTGTTGAAAAATCTCTAGTTATAGGACTAGACTTCTAGTTGGAAATTAGAATCTTGACTAGTGAAATCACATAATCCAACTATACATCATGCACACAAACCCAATAATTGATCAATTATATCATCCAAAACCCACCTTTATAGCCCGTCCCCAACACATTTTTGGATATTAGCAAGATTCTTTTACTCTTGAAAATAACTAACATAAAGTAAATTAAGTAATTGATATAAAAAATAATAAAAGTATATCAAGTTCTTTATTGCTCAGAAGAACTTAGAATAGAACCCAATTAGACTTAAACTAGCCATACTTCCAAACCAAACAAAAATTTGAAATTAATAATATCTCTTACCTTTGAAACTACCTGCATAAAATAAATTAGCTGCTAATACCCTCAGTGAACGTAGAATAGGAGTGTCATTGAACTCAAACTTCGACCATTGGATACCTCAAGTAGGAATGCTTTGAAACTAATATATGAGATTGCTCTCATTTCTTAGCCTTTTTGTATATGCACTGCGTCAATACTAGGATTCCCAACAAGAGCCACAACGGAAAACATGGGAGATGGCAAACACTAGAGTGTTCTGTTACGCGATCTTGGGTAGAACTCAACCCCCAAAGCTTGCTACGGAAGTGAGGGTGCCCTCGATTATATACTTCATTTAACTTTGGTTCCTTCAGTGTGCTCACTCGGCAGCACCTATTGCATGCCGGCCAGAGACGCACCCCACCAATCTCTGGTACCTGTAGACACCCCGATTTTGACCCGGGATACTTATCAAGCACTCCCGATGATGAGGAAGACCACCCGTGCATACCTCGAAGCTCGGATCAAGGCTCGAACTCACCCAAATCACCCCAAACCACCTTAAACCTTTGCCAAACAGCCCTAACCAACCTGAAAGACCTAAATACCCCTCAAACCACCAAAATAACTCAAAATCAACCACTGTGCTCAACACACAGTGAGCGCTTTAACCCTATCCAAACAGCTTTTTGCAGAGCATCTCATGATGATATTCTCCTGCATGGGGGGTGTATAAGCCATCGTATTGTTGGGCGTATACGTACATTACCCTCTAAAACGACCCCTAACAAGCCTAAAGCCTATTCCTAATTCAAATTAACTCTTTCCCTCCCATTTTCTTCTATATAATCACACCTCCACTTCTTTTACAGGGGTTCACATTCTGATAATTCTCTCACTCTCTCTCTAAAACTCCATTTTCAGTACCTCTCAATCATTTTTGTCTAGCAACCCAAGCTCAATCACTCTCAATCAACAAAACCCACTTGATCATCATGTTCTCTCACTAAAGCACAACACCATCCATCCATATACCACACAACCCAACCCACATTGTCATTCCTTTGTCCAAAACGACCTCCATTCTGCCCAAAGTTCAAACCTTTGTCCATCCCCTCACCAAAACACCAAGTTCAAGCCTTGATCAAAGCCAAAAAGGTAGAAAATCCATATAATGTGATACGGGTTGATCATCCTGAAGGAGACCCCAGTGGGTTCATGAAGGTCCTCTATACCTTCTATGAGCTTACAATGTCTCAAAAATCCAGAAAAAAACAACTGTCAAACATCATGGTTCACAACGGTTTGAGCGCTCAATGTAGGTACAATGAGCGCTCAAATTGTTCTGATATCTCTCACATCTTTGTGGTTTCTGACACTCCTGAATGTATATGTCATCTTTCATGGCTCTTTCTTGACTCACATGGTTCATAAATAGTTCGTATTTCTTTGATCATTGAAGGATTTCAAAAGTCATGTAAGTGGCATAAACCTTGTAATTTTGATTACCTTTGTGCTGATGGTATCACTTTTATGACCTTTTTGGGATCATCCCTTTGCAAATCACCTATACTACTTCTGATCATAAATCAATGATCCCAAAAGGCCATAGAAGTGACGTTTATTAACACCAAACAAAGAGCAATCTATTCTCATGAAGCAAACAAGAGTTTCTTCCCCTTTTTGGTAATGATCAGAAAGTCTAAAGTTCATGAAAGTACTGAAGAAGGGTCAGAAACTCATAAAAATCAACATCTCTTGAATAATGGTTTGAGCGCTCAAACCGTGACTCTTTGAGCGCTCAAACCTTGTTTTCTTTTACCTTTGTTTCCTGTTTGTCATAGCTCTACATCCTGTTTCAAGCTCAATACAGTATGTGTGTGTGTGTTGTTGTGAAGCTACTCTAATCTGATCCTCTTTCTCTCACTCTAATCATGTTTATGCATGATCCAATACTCATCTCTCACTCATGCAAGCATCCTAAGTTCATTTTGTCCATGTTTTTGGATCATGAAGTGTATTTCCATCATTGTGTACTGTTTAGATGCTGTTGATGAGCCAAACAAAGGCAAAAGAGTACCAGAAAGCCTGAACCACGAAGATGGTTTAAGCGCTCAAACTCCATGCTTTGAGCGCTCAAACTGTCTTCTGATCCATCAAATGTTTTCATCATCTAAGCTATTTTATAGGATTTTGGGCATTCTGAAATGTCTTACGGGGTTTTATTCTCACTTCTTATGCCCTTGCTACCTTGTTTGGTTCATTATCTAGCCTTAAGTCCATGTTAACATGGTCATACGCTTTCAATTAACCATCAAAGTACCATTTTCAAGCATTTTAAAGTGCATAAAACATGTTTTCATCAGACCAGGATCATCAGAAGCATCATGAACATGTGGGAGTGGGAAGGAGTTTGAGTGCTCATACCCCCAGTTTGAGCGCTCAAACCCCCAGTTTGAGCGCTCAAACCTCTGTCAGTAGGATCATATTGGTTTTTGCCTCGTGTGTGTTGTTTGTGCCATTTCTAGTCTTTAGCTTCTGTTCAACCTATACTAACACTATTTCTATGCTGTTTGTTGCTGTTTAGTAGTCTATTTTCTTATATCATCACCACCACTCATGTAGCTCACTAATCACAAGCATACACCATAATCCATTGTTGTGTTCATCATCATTATGTGGTTCTCATCCCCCATTCCCCGTATTTGCTCATGATTGAATTGCATACATTCCATACGATCCCACAAAAGCCAAGTAGAGACCGGTCTTCAAACCGGGCGAGGGGGGTGCCGTACAACCCTTCCCCTCTAGTAATTGAGCTCCCGAACCTAAGATAGTATGGTGATGACGGGTCAGTATCTAACCCTCATCCAAAAGACGAGGCATGAGTCAATCGAGTTTGGTTCCTCGGGGACAATTCGCTAAAACCCGGGTGGCGACTCCGAATCGATGAAATTTCCAGAGGGGCGTCCACAGTACCTAGCTTTGATACTATGTTACACGGTCTTGGGAGCTCAACCCTAAAAGCTAGCTATTGAAGGGAGGTTGACCTCACGCTTATATAGTTAATATTACTTTGGTATCCAGGCGATATGGGACTTTGCTTCACAGTCTCCAACAGGTTTTACATACATGCCGTTATGTATCGTATCGGCCATTACATTACTGGATTTTGGACCTCCGATACCGTTATTTACTTAAGTATCAGTCGATACGGATTGATACAGTATGATATCAGGCGATATATGTCGTGTCACCGATGAAGTTACGTTTTCTGGTACCATGATTCAAAACCCTGGTCTATACCAGCCATAATGTAAGGGTTTGAATGGGTGTATGAACTTTAGAGGTGCTCCCTCTTAATGTAACACTTAGGACCATATAGAACTTTGTTCCCACAAGCTTCATTCTTGCTGAAAGTCACCTAGAACTCAAGTCTTATCTACGCTACATTCTGTGTTGTTAAGTTAGGGATGTATATGTTAGTTTTATTTCTTCCTAAGGGTATTCTTGTACATGTACCATTGTCCATATATATACAGTGATATGAGAAGGGGGAGCCCTAACACCTCACAAATTCACAGACACCGTTCCCTCTCTCTCTCTCTGCTTTCTTACATGGTATCAGAGCTGTGATCATGGCTGGGCTTGATCTGAGAGACTCAAGGTTGTGATCGTACGTGACTGTACCAGACCATCGATCGTCGTCTGAGGTGTTGTTTCAGACCATCGATCGTTTGAGGTGTTCCTGGTTTCTCACGCTATTCCGCAGTACTCGATTACCACAGAGTTACCACTGGGTCTTCACTCCGGCGACCTCCATTACCTCCGGCGACCCTCGCCTGGCACCGACGACCACCGGCGACCCTTCGCCTGACTCCGGCGAGCTCCGGCGAGCTCCAGCGAGCTCCGGCAGTCCTTTTCTGGGTCGAAACTTGGTGGTTTTCACTTGAAACCACTGTTTAACCTCAGACGAGCACTGTACAGTCTCCGGCGAGCACTGTACAGCCTCCGGCGAGGCTCAACAGGGTCTATACAGGTGCTATTTGGGGTTTTATTTGGTCAGATGTGTTTGGGTAAGTCTCTTGTATACTCAACCTTGTTCAGTGAACATCTGTCTACCCCTATTTATGCTCAGTAACCTCTGTTGGAGATCAACTCACTGGATTTGCCAATTTTTGGGTATCTGAGACTTCACTTGGAAGTATTGTTACCCTGTTTTCCCATTTTGAGATATGTCAGAGACTCCGAAAGCGGCCTCTGGCAGTGCGAAGAATGAAGGGAGCCAATTTGTGACTCAAACTAATGCTCAATTCCAGATTCCAACTATTAAGTTGGATGGTTCCAACTATTTGCTTTGGTCTCGGAGTTTTACTTTGGCCATCACTGCCAATGGTCTGTTAAAATTCATCACGGGCCTGTTCCACCACCAGCAGCTACTAGTCCTGATTTTATGACATGGACTACTCAAAATGCTCAAGTCCTTACATGGTTATTCAACTCCATGATACCCACCATCAGCCATAACTACTTGTTCCTTGACACTCCACATAAGGTGTGGACTTCTGTGGCCCAAACCTACTCTCGAAAGGGTAATGATGCTCAAGTGTTTGATTTGAGAAGGAGACTTCGGAGGTTGGACCAAAACCATAGGTCCTTAGCCGAGTACTATGCAGATTTGAATGGAGTGTGGCAAGAACTTGATTACTATAAGAGCTTTCACCCTACTTGTACTGATGATGCCACTGCATATCAACAAATGGTTGAGAAAGACCGTCTTTATGATTTCTTGGCGGGTCTTGATGTGGAGTATGATCCTATTCGAGTGCAAGTATTAGGCCGTGTTCCTTTTCCCTCTTTAGGAGAGGCATATGCCTGTGTTCAGGAGGAGGAGATTCGACGGAGTGCTATGGTACCGTTCGGCTCCATTCCAGATCGTTCGGCTCTGGTTGCCATTCCTACTCCACGGGATGGTAAGGCTCAAGTTGGGGATAAGAGCAGTTCTGTTGATCGTGATTTGCTTCAGTGTGACTATTGTCACAAGACTCGACATACCCGGGAGTTTTGTTGGAAGCTCCATGGGCGTCCCTCTCGAGGACGGGGTGGTAGTCGAGGTAGTAGTCGAGGCGGTGGTCGAAGTTCTCATGCACAGGTCTCGGAGTCCATTGTGGACACCTTGTCGGATTCTAGTGGAGGTCGGTCACATCCTTTAGCCTCAGATAGTTCTCATGGTGGTGCCCTTTCTCAGGGGGATTTACAGACTCTTCAGACTCTTAGGCGTCTTATGACGAGGCTTGACTCTCCATCTACTATAGCTTCTACTTCCACGACTTCTTCCCACTTTGCTCACACAGGTATTCAGGCTAGTGCCTTTACTGCTTCATCCTCACTTCCTTGGATAATAGATTCTGGTGCTACTGATCATATGACAGGTTGTTCATCCTTCTTTGACTCCTATTCTCCATGTTCTGGTAAGGATAAGGTCAGAGTAGCAGATGGATCCCTATCTTCGATTTCAGGGAAAGGTTTTATAAATTATTCTCCTACCATGTCACTTTCTTCAGTACTTCATGTCCCAAGTTTTTCCACCAACCTTCTCTCTGTTAGCAGTCTTACTCATTCCTTAAACTGCTCAGTGACATTTTTTCCTACTCATTGTGTCTTTCAGGAACTGGATACGGGGAGAATGATTGGCAGTGGTAAAGCTCATGGAGGACTGTACTTTTTGGAGCCTGCACCTAATCCAGTCAGTCCACCTATGTCATGTGGCCAAGCTCTTGAAGCAGATGTGGGCTCAACTCTTTCCTTATTGCATCAGTGGCATCGTAGATTAGGCCACCCATCTTTTGGGATTTTGGAAAAACTTTTTCCCAGTTTAGTTAAGCATTGTAATAGGAGCAAGTTTTTTTGTGAAGCGTGTGAACTTGCAAAACACAAACGCTCATTTTATGCTCCTGTTAATCAAAGAAGTGATTCTCCTTTTATGGTTATTCATTCTGATGTTTGGGGTCCTTCCCCCGTTACCTCTCTTTTTGGCTATCGTTGGTTTGTTACCTTTATTGATTGCCATTCTCGTGTCACTTGGGTGTACTTACTTAAGGCAAAAAATGAAGTTTTTTCGTGCTTTCAATCTTTTCACAAAATGGTGCGTACTCAATTTGATGCTAACATTAAAGTGCTCCGTAGTGACAATGGGACTGAGTATATTGATGGGAATTTTCGGGCATATCTGAATGACTCTGGCATTCTTTTTCAAACTTCTTGTGTTGGTACTCCACAACAAAATGGAGTTGCTGAACGCAAGAATCGCCATCTTGCTGAGGTAGCCCGTTCACTCTTGTTTACCATGAATGTTCCTAAACATTTCTGGGGTGAAGCTATTCTTACTGCTGCTTTTCTTATCAATCGCATGCCATCCAGTGTTCTTCAGTTCCAAACTCCTCTTAAGTTTCTCCCGGGCTGTTCTCGGGTCTCATCTCTTCCACCTAAGGTGTTTGGTTGTGTGTGCTTTGTCCATGCTCTAAAGCATCCTGGTGGTAAACTTGATCCCAAAGCCCGTAAGTGCATCTTTCTTGGCTATTCCCCTACTCAGAAGGGTTATAAATGTTATG
This sequence comes from Vaccinium darrowii, assembly GCA_020921065.1. Classification (NCBI taxonomy): domain Eukaryota; kingdom Viridiplantae; phylum Streptophyta; class Magnoliopsida; order Ericales; family Ericaceae; genus Vaccinium; species Vaccinium darrowii. Next base: position 11,455,122 of record CM037157.1, read on the forward strand.
ACCCACATTCTCGTAAAACATATGTTTCCATGGATGTCACTTTTTGGGAAACAGAATCCTTTTATCCTCTGTCCACTTCATCTCTTCAGGGGGAGAATGATAGACAGGAAGAGATGTTGACATATTATACTCCTCAGTCGTGGTCTTATCTACCTTGTCATAGTGAGGGGGAGAAAGAACCTTTATCTGCAGAAAGAGTGGAGCATGATGTTCGGGAAAGACTGGATAGGCCAAATTTGCAGACCTTTTCTCGAAGGAAAAAAGGCAAGCCTACATGTGCGGTACCACTTTGCCAATCTTCATCACCTATTCCAGTTCCTGACTCTTCAGCTGACTCATCTGGTAATGATCCTTTCCCTACTATTGTTGATGATCTTGATGCTCCTATTGCTCATAGAAAAGGTGTTAGAACTTGTACCCAACATCCTATTTCTCAGTTTGTTTCATATTCCCGTTTATCTCCTTCGTATCGTGCTTTTGTCTCCTCTCTTTCCTCTATATCTATCCCACAGGATTGGAAAGAAGCTATCATAATACCTGAGTGGAAAGAAGCTATGGTAGAGGAGATGACAGCCTTGAAAAAGAGTGGCACCTGGGAATTAGTGACTCTTCCAAATGGAAAGAAATCAGTGGGATGTAAATGGGTGTTCAATGTAAAGCACAAGGCAGATGGGACAGTTGAGAGATACAAGGCTAGACTTGTTGCCAAGGGTTTCACACAAACCTATGGTATTGACTACGAGGAGACGTTTGCCCCTGTAGCGAAGATGAACTCAGTGCGAGTTTTACTCTCTTGTGCTGCCAATTTATATTGGCCTCTTCACCAGTTTGATGTGAAGAATGCATTCCTCCATGGCGAATTAGAGGAGGAGGTGTACATGGCTATTCCACCTGGTTTCTCTTCATCTCAGACCGAGGGAAAGGTGTGTCGATTGAGGAAGGCACTTTATGGCTTGAAGCAATCTCCTAGAGCATGGTTTGACAGGTTTCTCAAAGCCATGTTGAGATTTGGATACAAGCAGAGTCATGCTGATCATACTATGTTCATCAAGCAAAGTAATGGTAAGATTGCCATTCTTATTGTTTATGTGGATGATATAATCATGACAGGTGATGATGTGAATGAGATTGTTAGCCTTAAAGCTCTTCTTGCTTAAGAGTTTGAGATTAAGGATTTGGGGTCTATGAAGTACTTTCTTGGAATGGAGGTGGCTAGATCTGACAAAGGAATTTTTATCTCTCAAAGGAAGTACATCCTTGATCTCTTGGAAGAAACTGGTATGTTGGGATGTAAGCCAGCTGATTCTCCCATTGAGGCCAACCATCATCTTGGTAGCAATCAGGGGGAGCTTGCAGAAAATGAGAGATATCAGAGACTTGTGGGTCGCCTGATATACCTGTCTCACACTAGACCTGATATTTCCTATGCTGTGGGGGTTGTGAGCCAGTTCATGCATGAACCACGTACTAGTCATCTTGATGCTGTTTATCGTATCTTGAGGTATCTCAAATCGGCCCCAGGTAAAGGAGTTTTGTTTTCTAATCATGGTCACTTGAGATTGGAAGCTTTCACTGATGCAGACTGGGCTGGTTCTATTGATGATCGGTGATCTACCTCTGGCTATTGCACCTTCCTTGGAGGGAATTTGATTACATGGAGGAGTAAGAAGCAATCCGTGGTAGCTAGATCTAGTGCAGAGGCCGAGTACAGGGCTATGGCTCATGGTGTTTGCGAGCTTTTATGGCTCCAAACCTTATTGCATGATTTGGGATTCCCTGCTTGTGGTCCTATGAAGCTCTACTGTGATAATAAGGCTGCCATAAGCATTGCTCATAATCCTGTCCAGCATGATCGAACGAAGCATATTGAAATCGACAGGCATTTCATAAAAGAGAAGCTGAGCAACGGCTTAATTTGTATGCCTTTTGTGAGATCGGAAGACCAGTTAGCTGATGTATTTACTAAGGGTCTTAGTAGTAGAAGTTTTCATCCCATTGTGTTCAAGTTGGGCTTGATAGATATCTTTGCACCAACTTGAGGGGGAGTGTTAAGTTAGGGATGTATATGTTAGTTTTATTTCTTCCTAAGGGTATTCTTGTACATGTACCATTGTCCATATATATACAGTGATATGAGAAGGGGGAGCCCTAACACCTCACAAATTCACAGACACCGTTCCCTCTCTCTCTCTCTGCTTTCTTACATGTGTGGACCATTTTCCTTGGCGTTGCTATTTGAAGGCTTCATCCTTTCGTTACATTTCCGCTATCTTTTCTCTGTATTGAGTTTCTTTGGAAGGCCACACAAAATGGTGCACAATGTCTAATGACTGTCTCATATATCTTTTGCTTGCTGTGTAATCCTTGGTACCAGTGGCTCTTATAGTTATGCAAGCGTTCTAGCTGCGTCACCTACTCTTGTTGCTGCCTTTCTTGATGTTGTATTTGTTTACTTAAAAATTTATGAGACTTGATTATAGAAGGTCTCCTTAAGTAAGCCTGAAAGAAACTATGGTTTTAAAAGGATGTAAGTTAGTTGGCCTTTTGCTTGAGTTTTTAAATATAATATTATCTACTAACAGATACATGTACTATAGGATCAAATTTTTCATGTTGTCATGGGTTTGACAATTCACAGGGTGGTGTTGAATCTGTATCTGTTGGTGAAATCAGGATCAGCTTACGCCAGTCCTTGGTTAAACTTGGGGTTGGTTTTATTTCTAGGGACCCAAAACTGCAAGTGTTCATATGTCGTTTAGAAGTTGTACTGAGACGTTCCAGTGGAAGCACACGGAAAAGCATATCACGAAAGACTCGGAATTCAGGCAGAGGAAAGTGGAGGGTTGTGGCTAATGTGGCAAGATATTTGTCAGCTTCTATAAGCGAATTGGTTGTGAAGGTAAGTGCTGTTTAATGAAGTGTTTTTCTTTAGAAATTTTCTTGATCAATACTGCCTTCATGGTTGTTTCGCTTCCAAAATTACTGTACGGCCTATGTATCCTGGAAATATGGAATCGTAAATATTTACAGGCAGTTATAATTTCTGTACTTTGTATCTTTCTGCAGATAGACGTGTTTGTTTTGGCACCCTAGACTATGTAAAGAAAGTTAGGTTGGTATAGATGTCGTGGATGGAATGGTTATAGTTTATTTTGCATATTTCACATTCACTTCTCTCCTGCTTGATGCGGTATGGACTGAGATAATTGCTTGCACTTTATCACGTTCTTATTAATAGGACAGGCATACAAGGTCACTTGTTGTCAGTTGTTACTCTGTCATATACAACGGGACCTGCTTACTTATTTTCCTGGCATATCATACATTTTTATTTGTTTGATGGTGTTGTAGATTGGAATTTAGAGTATAATATCTACGCACGAGTAGAGGCAAGTTTGGAGTGTACATGCAGTTCTTAACAGGTCATCTGTTCTTTTCTCCTTCGAGTACAAAACTATGAGATATAAGTGCCAGTTTAGGTTCTATTATGAGCTTGAGGGATGCAACAAAGCACGCTTCTATAACCAATGATGCAAACTAGATTTGAACTTTTGAAGACATACAATTAAACAAGTTCAAGTGTCTCTGCGGATCCGGCTGTGGGGTTGTACAAAAGGATAGTTTCTGGGGCAGGTAACTTAATTGAATATAATAGCAACTATTTCATGATTTCTTAGCATGCATATTGGCCTCCACGTCTATAGATGCATATCGGAACTTAAAACCCTTAGTAAAAGTGTAACTTGGATATTAGATACTTTCTAATGTGATTGACAGAAAAAAGGATAGTTTCTAAGATGTAGTCAGACAATATGTTGATTGTGTCATGCCCCAAACTGGGTGATTCACTGACATGATCCGAATGTGATGTGGCAACAGCCTTGAGCTCAAACCATAACTAGAGTATACATATGAGCAAATGTTTGACAAAAGAACTCTTAGATAATACAACTCAGATGTACAACATGGCGCATAAGTCGCAAAACATTTGGCAACTCACCCTATGCCACCACCAACCATGCATTTCCAATAATGTACAAAACTACTCCAAAAAGATTTGTGCACTATGGTATAATAAGCGAAACAAAAGATGATACAAAATGACACTGGTTGTACAATGGACAGTCTCTATCCTTAACATTCAAAGGTTAAGCATTTTATGTTTGAGCTAACCTTAGCCTTAGTCAAGGGTGACACCGTTGGTCACTTATGGAGTCAAGTGACCCCATAAAACTAGCAAAACCTTTTAGGTACATACATGTTGTTTGGTACTATTGGATTGTGGTATTCTGATACCAGTAATCAGCTTAAAAAAGTCACGTGATTTGGTGTTCCGGGTCAATGGATAATTGGAGATAATAATTCCCGGACACTCAATGATGAGTCCTATTTTAAGTAAAACCTTCCTCAAAAATAGTTGCATTGGTCACCACATTTTGTTTAGTACTAATGTGACCTCATAAATAATTATTTTCCACGTAGGACCTAGTGTTTCAACTTTCATAATTTACTAAAAATAAAGTCTATTTGCTAAAATTTGGACTCATTGAAAAAAAAAATCTGGAGTCACCACGGGGCTCAATGAATCCTATAGATAAGAACAAATAGAACAGGTATGGATCAAGTTTATTCAAATAACATTTCGAGAATTTTACGTAAAGACCACTATGGGGTTTACCTTCTCATCCCAAATAGCCAAGGCTCGTTTAACTTTGACCAAATTATGGTGGTACTTTTACCCTAAAGATTGGCTCAATTAAGTACAAGGGGAGAGTAGAGGGCATTTTATATAATGCCCAGTAGTACACACATCTCATATTTGAGCTAATATGAATGTATAAGCTCAGAACAGGGCACACACTTCCACAATAAGGAAAACAAGGCTATTTTAGTATGAATCTCAAATTCCATTTCATATAATCTCGATTCATAGTATTTCAATCAATCAAATCACAGTTCATGTGAAGAGACAAGCTTAATAAATTAGACAAAAACATTTTATTTCTTATCTATAAAATTCATATACTCACCTTTTGCAACCACCAAATTAACCAGGGCCTCATCCCATACCCTAGGCAGATCTTCAGTCCGGGCATACCATCCAGACCAGGCACAAGTGATGTGGTGATGCGAATGAGTAATTGCAGGTTATAACATAGTTGATCCAGGACGATGCACGGTAGAGAAGAAATGTTTTTCACAACTTTGTTTCTAATAACCACATGCAAATGAGCCCCAAGATCTGATGCACTTCAGTCACAATTTTTGGCATCTAAATATAGTATTCAGCCCTTAGAATTTCACCACATAAAAACAGCATTTTTTTTTTGGTTGTTTTTTTGGCCCTTAAACTACTTATTCCAGCACTTAAATCTCACGTTTCAGCTTGTATACACTAAGCAATCTACATCTATTTCCTTCGGAAGATTTCTGTATTTTGGTTTTAGATCTGGAATTCAACATACGAAGTCCAATTCCAGCAGTTGTAACATTCTATTTCAACTTCATGACATGAATTCTAGCATTTAGAACAAATATTTCAGCATCTAAATGTTAATTACACTTACTAGAGTCAAAACCAAACCAAGACAAGCTGAGCCTTAGTCCCAATCAACATGGGTCAGCTTACTAGAGACAAAATCCTTAATCTGAATCAGATTTTCAGTGGTCAATTACTACGTTAGGCACCCACTTTCAACAGCAAGCAATTCAACAAAGATACAAGTGATACTTTACATCATTACATGTATGATGTACATAACCCCAAACCCTAAATGAAAAGCTTCACAAGACTAACTAATACAGATGAGGATTTCAGAGAAAATATTGTTTGAGCATAGAAACAGCATATTTAATTTCCAATAATTTGATATTAATTATTGTCAAATCATTTAAATCAAAACCAATTAGCAATGAGTGGACAGACCGCCCAGGCTTATCTAATAGTTTTGGAGGTTATGACTAACCAATGCGGGGCAAGCTCTAACACTCCCTTGCATGTGCAACCCTAAACTGTACGTGGAGGGGTAAACAATGGATCCATAACACAGGGATGATGACAATCAATGAAACAAGGTGCGCTTAAGTCCCAAACAGCAGGGTAAACAATCAAAAGAGTCTTGTCCAAAAACCGCTGAAAGCCTAGCTCTAATACCATGTTAAAGCATCGAACACTCAAACTAACTGGCAATGAGTGGAGAGACCCCCCAGGCTCATATACTAGTTTTGGAGGTTATAACTAACTACTGTGGGAATTATATTGTAGGAAGTAGGTATAGAGTTTTAGTTTCCTCATTTGGGTTGATTTTGATTTTGCCTTTTTCATATTTGCTTGGTCGACAAGAATTAATGTTTTGTAGGATTCTATATAGGTCACAATTAGGTCTAGGACATCTATTTTATACTTCAGTCATTTGTGAGATTCAACTTCCTATTTTGCTTATCTCTTTCTTCTTAGGCAATTTCCTTAACTTCTTTGGCTTTGTCTTGATTGGCTAGTATTGCCATTCAGTGCTTTATTTCCTAGTATGTTTGGGGTCTCCTAGGCCATAAATAAGCATTGTAAGTTTTAGGACAATTCGGTTGAGTTTTGATAATAAGAAAACAGAGAGCTTCGTATTGCGTGTGTGCTCTCATGTTCTTGTTTCAATATGCTTTCCTGCCTAACAGGTAGGATTGTAGGAACAATTTCTTCCCCCAATCTATATCTCCCTCTTAATCTTCTTCTCCTCTCTCTCCCAACTTTTCCCTTTCCCTTCCTGCTCTCTTTTTTTTGGACTTCTGTTCTTACCATATCTTATCATTTTCGTCTTTGTATTGTATATGCACATAAGGTATGACTAACCCATTCTAATGTACCCATTAGTTCACAGTTGACACATGTCTCATCTTCTTCTGTTTTCTTATTCTCCAATTTAAAAAGTAAAAAAATAGGAAAGATACCCACAAATATACACTCGTAGATGGATACATATACCGCATCAAAATGTCTAATACACCAAGATAATAAGTTGGCATGTGGCATTGCAAGCCTAGGCTCCTACTAGTTTATTTTCCCCCATCTAACTTCCTGGATTGTAGTTCAACCCCTCTAAACTTTAATTTCCTGCAACCGAATCCTGACAAGTATTTATTTATTGACCATTGACCACAAAAAGGCATGACAATATATGAAGAGAGTGGTTCAGGCGTCACATGTTGTCTACATAAAAGGAACTTCGACTGCTTTAATTGTGCACAAACTAATATAAAGCTTAATAAATTGACTTCTCCCAAAAATGAGTAAGTAGTAGTCTTCCAAAACTTGAGGAGACATTAAAGACACCCTTGTAATCTAATCTTGCAGGTTGGAAGGCTGTTTTTTCGTATGGTGCAACAAGAGCAAAACAGAGGATTGATCACTACTAAGTTTTTTCTCTTAGTTTGTCATGGGATGACATGCAGAACATGCATATGTTTGCATGGTCTTTAAATATTATGTGTATACACGATAAAAAGTGCCTATAGGTTCAACCTATGTGCACACAGCAAGCATGCTGCAGTAAATTAGTAATATCTTACACAGACTCAGCGATAGAAAATTTTAGAACGTGAAAATACAAGCGGGTATGTTTAGCACTGGAACTTGGTTCATCTTATCAGGTCACAAGCAGTGTAATGGCAATGTCTAATTTATATAGGGGGACAATATTGAATTTTTTAAGGAAATTTCCAAGTCGACAATGCAGTCTTTTTATTTTCTATATGAAATGCTTTCTGAATCACCTCTTATTAGCTGGCATATTTTCAATGCTGAGATGACTTCTTTCCTTTCTAATATTAGCTTTAAATGTTGCAGATGCCCAGAGCTACTATTGCTGTTAAAGAACTGAGAGCCGGTATCTCTAAAGATGGTGGATCCAAGCCAGCTTTGTTTATTAAGCTACACCTCTTGCATATCCTTGGTCACTTGGGTGGGCCATGGGTCAATCATGATAAAAAATCCAACTTTAACCGTTGTGGATACACTTCAGCTAGCCCCACTTTCTTCGCCTTGTTGGAAACGAACCCTGCTCCTTTCTGCTGTGAAGAATTAATTCTTTCATCTGAATTTCATTATGACGGGTAGGTTTTGTTGTTTCTTTCGAACTTTTTTCTGTGTGAACATGAGTCCTCATCAACTTGTTCCCGCATAGTTTCCAACCTAGATATTGAATAAAATACATTTTCTTTGCGCATTTGTTCCCGCATAAGTTGTTAGCTAGTTGATTCATAATGCCATGGCACTTGTGCTTTTCTTTTCTACATGTGTGGGAAAACCTAAACAAGTGAATTTCAGGAATGCATGGTTGTTCAATTACAAATTTCTTTGGTGCTGACCAAAAAAAAAAAAAAAGAATAAGAAGAGTAGATTAGAGGGAAGCACACGGGGAAAAAAACAGGTATTCTGAAATTTAGTTAAAAAACCTGGTAAGTTCAAATCACTTGGCATTCATAAAAATAATTAATAGTTCTTAAAATTCCTACACGAACTGGAAAATTCTAATCTTCTATTTCTTATTATGTTTAATCCAGTTTATTTTTTCTATGTATCAACTTGTTCTCTCTCCGTGCTTTCTTATTCTCCTTCTGTTTCAACTCTTCCTGGTTCTAAGGCAGATAGCTTTATGATTGACTGCTGCTGCTTGTGCAAGGGGAAAATAGAGTCAATCTGTCATCTATTGTATAATTGTTCCTCCAACTTAGCATTGATCGGGATCCAGTTTGTCGTTTAGATCTTCTGTTGAGTTTTGAGTTTCTGTATGTTAGGAGGAGAATAAACAGGCTCAAGCATGCCTTTGCTGGTGTATTTTGAAACCGAATTGCAAAATTTAATTAGCTGTTTTGGATTGCCAATTCTTTTAGATGAGCGGTGAGATTCAGTTTTGGTTAATCCCTCTGGATATCATTGATTGATACAAGAATCTGGTTGTTCAGTTGTTAGCAGTCCAAGGATTGAGACGGTTATATTGGCCAATATTTATAATGTACATTGGTTGCACCCGTAGAGCTCACTGGTAGATTACCTGTGAAAAGATTAGAGTGAAAGTAGGAAAGTTGTCTATTCGCTCAGAAGTACTGGTTCCCTCTGAAACTTAAGAAAAGATTAAACTGAATCTCATCACTCGGATTAAAGTTGAGAATTTTCTCATAACTTGAGGAAAAAACATGTGTATAAAAATTTCAAAAAGCTGTTTATTGAGGCATCTACCTGGATTTCAAAAGGCTCCATATGCCTAGTCATCAATGGTTCAACATGACCACTATTTATAATTGAGCATTAAAAGTTTCATGTAGAACTATTTGACTGAAATTACTGAATTATCTTGAGATAATCTGTCCGGGGCTTCTTCTCCTCCTCCCAAACATGATTAAAGAATAATGATAAAGACAGAAAAAGTTTATCTTTGAACTGCCATAAAGAGTGCTTGTTTTTTCAACTCAGTAGTTCCTTGAGTTTGATACTTCTGCTGCAGGGAAGCAGGTATAGTTATCAAGAATGTGGACATTTTAAGTGGGGAAGTCACGGTAAACTTAAATGAGGAGTTAGTTCTTAGAAAGAAGTTCACATCTGACGCCTTTTCTCATGCTGCTGAAGTTACATCTAGCACTGCCAAAGAGTCACAGATAAAACAAGCAGCACTTTTGTCTCTGAAGAAATGTATTTCTGTAATTCCAGAGAAGGTCAGTATGTCCAAATTGTGAATTCATACTGTTTTCTTTTTCTTCATCTTCTACCCTTCTATTTTGACATATTCATGCTATATTTTGTTGCTTTAGGAATTACAATTATTTCCGTTTGTTATAATATATGTGTAAACTTGGTATTGAAGATACAAGTTTCCGAAGAAATATAATTTGGCTTGTTAATTGCAATTTGACTTGGACACTTGGTGATTGTTGATTTTTTGTGTATTTACTTTTTGAGGGCAAGGAAATTGCTGTCGATACTTTTGCTTGATAACAGCAGCAGAGGGTTGCAGAGTAATGAATCTGAACCTAGATTGCTCTTGATTACAAACATAAGAAGTTTTAGAGTAATGGAAAGGAAGATGAATTTTTCTTCAAAGAGTACTACAAATAGTAGGGATGTAACCGGTTCAGTTTAGTCGCCTGGTCGGTATTTTTGTCAATTTTGCATTTAACCAATTATATCGGTTTTGTAATTCTAGGAATTGAAACTGTCTGGCAATTCTAATCAACCAAAGAAATTGTCGTGCATTGAAGCCGTTCAGTTTGGTTCGATGCCATCGATTTGGGGCTCAAAGTTGGGTGTGACTCCAATAGCAAAAACTTTTATAACATGGGGCACAAGCTCTAAGTCCAATGGCAGCTTAAGTGGCAAGAAATCGTAACTCTTAAAAGAGATGGGAGATTGTTATCTAATGTCAAAAGTAGTACGAAGAAAAAATCGTTTCACATTGATAATTATTACCTCTCAAACTAGCATATATCCCGTCTAGTCATTGCCAATTGGTTTTGAGTTGGATGCTTTACCATGGTAGTAGAGCTAGGATTTTCGAAGGCTTTCTGGCAAGACTATCTTGATTGATTTCCCCGTTGTTTGTGCATTCAGTGAACGATATTTCTTTGTGGTCCCTGTACTAGGATACCTTATGCATGCGAGTTAGGGGTGACACATGCAAGGGAGTGTTAGAGCTTGTCTCATATTGATTAATTATTACCTCCCAAACTAGTATGTAATCGTGTCAGTCTCTCCACTCACTGCAATTGGTTTAGGGTTGAATGCTATAACATAGGTAATCATCAAGTGCACAGAGAGAGAGAGAGAGAGAGAGAGAGAAATAAAATTATGCAGTATATTTAGGCTAATCTAGTTAATTAGTCCCTAAAATTATGGGTATATTTCAATTTGGTCCTTATGTTTTTAAATGTCTCAATTTCGTCCTTCTAGTTTTATGTAGGTTTCAATTTGGTCCTTGTATTTTAAATGTTTCAATTTCGTCCTCAAGTTTTGTTGTTTGTTTCAATTTGGTTTCTTCTCTAATTAAAAAACTGTCCTTTCAAGTTTATAAAATTATTTATTTTGCCTCTAAAGTTTATAAGGTTATATTCATTTTCCTAAGTTAGCTTTTTAAACCATTTAAAGTTTTATTAATGCGTTGGAGTGGATTTCTCCAACCAGCAAATATCTCTTTAAATTTTTGTTGCTTTATTTGCAATAGCAGATTTATCATAGCTATTTCAAAGTACGATTTGTTCATGTAGTTCGTTAAGATATAAATATATTTACAATAGCAAGTCCACTATGCTAACCAAGCCCAGGAGCCAATGCTAACTTCATTCAAGTAAGAATAGTTGAAGACACACACCTAGTATCTATACGAAGTATTAATAAAATTTCATCGACTCGGGAGGCATAAAAAAACATTAAAGTGTTTAAAGACCTAACCTAGGGAAGTAAATATAACCTTATAAACTTTATAAACATAATGTATAATTATATAAACTTGAAGGGCAGCTTTGCACTTAGAGAAAAAAAATCAGATTGAAACAAATAAAAAATCTTAAGGACAAATTGAAATAGTTAAAATATATGGACAAATTGAAACTTACATAAAATATAAGGATGAAACTAAGACATTTAAAAATATAAGAACTATTGAAACTCACCTCTAACTATAGGGATTAAAACACTAGATATGCCATATATTTAACAGAAACAATATGAAGAAATTCGGTTCTGTTTTATTCGATAGACAAGAACTTTGGACCAAAACTGAACTAAAAATTGATGTGTTAATTAAGTATTTAGAAGCCGAACCGACCCTAATTAGATTAAAATTTATTGGTTCAGTCTATTAGGAACAAAGAAGATATGAAATTGACGTTTACTAGTTTTATACGGAAGAAGTGATGCAGGCCAAGACCTGCGAGGTTAGGATAGTCTTGGGATGCCACTTTATGGGGGTAGCGGATGTCACTTGACGCAACCAAGTCACACACATGATTATAGGATGAATCACTCACTCCAGAGGCGACGTTAGCATTATACTATGCACTAAAAAAAAAAAAAATTTAGATAAAAATTAAAATTTTTCTTTTAGTATTGTCAGCGCTGGGTTACTCATGCGAGGTTAAAATAAATATTTTCAACTAAATTTGAACCAAATTGTTGTAGTCCTAACAAAACAAAACAAGCCGACAGCCCAATATATAATACACATTTAAGGATAGTGGAGTAATACACATGTAAAAATATCTGTTGAACCTTGGTTACAACTTCTTTTGGGAAAAAAAATAGGAAATGCATTTAAACTTTAAGGGGGTGTTTGGGAGCCTATTTTTGCCTTTTTATTTTCTCCTTTTTAAGTTTTGTATGTTTGGCAGTCCCTCTTCAAAACATATTTTGCAAGAATGAGTTTTCCATTTTGATATTTGGAGAGAAGAGGCCAACAAGAAGTCGTCCTTTTGCATTCTCCAAAACATGAAGACTCGTCGTGGGATGTTATAATATGTTAGAGTCACTCTTTTTGTCAAATGATGTAAATATATATGTATATACCTCTCTTTTCATCATAGACTAGCTATGTATTTTTGTCACTTTGTCAGCGCTGGATGAAAATCCTGGAGTCGCCCCCGACTCACTCCAAGTAAGACGCAGTTGCACAGTACTTAATAATTAACTCAACTTTCTGTTTCATTTCATTAGATCACATATTTATAGGCATTACAAGATTACACTTCCAATACTTAGAAGTCTACACAATTCTCAACTAGATGCTTCCAACACCTACTCATCCCTTGCTTCTTAGGTCGTTCGATTTCTAGGTGAGGGATGCACATTGTTTTAAATATAGCAAACAGCGGACCAGATGTATTTACCAATCGTACCACCTCTTTGCTAAACAGGAAAGCAAATGCAACATGAGGATGGAAAGTCTAAGGAAATCACAGTCTGTGGTCCATTCTGACAAGTGTGGCTTTGGGAAAGGTTCCCATCAACGGCTCCCAAAGCACATCCGCTGGAGGATCGCACTCGGATTCGTCTGTTGCGGTGGAAGGGCAAAAAAATGATCCGTGTGAGGGACATCGATTAAGTGTAGCCATTCATTTACGTGCATGAACAATAATAAATATAAATCTAGAGACGTGTTTTATATAATTAAACTACATGCACGTGTGCCATCTTAACGTCGGACTCGAGTACTTTGACCAGAAATTAAAGGTATGATTAAAAGACTCTTTGGTTGCCGGGATCTTTATGCTCCTGCGTCATTTTAATGTTCAGGTGTGGAAAAATTAACTTAAAGTACAAGGTTGATGCAGACAAAATTCGGCTTTCTAAACTATTTCAAGCCCTAGAAATTTAAGGTTGAGTTCTTTTGAAGAAAGAGAGAATGATGCAGGAGCATAATGGTGCTTGATCAAATCGAGGAGTCATTAGTTGCATATTTCAAATTTCTAGTAAATGTCTTTTAGATTTTGGTCTAAGTATTTGTTAGCCTAATAATTGTAGTTTGAAAGTTGTGTCTTGACTATGTAGTAAGTTGTGTCTTTGTTTTAATAGTTGTCTAGGTATTTGAAAGGTCTGTATTGGAAATTGTCTAGTCTTTATTAAGTCTTGGAAGTGTGATCTTTTTAATGCCTATAAATAGGTGATCTAATGAAATAAGGAGAGGGAGAGTTGAGATAATTATTAAATATTGTGCAAGTGTGTTTTGCTTGGAGTGAGTGATTCCTCCTATAATCAAGTGAGTGGCTTGGTCGCGTCTAGTGACACCTGCAATTAGTAGCGTCGAGTGATATCCGCTACCCTGGGCGAGTGGCATTCGGGACTATCCTAACCTTGCATGTTTGGGCCTGCATCAAGTGGTTAAAGAAGTTGATGGTTAGTGAGATGATAGGGAAGCCAAGGTAATACTAATGAAGATCAATAGAAGAGTTGAGAATCAAACCTATTTGGAATTATATTTTTATTAAAAAGTATATTGCATTTGTAACTATTATATATTTGATAATTCAAACTTATAGCTAAAAGCTTCAGCCCAAAAATAGTTGTTATTGTATAGATTTTACACTTGTTAGTGTTACACGGTCTTGGGTAGAACTCAACTCCAAAAGCTAGCTCATGAAGTGAGGGTGCCCTCACGCTTATATATTTCATATTACTTTGGTAACCGGGCGATGTGAGACTTCGCTTCACACCCTCCTTCATGTGGCAGCACCCGCCGCATGCAGGACAGATACACGCACCCTACCCATCTCTGGTACCCAACTCTGATATCATGTTACACGGTCTTGGGTAGAACTCAACTCCAAAAGCTAGCTCGTGAAGTGAGGGTGCCCTCACGCTTATATATTTCATATTACTTTGGTAACCAAGCGATGTGGGACTTCGCTTCACAGTTAGCTCCATTCCTCACAGGTTAAGCTTTCCAACAACTGGTGATCTACCATGGTATCGGAACTTGAATTTTTTAAACAATCTTGGGTTCAAGTATTGCCGTTTGTATTTATTCCTTGTTTGCATTATTCTTTTTTTATTGCATTGTGTTGACTTTATGTATGGCCATTTGCATCTCCATGTGCAAGACGACGTTGCATGTGAGGTATGACATTGGATAGCTTGATGTAGATTACTAGACCCATAACATAATGACTTGAGCTTTTTTGGGACAATTTGTGATCTGGCAGTCAGACGAACACAATTCCCTCTCTCATGGTGAGGGGACCCACCCATGTGGGAAGAAGGGCTGTATAGATGCAACGTAAAGAATCTTGATTTGAAAATCTCCAAAGTTTGGGCCTTTGTGAAAGAAATTAACAATGTTGCTTTTTTTTTCTTTCCCCCCCGGGGTTTTATAGCTATGCTTCAACTTACCCAAGTTGGATGTGAAGTTCGTGCATAGGAGACATGATCTTGTTGTCGAAAACAATATCATGGGTATTCAAGTTGAAATCATCAAAGCACGATCTATTAACGATGCAGGGGAGAGTGCATGCCTTGATATTCGAATGGATTTCAATGAGCTTCATGTAAGGATAAAATTGTTAATCCCTTCTAAATCTTTGTGGTATCATAATTTATATTTGTGCTTAGTCCTTTTTTCACCGTGATTTCTCACCATATTGCAGCTTTTTAGAGAAGCTAGCATATCTGTCTTGGAAATACAAAAACTTGGTGTTGTTTCTTCAGCTTACATTCCTTCACAGGTTGGTGAGAATATCTGTTGTCAAATTGCAACATATTGGGCTTGTTTATGCATTATACTTTTGTCCATTGATCTTTGATGGGCACATAATGGATAAAATTGGTTCATCATCACTCTAAAGTGGCAAACTAGCAGTTAACTTCATTTTTGTTACAACTATTTAAATGAGAATTACATGTCTGACGTCTGACATGGCCTTAAAGAGAAGAAACCTTGCTTCTTGAGACACGGCTTGCCATTAGTTCAAGAAATAGTTTTTTTTTTAGAGCCGTGGAGGGTGTGGATAGAATTTTCCATTAAGTGAAAGAAATGTGTTGATAGATGAGGTTTGTTTGATTATTGTGATAAGGCCTTTTTAGGAGTTATGTGTTTTAGTATTAGTGAGTGAGTTTGTCTTTCACTCCATCCGTCCCAAAATTTTGGTCCACCTTTCCTTTTTTGGATGTCCCATAATCCTTGTCCATTTTGACTAGTTGATGAGAAAAAATTCAACAATTTCCTTATTTGCCCTTCATCTCCATATTCAAATTTAAACACATACGTGTGGATGGAAAAATGAATTAGAAGTAAAACATAATGATTACATTTAAAAAAGAAGGGTAGTATTGGAAATTTATATGCTTTGAGTGTACTAATTGTGTCCCTTTAAAAAGTTGGATTCCCAAAGAGGGACCAAAATTTTGGGATGGAGGGAGTATTATTTTGTACTCTCTCATTATACATCTTAATATGTGTGTTAGGGAGTAATGAAACCCTAAACACTTCTCATTAGCTCCTTGATAACATGGTATTAGAGCAGTGATCTATCATTCCTTGATGACCTCGTATTAGTAGTAGGAGGTTAATGAAACCCTAAACACTTGTGAATGCAGTTTTCTTGGGTATTCTTGTACCAAAAAAGGATATAGGTGTTACCTGTTACACGGTCATGGGTAGAACTCAAGCTCAAAAGCTGGCTCATGAAATGAGGGTGCCCTCACCCTTATATATTTCATATTACTTTGGTACCCAGGCGATGTGGGACTTTGCTTCACACCCTCCCTCACGCGCAGCATGCTCACTCAGCAGCACTTGTCGCGTGCAAGCTAGAGACAGGCACCATACCCATCTCTAGTATCCAACTCTGATGCCATGTTACACCGTCTTGGGTAGCTCATGAAGTGAGGGTGCCCTCACACTTGTATATTTCATATTACTTTGGTACCCAGGCGATGTGGGACTTCGCTTCACATTACCATCTAATCTCGCTGCTATTTTGTGAGTAGTTATATCACTTTCTTTGAGTCGACCTCATAGTTTACCTAAAACGGGTAAGATCAATCTTCTAATCCCATTTGTTGCCATGAGGGGGAGTCTTCCCCTTTGTCTCCTACCCTTCGTATGCCATTTTCTATGCCTTCCTCGTCTGCTCCTTTTCAGGTCTATAAGCAATCAATTGATAGATAGATTGTTCTTATGGCCTAGACACTTCATGTTATCTGTCAATGTCCCTGCTTCCTCATTTCTTCCAACTTGTGATGATTTATCTATTGCATTGAGCTGCAGTAAGCGTACTTGTACTCCATCTCCATATCGTATGCCATTTTCTATGCCTTCCTCGTCTGTTCCTCCTTTGCAGTTCTATAAGCAATCAATAGATAGATAGATTGTTTCTTATGGCTCAGACACTTCATGTTGTTTGTGAGATGTCCCCACTTCCTCATTTGTTCCAGCTTGTGATGATTTACCTATTGCCTTGAGCTGCAGTAAGTGTACTTGTACTCCATATCTTATTGCTAATTTTGTATCTCATAATCACCTTTCCACTTGACTTCATTCATTTGCTTGCACCTTGTCTTCTATTTCTGTTTCTTCATCTTATAAGTAAGTCATCTCTATGTCTAAATGAAACCATGCTGTGGATGAGGAAATGAGTGCTCTTCATAAGAATCAAAATTGGGAGCTTACTACCCTTGCTCGTGGAAAACAAACAGCTGGTTATCTCTAGGTTTACAAAGTGAAGTATCTCTCTGATGGTTCTGTTGAGCGTCTTAAAGAACATTTGGTGGCTAAAGGCTACACTAAGATGTATGGAATTGATTATTTTGAGACTTGTTCACCTGTGACTCGTAACTCCTTAACTTAGTCTGGATTCTTCTCTCTGTTGTTGTTAGTCGTTCATGGCCTTTGTGTCAGCTTGATAACAGATATGCCTTCCTTTATGGTGATCTCCAAAAGGAAGTGTTTGCGGATCAACCATCTGGTTATGTTATTACTGCAACAAGCATGGTGTTTGTTAGATAGCTGGATATACATTGTTGGGCTCATTTCCTAACAACTTAAGCTTTTGGGAGATTTGGTAACTTAATATGGTATTAGAGCTCTGGTTGGAAGAGGACTTGGGTTCAAGTCTCTCTGTTTGCATTTGCCCCCCGTTTGCATTCTGTTTCTCCCCTTCATATTCTGTTCTTCTCTCTCTTTGAAAATTTGCATCTCCACGAGTAAGACGGGGTTGCACATGAGGGAGGTGTTAGATAGCTTGATATACATTGTTGGGCCCATTCCCTAACAGCTTAAGCTTTATGGATGGTTGTAACTTAATATTTTGTCGCTTATGCAAGGCTTTGTATGGTCTCAAGCAGTCTCCGCGTGCCTGGTTTGATATGTTCAGCTCGGTTGTGCATGCATATGGTTTCATCATTCTACTTCATATCACCCCGTGTTTGTTCGCCACTTTCTCCTAGTTCTATTGTCTTGATTGACTACGTCGATAACATTATTATTTTAGGTGACGACTCTCTGTTGGTATTGCTGTCTGAAATGCCATTTAGGTCAGAAATTTCATACTCAGGACTTGGTTCTCGTTGGTACTTTCTTGGAATTGAAGTTGCTCGCTCTTCTAAGGGTATTACTCTCTCTCTCCGAGAAAATACGTGCTTGATCTTCTTTCCAATACTAGTCTTCTCGATGCTCGGCCTGTTGATACTCCTATTGTATGGACTTTGCTATTAAGCTTGATGCTGAACAAGGAGAGCTTTTCATGATGGTCGCTATTGGCGGTTTGTTGCTAAATTAATTTGTCTCACCTGTTACTTGTCTTGATATCACCTATGTTGTGGGTGTTGTTAATGATAGATTTTAGACAAAGAGAGATTTTATTGCAAAAGATAACAATAATACGAAGATAACAAGGTTTATATAGGCTAACCCTATTAACTTTAAGCAAACTCTAACAAAATAAAAAGACTACATACCCTTAAAATGAAAAAGGTAAAAAATATGTTACTGTTGCAATGATAGAGATAAAATATAAATAATCTAATATTTTTCACACTCTTCAAATTCAGGATGCGAGCGCAATATAAATAATCTAATATATTTCACACACTCCTCAAATTCAGGATGCGAGCGCAAGAGAGCATTGTGTGTTTGTTAAGGAGAAAGTGAAAGTGAGTCTTCGTGAAGAAGGAAGCCAACTGACGCGAGGGCAGAGCAAATGGTAAGTCAAGAGTGCCGAACTAGAGATTTTGGTGAACGAAGTGATAGTCAATCTCAGTATGCTTCGTATGCTCATGGAAAATGGAGTTGTGAGGAATCTGAATGGCGCTTTTGTTATCACGGTAAACAGGCGTGGGACAGTTGTTACCACTTAAGTTACCATGTTAAGTTACCAGTTGTCCCAGAAGTTTAAGCTATTTAAAAATGTGTCCAACAATATATATCAAGCTTTCTAACACCCTCCCTCACGTCTAATCCCTTCTTGCACGTGGAGATGCAAATTTTATAGATAGAGTGAAACAGAATATGAAGGGTAGTAGCAAAACGCAAACGGGGTACAAATGCGAACAAAAAGACTTGAACCCAAGACCTCTCACAATGAAAGCTCCAATACCATGATAGATTTGTTAAGTTACCACTAGTCCCAAAAGCTTAAGTGTTATAAAATTTGTCCAATAATGTATATCTAGCTATCTAACACCCTCGCTCACGTACAATTCTATTTTGCACGTAAAGATGCAAATTTTCAGAGATAGAGCATAACAAAATAAGAATGTGAGAAACATAATGCAAATAGAGAGACTTGAACCCAAGACCCCTCGTAACCAGAGCTCTAATACCACGTTAAGTCACCAACTCTTCCAAAAGTTTAAGCTGCTTGGAAATGGGCCCAACAATGTATTTCAAGTTATGTAATTCCCTCATGTGCAAATCTGTCTTGCACGTGAAGATGCAAATTTTCAGAGAGAGATAGAGCAGAACTGAATACGAATAGGAGAAATAGAATGCAAACGGGGAACAACTGCTAACAGGGAGACTTGAAGCCAAGACCTCTCGCAAATAGAACTCTGATAACATGTTAAGTTACCAACTCTTCTAAAAGTTCAAGGTGTTAGGAAATGGGCCCAACAATATATATCAAGCTATCTAACACTCTTCCTCTCGTGCAACCCCATCTTGCATGTGGAGATGCAAATTTTAATAGATAGGGTGAAATAGAATACAAAGGGGAGAAGCAGAATGCAACATGGGACAAATGCAAATAGAGAGACTTGAACCCAATACCTCTCACAACCAACACTTTGATACCATGTTAAGTTACTAGTAGTCCCAAAAGCTTAAACTGTTAGGAAATGGGCCCAACAATGTATATCAAGCCATCTAACAAGATTTCATACAAAGAGATATTGTATTGCAAAATATTGCAATAATACAAAGATAACAAGGTTTATATATGCTAACCCTATTAACCTTGAGCAATCACTAATGCGATTAAAGAATACATTACCCTAACAATGAAAAAGATAATGACTACACTACCCTCACAATGATAATGATTAAATATAAAACAACCTTAATATATAATTCACAATTAGTCAATGTATGCATGCTCCTCGCTATCACATTTTGAGGCAATGCCGTATTTTTCACTAAGAGTGCTCCTGGCCGAGGATTCTAATATCGACATTTAATTCCTTGGTTTGTTTCTCTCCCCTTTGGTTTCTATCAATTCTTACCTTCCCTTGGCTTGTTGTTCTCTTCAGCAGTTGGCTTTCAAGCTGGGCATGTTTGATCTATGCTCCAGCTTGAGGCAGATAATACTTTATTAGACCTTAGTTTATGTTGCGTAGGATACTTTTGTAATTCTCTTGGTTATTGGTATAAATACATGTGATGTATGGGAGCAGGTTAAGATTCCATTTCTTCTCCCTCATATATTTCAGCCACTCTTTCTTCTCTGTTGCTTCTCCTTACAAGCCGTAATTCTTATTTCAACATTCAACTGTTTCGACCGGTTAGGGTTTCAAGGTGGAAGATAGAGATGATTTGGGCGATTTTGTCCATTGACATTAGTTTGACTGAATTTGTTTTCATGCTCTCTCTCAAGACTGGCGTATGTTCTACAATTTCCACCTGCTCGGATAGAAAATGTAATGTTAGCACTTTATACCAGGGTTGCAGGATGGGATTGGATTGGGAATCCTGTGGGACCTCTAATACTTTGTTTGGTGTTGCAAAAAATGGGAGGATTGTTAATACCATGGGATTGTGAATCCCACAAAAGCATGGGATTACCCATCCTAAGGGGGGTTGGGTATTGGCAATCCTATCCCATGGGATTGGAAGGAATCCTCTCCTGTGCAAACTCCTCCCAGCTGTGCAAACCACCAAACCCCATGATCTAATCCTATCCTAGACAAAACAAACATGTTATTAACAATCCCATGATCTAATCCTGTGTAAAAACAAACATTGGAAAGGATTTGTCTCCTCATTAATAATCCCACCTTATAACCAATCCCAATCCTAATCCCATCTCATTACCAATCCCCCCAAAACGAAACCTCGTATCAAACGGGGCCTTAGTCCAAAGTCATAAGGGTCATTTATTTTTTGGTAAATTTCAGGGAGGTAATGCGCACGGCAGCCGTCCCACTGGGACAAAAGTGGATATTGCAGATTTTCATTGCCAAATCTTTGGTGCTATTCATTTGTGCTATTTGTTTTTATCTTCTCCATTTACTATTCCAAAAATGACGCATCTATGACAATCTAGAATGGTAGGTGTTTTTGGTGCATTTACATAATGCAACTAAATGAATTGTTAAATTTCATTCAAGTAGCTATATTAGGTCTCTGATGTCGCTAATCTAGAAACTTTCTACTTTTCTTTGAGGTTAGCAACATATAGAAGGCAATTATAATCAGCTCTGTGCATCAAACCTATGATTCATTTGTTCCACGTTGGCTATTTTTCTGTTGGGACATCGAAATTGTGTACACACATATAGCTGTACAGAATTGTTCTTTTGAATGGCACCTGGGATGTTTTTTGTGCATCGCTGTATTCACTTGTTTATGATGCTTTGCTTTCCAGCATGATTCGCCTATCAGATATGAGATTGATGTTAAGCTTGGGGCTACGCAGTGCAACATTATACTGAGCAGATTAAAGCCATGGATGCGCCTTCACTCCTCAAATGAGAAGAAAATGGTGCTTCAAGATGGGAGTTCTAACCCTGGAAGGCTGCATTCTAATGCTTCCAAAGGCATCATGTGGAGTTGTACCGTTTCAGCACCGGAGATGACTACTTTGCTTTATGGCCTGACTGGTTCGCCCCTATATCTTGTATGTGATTTCTTCAATTATTGTTTTTTTATGTTGGTTTCTTTGACATCCCAGGTTTATATGCAAAACATTTAACTAGTATGGATACCAGAGTCAATATTTCTGACCCCTAAAGGAATTATGCTTATTATTTCTCTTGCTAATGGTAGATTAGTTTTTGAAATGCTGAAGTTAAAACTTCAGTGTGGGCGGTGGCACTCCGGCCTACAATTGTCAAATTGACTGTCTTACATAATATACTGCTATGTAAAGACAAACAATTTGATTGAGAGGCAAAAAAGGAAACTACATATACATGAGATAACTAACATAACCTAATTACACAAATTACACAGTACACCCACAACTTAACACTCTCCCTCAAGTTGGTGCGAAGATATCAATCAAGCCCAACTTGAACACAATGGGGTGGAAACTCTTGCTGCCAAGCCCTTTTGTGAAAATGTTAGGTAATTGATTTTCAGATCGCACAAAAGGCGTCCATATCAATTCCTCGCTCAATTTTTCCTTGATGAAGTGCCTGTCAATCTCTATATGCTTCGTTCTGTCATGTTGAACGGGATTGTGTGCAATGTTTATGGCAGCTTTATTGTCACAGTAGAGTTTCATAGACCCACTATCAGAAATTCTCAAATCATGTAACAAGGTTTGAAGCCACAAGAGCCCACAAACACCATGAGCCATAGCTCTATACTCAGCTTCTGCGCTAGACTTGGCAACCACGGATTGCTTCTTACTTCGCCAAGTAACCAAATTTCCCCCAAGAAAAGTGCAGTAGCCAGAAGTAGAGAGTCCATCATCCATAGAACCAGCCCAATCAGCATCAGTAAATGCCTCCAACCGTAGGTGACCATGATTAGAGAACAAAATTTCTTTTCCTGGTATTGATTTGAGATATCTCAAAATACGATAAATTGCATCTAGGTGTGAAGTACGAGTATCATGCATAAATTGACTAACAATGCCTACTGCATAAGCAACATCCAGTCTAGTGTGAGCTATGTATATCAGTCAACCTTCCAGTCCCTGGTATCTCCCTTTATCAGTGCGCTCCCCTGCGTCTCCACTAAGATGATGATTTGCCTCAATAGGAGAATCTGCAGGTCTGCAACCCAACATACCTCTTTCTTCCAAGAGATCAAGTATATACTTCCGTTGGGAGATAAAAATTCCCTTATCAGACCTTGCCACTTCCATTCCAAGAAAGTATCTTAGTGATCCTAAATCCTTAATCTCAAATTCTTGAGCCAAGCTAGACTTGAGATTAAGAATCTCATTCACATCATTATTACATGTCATTATTATATCATCAACATAAACAATGAGGACAACAATCTTACCAACACCTTTCTTGATGAACATAGTATGATCTGCATGGCTCTGTTTGTATCCAAACCCTCAACATAGCCTTTCAAAACCTGTCAAACCAGGCTCTAGGTGACTGCTTCAACCCATAGAGAGCCTTTTTTAATCTACACACCTTTCCCTCAGTCTGAGATGAAGAAAAACCTGGTGGAATAGCCATATACACCTCCTCCTTTAACTTACCATGGAGAAATGCATTCTTCACATCAAACTGTTGGCGAGGCCAATTCAAATTAGCAGCGCAAGAGAGTAGAGCTCGCATAGAGTTCATCTTTGCTACTGGAGCAAACGTCTCCTCGAAGTCAATACCATAGGTTTGAGTGAAACCCTCGGCTACAAGCCTCGCCTTGTATTGCTCAATTGTACCACAAACATTTTGCTTAACAATGAAAGCCCATTTGCATCCCACTGGTTTCGTCCCTTCCAGAAGTGACACTAGCTCCCAAGTACTATTCTTTTTCAAAGCCGTCATCTCCTCTACCATAGCTCATTTCCACTTAGGTATCATGAATGCATCCTGCCAATTCTGTGGAATAGATATAGAAGAAAGAGACGAAACAAACGCATGGTACGAAGGAGATAAACGATCATAAGAGACAAACTGGGAGATGGGATGTTAAGTACATGATCTAACACTTTTTCGGAAAGCAATAGGAATATCATCAGAATTATTAAGAGGAGGTTCAATGAGAGAAGAGTCATTACCAGATGAGTCAGCTGAGGAGTTCGGAACTAGAATAGGCGATTGTGATTGACAAGGTGGTATCACACATGATGACTTCCTTTTTTTTCTTGCTGTAGGTTTTGAGGTTAGACCTTTGCAGCCGTTGTATACATTCCTCATCATTGTCACCAATGTCATGTGTCACTCTTTCAGTAGATATTTGTTCTTCTATAGACTTTTCCTTCTCCCCCTCACCAAGATTATACAATAGTTGC
Source organism: Vaccinium darrowii (assembly GCA_020921065.1). Lineage (NCBI taxonomy): Eukaryota > Viridiplantae > Streptophyta > Magnoliopsida > Ericales > Ericaceae > Vaccinium > Vaccinium darrowii. The sequence continues at coordinate 11,479,227 of CM037157.1, forward strand.
TCTCCCTCACCATAAAACATTTCTTCCTCCTGCCTATGCTTCCCCTGAAGAGATGTAGTGGAGGGAGAGAAAAAAGACTTTGTTTCCCAAAAAGAGACATCCATAAAAACAAAAAACTTCCTAGAGTGAGGATCATAACATTTATAGCCCTTTTGGGTAGGAGAGTACCCAACGAAAACTCATTTGTGGGCTTTGGGACCTAACTTGCCACCAGAGGGGTGAGGTGCATGAACGAAACACACACAACCAAAAACTCTTGAGGACAGAGTGGTGACCCGAAAATTGCTAGGGAGACACTTAATGGGAGTTTTAAAGTTGAGAACACTGGATGACATACGATTGATAAGATAAGTTGCAGTCAAAATCGCTTTCCCCATAAATAGTTGAGAACATTCATGTTGCCATGACGATTTTTGCGTTTAACAACTCCATTTGTTGTGGTGTGTCAACACAAGTCATCTGAAATAGAATACCATTCTCATCCAGAAATGCCCTAAAACTCCTGTCAATATACTCAGTTCCATTGTCACTACGGAGAATCTTAGCATGCATGTTAAACTGATTGCGTACCATCGCATGAAAAGATTTAAAACAAGAAAAAAATTTCACCTTTTGATTTAAGCAGATACACCAAGTGACACAAGAATAACAGTCAATAAAAGTGACAAACCACCGATAACCTTTAAGAGCAGTAAGAGGGGGAGGACCCCAAACATCAGAATGGATAACCATAAACAAAGAATCACTCCTTTTATTAATAGGCGCATAAAAAGAACGTTTATGTTTCTTAGGCTCACAAGCTTCACAAAAAAACTGAATCTGAGGACTATGTTTACTTAAATTAGGAAAAAGTTTCTCTAACATCCCAAAAGATGGATGATCCAATCTATGATGCCATTGATGTAACATAGAAAGAGCTGAACTCGTATCTGCTTGCAGAGCTAGACCACATGACAGAGATGAACGAGGTTGACGAGGTGCAGATTCCAAAAAATAGAGGCCATCATGGGCTTTACCACTGCCAATCACCTTCCCTGTACCCAGTTTCTGAAAAACACAATAAGTAGGAAAAAAGGTTACATAACAATTTGTAGAACGAGTAAGACTACTAATGGACAGAAGATTAGTGGCAAAATTTGGGATATGTAGAACTGAAGAAAGAGAAATAGAGGGAGAATAGTGAACGGAACCTTTCCCTGAAATTGCAGAGAATGACGCGTCTTCTATTCTGACCTTATCCTTACCAGAATAAATGGAGTAAGAATCAAACACGGAGGAACAACCTATCATATGATCTGAGGTACCAAAATCTATAATCCAAGGAATAGCAGAAGAGGCAGTGAACGCATTGGATGGGATACCTGTGTGAGCAAAATAGGATGAAGTGAGAGCTGCTGTGGAAGAGGAAGCAGTAGTAGATGAAGAATCAGCCCGAGCGATAAGGCGCTTGAGAGCTTGCATCTTGCCCTGAAAAAAACTACCAACATGATCAGAAGTCACCTAAGCCCCTACACTGAACCCAGAATCAGACGAGGTAGCACTATTGACTCTGAGGCATGGGCCTGGGCTTGAGAACGTACTGTTCCACGACCACCGCTTCCACCCCTTCGCCCACGAGGGGCTGACCATGCAACTTCCAGCAAAAATCCCTAGTATGGCCGGTGTTGCGGCAAGAATTACACCGAAGTGACTCACGATCAGTAGGCCCATTGCTAGTACCAGACTGTGACTTACCATTCTATGAAGTAGGAGCAAACCCATTACTAGAAGCAAATTGACCCTGAGGAATGGCAGCCAAGGTGGAGCGATCAGAAATAGGAGTATGCACCATAGCACCCCTCCTACTCTCCTCCTGCTGAACAATAGCATAAGCTTCACCCAAAGACGGAAACGGAACACGACCCAACACCTGCACTCTAATCGGATCATACTCCATGTCAAGGCCAACAAGAAAGTCATAAATACGCTCTTTTTCCAACCTCTTCAACCAATTAGCAGCATCAACATCACAATTGGCCTGAAAACCCTGATAGAAATCAAATTCCTGCCATGCCCCACTCAGCTCCGCATAATACATAGCCACGGGTCGATGGTGTTGATCCAATGTACGGAGTTTCTTCCTCAACTCAAAACACTGAGCATCATTACCCTGTGAGAATAGGTTTGGGCTACTGTAGTCCAAATCTTACGTGGGGTATCAAGAAGCATAAAAGTATGACGAATACTAGCTCTCATAGAGTTAAACAGCCAGGTGAGTTAAACAGCCAGGTCATAACTAAAGATTTTTTAGACTTGAATTTCTTAAGTGCAACAACCTCCTCAAGTTGAGTAACAGGACCCTCTATGAACTCTGACAACCCTTTGGCTTCAATGGCCAAAGTGAAAGTGCGAGACCAAATCTGGTAGTTTGTACCATCTAACTTAATAACACAAATATCCAAAGGCATATTCTCCAATTGCCTTTCAAATTGGTCTGACACATCCTTAGTGCGAGAGGACTCAGTTGGAACAATCTTTGAATCGCTAGACATAGTGAAATCAAATGGAAAACGATAAAAGGTCCTGGAAGTAACTCGAACAACAACCAAATAATGACAAAAAATAGGTTCTCGAGATTACCCAATAAACCTGAACCCAAACCGAGAACAACTAGTCAACGTAGAACCAAATCCGAGAACTATCAGTCAAGGTAGAGTACTGTAGATGTCAAACCGTGAACACCCAGCAACTTTCGAAACACCCAGTAACTTTAGAATGCTCTTTCGAATGCTACAGAAAGATTTGAAGAAGAACCAGCCAATTTTTAGGTTGAACAGAGTCCGTACAGCGTTCGCTGGAAGTTTCCTGGGTCGCCGGAGGACGGCGAAGGTCGCACAGTGGTCACCGGACGTCAGCGAGGGCTGTACGGTGGTCGGCAAGTCACGCCGAAGGATGTACAGTGGTTATCGGAAGGTACACAATGTTGTAAGGTTATCAGAGAGATCGAGTAGGTGGTTCTGTAAAAAATGAGATCTGAATGAGTGATGATAGGGTGACGATTTCGTCATACGGTCAACCGTGAGGTTTTATGGGTATCGAAGTATGGGTATGTGTTTTTGGGTAATGACTGTGAGGAATAGTGATGGAGATGGAGAAAACTCAATCCCAATAACGTGGAGAAAACTTACACGCGACAGCGTAGCACTAAGATCTTGAGCTCTGATACCATATAAACACAGACAATTTGATTGAGAGGCAAAAAAAAACTAGGGTTCTCTTCTCATTACTTGGCACTTTATCCACAATAAAAAAAAGGAAATTACGTGATGACCCTAAATATCAAACTAATTACATGAGAGAACTAACATAACCTAATTACACAAATTACACGGTACACCCACAACTTAACATGGTAGATTACAAAAATGGATGCAGTGAAATTCCATCATTATTGTTTCACTGTTTTAGTGTGGAGACATGGCATTTGCATCACTATTTCTAATCTCCGAGGTTCAGCAATGAGCCCTTCTTTTATCATTGTTGGGGCAAAGTTTCAATTGGGAAAAAGGGTGGAGCTACTATTGTTCAGTAAAATAATGGTGAGATAAAAAACAATTAGGGTTTAAATTTAAGCAGGACTAAGAATACAAGGATATACAAGTTTACTGATAGTAGGACCACATAGATAATCAGGTTGGAGGATTGGATACTCCCATGAAAGAAATTGTTTCCTTTATGTCGTACGTGAAAAGTTTGAAAGCTAACACCAGTTGGGGACATGTTGGAGAGATTTCTTTAATAGTATATCAGCCAAGACATTCATGGGTGGGGCTCGACATGAGCGAGCAGCAAGGTGTTCCAGCTTGGTGTGCTGTATACTAAAACTCACCTAGTCCTTGTCAGGGAAGCGAAGTCCCACGTTACCTGGTATGAAAATAATGTGCAGTACATGAGGGTGTTAAGGGAACCTTTATCTCAATAGCTAGCTTTTGGGGTTGAGGTCTACCGAAATCTGTTTCACAGTTACAAGCTATCTACAATAGACAAGCTTGGCTCCCAAGCTGTTCATGATTTTGGGTTTGTTAGCTTGCTAAGATGTGCTGGTGCAGCACATCATCTTGCACGCTACTCTTAGTACCAAACGGCTTGCTAAGTCAAAATGATGAAATATAATACCGCCTAACTCTTAAACACGTGTTAAATTTGTGGAAATGTTGTTTTTTTTTTTTTTTTTTGTGTTCCCGTTGTCTAAAGTTATTTTGTGTATTAGATAGTTAAATTTGTTTATGTGTTGATGTTCAAAGGAGGGCTTGTTTTGCAATGTTATTTTTTTCTATCCTATTGTTAATTCTTCAACAAAGTGTCAAGTAGCAATCAATCATCTATACATAGTACAATTGATGGCTTTCACACCCCCTAAATTTGCACAAACATTATTATATAGGGGGGTGCACGGGCCCTGTTGCCACCCGGAGTCCCCGGACATATCATCTCGGTTTTGGAAACTCATCCCCCGATTTCGAGCTACATCACGGGTCAAGTCGGATTGAGATTGCCGGTTCAATGTCGGTCTTTGGTTGGGTGAATCTGGTGAAGAATGAAGAACAAGAAAGGGAAAAGAACTACTATCAAATCCATGACGATTCTGGCACTGTGGTCATATGGAGAGAGAGAGAGAGAGAGGGAGAGAGATGAGTCTGATGAACACTAAATTTGACAAATCGATCTCTTTACTTCTTCTATCCTCTAAATGATAGATCGCGGCTGGGCTTAGAGCCTCAGACCAGACCAGCCTACGTATGTTGCCATATAAGCAAGTTTCATACCTATAGGAACATAATCAATGTAAAAAAACATAATATTTTACTATATCAAGGCTATACTTCTATTGTTATTATGAATCCTTAGTATCTATATACTTATGTATAGATGTTCCTCTTTGTGAAGTATAATTTTAGGGTTTCAGTTTACCGTTATTTATTTTTTATGTTCATGGTAGTTTAGGCTTAGTTTTCCATTTGATTTTAGCAATCCAGTTGCTAAAATCAACTATGATTTTAGCAAATGAGCTCAGCAGGTGCTAAAATCATGGTATTTCAAATCAAAAAATTTAGTGTTTCCGTGTATTATTTTTTGAATTTTTCACACCGAATTAAAGTACACAAGGAGTACTTTAATTTGGTGCGAAAAAAATCAAAAAATGATACACGGAACCACTTCATTTTTTATTTGAAATACCATGATTTTAGCACCTGCTGAACTCATTTGCTAAAATTTGGTCGATTTTAGCAACCCAGTTGCTAAAATCAAATGGAAAACTAAGCCTTAGTCCTTTTGTACTATTAGGGTTTCTCTAAGGTTATCGTTATTTATCTTTTATGTTTAGTGTAGTCTAGTCCTTTTGTATTATTAGGATTTTACCAAGGTTATTAGGATTATCCTATATAACCCCTTCATTATTCTTGTAGTTATTCAAGCTTTTCCAATGCAATAATATTGTACTTTAGTTTTCTCTCTCCCCTGTACGTCACATGGTATCAGAGCATAAGATCTAGGCATGTGGGATACTACCTCTCCATTGGGCAGCCTAAGGCTCGCCATATGTAATCCAGTTTCTTCATCGGTCACTGTTTGGTTACTGTTTGAACCTTTTGCACTGTTCACCAAAGGTCTTGTTCCTTTCTCCAGTCACACTGTTCATGGTCATTGTTCATCGCAAGTCGCAACTGCTTATCGCAGCTGTTCACCGCATCGTTCATGGATCACTGTTTATCACCACTGTTCATCGAAGGCCACAGCTGCCTGTCTATATGTTGACGTTCATGGATCACTGTTTATCACCACTGTTCATCGAAGGCCACAGCTGCCTGTCTATATGTTGATTCTCCCCCCCCCCCCCCCCCCCCCTCTCTCTCTCTCCGTGTGTTTCTTCGAACATTGTCGATATCAAATTTGGTATTCTGTATTTCAAAGGCAATGTTCTTCATCTTCACATCTCTCTCTCTCTCTCTCTCTGAACCAAATAGCATCTCTCCCCCTCTCTCTATTCGAAAACCCTAAGTAGTACAGATTGCATATCTCTCCTCTCTTCTGCACATCATTTTGTAGAATCTGCATCTACATATGTTCTTCCTCCCATCTGCATTTGTTCGGCATCTGTTCTTCCTCCTGTTTGCATATGTTTTTGGGTTCAGTTTGCAGTTTTTTTACTCTTCCTAAGTCGCATCTCATCTCCCTTTAACATTCTCTTTATCTCAGACGAACTCTTTATCCTCTCTTCATCAAACCTCTGATTAGCACTTGTTTGCAATTTTTGGCACTCAATTTGGATCTCCAATTGGTATTGTTTTGCCCAACTGCTTTGCAATGTTCAGCGCAGATCGCATAGTTAATTTGCATTTTGCAGTCGTTATTTCCTTTGCAAACTCTCGATGCTCTCCTGTCTCGTGTCATGAGTTTGAGAGAGAGAGAGAGAAAAAAGAGGAGGGGGGGGGGGGGGGGTATAATTTTAAGGGTTTCAGTTTATTGTTATTTATCTTTATATTCAGGGTAGTTTAGTCTTTTTGTATTATTAGGGTTTCGCTAAAGTTATTGTTATTTATCTTTTATGTTCAGGATAGTCTAGTCCTTTTGTATTGCTAGGTTTTTGCTAAGGTTATTAGGGTTAACCTATATAACCCCTTCATTACTGTTGTAATTATTCAAGCTTTTCCAATGCAAGAATATAACTTTAGTTTTCTCTCTCTCCTTTGCAAAGTCACACTCTTATGACCAAATCATTTACGATTTATAATTCGATTCCATTCATGATGATTAGTGTCTTTTTTAGTCCATTAACAATAACGATTGTTCTGGACATTGTTTTATTTTAATACAATTAACCATAGAAGGACTCTTAAGTGTGGAATTTGATTTTGATTTACATTTGATGCCTCGATCATGTAATCTGATGTGATCCAGTTCGTTCCTAAAATATGCAGTGACATACATGCCAAACATATGTATAGTATACATTGGTGTAATAATCATGTGAACTACATATATCAGCTGATGTGGCCTTTCCACATTACATTCTCATTCCACAGCTGTTTGAATGTACTTTTAATGGTTTCTGGCACATTGTTGTTGATAGTGTTGCCTCCTCCCATCATGGATTGAGTTTATGTATGGTTCCAAAAGACGAAAAATGTGCCCCATGGAAAATAGACTTTCACAGTGGCCTTCCCAATTTCAAGTGCACCTTTATAGAACCTTTAACTGCAGTACTTCATTTTTGTTGCTGTGATACATGAGACGTTATGTCTTCTAATATGCTACCTGTATGGCTGTATCATCGTATGTTTTTGTGTTTCTGTCCAGTTTATATGGCTTTTTGATACTGGAGATCAGACGTAAATCCTCTGGTTTTATGACGTAGTCTTTGACTCACTCTATGTTTCCGTTTTTGACTCAGAAGTGTCCATGTTCTATGAAGCAGAAGTTGTAATACACATGTAATCCCTTCATTCTTTGTGTGAATTAAATATATGTTTCTGAGAGCATTTTCATTTTTATTTCTGAATGCAGGGTTGCTCACAATCATCACATTTGTTTGCCAATAGTACAATTACAGGCACTTCAGTGCACATGGAACTTGGTGAACTAAATTTACACACAGCTGATGACTACGAAGAGTGCTTAAAAGAAAGTCTTTTTGGAGTGGAAACAAATACAGGTTGCACAACGCATATTGCAACAGTTAGCCTTGATTGGTTCAGAAAAGATGTGGAATCTCTTGAAAAAGATGGTCCTAAGAGCAAAGTGGTTCTCTTGGTTGAGGTGACTGGTGTGGGTGTTTACTTGACCTTCAGGCGTATTGAATCACTTCTATCGGTGGTACTATCCTTTAAATATTTCTTGAAATTGTTTTCTGCTTCTAGTAAAAAACCACCACAGAACCGAGGAGGCCACCGGTCCAAACCATCAGGGAAGGGGATTCAACGCTTAATATTTAAATTGGAAAGGTGCTCTATAAACTTTAGTGGTGACGTGGGCTTGGAGAACATGGTTATTGTGGACCCCAAACTTGTGAATTATGGATCTCAAGGTGGTCGAGTTATAGTTAGTGTCTCAGCTGATGGGGCACCACGTAGTGCAAACATAATGTCCACCATTTCTGATGAATGCAAGAAGTTGAAATATTGTCTGTGTCTTGACATTTTCCAGTTCAGTATGAGCATGGACAGGGAGAAACAATCGACACAGATGGAGCTTGAAAGAGCAAGATCTATCTATCAGGAGTACTTGGATGATAATAGGTCTGGTGCGATTTGTGCATTGTTTGACATGCAGAATGCAAAATTTCTGCAATCTGGTGGTCCTAAAGATATAACTATTCGCTATCTGTTCAGTGCTACGGATATTACGATCAGGTGGGAGCCAGATGCGCATATAGCATTGTTTGAGCTTGTCCTACACATGAAGTTGCTCATACATAATCAGAAGTTTCAAGGATTTGATGAAAGTCATATGGAAGACACTTCGAGTGTAAGGGAAAATGAACAGAAGAAAGAAACCTCAGTTGAATCAAAACAATATGGAATACAAAAGAAGAAAAGGGAATCTATTTTCGCTGTTGACCTTGAGAGGCTGAGCTTATCTGCCGAGGTTGGAGATGGGGTTGATGCCATGGTTAAGGTCCAATCAATTTTTACAGAGGATGCATCTATAGGTGTAGTTCTTGAAGGACTTGTGCTCAGTTTCAATGATGCAAGAGTATTTAAAAGCAGTCGGATACAAATATCTAGAGTTCCTAACATCTCTGCTGGTTCAACTCATGCTGAAACTGGGGCAGCGACTTCATGGGATTGGGTTATTCAAGGACTTGATGTCCATATTTGCATGCCATACAGATTGCAGTTGCGTGCAATTGATGATTCCATTGAGGAGATGTTGAGAGCTTTAAAGCTTATCACTGCTTCTAAAACCAAAGTGCTATTTCCAATGAAAGAACATAGTGCAAAACCTAAAAAGCCTAGGCCAACAAAATTTGGATGCGTGAAGTTTTCCATACATAAACTAACTGCGGACATTGAGGAAGAACCGTTCCAGGGTTGGCTTGATGAACACTATCAGTTAATGAAGAATGAGGCTTCTGAGTTATCTGTCAGACTGAAATTTCTTGATGAACTTATTTCAAAAGGCAGGCAATGTTCTGGAACTGCTGAAGCAATGGATTCTGCTCATAATGAAAATATACATTTTCCTGAAGGTGAGGAGATTGATGTTCGAAATGCTTCGGCTGTTAAGAAAATGGAGGAGGAGATTTATAAGCAATCATTCCAGTCGTATTACCAGGCATGTCAGAATCTTGTTCAGTCAGATGGATCAGGAGCTTGTAAAAGAGGGTTTCAAGCTGGTTTCAAGCCTAGCACTTCAAGAACATCCCTTCTTTCGATCTATGCTTCAGATTTAGATGTTAGCTTAACAAGCATCATTGGTGGTGATGATGGGATGTTAGAGATTATACAACAGCTTGATCCTGTCAGCCGAGAACTGAACATACCATTTTCTCGACTTTACGGGAAAACTGTTCTTTTGCGCATGTGTTCTCTTGTTGTTCAGTTAAGAAATTACACTTTGCCGCTTTTTTCTGCAACTTCTGGCAGCTGTGGAGGTCGCGTTTTGCTAGCTCAACAGGTCGTTTCTCGAAGCTACTTCCTTATCCATTTTTTTTTTCTTCTTTTGTCTTTCTTCAGTTTTGCTATTCCTGTTGTTACTTTTTCAGAGAAAAGGCTTAATGGTATTAATGACCAAACCAAACCAAACCGAGCCTTATGTCCTAATCATTTGGGGTCGGCTACATGAATCCTGTTTTTCCATTGAGCTCTATCTAGGGCAACCTCTTCACTTAGGTTTAGTAAGCCCAAGTCCTTTTGTATAATGACATCCAAAGTCAATTTAGGTCTTCTTCTTCCCCTAGCCCCACTATCCACTACTATCATATCACTCTTCTTGACTACTGTGTCTCGAGGTCTACGATAGATATGTCCAAACCACCTCAATCTATTCTCTCAGCTTATCTTGTAGGTAAAACTACTACATGATAAAATATTACAACGCTAATACATGGTTAAATAGAAAACCTAATGTTGCCCTCGTTAACTTGTTGATCACACATCCATTAAGTCTTACCAAAGGAGTTGTGCGGTGGCCGAAGTGTTAAACCGGTTTGAGTAGAAAACCCAATGTTGCTCTAGAGGCCAAATAGACTATCCTACCCTTAAGATAAACGAAACAAAATCTTAGCCTAAAATAGAACGATAGCTGTAGAAATATGAGACACCTCAAGAGTAGAGAGGTAATTCTTCTGTTGGTACATCCATAGGGAAGGGGTCAATAAGAATCAAATCCTTTGGCTGCAGGAGTAGTTTTAGGAGGAAGAGTAAAATTGGGAGACACTCTACAAAGATGACATGCCTAGATACATATGGCCTTTTGGTCACAGAATCATAACATCAATAGCCTTTTTGATTAATGTCATACCCTAAGAAGACACCTAAGACACAACGGTCACTAAGCTTAGTGCGATCTTTCTTGGGAAGAAGGACAAAATAAGTGGAACCAAACACTTGAAGGAGAGAGTAGTTAGGAACCTGACCATAGAGCCTGTCACGCCCTCAAATTTAATAACTCAAAAATAAATAAAATCCATGTGGAACAAGTCAAAGTCTCATAATTTCCATTAGAATAGTCAAAGTCAACATAATATAATCCCATCGTTCCAAATAATCAAGTTCTATCTACTAGCGTCCATAACCCGAATGCAAAAGTACAAAGTTTACAAGTTTTTACATTGATCAAAGAGTCAAAAGGATAACCATATGGAAGTTACAAAACCATCTTTCCAAAAATAAAATACAAAGATGGGAAAATAACTTCATGCATGAATGTGCTCCATATATGTATTACTCCACACGCATCCAACTTCATGCTCCATGCCGTGTACCTGAAAATTGATAGGTTGAGCTCACTAGCCCAGTAGGAAAACTACTCTACCAACGCTAGGTGTATAAACATGATGCATGCATGAAGATTATGGATAATATGGTGGACACGACCAAAGCATAGAATTAGAATGAACGGAAGACTATAACTCGACCACGAAGCAACCAAAGTGTATTCAAGTGTCCAAAATGTGTCAAAGTGTCCAAAATACGTCTAAGTATTCCAAAACAATCTTAAGTATCCAACCAAAGTCCAAGTAATTACCGAAATCCTCATTTTTCGCATATAGAAGTCACATTTCGCCAAATACACAAAATCAATCCAATTTCATCAAAACCGACATTTCATAAGAAAATTCTCATCAACTTTATTAGGGAAGTATCCCTCTGCCGGATTTCATGGGCTCCGTGCACCCCTGCCGGATTTCGTGGGCTCCGTACACCCCTGCCGGATTTCATGGGCTCCGTGCACCCCTGCCGGATTTCGCGGGCTCCGTGCACCCATGGCTAGGGACACCAAACGGGTGATCCCTAGAGTTCATTTTATCCAATAATATCAACTTAAAATCATTTGTCTTTCAAAAGTTCCCAAAAGTCTCATTTGTTCCAAAAATTCTCCATTTTCGCCAAAATGTGTCAACCGGCGCGTATTTAATACGTATGACCAAGGGATTCGTAAATTCATGTGTCAAAAGATTGGTTTTATGATTCCAAGGTGTATTCGAGGTTCAAAACGATGGTACGGGTCAAAGACACGAAGAAACGGACAATCGGAGGCCAAACGGGCAACAAGGAACAAAATTTTTTTTTTTGCTGAGGCATGGTCCGGACCACCAAATCCCCGTCCGGACTACCGGGTCAGAATGTGCGAAAAACTTGACAGATTTTGCAAAATGCCCTCAAACTCATTCCAAGGTCAAATTTTGATAATTTATGGCAAAATTTGGAAATGTAGAACATCAAATGGACTTCAAAGGAGTGCAAATCAATCATCAATTGCATCAAACAAGTGCTCAAATCATAGATCACAAAATTGAGCTCAAACAAACCCACTTATGGAGTAAATCATGATTTTCATGGAATTGAACAACAAGAGCAAGAGATATGCTATACATCACATAGATACAACTAGAGGGAGTAGAATTTGTCTTCCTACCTCAAGGATTTTGCTTGAAATGAGTGGATAGATGAAAACCCTAGCCTCCAATTGCTCCAACCCGAAATGTGAGCTTTCGGTGCGGAATCAATGCAACCCAAGCTTCAAAACGCGTAGAGGAGGTGATTTTTGGTGGGGTTTATGAAGGGAACTTGAGGACTTGGTGAATCTTTGAGCTTGGAGCAAGAGAAATGGAGGAAATGAGGGAGAGAGAGAGAGGATCAGCTGTTTGGGGAAGAGAGATGGCTGATTTTTGCTAAAATGCAAGACTAACTCATGTATATATACCCCCTACACTTTACACTTTCACCCCTAGACTTTCAAATGCATATTAAACACACCCAAATGTACTCTCCCACTATCACATTGACCTCTCTTAATCAAAATTCAATTCCTCACATTTATCCAACATTATTCCGGAAAATTTATGTAAAAATACAAGTCCTTACAGAGCCATAAGGGGAACTGTTACTAGAGAAGGGAAATGTGTTTAGGGTGTTAATTAACCCTAACACAACATAACTTTATTTATATTGGGAGCAACTTATTACAAGACTCAACTAAACCAATGTGGGATAGACTAATCACTACACATTATTCTAACACTCCCCCTCAAGCTGGAGAATAAATATCACTGTTGTTTAGTAGATAGAGAAAGGAAGAGAAAAGAAGAGTTGGGTGTTAATTAACCCTAACACATAAAAGCTTTATTTATATTATGAGACGACTAGATACATTACTTAGCTAGCCAATGTGGGACAAACACTACTAAGCACTAATAAGCTACTCTAACAATCCCCCTCAAGCTGGAGAATAAGTATTCAAAAAATCCCAGTTTGTTACATAAAAACTCTAAACACGGTTTAAAAAATGGTTTGGTGAAGATTTCAGTAGTCAACTAAGCCCCAGTAGAAACAAATGGAGTAGATAACACACCACCATCTATCTTCTCATGAACAATGTCACAATCAACTTCAATATGTTTCATTCTCTCATTGAAGGGATAATTTCAAAGAGACCCCTGAACTTTCTGACAATTAGCGATTTAACACCCGTACTTTAACTATTAACAAAACCACACCCGAACTTTATATTCCGTCAACAAAAAAGCCCCTGCCGTCCAATTCCGTCACGTTTTTAACCGAGGAGGCCTAATGGATGGACTTAACCGCGGTTTTGTCCGTTAAGTGCCCAAAACAACGTCGTTTTGGGCATAACTCAAAAAAAAAAAAAAAGTTCAGGGGTTTTTTGTTGACGTGCACTTACAAGATTTTTGTTGACATGCACTTACAAGATTTTTGTTGACGTGCACTTACAAGATTAAGATCCTATAATCTTAATGAAACCTTAAATGATTGGATCGGACACTTACATATATCCTATTGAGTTGAATTTTTCAGGGCTAACTCAAAAAAGTATTTTCAATTGTTTGGATCGGTCGTGTGGGATCCCGGAATGGGACCCACACACACACACACACACACACACACATATATATATATATATATATATATATATATATATATATATATATCCTATTGAATTAAGTTTTTTTTTGGGTGTCTATAGTCCAACTTTTTTAAAAACTTTACTAATTTTTCTGGATACATCTACTATAGACACACTTGAAAAGTAAAATTTGGCAAATTGTAGAAATTTTTTAAAAATATTTAAAATATTTCCAACTTTGACTTGATACTTAGACTATTTAATTTTATTGAGGTATTCTTCTGTTTTTACTGAATTCTTTTTACTTTCTAATAAGTGTGATCATGGTAAAGTTTTGGAAACGTTGGACTAAAAAAAAAAATTATATAATTTCGCATCTAATACTAATATGGTCGTAGCATGTGTGGGTCCCATTCCGGGATCCCACACGAACGATCCAAACCGCTGATTATTTTGAAAATACCTTGATTATTTTGAAAATACTTTTTTGAGTTAGCCCTGAAAAAATCAACTCAATAGGATATATGTAAGTGTCCGATCCAATCGTTTAAGGTTTCATTAAGATTATAGGATCTTAATCTTGTAAGTGTCCGTCAACAAAAAAGCCCCTAAACTCTTTCTTTTTTTTGAGTTATGCCTAAAATGACGTCGTTTTAGGCACTTGACGGACAAAACCACTATTAAGTCCATCCGTTAGGCCTCCTCGGTTAAAAATGTGACGGAATTGGACGGAAGGGGCTTTTTTGTTGACGGAATATAAAGTTCGGGTGTGGTTTTGTTAATAGTTAAAGTCCGGGTGTTAAATCGCTAATTGTCAAAAAAGTTCAGGGGTCTTTTTAAAAAATTTCCCTCATTGAATACCTTATTTGAAGCAATATGTATTGCCGCTTGATTACCACAATACATAGGAATAGGTTACTCCACATCAAAACCTAACTCCTTGAGTAAAGCTCTCAACCACGCAATCTCACAAGATGTGTGTGCCATGGCTCGATATTCCGCTTCTGCGCTAGACCTTACGACCATTGTTTGTTTCTTGCTTTTCGATGTGACCAAATTGCCTCCAACAAAAGTACAGTACCCGGTAGTGGACCGTCTATTAGATGGTGATCTTGCACAATCAGCGTCGGTAAAGGCTTCAATACGCAAATGACCATTAGACCGACAAAACATACCACGTCTAGGATTAGCCTTAAGATATTTCACAGTACGAAGATAAGCTTCCCAGTGTGGAAGTCGAGGAGTTGACAGAAACTGACCCACCATACTAACAACAAAAGAGATGTCAGGACTTGTATTGGTGGTAAGGTAATTCAACTTACCAACTAAGCGACGATACCAGTCTGGATGAGGAAATCTCCCCTTGATCAACCCAAAGTTTCACATTACGATCCATTGGTTCCCTGTGCAGGTGCCTATGAAATCAAGCTGCAATTCACATAGCATCCAACCTGGTGTTTCATGAGAGGACTAAACACATTGAAGTAGATTATCATCTTGTACGAGAAAAGTTGACTGGTGGAATGATTGCTACTCTGCCACCAATACCCAGTTAGCCGATATGTTTGTTACACCGTTGTTCAAGCCATGATTGGACCGTAGTCCCACATTGCTTAATTTTGTATGTAACGTGTTAAGTGATAATATAAATAAATCTTTCTCATGTTAGGGTTAATTAACACCCTACACTTCTTTGGGCAAGAACCTTCATCTGCAGAAAGAGTGGAAAAAGATGTTCGTGGAAGACTGGACATGCCAAATTTGCAGACTTTTTCTCGAAAGGAAAAGGAGAAGTCTACCTGTGCAGAGCCACTTGACCAATCTGTATCCCCTACTCCAGTCCCTGACTCTTCGATAATGATCCTTTCCATATTGATTTTGATGATCTTGATGCTCTTGTTGCTCTTAGAAAAGGAGTTAGAAAGTGTACACAACATCCAATCTCTTAGTTTGTTTCATATTCCTATTTATCTCCTTCGTATGCATTTGTCTCTTCTTTTTCTTCTATATCTATCGCACAGGGTTGGAAAGAAGCTATCATAATACCTAAGTGGAAAGAAGCTATGGCAAGGAGATGTCGGCCTTGAAAAAGAATGGCTCCTGGGAATTAGTGACTCTTCCAGAGGAAAAGAAACCAGTGGGATGTAAAGCCAGGCTTGTTGAGAGATATAAGGCAGATGGGGCAGTTGAGAGATATAAAGCTAGGCTTGTTGCTAAAGGCTTTACTCAAACATATGGTATTGACTATGAGGAGACCTTTGCTCCTATGGCCAAGATGAATTCTGTTCAGACCTTGCTTTCTTGTGCTGCTATTTTGGATTGGCCTTTTCAACAGTTTGATGTGAAGAATGCATTTCTCCATGGTGACTTAGAGGAAAAAGTAGACATGAACATACCGCCAGGTTTTTCCTCCTCTGCGATAGAAGGAAAAGTGCATAAATTGAGAAAGGTTCTTTGTGAATTGAAGAGTCTCCTAGAGCATGGTTTGACGGGTTTCTCAAAGCCATGTTGAGATTTGGATACAAGCAGAGTCATGTTGATCATACTATGTTCATCACGAGAAGTAATGGTAAGATTGCTATTCTTATTGTTTGTGGATGACATAATAATGACAAATGATGATATGGATGAGATACTAAGCCTTAAGGCTGTTCTTGCTTAAGAGTTTGAGATTAAGGATTTGGGATTGATGAAGTACTTTCTTGGAATGGAGGTGGCTAGATTTGATAGAGGGACTTTTATATTCGAAAGTACATCCTTGATCTCTTGAAAGAAACTAGTGTGTTGGGATGTAAGCCAACCGGCTCTCCCATTGAGGCCAATCATCATCTTGGTAGCAATGTGGGGGAGCATACAGATAAAGAGATATATCAGAGACTTGTGGGTCGCCTGATATACTTATCTCACACTAGACCAGATATTTCATATGCTGTGGGGGTTGTTAGCCAGTTTATGCATGATCCTCGTACTGTGCATCTTGATGCAATTTATCGTGTCTTGAGGTATCTGGAATCTGCCCTATGTAAAGGAATTTTGTTTTCCAATCATGGTCGCTTGAGATTGGTAGCTTTCACCGATGCAGACTGGGCTAGTTCTGTTGATGATAGGCGATCTACTTTTGGCTCTTGCACCTTCCTTGGAGGAAATCTGATTACTTGGAGGAGTAAGAAGCATTCAGTGGTGGCCAAATCTAGTGCAGAGGCTGAGTACAAAGCTATTGCTCATGGTGTTTGTGAGCTTTTATGGAGCCAAACCTTTTTGCGAGATTTGAGATTTCCTGACAGTGGTCCTATGAAGCTTGACTGTGACAATAAAGCTGCCATCAACATTGCTTATAACCCTGTTCAACATGATTGAACAAAGCATATAGAAATTGACAGGCATTTCATCAAGGAGAAGTTGAGCAATGGTTTGATATGTATGCTGATCGTGTCGTACCATATCAAAATTAAATTTATAAAAACAAGGAATTAACCTTTATTCAAAAGAACAGTGGTTAAGTCTGAGGTCATCCGTAGGGACAGATTGGCTAAATTATGTTTGTTTCGATTAGCTTTTAATTTAATCAGAAAAAAAGATTGGTTTGATTGATTTTGAGAATTATTAAACTAAAACGAGTAATTAAAATGATACAAATTGATGGAGAAGGAATCTAGTGTTTAGAATCCACTCTAGCCTTGTAACCATGACTTGCATAGATTAGGTTAATACTCGAATCACAAGGGATTATTGCTAGGGCTTTCAATCCCATCGATATTCATCAAGAAAATATGTGATTGTTAAAAGACACACACTATCCCATAGCACAGACCGTCTCACAGTGCGGCACGATCCATCTTCGGAGCATAATCTATCTCAGAACTCCAAACACACGCTGAAAACAATTATATGAATGGGTATTTGAAAGCCAGCATACAAATACGCAACAGGTTGAAAGAATGAAAATACGATTTCATTCATCTTATGAAACCAAATTCTGAACATATAATTCGATTCGATTAAAACTCTAACCTACGCAAAATAAAATGGTTACTTGGCATAGAGCTTTTTCATCCTCCCCCTAAATAGGGGGTTTAGCCAGCCATGGAGAGAATTGAAATGCTTGAAATCAAAGAACTCGAGAAGAACATGAAGAACAATGAGTTTACAGCTGCCTCTTGAAATAATTCCGAACCCTAAACTAATGTTTTGAAGTTCTATTTATACTAGGAGACCTAACAATCACACAAAACGCGTCCAAAATGCTGATTTCCGTGCCCGTTCGTCCGGACCAGGGTACGGGTGGTCCGAACCAGAGAAGGTGGGAGTTGTACGTGGAATGCTTCGTCTGGACCAAGAGTTTCAGCTGTCCGGACGAGGGGTGTTGCAAGCTAGATTTTGATGTGTTGAGTGCTAGTCCAGAATAGGAATGTGTTGGTCTGGACCAGAGATGCTGCAACTTGAGTTTCCACTCGTCTTTTACGCCTCTTCTCATCCTCGATGCTTCTAAATCACTCCAAAGCATGTTCTGTCAAGTTCTTGAGCTTCTAAGGCCTGAAACACCATAAACCAACTAATGTTAGTCAACTGACTAAGTAAACGAACTTAACAAGGCATGAATTGAAAGGATTTATGGGTGCTTTTCGGCACCTATCATATGCCTTTCGTGAGATCAGAAGACCAGTTAGCTGATGTATTTATGAACGGTCTTATCAGTAAAAGTTTTCACCCTATTGTGTTCAAGTTGGGCTTGATAGATATCTTTTTTACCAACTTGACGAGGAATGTTAAGGGTTTACTTGTCATGTATATAGTTCCTAGGGGTAGTTTAGTCCTTGTATCTTCTTTGTCTATATACATCAACGAAAGAGAGGAAGCCTTAACACCTTATGAAAGATATACGTTTATCTCTCTCTCTACAATGTTTACATGCTTTTAGAGAAAAAATATTCCCCACCCAAGTCAAATCAAAGAATTTTAACAGATGTAGAAACTGGGTTTGAACCATGGCATGAAAAATGATAAATCTTAAAGAAATCATATTTGTGGTTCATCAAGTAAGCCAAGAATACATATGAAAGTCATCAACAAACAAAACATACTAAACAAAAACCACCTTTAGTTGCAATCGGGGATGGACCCCATAAATCAGTATGAACAATCTGAAAAGGAGAAGTGGAAATTGAATTACTTTTATTAAAAAGAAAATCGGACATTTTTGAAAACTTACAACCACTGCGTTCAGAAATATCACTAACAGAAATGTGTCCCAAATGACAGGGCTTAACCAAAAGTTTTAGACATTCACTAGACAAATGTCTGAACCTAGAATGCCAAAGATAAAACGGAGAGGACTTCTGATCTAAAAAAAATGACGACGCAACAGTGGAAGATGACTCTATCGGGATATGCAAGTGCTCCAAAATATAGAGATCACCAAAGATTGAAGTTGTTAGGAAATGGGCTTAACAATGTATATCAAGCTATCTAACACCTTCCTCACGTGCAGCTCTGTCTAGCTTTGGGGTTTAGCTCTACCCAAGACCGTGTAACATGGTATCAGAGCTAGGTACCAAAGATGGGTAGGGTGCCTATTTCTAGCCTGCATGCGGCAAGTGCTTTCGAGTGAGCACTCTGCATGCGAGGAAACCCTCATGAGCTAGCTTTTGGGGTTGAGTTCTACCCAAGACCATGTAATAGGAATTCCAATCCTGTTCAACATAACCAAAAGAAGAAAAGATATCAAAACAGAAGTCGGATATTCGGCTAATCGAAAGAAGGCTTAATGATAAATGATGATCATAAAAGACATTAGGATAGACGGTAAGGGGGATGAAGTAGAGAGGATGGACCCAATCGAAACGACATGAATAGGAAAAGTATTGGCGGTGGCAATACTAATAGGGGAAGTAGGAGACAATTACTAGCCAGGTTTGGGCGACCATTGCAAACCTATGTTGCATTCCCCTTGGTCCTGCGGCTCTTTGGTCTCAAAAGCTTGCTTGGTTCGACTCTCATTTCATAGGTCTCCTTCAGCAATTATTGGGCAAGTCAGATTTGAAGTAAGGGTCAAAGCTTCCCGAAGCAGGAACATTAAACCTACCCCTCTATCCACTCAGCTCAGCCAAAATTGGCGCATTTCTTTCTAGGCTTTTTCTATTGTATATGCTTTAGTGTCTTTTTGGTTCACATTTCTTGTACAGGCTCATGCCTAAGTGTTTGTTCCACTGTGGATTCTTCCTTTGGTTTCTAATACAACGGTTAATTACCAAAACAAACAAACAAAAAAATTACTATGAAGAGACAAATCAGGGGTCATATGATGAAAAAAACCATAATAAAAAATCCTAGTGGTGGGAAAGTTCCTGCGTTGTAGGAACCATGCAAGATTGAGTGAGTGGTGGTCATAGCAGAAGCTTGGGAAGAATCCCCCTGAATGGCTCCCATGTAAGCCTGATATTGCTGATAGAGGTCAAAATCATACGTAGGAGAAGATGGCACAACACTAGAGGTAGGTACTGCTAAGGCTACAGGATGGCGAGAATGTTGCTGTGGTGCTCGAGATCCTGATGAAACAAGTGAATAAGAAGCATTTCAGCCCTTTGGCTGGACATGCTTAGGCGCATGCTTCTAATGATTCTTCTGGTGGCAATAGCTACTCATCCATAGGAATTCGGGGCTTACGCTTGCCCGTAACCTGATACCATGTAAATGTGCAGAGGAGAAAAAAGAGACAAAATATATTGTTGAATAGTTATTGTGTTACAATGCTAAACAGATGTTTAAAAAGAGAACCTAGAATCCTTAAGATAATCTATGCCTAAAATAGATAACAATGAGTTGATGTTACATATACGTTCACGTGCCCTTCAAACTTCTTTTTCTCTCCATTCCAAGGTGTAACCTAGGTGAGAGAACTTGATGGTTTTTTAAGTTATCCACGTAACAACAAATGGCATTGTGGATGTATTGTTACTTTGAGAAGGATTTTCAATGCTGGTTTTCTCCCTTTGAAAGCTTAAACAATTTCGTTTGACTACTGGAATCTGTCTTGTTATCATATTTTAGTTATGACTATAGAGTTCTTGATTGAACTTTGTAATTGAATGGTCCTCAATTTATTGCAGGCAACATGCTTTCAGCCCCAAATTTACCAAAATGTATTCATCGGGAGATGGAGGAAGGTTCGCATGCTTCGTTCAGCTACTGGCACTACTCCACCAATGAAAACGTACTTAGATTTGCCTATACATTTTCAGAAGGCAGATGTTGCCTTTGGAGTTGGTTTTGAGCCAGCTTTTGCCGATATCAGCTATGCTTTTACTGTAGCTCTTCGTAGGGCTAATCTAAGCATGAGGAACCCTAATGGTTTCAATGTTCAACCACCAAGAAAGGAACGAAGCTTACCATGGTGGGATGATATGAGAAACTACATTCATGGGAATGTAACCTTGTTCATGTCTGAGACCAGATGGAATCTTCTTGCCACAACTGATCCTTACGAGAAGTGTGACAAACTTCAAATCATTTCTTGTCATATGGAAATCCGGCAGTCAGATGGTTGTGTTTATGTATCTGTCAAGGATTTTAAGATTTTGTCGAGCACTTTGGAGACTTTTCTAAAGAACTGCAACCTAGAACTTCCTATTGGCACATCTGATGCTCTCCTAAAGGCCCCATCCTTTACTCTTGAAGTGACAATGGAATGGGATTGTGAATCCGGCAATCCCATGAATCACTACTTGTTTGCACTCCCACATGAAGGTGTACTTCGTGAAAAAGTTTTTGATCCCTTCAGATCTACTTCTCTCTCCCTGAGGTTGGACTTCTCACTAAGGCCCTCTCTTCCCTCAAGTGAGTGTCAATCACTATCCTCCACCATGGGAGATGATGCTATCATCAGTGGTGCTTCTTATGATAGAATACTCAGGTCAGAATATCTTTCAACTGATTCACCAACCATTGTAGTTGGTGCTCATGATTTAGTATGGCTAATTAAATTCTGGAACATGAATTTCATACCTCCTCATAAGTTGAGAACCTTTTCGCGGTGGCCTCGTTTTGGAATTCCAAGAGTCTCCAGATCAGGCAATCTGTCATTAGAAAGGGTGATGACAGAATTCATGTTTCGGATTGACGCAACTCCGATCGGTATAAAGCATGTGCCTTTGGATGATAATGATCCAGCCAAAGGACTTACGTTTAAAATGTCAAAGCTGAAATGTGAACTTTGCTTTAGTCGGGGTAAGCAAAAATATACCTTTGAAAGCAAGCGTGATCCTCTTGATCTTGTTTACCTGGGTGTTGACCTTCACATGCCTAAAGCAAGTCTAAATAAAGAAGATTGCATGAGTGTTGCAGAAGTACTTCAAATCACTAGGAAAAGTCCTAAGTCTGTGCCAATGGGTAAATCTACAAATGAAAAATGTGGCTTTACTAGTGGCTGCATAGAGAAGAGCAGTGATGAGGGATTTCTGTTATCATCGGATTATTTCACAATCAGACGGCAAGCAGCAAATGCCGATCCTGAAAGGTTATCAACATGGCAGGAAGCAGGAAGAAGAAATCTTGGGATGACATACATCAGGTCTGAGTTTGAAAACGAGAGTAAGAGTAATGACCACACCCAATCAGATCTCAGTGATGATGATGGTTATAATGTGGTAATAGCTGACAATTGTCAACGCATTTTTGTATACGGCCTCAAGCTCTTGTGGACTTTGGAAAATAGAGATGCTGTGTGTTCCTGGGTTGCTGTAATATCTAAGGCATTTAAACCTCCAAAACTTTCTCCTTCTCGGCTGCACGCACAAATGAAGTTGAATGAGGGCAAACAGGTTGTTAATGAACCTGAAATGCTTCAAGATGATTTAACAAATCCTCCAATTAATCAAGGTGGCAGTTCCCCTACACCACTTGCTGCAACTTCAGGATCGCCTTCATCTCTACCTCAGGCAGTTAAACGAGAGAACTCTTCATCTGGTGCAGTTGGTAAGTTCCGAGCACACCCAAAAAATATTCCTCTGGACTTCAATTTTAGATTTTCCTTTGTCTACTTATATAATTTTATGCTGAGGCATTTCTTTCTATAACGAGTGTTTTTCTGCTGATCTGGTTTATTAGGACCTTACGCAGTATATCATCATCATGCCATCATTGCAATAGGATAGGCCTATTTCTACCTATATTTGACAACAAAGTGTTTAATTTCTTGTATGCATTGAATTACAAAAGATTTCAGTTAAGGAGGATTCATTTTGCCTTACCACCAGCAAATAACAGAAGCAATCATGATTCTGAGGAGGAGGGGACTCAACATTTCATGGTGAATATTGTAGAACCACAATTCAATCTTCACTCAGAAGATTCCAATGTAAGTTCTATAGAAAACTGCAGCACTAGAGCTGACATCTCTGTGTTGATTTTGGATTTTTTTGTGTTTCTTGTCTCATTTCATAGTCTTTTTTTTTTTTTTTTGGTTGATATATTCGTTGAAATAAGTAGGGTAGGTGTACCTGAAATTGATCTTTTGTCCTTCCGTCTCTCCTTAGACACCGTTGCAAAATTTCTATGTTGATATTTTCCTACCAGTTTTGAATATGTGCATCCTTCATTAATTACTTCAGTTGCAAGTGGCAAAGCTGGCTTTCATTATGAGCTGATCTTTTTGTTGTATTTAGTAGTTTATGGAATTTCCAAGGACAATTAATATCCGGGAAACAGAATCACTGGGACCATGTGAGTTATGAAATTCATGTTGTATGAAAAAGCTGATAAACATCTTGACCTCTGTCAATATTTGAAGTCATGTTCATGAGTACTCAATTGTAGACTTATCTACCAATTAATTAATCATTACAATTTTCAACACGATCTTATGATTTTATCTGTGCTTTTCTATTTCTTAGACTAGTCTTGACAAGAATTTAGCATGGTTCTGGCTTCATGAAATACAAATTCTAGGGCTCTTCCTGAGCTTCAAATTGGTAAATATATTTTGGAAAACTTAAGCCAAAAATTACTTCTTGTCTTGATTCGTTTAGTGATACTAAATATGGGGTTATGCAATTGTTATTTGTAGATTCTGACTTAAGCTTAATATCAATTGCCTATCAATGATCCGTGAAGATCTTTTTTCTTCTCTCTTTCTCTATGAAATTCACAATTAATTATGTTAGTCAAATGTTTGAAGCCTATATTTCAAGTTCATTCTCGGAGTTTTTTAACTGAAGGAAATATAACATAAAAGATTCTATTTTATTCTAGTCCCCCCTCCCCAACTGCTCCTTATTTCACTTTCCCAGTTTATTACAAGAGTTCTGTAACTGTTGGGACTCATAAAAACCTTCCATTTTATTCATGTCCAACCTCTGTCCCTCCCAAACTGCTTCTTTATTTCAATTCCGGACTTTCTCTTTCATGGCTTTAAGCCTTTAATCTTCAACCGAAGTATGTGGACTTTCCTTGAACTGAAAAGGAAGAACCACTAAGAAGCTAGGAGTAAATTATCCCTCACTCTTAGTTCTACCACTGTAGTCACTCATCTCGATCTCCACAAACTTTTTCCACACATTATTTTGTGTTTAGTGGACGTTACAAACAGGCATTTTTTAGTGTGGTGATGAGCAAGTCACTCTGTCAGGAAAAAATGCTTCTAAATTGTCCTGATTACTGTCATGCCACTGGTTTGTATTCGTTAGATTGTTTTCTTAATGAGTTGATGTTTCATTGTTACTGTTGTGAGATTCTTCTCTTGCATCATTTTAAGGAAATATTAACGATCAAAAATAAAATGATCAATTGACTCTGGTAGAGAGTAGCTCGTGTTCGTGACTCTGTCTACAATGGACCTGCCATTTATTGTGTTGTGTACTTGTTGGTTGCCATGGCTTGCAGTGAGCACTTTCATTGTTTCTTCACGTTTCATGGCATAATTTTCATCTCCACTTACCTTGTGCATGGATGGGATAATCCAGTAAGAAAAGTATTTCATGATAGGATTGGTTCGAAACCTTTTTTTGTCACTCTTCCACCAGAAAAACCTCTTTCCCTCTTCTGGTGGTCTGTAGCCATTTCATATGAGGTCAGGTCAGGGAAAGTATACTTGCATAGTACTATCTGGACAATTCTGACCAGGGTGCTTGTATTATTGCTAAGAAAAAATAGGCCATAGTTATCATTACTATTTTGCTCTCATAAATAACGATGCCATAGGATCTTTTCAAAAGACTTTGTATCCAAGTAGTTGGAACTTTGATTTAACAATTTGAATGGCTGCATTATTGTGTTTCCCATGATAAAAGTAATCAACGAAGCTGGTTTGCAATTCAGAAGTTCTATCCACACAGCATTTATGTACTATACCAGTTACACTTTTTGTTTGTTTGTCAACAGGGTAGATTTCTGCTTGCTGCTGATAGTGGTCGTGTTTTAGCACGTTCATTCCATTCAGTTCTTCACTTTGGCCACAAACTAATTGGACAAGCTCTTGGTACTGGAAATGTACATGTTCTAGATGGTCATCCTGAAATGACATGGAACCACATGGAATTTTCGGTGATGTTGGAGCACGTGCAGGCTCATGTTGCACCAACTGATGTTGACCCAGGGGCTGGACTCCAGTGGCTTCCAAAAATCCATAGGAGTTCACACATCAGAAAGCGCACTGGTGCTTTACTCGAAAGAGTGTTTGTGCCTTGTGATATGTACTTCTGCTACACAAGGCATAAAGGCCGTACGGGGGAATTAAAGGTACACACTCTATAGAAGTTTTTGCTTGCGACCTTAACTTGCGTTGTAATTTAGGATGCCTGAAGTGTAGGGCTAGGTGTCGCTTAATACCTGGTAAGACTGGAGTCAAATCCACAGAGGCCGAATATGCGTGAAATTTGACTTGCGAGTGAAGTTTTTAGCCTTGAAGCGGCCAACTAAATTGGTGATTTGTTTGGTGGAATTCTCTTAACTTCGTGAATGACTTGGAGGTTGATAAAGGACTAATTAAACTAAGGCAAAGTCTAGGGGATCATAACTACCACGAGTCCACGACTAAAGCTAATCCGTTCCTCTCTTGATAACCAACTCGGGACATCGTCAAATGCTCCCAAACGGAAGATTTAGAGCTGAAAACCATTTGACTAGAAAAGGTATTTAGCAAAGATTAGGGTTTTCTCAATTCATTTGGCAAACGTTTAAATTGATATCACACGTGCCAAGTAGACAATCCCTTGCCTACGTGTGATCAATGGGATTAACAAACCCAAACTTTGGTACATAAAATTAAACCCTAACTCTTTGATCAACAAGAAATGTATGCTTCTTAACGAGAAGAACGGATTAAACCCGAGTCATGGAGTGTTAATCACCCCATGACTAAGCCTATTTAAACTACTCACTCATAGCAATGGAAAATAAGACTACAAATTTAAAGGAAATAAAGAACATGACATACAAGAAAATAAACTAGATTTATGTAGAGATCCAAATAGTAGCTACAACTTTAATACACAAGAAATTAACAAAACATGAATGCTTACATGAAGAGAGAGAGAGAGAGAGAGAGAGAGAGAGAGAGAGCTTACAACAATGGAGGAAATTTTACTTAAAGCTAGAGTAGTCCTAAGGGGAGAGAGAGAGAGAGAGAGAGAGAGGTATTTATACACAAACCCCTTTTCTCTTGGTAAATATCCAAAAACATTCCATAAATGGAAGACTTTCCATAAGTGGAAAGTCATGTCATAAAGTAGCTTTAAATCTGCCAGAAATTGCCTAGGTATCGATACCTGCCTTCAAAATAATTCCCCCGTAGAGCCTAGGTATCGATACCTCCTACATGGGGTATCGATACCCAGCTATCTGCTCAGACTGGGACCAATGAGGTATCGATATCTCCTCTCTGGGGTATCGATACCTATGCCTTCTTGGCTTGTTCTTCCCTTGGCCCTTGCGTGCTCCGGACTTCCTCCAAAGCACTTCAAATCATCGTGCAGCCTTCGGGAGGGGTGACACTTGGTCTCGTGGATGCTTGAATACTACCGGATTCCCTCAGGAGTCTTTGTAAGCCTTGG
Source organism: Vaccinium darrowii (assembly GCA_020921065.1). NCBI lineage: Eukaryota > Viridiplantae > Streptophyta > Magnoliopsida > Ericales > Ericaceae > Vaccinium > Vaccinium darrowii. The sequence goes on from CM037157.1 coordinate 11,505,839, forward strand.
ACACGGCTTTAGCTTCCGGCTTGATCTTGTGCCCTCTAAACTTTCTGAGCCTTAGCCAAATCTTCATTCCTTGGCTCTTTAGGCTCAGTCGTGGGATGCCATGAGGCACTTGGCCCTCGGATTCTTTGGAATGCTTCCCAATGCGCTTCGAAACACACTCATTCACTTGTTTAGCCTGAAACTATCAAAAACAACTGTACAAGCAACATCAATCATAAAAAGCAATATAAGGCGTGTGTGTGTGATCAAAATGAGTAAAATAAGCCTTGCTATATACAATATCTGCGGCTTATCAATTTTTCAAATTGGATAAACAGTTTCTACAATTTCCACTCATTATTATTTTTTGCTGTATTCTTTTTGTTATTAGATATAAGAAAAGTGTATAGGGTGTTAAATTAACCCTAACACAAGAGAACTTTATTTATATTGTCACGAGACATGTTACATAATATAACTAAGCAATGTGGGACAAAACATATAAACTATTCTAACACTCCCCCTCAAGCTGGAGAGTAAATATCAATAAGACCCAGCTTGTCACAAAGCAACTCCAATCGTGGTTTGAATAATGGCTTAGTGAACATATCAGCTAACTGGGCACCAGTAGACACAAATGGAGTAGCAATCACTCCACCAGTCAACTTTTCTCGTACAAGATGACAATCTACTTCAATGTGTTTAGTCCTCTCATGAAACACCGGATTGGATGCTATATGGATTGCAGCTTGATTATCACAATACAAATTCATAGGCACCTGCACAGGAAATCCTATCTCTTCAAGAAACGAACGTATCCACACAACCTCACATGTCGTATGAGCCATTGCTCTATACTCTGCCTCAGCACTAGACCGCGCAACTACTGTCTGCTTCTTACTTTTCCAATTAATAAGGTTTCCACCAAGAAAGATACAATATCCTGTAGTGGATCTCCTGTCAGATGGGTCACCAGCCCAATCAGAGTCAGTGAAGGCCTCAACCCGCAAGTGTCCACTAGCTCTGTAAAACAAACCACGTCCTGGGTGAGCTTTGAGATACCTCACAATTCCTAGAATAGCCTCCCAGTGTGGAAGGCGGGGAGCCGACATAAATTGGCTAACCAAACTAACTGCAAACGAGATATCTGGACGAGTAACGGTATGATAATTCAACTTCCCAACCAAGCGACGATATTGATCAGGACTAGAGAGCAACTCCCCCTGATCAACACACAGTTTAACATTAGGGTCCATAGGAGTCTCAACAGGCTTTGACCCCAGTAAACCCGTCTCATCTAAAATATCCAATACATATTTCCGCTGTGATAGATTAACACCATGCTTAGACCGCGCTACCTCGATACCCAAGAAATATCTCAATTTGCCTAAGTCTTTGGTATGAAATTGATGCTGTAGGAAAAGCTTCAACTCATCAATACCTGTCTGATCATCACCAGTAATAATGATATCATCTACATAAACAATCAATAATATTTTCCCTCGGTCAGATGTGAGAGAAAAAACAGAATGATCAGAATGACAGCGCTTCATACCAAATCGCAAGACAGCATCACTAAACTTCCCAAACCAATCCCTCGGAGATTGTTTAAGCCCATAAAGAGCTTTCTGAAGACGACATACCTGAGAAGGCTCCCCCTGAGCAACAAACCCCGGTGGTTGCTCCATATAAACCTCCTCAACAAGATCCCCATGCAAGAAAGCATTCTTGACATCCAACTGAAACAAGGGCCAGCCAAGATTGGCAGCAAGAGAGATAAGAAGGCGAACAGAGCCAAGCTTGGCAACGGGGGAAAACGTCTCTGCATAATCGACACCATAAGTCTGGGTGTAGCCCTTGGCTACAAGACGAGCTTTGTAACGCTCAACAGTCCCATCAGGATGATATTTCACAGTGAACACCCAGCGACACCCAACAGTAGTCTTTCCAGGAGGAATAGGGACCAACGTCCAAGTATTATTGCTATGAAGAGCAGACATCTCCTCCTCCATAGCTGTCCGCCACTCAGAAATAGACAAGGCTTCCTGAACAGTGTTAGGAACAAAAACAGAAGACACAGAAGTAGCAAAAGCACGAAGGGATGGAGAAAGATGTTTATAAGAAACAAACTGAGCAATAGGATGATAAGTAGCACAAATACGTTTACCTTTGCGGAGGGCAATGGGCAAAGAATCCGGGGAAGAAACCGGATCAACAGACGAAGAAATGGAAGACGGATCCGGATCTTGCAACGGAGGAGAAGGAGGAGTGGTGAGTGGAAGCGGAGCCGATGCATCTCGAGGACGGCGAACATATACCTGCAATGGTGGTGGAGGCGGTGGTGGAGGGGGTGGGATTTGTCCCTGAACTGGCAAGTAGGCTGAGAGGTCCTCAAAGGAAAAAGTAGGGGGGTGGGGGGTGTAGTCGGACTAGCAAAATACGGTACAGACTCATGAAAAGTAACGTCAGCAGACACAAACTGACGACGAAGGGTTGTAGAATAACACTTATATCCCTTTTGAGTACGAGAATAACCTAGAAACACACACTTGATGGACCGGGGATCAAGTTTATCCCGGTCACGGTCTAGTTCATGAACATAACAGGTGCACCCGAAAACTTTAGGAGGAATGGAATACAGTGGGTGATCAGGACACAATAAAGTATATGGTATTTGACCCCCTAAAACAGTAGATGGCATCCTATTAATAAGGTAACCGGCAGCAAGAACCGCATCACTCCAATAAGATTTTGGCACATTCATTTGAAATAAGAGAGCACGGGTGACTGTCAAAATATGTCCCAATTTGCGCTCAGCCACTCCATTTTGTTGTGGAGTGCGAGCACAAGAGGACTGATGCAAAATTCCATGTTCATCCAAAAATTGTGACAAAGCATTACAAAAATATTCACGAGCATTATCAGAACGAAAAATGCGAATATCCACACCAAATTGCGTTTTTATTTCCTCATAAAAAAATTTAAAAATGGAATACAACTCTGATCGTTTTTGCATAAGATAAATATAAGTAGCCCGAGAGTAATCATCCACAAAGACCACAAAATACTGAAAGTGAGACTGTGATGGAACACGCATAGGACCCCAAACATCTGAATGTACTAAATGAAAAGGACTCGACACACGACGTTCTTCCCTAAGGGAAAAAGACACACGACGATGTTTACTAAATTCACACACTTCACATGAAAGTGACTCAACACGACGACACGACGGGACCATCCGTTTAAGGTTCTGAAGAGACGGATGACCGAGACGACAATGATACTGCAAGGGTGAAATTGTGGATTGGAATGCAACAGAGGTAGTCTGCGCGCCATCCATAAAGTAGTATAGGCCACCACGTTCAACTCCACCTCCAATCTTCCTCCCCGTTTTGAGATCCTGAAAGACACAAGAATCAGGAAAGAAGGTCACTGAACAGTTTAAAGCATTGGTAATCTTACTAACAAACAGAAGACTAAAAGGAAAGCAAGGAACATGTAGAACAGTATCTAAAGAAAAAGATGGATTTAAAGTAACAGAACCAAAACCAGCAATTTGTGTGGTAGAACCATCAGCCAATGTAACACGAGAAGGGGTCCCAGAGGGACGACAATCAGACAAGACAGTAGAGACACCGGTCATATGATCAGAAGCACCAGAATCAATGACCCAAGGAGTATGAGAAGCAAGGTAAGCAGAAGGGAGACCTTTCTGAGCGAGCGTAGCAGTGGAGGCAGAAATCTGAGTAGAACGGTAGTGCTGAAACTGCTGATACTCATCCTCTGGAATGGTAACTACACGAGGGGCGCTGCTGGAAGAAGCCTGTGAACCATCATCCTCGGAAACTGTGACTTGGTGGGCGGAAGGGCAACCATGAAGATCCCAACAATAGTCAATAGTATGATTATTAGCATTGCACCAAGTGCAGTGCCGAGGAACTTTCCCACGGCCTTGACCACCACCCCCTTGTGCACGACCTCCACGGCCAGAATCACGACTAGAACCTCGGCTAGTATCCCGATTAGAACCACCACCACGACCAAAACTACCACGGCCTGTATCACGACTAGAACCACTACGACCAGCTCCCCCTGATGTTGGGCCACTACGAGAATAACCACCACGAGAAACAGTAGTAACTAATGCTGACCGATCAGAAGGTAACTGAGAAGCAGTCATAGAACCAATATCAGAAATAGTAGCCTGACGAATACGACTGAAAACCTCACCAAGAGATGGTAACGTCCGTTCTCCCAAAATCTGCGAACGGACTGAATCATAGGTAGGGGAAGGCAAACTAGACAGAAATCGAGCAACAAATAGAGACTGTCGCTGTCGCTCCATAACTTGAATATCTGCAGAAATAGGCTGAGAAATCTTGATCTCCTCACAAAGACCACAAAACTTGGCATAATGGGTTTCTAAAGGTTGCTTACCCATAAACACAGAGAAAAATTCCTGATGAAGATCGTATGTCCGACGAAGGTTGTTAACCCCTGAAAACATCTCCTGTGCTTGTCTCCAGACAAGCTTAGCTGTGGGTAAGAACATCAAAGGACCACTAATCTGAGGCTCCATAACATTCCATAAGTCAGAACGAATGCGAACATCCTCAGATTTCCATGCAGCATACGTTGAACTAGTTGTGGCAGGAGGATCATCAGTAAGCCACTGTGAGGTTGACTCACCCTCAAAATAGACTTCAACAGCCTTGGCCCAAATAGCATAGTTCTTATCATTCAAAATAATGGAAGTAATAGGCCTCCTGTCACGATATCGAGAAGAGCTGGAAATACTACCAATAACAGTAGAACCAGAAGCAGCAACAGAAGCAGACTTATCTTCAGACATTTTACCAAATAATGGAGAAACAAATAATCAAAATAACCACCAACAGATCAAAGACAACCAACCACTAATCAACCGCGTCTACAGTCTACCGAAAATCAACCAATCTTACTATCCAGTAGGAGAAACCAGCACCAACCAACAAATTAAACAGCCCACTGAATAATCAACAACTAATGAAGATAAAACCCCCAAAATATGGTCAAATAAGAAATGACGGCACCAACATACCTCAACAGTATTGGAGTACCCAATGATGCATAGACATCTTACCACAGCAACAAAACAGTAACCAGCCATGTGTATGCAAGATATCAAGAACAGAGAGCAATGAAAATTAACTGAGAGTTCCCAACCAGAGATCCAGAAGCAGAGACAGCAAAGAAGCCATGAGAAACGAGTTTCAAACACTGTCGAGAATTTGAGATCAAGGCTATGAGGACCAGAGATCACAGGGTAAAGTTCTTCGAGCAATACCAGGTTTGTATGGGTCAATATCAGGGTCGTATGGGTCTCGTACAGACTGGGTCAGGGTTGTATGGGTCTCGTATGGGTCTCGTATGGACTGGGTCAGGGTTGTATGGGTCTCGTATGAACTGGGTCAGGGTCGTATGGGTCTCGTATGGACTGAGTTTTGGTCGTAGAGTGATTTCGTGTCAGATTCTTCAATTAGTTTGGTTCGATTAGGGTTTTGCAGTGATCGTATAGTGATTGAGGGCTCTCGGGTTTGAAGTTTACCGTATGTAGCTATGGGGGATTAGGTTTTACAGGGATTTTAGGGTTAGCTGTGGTTGGCGAGGAAGATGGGTGGTGGTATATGACGCAAGTATGGAAGATTAGGGTTAGGAATGGATTATGGGAGGATGGTGGCTCAGATGCTCTGATACCATGTTATTAGATATAAGAAAAGTGTATAGGGTGTTAAATTAACCCTAACACAAGAGAACTTTATTTATATTGTCACGAGACATGTTACATAATATAACTAAGCAATGTGGGACAAAACATATAAACTATTCTAACACTTTTATTTTCTTTGTCTTGTCTTGTATAGAAAGTATGTAGAATGCTAGCTGGTAATTCTTCTCTAACGGAATTTTGGCACAGATGAAGCCCTTGAAAGAGCTGTCTTTCAATTCTCGTAATTTGACGGCAACAATGACATCCCGTCAATATCAGGTTATGCTTGATGTGTTGACTAATCTTCTCTTTGCTCGTCTTCCCAAGTAAGGATGGTCTTTTTGTTTGTTTACATGGTTGTTTTCTTTTTAATTATGTCACTGTCTTCTTCCATTTAAATATGCTTGTTGGTTATTGTATTCCTGTTATCCACTCTTGTTTTCTTTGACATATGTATGATGTTGGTAGCACAGGCGGCGCCACACTTACCACAGGGTGTTCAAGTGAACACCCTGCCTTTGCCTATTCATGTACTGATTCCAAGTTCAATATATTGGATTGACCACCCAACTCTTTGAATGTTGAACACCTAAGAAGTTCACAAAAGCCAAGAAGTTCACAAAAGCCAAAATAGCAAGGAATCCTTCACTAGATCTCTCTGTCTCTCTTTGTTTCTCGCACACAAGTGATCATCAATGTAAAGCTTTATTTTCCCAACCAAATGAGAGACAGATGAATGTTTTTTTTTATTATACTTGTATAATATTTATCAAAACATAACTTGGCATCTGATTTCATCTATTGAATATGAAAATCTCAAGATTTGTTAATAACGAGTTATCCGGGATAGTTTGCTCGGACATAGACTAACATTGGGACCCTTAAGTTAACCTCCAGCCAAACCTTTGATGGTTATTCATAAGTTCTTATTGACAACCCAAACAAATTATTTTTGAGCCGCCACTGGTTGATACCTTGTGCTAGGGTGTTAAGATGAAGACATGTTGTGGGTAAGAGTTCAGGTGTCGCTTATTCAAAAGAATGGTAAAGAAAAATGTTCAGGTGTCTAATTATGTTTCGCCATCTCTTATGACTTATGAGTTTGGTGCAAATTTGGCAAATGCCGCAATTAATTGATATTGCAGGGAGCTAGTGAACCCTAAATATTTTTCTGCCTTGTTACAGGTGTTATTTCCGTTTATGTTCACAGCTGGGCCTTTTCACATTTTACATACACAACTTTATTCCAAACTTGTACTAGTCGAGGAAATATTTAGATATTGCATGCTTGCTTGCTCACTTGGTTGCATTGCTGTTTGCTGTGGAATTTATCATGATGTTGTATTCATTACGTTTGTTACACATACTTCAACTGGAATATGTGATTTGTATGTTAGAGATATTGGGTTGATTGTTGCAATAATTTCTTTTATTTGAGTAGTAGTTTGAAAAAAACTTGTGCTTCAGGCCTCAAAAAACTAGTCTGTCATGTCTTGCTGCTGATGATGATGAAGGTATTGAAGAGGCAGATGAGGTTGTTCCTGATGGTGTTGAAGAGGTAGAACGTGCAAGAATCAATCTTGAACAAAAAGAGTGGGAGCTGAATTTGATTCTACATGACATTAGGAAATTGTCTTCACCTTCTGATACTTCTGGAGATGTATGTTTGGAGGAGAAAAGTGATCTGTGGATGATAACTGGTGGAAGGTCGACATTGGTGAGAGATAAATCTATGAAGTATTTTATAGTTGGAAGCGCTAATAATATGTAGTGATACTTGTTTCTCTTTAGTTATCACTGGTTCCATGGGAATACACAGCTATATGTTCTGTAACTGTCATACAAGCGTCGTTTGCAGTGACATTTCAAAATTCACATTTCATACAAGCGTCGTTTGCAGTGACATTTCAAAATTCACATTCTTTGGAAACCTCTTTTTATTTCCTCCAGCCTTTATCCCGTACTGCAAGAGAAGGCACTATATGTATTTATACACAGTTCACACTTTGTTATGTGTGCAATATATGCATCCGTGGATGAAGCCAGGGCAGATTTTAATGTACTTCCTTCAGTTTAACTTTGTGGTTTTAGATTATTTTCCAATTGCTGTGGGTTTAGGTCGATTCATGGTAGTTTTGATCGATCATTTCCTAAACCAAACCCAGTTGTGTTCTCAAATTTGTCTCTAGAGTCTACCTCAATGTTTCTGCAATTGTTGCATTGTTTCATGCTTTTCCAGTTCTTGATGGTTTGTCTTCGAAGTTAAAGTTCCTCGTACAGTGAATGTGTTCAGCATTTATGCAGTTCTTTCCTCTACTCTGGTCCTCTTCTTCAAGGTGGTCCCAGTTTCTGTAATCCAACTGTAGTGAGATGTGATTAATTCCATGGTGGGGCTGCCAACCCATTTGAAATTTTCCTGACTTCACCTTTTACGATTTAGCACTTGCATCTTTGGAATGTTGTTAGGATTGTTGAACCCATTAGTTTTCCCTTTTGGATATGCAGGGAGCTTGGTTTGAGGTGATTTAGGTTCTTCTGTATAATAGTTCTCTCAAATTTGTTTCACCTCTAACCTCCTTGGCAGAGTTCATATACTTTCTCTACCAAACTCTACTCATGTTATTGAAGTAACATAAACGGTATTCTTCTCGGGGTTCGTTATCTAGTAGGCTGATGGGTCATTTTGTTGCAAAACCATCATACAAGGGTTGTACACTTTTCGTTTCAATCATGCACTGGGCAGAAGTTTGCCTCAAAAATTTGGAGTTCCTTTATTGGATTGTAGTTGTTCTACTTGAATCTAATTTTAACATCAGAGCTGAATTTGGATTTTGGAGGCACACGAATGAGGTTTTCTGTTGATGCAATTTTTTTCTATTCATTTCTTTACCTTGCTCTCTTTAACTAAACATCGATGAATCTGTAGCATCTTTCAACTTTATTATGACATAATTTCCATATAAAGACATGTAGGCATACTTGTATATGTCTTGTCAATCTTGCTAAATGTGTTTTCATGAACAAGATAGAAAAGAAGAGTAGTTGTGTCAATAGCATACTGGTTTGTGTTTGACGCTCGGCTCTGCTAACTTCATATCTACAGGTGTACATGCTAAAGAAAGAGCTTGAGAGTGCAAAAAAATTGAGAAAAACTGCATCCGCTGCACTTAGGATGGCTCTGCAGAAAGCTGCACAGCTACAACTTATGGAAAAAGAGAAAAACAAAAGTCCATCCTGTGCCATGCGTATTTATGTGCAAGTTAACAAAGTGATTTGGAGCATGCTTGCAGATGGGAAATGTTTTGTAGAAGCTGAGATAAATGATATGGTAAGTGTTAAGAGTGTCATATTTGGTTATTTTCTATCTTGGAGTTAGTGAGGGTATTCTTGTAATGATCTTGTCTTGGGTGATAATATACTTAATGCCTGTCAGTTAGAGTAGCTCATTAAGCTCCTTAATCTCTTGTCTAATTCTTCTGTGCTCTCCTTCTCCTTTTCTTTTAGCTTCTTCCTTTTTCCAAACCATGATCTAGATACTTACACTTTAACATGCTATCGGAGCTAGGCTTTTGGACGAGACTCTATGTCGTTGATGGTTGGTTCCCCTTTGTTTGTCATTGATGGTTGATAGTTTTCATATTTATTGGATTATTTGTTTACCTCTCCACGTGAGGGTAGGGGTGGCACATATGCGCCGGCGGGGGGTGGTTGTGGTGTTAAAACTTGTCCTATATTGGTTAATTATTACTTCCAAAAACTAGTATGAGTCTGGGCGGCCTCTCCACTCATTGCCAATTGGTTTTGAGTTGGAACCTTTAACAGGTACTCCCTCCGCCCCTAAACTTTTGACACTTTTTGGACAGTGTGCCATTTTCAAATGCCTATATCTTTCAATGTAAATGTCAAAAAATATGCAATATGGATCTTGTTTGATAGATTTTAATTAGTTCTATTAAACAAAGTTTTCAAAATCACATAAAACTTTATAAATAAAACGATATAAACAATTTAAAATGACACGCAATCCCAAAAAGGTCAAAAGTTTAGGGACGGAGGGAGTACCTTTCATAAACTAAATATTACTCCAGTTTTTCACGATGTTCAAAATTCGTTCTCAATTTACTTGAACAAATGCTGGTGTACCACCTACATACGTATGTGCACCTTCTCTTTGATTGGCATTTTTTGTCCCTAAAAGCAATTGTTAAGTAGTTTATTTGATTTTACTTATTACTAAGTGATGTTATGGTAAACAATAAAACTTCATTTGATTTCAAGAATTCAGTTTTTTTCTCCTTAGCTGCCATTGGTGGCTATTGAACTTGTTGGATGGCTATTGTAACCCCTAGTGATGATTTTGATATACACATTGTATGCATCCTTATTCTGGGAGTTCTTGGTTTTGCTGAAGAACATCTGATAAGTTGTCTATTCCTGTACAGAAATATGAGTTTGACAGGGACTTCAAAGATTCTGCTGTAGCTCAATTCACAACCAAGTATTTTGTTGTGAGAAATTGCTTGCCAAATGCCAAGTTTGATATGCTTCTATCACCATGGAATCCTCCTCCTGAATGGGGAAAGTATGCACTTTTCTCAACCTTCTTTTTGCACTGATTAATGGCTGTAATTTATTTCCTTCTAGTTGTAAGGCACTGCTATTGCTAAGAACTTTTTATTCTCTTTTATACTTCTTCATTCGTGGCGGACTGGCGGTATAAACGGAACACACTTTGTTTGGTTGAGAGTTTTGAGAAGAATATTTTGAGAAATAATTTTGAGATAGTGTTTGGATGAGTTTTTGGAAAAAAGTAATGATTAGAGAGATGTATAATAATTGAAGAGAGATAGAGAGAGAAATAAGAATAATGATTGAAAAGAGAGGTATGAGTAGAGAGAGAAATGTGATTAATGATTGGAGAGATGAGATATAGAGAAAGAATCTTTTTGGAAAATTTTTTGGAAATGTGAAGTGAACAAAGTGCATGTCTTCCATGGGCGTAAATTAGACGATTTTTCAGTTGTGCTTATATTATAGGTTTTTTTCTTCCCTTGTAACTACACATTTTTTGTAATTAGTCATAGGACCCTTGAATGCCTTCCTGTTTGCTTTTGCTTCAATGGTCTAAATGCCTACTTGAATGCCATCAAAATTGGTTCTAATAGACATGGTTCTGGCATCTACATCAAGCTCTGTAACCTGAATCCAAGTCTGACTAATTTCCGAAGTAACACTACTAGCATTGTTTTGTATGACATTCCAAAATATTTTCCCATTGTCCTTAATTCCACTAGTCTATAGCCTATATAATAGAGGACTTCAAGGATATCTGAGGTTTTGTCCTTTCTTTTCATCTCATGAAATTTATTTGCTCTGTTGCTTGCAGGAAAGTAATGCTCCAGGTAGATGTAAGGCATGGAGCTCCAGACGGTGGAAACACTCCTTTTGAAAACCTCCAGGTAATCAGTTTTACAACTGAATTGGTTAGTATTACACTATCAGAGGGCCAATGATTGAGGGCACCTTCATATAGACTATCAGTAATCAAATTAAAAATCAGGACGATCAACTTGCATATTCTTGATCCAATCTGAAAATGTATGATGAAAGTATTATTGTCGTAAGTTACCCAGCCTCAAATTAATTAGCCTATTTAGGGTTAACTCGCTAACCCTTTTTATGTTGTAGTGTTGAATCAATCTCTTTTACTAGTTGAGAAATCTGAGAAAATCATAATACTTCACCTTCATCATATTCCCTCATATGATTCCACGGTATTGTTATTATGTACTCTCTTCTTCATGCTGCATTATCCAAAGTTCCTCTTTTGGCTTTGTCGTCTGATTTAGCCTTGTTAGGAAAAGCAGAGAACGGTTTTTTTCATTGCACCCTTTCAGCAATGCACCAATTCAGGTATTTTGTTATGCTGAAGCGTTCCCTTCATGCAATGATTTGTGTCTACCTCGAGGTGCTTTGAAAAAAATGGAAGGCGCGTTGCGCTTGCCTTGGGGTGCCCCGAGAAATTTTCCATGGGTGTCGCATCAGTATCCGGTTTCTGAAGTTGTTAGAATAGTTTATATTGCTAGTTTTATGTTTGTCCCACATCGTCTATTTTAGTCGTGTATTGTGGTACTCAATAATATAAATAACAGTGCATGTGTTGGGGTTCCCTTTACACTTCTTCTCTATCTCACAACATCGTATCAGAGCCTGACCCACCTTAGATATATCGTGATCTAATCCTAGCCACCATCATCAGCCATCACCATCTACGTTCTAACCATAATCACCACGTCATCTAACCCTAGCCACCATCATCAGCCATCATCATCTCTCCCTCTGGATTGTCCTTCAATGTCAACAGCAGCAGCAGCATCACTTGCCTCCGGCGACGCTCGCCGGAGATCCATCAGCCTTCGATGACCTCAGTTTTTCTCCGAAATCCACTGAGTCTTCTTTGTTATTTGCACTACTTAGTTTAGTAGCAGCAGCAGCATCACTTGCCTCCGGCGACACTCGCCGGAGATCCATCAGCCTTCGATGACCTCAGTTTTTCTCCGAAATCCACTGAGTCTTCTTTGTTATTTGCACTACTTAGTTTAGTGGTCTGCTTTGTTTGAACCTCTTGACCTATGTTGCACCTCTAGTACCCTTTGAACTGTCTGAAATCTGGACCATCTAAACCCTTAGAAATTTGAATGGTTTGGACTTTTTGGACCTTGTCAATCCTATGAATCTGACTCTGTCTGTAGCTATCTGTACTCGTCGCCTCAGAAAATCAGTGTGTTGTTCTTCGGTTTCCTTAAGTCAATCTCGTTGGCATCTGGTTGGCATCTGTTCAGCGTTGGTTCTTCCTCCTATTTGCATTTGTTCGGTATCACTTCTTCTTCCTGTTCCCATGTTCTAGTTTTGCACCGCTTTGCATTGTTTAGCACCTTCGTAGTAGTTGATTTGCAGCAGTCTAGGAAGCACGGGTATGGTATGGGTACTAGTACGGGATACGACAACAACCAAAAAAAGTAGGGCACAGGTACAACGATTTTTTATGTACATTTTTTTACAATTTTGGCATGATTCATTTGATATAACAAGTATATCGTATTTTATAGATAGAAGCAAGATAACAAAAGCTAGGAGGTGTTTGGTTAGATAGTTTAGTTTAGTTTTGATGATGTCAGCAGGAGCAATGAGTGGAGAGAGATAGAGAGAGAAATGAGAGAAATGATGATGTCATCAAAACTAAAACTAAAACTAAACAGGGAAACGAACAAGGCCAATAAAACTTGTTATTTTAGCGTTTTCACTTTATTGTCATTTATGTTGATGTTCAGGGTACTTTAGTCTTTTTGTGTTATTAGGGTTTCGCTAAGGTTATCGTAATTTATCTTTTACGTTTAGGGTAGTTTAGTCTTTTTGTATTATTAGGGTTTCTTAGGTTTTTTCTATTTAAGCTTTGTTCTGGCATTGTAATTGATACATCCGATATATGCAATGCTTTGGTTTGTTTCTCTACCTTTTGGTTTGTATCAATGTCAAGAAAGGATACGAAGTGGTCCAAGGTTTTTTTTTTTTTTTTTGGCTCCCAAAATAAAGTTGGGAAGAGCATTTTGGACTTTGCAATGGTTATTTATCACTTAACACTTTCCTTGAGAAGAGAGACTCCCGCATAATCACCTTTAAAAGTGTGTCTAATAACAATCAAATAGAATGTGTTCTAGTGATTTGTATGTAAAGATTGTAAAGTCGTACCTGGAGAGTGTTTGGTGTACAACATTGGCTTGCAGTCCTAGATATTTACTTAGAGAGTCAACAGAATGGCAAAACGAAGTATAAATCCACGAACTAGATGGTAGATTCTACGAGGAGAGATCGTGGAGTTAAATAGGACAAAATATTACAAGAAGCAAGATGGGATTTGTAAGAAAGTAGTGAGGAAATGTGGATTAACGCTAGGCTGCATTAGAAGAATATTGCAATATGTCCTTCAAAATTGGAAAGAGGGAGGTCCCAACTTGAGAAATATTTGGTTTTCAACTGACTGATAGAAGAAAAGAGTGCTCTAAAAAGTGACAGATTGATAGAAAACAATTTTGCGAACTATAAACAAGGCTGCAATGAAGCTAAGAAAGTTGTGGGGAAAACTAAGATGAAATCGTTGTGAATATATATGTATGGTGGCCAGTGCTTTTTGTTATTTTATATTACTCTTAAGGGTAGTTTTAGTCTTTATGTTAATTAGGGTTTAGTAGGGCTTTTTCTATTTAAACCTTTCTCTTTGACTGTAATTGTATTCCTTTTCTAATGGAACAATACGTATATGTTTGTCTCTCTTACCTCTGCAAAAGTATCAATCGTTTGCCTATTTGTGTGCTACTAGGTATGGATGAAGAGAAGAATATTTTTAAATTTGCCAAATAGAGAGAAGAAAACGAGAGATTCTTCTCAAGTGTATAAAAGATAACGATCGTAGGATATAAGTGAAAAATCATAATATTAAGGTAATAGAAGAACTTCAAAAACTATTGAATGAGAAGCATGATGGAAGCTTAAGCGAAGAGGGTTTGGGTGTTTATAGTGGAAACTGGAGCCAAGGCTATATGATTAGCACATAATACAAAATTTTGAATAGCAAATGCACTAAGAAGGGTAAAACCAGGCAAGGCTTTTGGACCAAATGGATTTCTTATTGAGGTATGTAAGAGCCTTGGTGACATTGGAGTATCATGGTTTATGAAGCTGTTCAACAAAATTATACTTACTAGAAAGATACCCAATAAGAAGAGAAAGAACAGGAATACAAAAGTTATAATAAATATGGAGTTATTAAATTAATGAGCCATAAAATGAAGCCATGGAAAGTGGTATTGGGCATCACCTTAGAATATGACAACAATATCAGTTTGGGTTTAAGCCTAGTAGATCAACTAAGGAAGCAATCTACTTGTTAAAGAGATTACTTGAAAAGTTTAGAGAGAAAAAGAAGAATTTTCACTTGGTTTCCATCAACTTGGAAAATGCATATTAGAAGATGGCTACAGACGATTGGTGGTGGGCCTTGAAGAGAAAGGAAGTACAAAAAGGGTTAATTGATGTAGTTAAGGGCGTGTTGTCACTACTATTAGATCCCTAGTAGAGAAAACAAGCAAATCCCAAACACAATATGATTACACCAAGGGCCCGCTTCAAGCCTGTACCTCTTTGCCTTAGTTGTGGATGTATTTACCAGACATATTCAGGATGCTATCCCATGGTGTATGTTTTGCAAACAATATTGTCTTCGTAGATGAAACTACAAATGCCCGAATTAGAAACTTCGAGAGAAGTGATGGAGTCATAAGGATTTAGGAAAAGTAAAATGGATATATGGAATGTAAGTTCAGTGCTATTGTTTATGGCGTAACCCTTCAAAATAAGGAGTTACCAAGAAGTGAGCAGTTTAAGATTCTTGGCTCAACTATTAGTGAGGATGGAGATATTTTAGATGACGTAACTGTTAGATAGCTTGATACACATTGTTGGGCCATTTCCTAACAGCTTAAGCAATAGTGACACATAAAGTATAAGTTGGATGGATCAAGTGGCGGAGTGCTTCAGGAGTTCTATGCAACTGCAGGATACTTGCAAAGTTGAAGAGAAAATTCTACTTTAGTTACAAGGCCATCCATGATATATGAGTCACGACGCGGAGTGTTGAGCTAGTAAGAAATAATATGCGAGTAAAATGAGTGTAGTTGAATGAATGTTGAGATGGATTTGTGGTACGACTTTGCAAGATAGAATTAGAAACGAATATCTTCACGCGGTAAGGGTAGCACTGAAAATAGATTAAGGTGGTTTGGACATGTCTATTATAGATCAGTAGATGCGGTAGTCAGGAGTGATATGGTTATGGTTAGCACTAAGAGGGTTAAAATTGACTAGAGAGGTGGTAGTTCGACAGAAACTAAGATGTTTGGATTGAACACGATACCTTCAAAAGATCTCATTGTAGAAAACAAATTTTTATAGCCCACTCAAGTTGATTGGGACTTACTGTTCAGTTTGGTATATCAGTTGAGATATTTTTGCGCGTATATGGAATTGACAACACTTCTTAACTGGAGAAACCAGATGCAGCCCAATGCCCCATCATTATTGATTACTTCAATAGGAAAGAAAATGATTTTCGCACCCCCCAAATTGTTAACCGCGCCCTGCGAAAATCAATTTAGAGTGATTTTCACACTCCCCAAACTGTTAATCTTGGGGAGTGTGAAAACCAGTTTGGGGCAAAAATCACGACTCTAAATTGATTTTCACACCTCCCTGGGGGGTGAGGTTAAGAACTTGGGGGTGCGAAAATCATTTCCCCAATCATAATGGGTAAAGCTGCTTGACAATTTATTTGCTAGCCAACTTCTAACAGTATTTTATCATACACAGTTTAAGTTTGATGTTGTTTCATCTCAAAAGTGAAAACTAGAAGTACAATAGATTGGACAATTGTCCCTGTCTGTTGATTATAAATCTGAAGAAATAAAATCTTTGCACTGTATCCGCAATATAACAGTCTGTTGCTGGGGTGATCAATATAGTCCTGGTATTTACAGTCTTGGACCCAAAAGAATTTTTTTAGCATCGCAGTCACGGCTCTCCGTACTCAAACTCTGGTTATGCGTTTAAGTTTGATTCAACTTTTGGATGAACTCCACTTATGACTACGTTTGGACTCTCCATGCTTGCAGGTAGAGATCTACCCATTAAAGATACAGTTGACAGAGACACTGTATCATATGATATGGGGGTATTTATTGCCAGAAGAAGAACAAGAATACCTAAGGCGGCAGGTTAGTCATTTCATGTTCTGAAGTTTTCTGCTTTGTATTAGGGAACTAATCCAATTGTCAAATTATATGGTACTCTAGGAAATTTGGAAGGTTTCCACCGCTGCAGGACCAAAAAGCGTAAAGAAAGTTTCATCTCTAGCTGAATCTTTTGCATCAAGTAGTCGCTCAACAAAAGAACCCGAGGTTTCCTCCAAACCGAACCCATTTTTGGTACCCTTTATTTCTGGGTCTAGGAAATCTTCTCTTCACACGGATTCCTCTCAAGTAAGTTTTTTTGGAGCCTATTCCACATGCGATAATTGTTTCTGGGCTGCTTTGATGGTATTTATCGTGTCAAGGAAATAGAAATGTGGAGTCCGAGGCAACTTAAGAAATTAATGCCTTTTGGCCTGATTGTCGGAATGATCTTCAGCATTTTGGGTGGCTTCATGTTGAATGCATGCTCTTGGGCCCCATTTGTTTGTTTTGATTAAAGCACAATATTGTACTTAAATTTCAAGGATCAACATGCCTCCTTTTGGTTTGGACTTTTGTGGTCAAATTCAAGATTTATCTGATACGAAATCCTATAAATATGGTATTTACAATATACGGGGGATGATGTATTACGTATCTTGTGAGACCCTTTGCTATTAGTCCAGTCAAACATGCAGGACCTTACAGAAATAACTTACGAGTTTTTATCTTTTCAACGGTAACAACTAATTTAACCCTTCATTATCATGCAGACATCAAAGTTGCAGAACATAAAAGATAACATTGGTTGTGGTCCAACTCCCGAGCTAAGACGAACCTCTTCGTTTGATAGAACATGGGAAGAAAATGTGGCTGAATCTGTGGCAAATGAACTTGTATTGCAGGTTCATTCATCTGGAATTTCTCCATCTAGAAGTGGGTCCCTTGCTCTTGAACAGCAGTACGAACACACTGGAAATAAGTCGAAAGAGATGAAACCTATTAGACCTGGTCGTTCCTCTCATAAAGCGAAGAAGTTAGGAAAGAGAACGGATGATAAACTATCCAAGCCTCGTAAAATGAGGAAGTTTCACAATGTCAAGATAAGCCAGGTTACTTCAGTCACCCGCTCTGAAATTTTAGAAAGAGGCTCACCCCCAATTTCTTACTGCCCGATCCACTTCAATTTTGGGCATTTTTTAGCCCATCCAGGTTGACAACAGTGATCTAAACTGTTCATCTCGTAGAGCACACAGTGCTGACCATTCATGAAAAAAGGTGAGCTTCATCAAACATCTATAGCTACATGAACACATCTCATTTTTGTAAGAAAGTGTTTGAGTTTCAACCCCTAGTTGTGTGTCAATTTTTTCTTGCACAAATGTGAATAAGTTGGTTTTTATATGGGCGGTCTTCTCTGCGGAGTCTATGAGATGAACTGTTCAGTCACCATGTAGGCCCATCCCAAAAAAAGGACCAGACTAGGTAGTACGAAACAAGAGGTGAGCACTTCTGAAAATTAAGCTGTTTTATATTGTGCGGTGGTAAATTTTTAATGATTTGTCTATGCACACTGGAGTAGGTTCAACTACTTGTTAGTTATGAAGGGCCTCCAGTGTCTATCACAGACCTGAGGTTACTGATGGATGCTTTTCACCTTGTTGACTTCACTGGAACTTGGGGGCGACTGTTCTCACGAGTTAAGAAGCATGTGATTTGGGGCGTCTTGAAGTCAGTTACGGGAATGCAGGTAAGTTATGTGCCCTTGTGTCTATCTTTCTTTGCTTTTTATGCATAAAATGTTAACTAATATGACCACACCTTTGAGTTCCTGACAATCTTTTTCTATTTTATCTGCATGGTTACAACATCATCCCATCCCCAAACTATATTAAACCTTTATGTCCCAATCAATTGGAGTTGGCTACAAAGAATCCTTTTTTCCCATTATGCACTCTTAAGGCCACAGAATTGATTAGATATACTAGATTAATTTTGCTTTTTACGCCTGCATCTTATATTAATCTTATTGCTTTCCTTGACTGTTGTATCCTTTGGCACGCTGTATGCATGCCCCAAGCTAATTGTGTTACTCTGCTAATATTCCGAAAGCTCTATGTACTCTCCAAGATTCACAGTGACCAGCACAACAATGGTTACCACTTACCACACTCTTAGTAGTCCTCTGCCAGGTCTTGATCAATATTTTGGGCTTGTGAATTCAATGTGTGATATCTACTCTACCAGTCAACCACCTGAAAAAGAAAAAACACATTCGCTCCCCATGGTTTACTTTGTCTTGATCCGACTTCTGGGTAAGAAAGCTCTGCTTTACCCTCACGTATTAATTTACATGCAGGGTAAGAAGTTTAAAGATAAAGGACATGGTCAGGAGGAGTCCAGCAGCACTGCTGCATCAGACAGCGATCTTAATCTCACTGACTGCGATCGAAGTTCAGCTGATAAATCTGGTCAATACCAAATATCTTGGGCTAGGCATTCCAATGATGGAGCAGGTGATGGATTTGTAACCTCCGTTAAGGGCCTTTTCAATTCTCAGCGTCGCAAGGCCAAGGCACTTGTGTTACGGACAATGAGGTCCCAAACAGAGAATAAGTTAAAAGGGGAATGCAGTGAAAATGATGCAGAATTCTCTCCCTTTGCGAGGCAACTAACTATAACCAACGCAACGAAGCTTATTAGACGGCACACAAAAAAGCTCCACTCAATAGGACAGAAAGGTTTGCTACACTCATTCTTATTTTAAGACAGCATGTGATTTTTTTCTCTCTTTCCATTTCTCCCTCTTTTCCTAACCTTATTAGATTCTTAGCAAGGACTGAAAACTTCAAAATGATAGAAAAAAATAGAATGAAAAGAGGTTGCCAGTTATGGAACCAATTCAAATTCTTTGGCTAGAATGTAACTAGGAGATCTAGCCGCATTTTCATGGCTGTCATTATTCATACTCTTTTTCTTATCATTTCTAAAAACCTCCCTGGCGCTTTGTAATTTCAACGTAGTATGCCATACCCTTGCTACATATCCACATGAATTTTTCTCTTACATTTGCTCTAGAGAGGGTTTGAACTGAGATTGGTAATTGCTCGATCATTTCATTGCATCAGGTGTATCTTCCCAGCATAAAGAATTGCTTCCATCATGCTCAAGGCAAACCACTCTACCTGAAAGTGATTCTTCATCTAGTGGATCTCCACCTTAGGAGGACTTTCATGAGTAGAAGAGGTGCCTGAGGCGATAGTTCTTCAGAGGTTAAAGTTGTGAGATGGTGAGAGTCCCTTATCAACTAGGGTTGGAGAGCATAGAAACCATTATGGTTTGATTTGTAATGCTTGGAAAATTCAAGACGTTTCCAGGTTGAGTCAGTTTATAATGATCAGGTAATATCGTGTTGATGGGCCGAACTAAAGGATTTTCTTAGGTGTGATACAACTCCATGAAACAAAACCAGGCCAAACTGCTTTGCTACGTGAGGATGACAATTGGGAATCAAAGATTCATTTTTCCCTTCCAAATACATGCAAGTTTTGTAGTTCCTGCAAGGAGTGCAATCTTCGGTCTTTATTTCTGCGTATGGTTCATACCATTCAAGTAAAATATATGGGTTCTTCAAGAGTGCTATGAAAAAATTCGTGCGAAAAAGCGTCTATGTTCACGTTCAACGACAGAATAGATGGATTGCATGTCTCATTTTTGTTATTTAACTGCAACATATGGCTTAGCATTGTAGATCATTTGTAATCCTATCTTTAGGTTGGCTTCTTGTATTTGAAGCTGCCTTCATGTTTTGTAGCAGCTTTTGTATTTTCTTTTCCTCAAATGTAAAATGAAGTGTTGATCTCTCTCTCTCTCTCTCTCTCTCTCTCTCTCTCTCTCTCTATGATCCATTTCTATTTTTGCTTTGTTCCAGCTTCAGAAGGGCGGTTAACCTAGGGTTTATATTCTATACACTGTGGCACACAATAATCACTGTGCACCTGTCACGTGTAAGACGTCACTGGTCACGTGACTCGTATGTGCTTGGGCCAATCTATATTGTTCAGGAAATACCCACTTCATGTGCCAACAACATGAGGTGCTAACGAGTCAAGCCGAGCAAAATTTTGTAAACGAGTCGAGTCCAGTCAATTTACATAACGAGCCTCTTTAAATAAGCCGAGCCTATACAAAGCAAACGAGCTTTTGAGTTCGGCTCGTTAACTCAACGAGCCTAAAGCTCGAGCTTGAGCTTGGCTCTATTACTCAACGAGCGTGCTGAGCCAAGTCTTAACGAGCTGAGACAGGAGCTGTTCGCGAGCAACTCGATTAGTTTGTCGAAAACGAGCTGAGCAAGAGCTGCTGCGACAGTAGCTCAATTCGTTTGCCACCCTACCAACAACTGTTTAAATTAAAATGAAATAATAGTTAATATCGTTGAAATTAACATCTTAGAGCATCTCCAGCGCAGACTCAAACTCAAACCCAAAACCAAAATCTGAGTAAAAACCCCCAAAACCTCACTCCACTCTTTGAACCAAACCCATACCAAATCAAGTTTTACTCAAATTTTTCCTCAAATTTGGGGAGAAAAAAGGGTTTGAACCAAATTTCCACCACCGTCCTCGTCTTCGCCGTCGTCGTCAGACCACCTTCCACCACCGTCGTCGTCAAGAGAGAGAGTTGATTTTTCAAAGAGTGGTGGTCGTCGTTGTCCAGATCTGGAGGAGAGGTGGTGGTTGTCGTCTTCAAGTGGTGGTGGTGGTCGTCGTCAAGGAGCTGTTGTCGTCGTCAAGTGGTTGTCGTCGTCAAGAGATGGTGGTTGTCATCGTCAAGTCGATTTGATTTTTCAAGAGTTGCGGCGGCGGACGACAGCGGCTGGCGGCAGGTGGTGGTAGAGGTTCAAAATCTGAGTCAAGGACTGGAGAGGGTGGTATCAAATGGAGCTTTTACTCAAATTTTTACTCAAATTTGAGGGAAAAAAAGGGTATAGGGCTGGAGATGCTCTTATGCATAGAGAAATGAGAGTTTCTGTCACGTTGCAACTTTCACGTGGTTGATGGGGTATATAAAAATACATATATTCTGTAATATTTTGATTTGCATATTTTACTAGTTTTTATTTTTTTAATAACAAGGTACCCATGTCAGTTTACGCGCACATCGATTAATTTGGGAGACTAATTCCATCGTCCACTAGTGGGGGACCACATTTCTATAATTGTTGATGAATGTTTTCATGTCTTAGAGATAAGTCATAGATATTGCTGTAGATTGGTTCGTTTATTTTGATAACTTTTGCCTTGATTTTCCGGCATACTTGTATATTTGAAAATTACGCTCAAATTTTTTCTTTAAAAAAAAAGGTGAACTTATAAAGAGCAATGGAGGGTGAAGGAGCACACTAATTCAGCAGGGCAAGGCCATGGAATGGGGAGCGCATCTAGCCTTCAGAAGGTTGCTTTTGCAAGCCGGGGCGCAAGATCAAGAAGAGCAGGAAATGATGAGTTTTGTGGTGGATGGAGCCTGGAAGGAAAAGCTTTGGAAAGGAATGGCTGCTTGGTGTGGGATGGGAAGGCTAGAGCTACAAAATGTGAAGGGCACCTGTACATTTTTTGCAAGTTTAGCGCTTATGACGGAGGCTCTTGCAGTTCTCAAAGCTTTGGAGTGTGCAAAGAGCGGAGGTTGGCGTAAAGTGGAAATCCTTACCGATTGCGTACTTATTTTGAAAGGGCTTACTGATTTATCTAGTGCTGATATTTTTGTTTAATTATGTTCTTGGCAAAGAGTTTTTCTTTTGTTTGTGTGTGTAAAGTTAGGAGGCAGGCTGTGAAATCAGCGCATGCCTTGGCTAAACAATGTATGGCTTAGTCTCTTTAATATATTTATGTTTCTTGTGGCTCAGAAAAAAAAAAAAAAAAAAAAAAACGTAAAATGGATAGCAAGTTATGAGTTATGAGTTTTTTTATTATTATTTTGAAAAAATGTTTTCACAGGGAAACCGTAAAATAAATAATTTTCATAATCCTAATGCATTTTGAAAACGTTATGTATAATAGGAAAAAGTGTATGCATTTCGGTGTAAATGTTACGCATTTAATGGTACTAAGGGTGAGTTTATGGTATTGTTGGACTACAAGTTGTCAAATTAAAGAGTCATTCTCCTCACATAATTTGTAGTCCAAAATACCAAAAATACTGTAGCAAAAACTCATCCTAAATTGTTATGGGGTTCTTCTTCCAAGCCGGCCCTCTTTTGAAAGGGTGTTCTCATCTAGGCCCCGCGTCATATTCTTTCATTTAAACCATTTTTCACACGCATCAAGTGTCTTTACCCTTTTTCACGCGCATCACATGCTTTCTCTATTCTCTCTCTCCCCTCCGTTTACCCATTATGCATCATTACTTTCTCTCTCGCTCTCTCTCTCTCTCTTCCCCATTTCAGCAATAAATGGGGCCAGTCAAGTCCATGCTTTTATTACCTCTCTCTCTCTCTGTCTCTCTCTCTCTCTCGCTTTCTCTTCTTTCTCTCTCCCTACCGTCAGCATGTTTTTTTCCTAACACTGCATATCTCTCTCTCTCTCTCTCTCTCTCTCTCTCTCTCTCTCTCTCTCTCTCTCTCTCTCTAATTTTAGATTTTAAATAAAATAACTTTTGTTATACACAATTGCTTTTTATAAAAATTATATATTTTAAATCTATTTGATGAGATCTTTCAAATAAGATCTCATTTGAATATGAAATTGTGTAGATGTAAACAAAAAACTATTTTATACCAATTAATTAATCTACTAATTTACATCCCTCCTAAACAATTCACACCTTCCAAAATGAAAGAATTCACAGACTTGAAATGCATAATTCACACACATCATAACTCACTCTCCAAAATATACAATTCACACCCCAAAAAGATAGAATTCACACCCCTCAAATGCAGAATTCACACCCCTTCTAAATAATTAACAACCCTCAAATTCACAGAATTCACGCACATGCAACAATTCACACCTCCAAATAACACACAATTCACACCTATGCAACAATTCACACCTCTTGTAATAATTCACACCCCCAATTGCACACAATTAACACCCATGCAACAATTCACACCCTTAATAGCACAATTTCTTTTTGGGTGTGAATTCTGCATTTAATTAATGGGTATAAAAAAACTTTTTTTTTTATTTTCACAATTTCATGTTCACAATGGATCTTGTTTGAAAGATCTTATTTAGTAGATTTTAAATACATAATTTTTATAAAAAATAAATGTGTAGAACAAAAGTTATTTTATTTTACATCTAAAATAAGAGAGAGAGAGAGAGAGAGAGAGAAGGGACTGCAAGAGAGAGAGAGAGAGAGAGAGAGAGGAAAAAGAGAAAAATAAATGCATTGCATGTGTCAGGACATGCACTGTAGCGAGAGAGAGAGAGAGAGAGAGAGAGAGAGAGGGGGCGGGTGTGCGCATGTGGGGTTTTCTTGGAATTGAAGCACATTAAAGTGCTTGGATGGGACAAAACACCAAAAAATGGGACCGGCCAGTCATTTTCTGAATTGTTATGCATGTATGCAGGCCCGGCCCAGGAGTAAGCCCAACAAGCTCCTCGGGTTGGGCAACTCCAGCAACCAAAAAAGAAAAATTTTCGTTAGTTCAAAAAGATTTTATATGAAGACTCCCAAGCCCAAAAGAACGAGAGAATTGTTTGACCCAACACCGCATCGAGTATTTATTACGGGCCGGTACAAAAAACAAATATTTATTACCACTAACTCCAATCATCCTTTTTAATTACCACTAACTCCATTAAGGTCAATCACTCTTTTTTGGGGCTTAGGCACTTGAGGTGCACTTTCCTATTATAGGGTTTTTAGTGGTTTAGGCACTTTCATAGGGTACCCTAGGATTTTAGGCACTTTCGTAGTGGAAGAGCCCAGTTTTTTCCGTGCCCATGTGAAAGATAGAGACGGAAGAGCCCAGTTGTTTCATGTTCCACAAGGGGTGGACTAGACTTATTGGAGCTTTTTAATTTCCTGGTGGAGTGCGAGGGAAAGTGGTCAAAAGAGTTGGAGCGGCCGGTAAATAACCCGTATTAAAAAATAAGGCCCAAGTCCAAAAGCCCAAACACCCATCCTCTATCAGAAAAGACAATAGTTTCCCAATTGATTGGTTTCCCAAATCCCAATTCTTCACTTTGGTGGAATTCAACGCGGAAATGGTAGAGACACAACGATTCATGTCTCTAGCAATTCTGTTTCTCTCTCTCACACCCCCCCTATTATGTTGGGAGCTGGGTTGTTGTCCCCAATCACAACCATCCATTCAGCAATCAATGGTCCAGATTATCTTCACGTTATTTTCATGAAAAAGATAAGTATTTACATGTAGAATAATTCAGACCATTGATTGCCGAACAAACGGCTGTGATTGGAGACTACAACCCTGTAGTGCTTTAGGGCAATATAGGGTCTCCGGACCCTTTTTTTCTTTTTTTAATCAAACAAGAAACATAATAATTCATTTCACTAAATTATCCAATACATTGTTTGGCTAAGGCGTGAGCTGCCCCAACCACTAGTCTAGGAACTTTAGTTACAGAAACAAAAGCAAAAGATTTAGCAATACACAAGATATCACTCAAAATAGGCTTAACAAAAACATTAGTAGCATCCACACATTGAAGACCTTTAACCACAAGCAAGCAATCTGTGAGAATTTCAACAGACTGCCATCCCTTGTTCCTAGCAACTTCCAGAGCCCTCAAAACCGCCAAAGCCTTTGTCATAGTTGCTTGTGACCTTGGATTGTATTGCAAAAGTTACTTCCCCAAGCGTAGGGTTTAGGCCAGTGGTAGCATCAAAACCGGTAAGACCGGGTCGAATCCACAGAGACCGAATGCGCTGAGCGTGATGATTGTTTCACGAATGAGGGTTTTAGCCTTAAAGTAGCAAACTGTGATTTTGAAGTTTGTTTGGTGGAATTCTCTCGACTTCGAGAACGACTCGAAGATTAAAAACAACTAATTAAACTAAGGCAAAATCTAGGGGTATTTAACGACCATGACTCGGGTTAATCCATCCCCTCTTGATAACCGGCTTGGGGCATCGTTAAATGCTCCCGAACAGAAGATTTAGAGTTTAAAACCATTTACTAGAAAAAGTGTTTAACAAAGATTAGGGGTTTTGGGGTCATTTTGCAAACGGTTGAATTGACATCGCCCAAAGCATCCCACGTGCCAAGTGGTGAAACCCTTGACTACGTGGGATCAAAGGGGTAAACAAACCCAACCTTTGGTACATAAAAATGAAACCCCAAATCTTTGGTAAACAAGAGGTGTATGCCACAAGAACGAGATGGATGGATTGAACCCGTGTCATGGAGTGTTAATCACCCCATGACTAAGCCTATGTAGACTACTCACACATTATACTAGAAACTAAGCCTAGGAATTTGAAGAAAACTAAAAACATGATTTATAAACCTAAAAACTGATTTTTAGTAAAGATCTTAAGTCTACTTACAACATTAATACTTGAGAAAATCACAAACAATATGTAGAAACTTGAGTTTTCAAAGGAAAAAGCTAGAAAACAAGGAAATGAAATACTTAACTAAAGTGAAAATAAACTAGATTTATAGCAAGATCTCAACAAGAGGAGCAAGATTAATACACGTGAATTAAACGGAAAGCAAGTACTTACATGGGAAATCTAGAGAGGGAGACCTTGTAGATTTCTCCCATGGAGGAGAGGAGGAGGAGCTAAAACTAAAAGACTTAAAGTAAAAGAGAGAGATAAGGGAGAAAGAGAGAGAGGAGAGAGTTATATTCATCTCGTTTTCTCTCTTACAAAATATCTAAAAAGAAGAAAAAGGTGAGACTTTCCAAAAGTAGAAACTCCAAAAAGTAGCTTAAACAAGCTTCCCGGACTCCCTTGTATCGATACCCATGATAGGGGTATCGATACTTGCCTTGAAATCGTTCCCCATAATGCCTGGGTATCGATATCAAGGTAGGGGGTATCGATACCCAATGTTCTGTTCGGCTTTGTTCTTCAGAGGTATTGATACCTATCAATAATGGTATCAATACTCAGGCCAATAAGGTTGCCTCTTCTTTCTTTGTCATTCCTTAGCCTTGTGTGTTACCGGACATCTTCCAAAACACTTCCAAACACCATGCGAGCTTCAGGAAGGGGTGCACTTGGTCTCGTGAGTGCTTGTTCACTCCCAGATTTTGCCGGGAGTCTTTGTGAGACTTGGTCACAGCTTTTGTCTTCCGGTTTGACCTTGTGATCTTTGGACTTCTTGATCCTTAGCCAAATCTTCGCTCCTTGGCTCTTGGATTCTTGGATTCTTGGGATGTGTCCCAAAGAGCTTCAAATGCGCCTTATGCACGTGTTTCAACTGTAACTATCAAAAACAACACTACACACACATCAATCATATAAAAGCAAGATAAAAGCATGTGTGTGTGAACAAAAAGAGTTAGATGAGCCCGGATACTACAATATTGGGGGCTTATTAATAGTTGCAGAACACACTTTAACACTACAAACTCTCTCAGTATGATCTCTCCCACAGCTCACCCAAGCAGCAGCACCTTCCCACATTACCTTTCGCCAAGCTCCATCAACAGCTATTCTCTCAAGCTCCAAACTGACACCACATTGCACCTCTTCCTGCAAAACCACGTTGTGCTTACCAGCCAACCCCTTATCTCCACACGCTAAAGTACCGTAGCCAAGGGGCTCCTGATCCTTCCTTCGAAGAACCCTGCACAACATCTTATGAGGATAGCAAGCATCCCTCCACGCCTGCATAACATCCACCTGTAAATTACGAAACACAAAATCGTTTCTACAACACCTTATGGTCCACAAAATGGAAATAGACTCTAGCAACGCAGATTTATCTGGAGCTTTGCGCATCCAGTTTAGGAACCACTCTTCAAACGTGACTGGGCACCCAACCGAAAAGTCGAAACCCAATCTAGACACTCTCCAGATTCTCCGAGCAAACTCGCATTGAAAAAATAGATGCTCTACCGTCTCATTATCCTTCCCACAAACCGGACAACTAACATCCACCACCAACTTATGCCTAAAAAGATTTGTCCTCACTGCTAAAGCTCTATGCAACACTTTCCACAGAAATAATGCAAACTTAGGAGGAATGTTCAAGCCCCAAATTTCCCCCCAAACACTTACTAGATCACTCTCCTTAGGATTACCAAAGGTACCCGAGGTTGCTACAAAATAGGCCGACTTGACCGAAAACCTCCCATCGCTCGAAAACCTCCAAAAACAAACATCTTCAACCTTTTCTCGAGGTATGTATATAGACACAATTTTCTGCACTAAATCCGCAGAAACAATTGCTTAATAAGGGGCTCTCTCCAAGTCCTGGTAGGCCAATCAATGAGGTCACTAACTTTAAAGTTACACACCCCAACCGGCTGCCCACGCTCAAGATAAGGATTAGAATCATGAGGAATCCACTGACGACCAAAAACTGTTACTTCACTCCCGTCTCCTACTCTCCAAGCTACACCTTTCCTTAATAAATCTAAACCCCACATAATACTCCACCCCCGAGTACAACCCGGCTTAATTTTACAATGTTTAGTCTTAAACTTGACCCAAAGATTTGAACCGTAAAAGAACTTGACCCAAAGATTTGAACCATAAAGGAACTTGACCCAAAGATGCAATCTATGAACTTCCTCTGTCCATTTCCAAAGAACCAGGAAAAATGGGTAATTATTGAGTTGCCTCGGAGTACCATGTGGTACTCCGCACAAATACCCAGTTTTTTTAATCAGGAAATTTTTTTTTGGTCCCAAAAAAAACAGTTCGTTGGGATTGATAAAACATGCAATGTCGAGAACGAGAATTGTCTCAATACCTTTAGATTAGAATTGAAACAAGTGAGTTTGTTTGGATTGTAGTTTTGAGATAATAGTTTTGAGCAAGATTATGAGTGTCTTACGGTATTTTTGTATCCAATACCATAATATTGATGAAATTGGTATAAGATCTTTCGCAAGGGATACATGTGAACAGAATTTCCTCCCGTACGAAGTTATTGGAGGTTGTCAAGATCAATAATGTGGCAGAAATGGTGCTTGCTTCAGATAAGTCAATATCCAAATTTGGCAATCCAAATGTCGGGCCCAACCCTGCTTGTATGTTTTTAATTACACCTTCTCATGATTGATTTTAATTACTCTTAATCAAAATTATAGTAGATTAAAAAACTTCAATCTCTTCTCCATGAAATTGGACTTAAAAACTCCTTTCAATATTTAAGTTTGTATCACGTGATCAAGAAAATTTAGTAATTTTGATTAAAAAAACAAAAAACAAAATTAAGTAATTTGGGTTTGTGATAACTTTAGGCTCTGTTTGTTTGCGATGAAAATGTTTTCCCCAAAAATCTTTTTACAATTTTGGATGTTTGGATGCATAAAAGATGGAGAGAGAAAAAATTATTGCAACAAATCATGCACGGTGAATTGATTTGCTGGTGAGAATTCAGTAAATTGTTTTACATCTTGTGTTTGAGACTTTGAGATGTGCTATTGCGGCACCATGCGCGCAAGTCGGGAGTTGGGAACTCATCCTATTACTCTCTCTTCTACACATTATTTTATTTTATTTTATTTTATCGAAGTACAGCTGCTTTAGAAACAATTCATGGAACTACCATTGTTTTCAAACTATTTGTAAAAATAATGTTGTTCTTACTTCTCATTCTCAACCTAAGAACTTCATTTACTTCTCTTTTCCAACCTGAGAAGTCTCTCTGAATTTTATCCGACGCGTCGTCGTCCAACGTAGATATTGGCCAGCATGTCTAAACAGACTTCTCGTATTCGTCCTAAAAAGTTCTTTTAACATCTCAGAGAAGTCGTTTTAATTCTCATTAAATAATTGCAAACATACTTCTCGTATGGACCTGAGAAGTCATTTAAACATCTCGTGTTAGGGGAAAAAAATCTATTTAACTCTCATTTACTAACTGCGATCGTCTCGTTCAATCTTTTTCACAATCGGTTCCCTACAGAGAACTAGGGGCACGATCAAAAGTAGTGCCTCCCCAACGCCGGCGATTTCTTATCCGATCAGACCTCCGTTCCTAGTATTTTTCTCTTTCAGAACATGTGGTTTTCTAAAATCTTAAATAAAATCATCTCGTGCATCGGCGACGCCAGTTTTATAGGTAGGAAAATGTTACAGACACTAACTAGTTTACCAATTATTACACTAATTGTCCATGTGGCACTCTTTTAGTGGATGGATCTATCTATGTATTGAATAGTGCATTGATGTGGTAATGTCATGTGTGCATTTAATGTCATAGTTGGTACACTAATTAGTGTCTGTAGCATTGCTCTTTAAAACACACATTTATTAAGAGACAGCCAAAATGAAAAATGTCTACACTAAAAAAGGGCCGGAAGGAGTAGATATCACTGAATACTTTTAGTTTATGAAAAAAAGTTGAAAATTTTCTTTTTAGAAATTTATTATTTTAAGTCCTCGTTTTGGATGACTAGCAACCACCACTTGTGTTTGGAGTCATTGGACTGGGGTTCATCTTCCATGTTATTGGTGTCAATTAAATAATGGGCAAACATGAAATTGCTATTACAATCGAGCTGTTATTTTTTAGCCCATGGGGTGGCATTACCCTATACCTATAAGAGCAATGCTACAGACACTAATTTTTGGCTGTCTCTTAATAAATGTGTGTTTTAAAAAGTTAATAATGGGTAAAAGATTGTACAATTATCATTTTACCCTTTTGAAAAGTTAGTAGATAAAGAGTTAATAGTTAAAAGTTGAGGTTAATTTTGAAAAATGGAGGTAAAAGTTGATGTGAAAAGTCTAAAGTGAAGGTAAAAGTTGATATGAAGGGTGTAATGATGATATTTCTTTAATAAGTTAGATTTACAAAGCAACACATTTAAAAAGGGACGGAGAGAGTAGTAAATTGACAAAAAAAAAAAATTGAATTTTTCTTTAAATTTTTTAGATTATTTTCAAGTCCTCATTTTGCGGATCAGACAAAAATTTTAAGGAGGGGGTAAAAAAAATTCTTGGATCCACATTATAAAATACCAAGAAGTTTGTACAAACAAAGATTAAGGATTTAAAAAAAAATTAAGCTTAACAGAATGTTCTTTGTTGGTATGTGCTTGTAAACAAGGTAAATGCATGTGGTCATATGAAACTCCACATGATTAGGCACCAATCACTAGCTTAATATAAAATGTCACAAGCTCTGTCAAACGTTGCTAGCTCCCGGATATACCCCAGGACCCAAGTCCATTATTTATGCGTTCTTTATTCTTTTTTTTATACTATATAGCTGAGTCTCTTGAATTTTGCGTCATAACATCTATACCCCATATCCAAGAAAGACGGAAGTGGTTGCCTTGGGGACAATTTTTCTCAATTGTAGAGGGGCTTATGGTTTGTCTTTCACGTCTTTCATCTATGTGTTTGAGGTGATAACAATAATTGCTTTTTAAATATTGAATGACCTTCATGTTGTGCAGAAGATGATGCATGTACAATTAGAGCCTGGTCCTATTGACGATTCTGTTTCATGCCAAGCATATGACTTTGGTTAAGTTATCAGGAATCTATAAAGGGTTGTCGATTTGGAATCTTTTAACTCTTCTATATGGTTGTTTGTTTGACCGAAAATAAAAGGATGTGATATAGAATTTCTGAGATATCGCTGGGATATGAAATCGCTTGAGATATTGCTCAAAATATAAATATAAATGGATGGAGAAAATTCATATCTGATATTTGTATTCATTGGGATATAGCCGTTGGGAAGCATTATTCCTAAAATGATCATTATATCTCGGGCCTGATTTCGGGTTCCACCTCATTATATCTCCCATCCCACTCTCCAAATCCTTCAAACAAACAAGCCATAAAACTCTCTCTTTATTCAAAAGTTAAATTTCACATGGTTAAACCTTAATTAATTCCCACGTAGCATGAGTAGGGGGATAGACAAGCCGAGCAATTAAGTTGTTGATCAAGTTTGGTTTGAAAATTTAACGAACTTCAAAATATGTTTGAGCTTAGCTTGATTATGAGATGAACCAAGCTTTAATCAAGCCAAACACGAGCCAATCTCAAGTAGCTTGAATTTTTTATGCATCATACGCCGAATGAGCCAAGTAGTAGCCTGTTTGAGATTGGCTTGTAACGTTAACAAGCTCTAAAAAAATGTTCAAGCTTGATTTTTGTTTATGTAACAAATTGATCTTAAATGAACTTCTAACAAATACAAGCCAGAACTCGAATAGCTTGGGTCGTTTAGCAGTCCTAAGCATGAGTTGATAGGTCAAGTACGAAATTTATAATTGCATATATTTTCTAAAAAACTAGCTAGGTTCAAACTCTCAGCCAAAAAAACTGAAGGATCCAAATCTTTCTGATTCTAACTTCAAAAGTCTAATATTGTTATCCCCCTTTTAATATTCAATTGATTGGGACCGCAAGTCTTACAAAAACTAATTTGAATAGTAACACGAATTCCTACATTGTTTATGGGTGAAGTTGGATTTGAAACCTAGACTTTTCTTCTTTGGTTTTTCACCATTTTGAGTTAATTTGTTAATCTAGTTCTAGCATTCATAAAACATGCTATCTTTTTTTGCCTGAATTAATTTCTAAACTAATTAAATTATACGTAACTCAACCATAAAGTCCCTGCAGAACAATAGTCGGTTTCAATCATTACTCTGCAAAGTAGAAGTAAACTCCAATTTTGAGACGTCGGGAATAACTCTCAAATTTCTGCGTGGTCTACTCACACACCAAAATAGTGCAATTTAAGATTTAAGAAGCAAAGAACATGCTAGATTTGAACTTTCACTGTCCTTATTATTCCAAAAACCTTACTAATCCTTGCTTGTTCGATCATTCACTCTTGTCTCTAAATGTGCATGAGTTCTTGAAAGATCTTCATGGAAGAAGTTGGGAAACTTAGAAGCACATTAATGCTTTTCCTGTCTGTTGGATGTGAGAGGAAAAGAGCAAGTTCCTTCACCGGCAAAGATGTGCGGCCTGCGAGATAGGGCTGTCCCCACCCGAAATGCTTTTCCTGTCTGCTTGGGCTTGGTTTTCGGTATGATTTTGTATGATTTTGCATATGGGGAATCGATAAAATCAACCACTTGATAAAAATCACTTTTGTTCTCATTAATCACTTGATAAAACCACCAAAGGAATCCATCATCCATCCACGCTCTTGAATGGATGATGAAGTGTGGGAGTTTTTAAATGATTCCTCAAGGGAATTTCAAAGGTGAAGTATGGGACCTTTTTTCCTCCTCCATAGTAACATTTTCCTTTCAGAAAAGCTCTTAAATGGATAGTTGGGAAAGCTTTCAAAATCTCTGATTTGTAAATCAAGGAAGAATGAAGATGTGATTCTGAACTGCAGCTTTGATAAAACATACTCCACGTGCCAACCTATGACTTTGTTTGGTTGGCCCGAGAGTGCTACTCCCTCCATCCCAAATTGGAGAGTTTTTGATCGGAGTAGCACAATTTTTCAAACTTATTCCCAAAGTAGCTACCTTTTCAAACATATTCTAAAACTAGCACTTCACCCATTTTGGTAATGCATTATAACCATTAATTGCCAACTCGGCATGCCAGATCAGCTCAGGGGGTTCACTGTCAGCTGTAATCGCGCGTAACCAAAATGAGTTATTTTAAAATCATAACGCATTTTACAAATGCGTCAAATGCATTAGGGTTTTGAAATTTAGGGTTTCATAACGCATTTTACAAATGCGTTAGGGTTTTGAAATTTAGGGTTTCATAGCGCATATCTGAAGTGCGCTAGGGCTAAGTAGGGTTTGGTCACTTACCCTTTTTATGACTATTTTCCTCCAATGTAAAGTAGCATTTGGCCCTGGTCCCTCTATGAACGTTCTAAAGGATGTCAAGTACTTTAATTTTGATGCAAGAATCACCCAAAACTGAAAAATATTGATTGCGTTATCATCATGTAAAGTTTAATAAAATTCTTCAATTTTAACATCAAAACAGAGGCTCCATTGAAATTACGTACAATGCATATGGAGAATGCGCTATAAAGTGGCCCATCATGTCCTTTCTCCCTGACTCGCCACGTGGATAAAAATGCACCAAGGTTTTTTTTCCTCTCCCTGTGCAATTTGGTTGTCCTCATTATCTCTCTCCTTTCATTGTTACGTGCAGTAAGAATGTGTTATTTTGTCCTATTAATGCATACTTCGAATTTCTTTTAAAATGACGTTTGATCACAGCATTTGAAGTTAGTAGATCTTATTTTACGTAGTCTTTTGGCCCTCTGTTTTGTTGAACTTTTGGACTTTCCGTTAAACGGTTTGATTTTAGTTAAAAAACTTATACTTTACCTTGTTTGTTTTTAGAAAGAAAAAAATTTGTAACAATGTATAAAAATGAAAGTATTATGTAAAAACTAAAATGAATAAAAATAAGTTAATTTCCTCACATATATGATAGTGCAGGTACATTGGTACTAAAATTGAACATGGATAGTGCAATTAATTAGAAATCTCAATCCTCGCATACATAGATGATATGAGATTACATATTTTCTTAACTACGTAATTAAGATGATGATGGTCCCCCCACTCTTCCGCATCTTCGTCTGTTGTGACCTCTCTCGCCACATAATGAGCAGGTTTGTGGTGGTAGAGACTCAAGCCAATCTCTCAGTTCGCAATCGATTTACTCTCGGCCGCCCTCGACCCCGGAGACGTTCTGTGTCAAGAAGAACTCTAGGCCCATTGTATGGTGGCCAATACGGTACGTCAGGTAGTGGCTTGAATGTTAAAGACCCATACATGGAAATTGTCGTGTCGATTGACCAATACTTGTTGAAGTATTGGCGAGGGTCGAGCCGCATTTTTTTGCAAACAGCAATCACGTGCGAACATGGCAGTTTCCATAGCTGAATCTTGTTGCAAGTACACCTATGCATTGGCAACTCAACCGTGTGCTTGTGATTTCCTTTGTATGAACTTGTTGGATTCATAGGCGTATGTACCTCATACAATCCTGCGGCCCGGTTGATCACAATTACGTTGTGTCCAATTGTATTATCATTCCACCTATCGTACTTTTTCTTGGCAAATAGGCTAAAATTGTTCCCGTTAGCCTTGAATTGCATGGATCTGACAAGTCTGTCATCAAAATACTCTACGCACTTGTAGAAGGTAGTCATAACCGTTGCCATTATCGGTAAGTGTCGGGCTTCTTTTAGGACCCCATTGAAGCTCTTAGAGACGTTGGTAGTTTCTGTGCCTTACGCTTACCTCCATCGTATGCAAATGTCCAATTCTTTCTATCGAGGCCTTTGAGTTCATTGTAGACAAGGCCGTTCGCAAATCTTTGTAATCGGTTTAGCTTAGCCTTGAACTTGTGTTTTTGCGCTTCCATTGCTGTGATTTTCACTTCATTCCCCACTAGTTTTCCAAATCTTCGATGATAGTTTGCCCCCAAGTGGCGAAGGCAGAAACGATGAACAGCATGTGGCGGTCTCCAATCATAAGCGTCATCATCGTTTAGGTAAGCTAGGAGGCCAGGGTGTCTGTCTAAAATGAGACACAACCCTTTTCGATCTGTTACGAAGTGCCTGATGCATGTGAGGAACCACCCCCAATTCTCCTTGTCCTCCTTCTCGACAATGGCAAATGCAATTGGAAATATCTGATTCTCAGAGTCTTGACTCACTGCGATCAATAACGTGCCCTTGTACTTTCCTGTCAGGAAGGTTCCATCAACGCATATAACTGGTCGACAGCTTTTGAAGCCTTCAATTGCAGGTGCAAATGCCCAAAACAGACTATGAAATGTGCCTGTTCCAGGTATGCCCGATTCTTTCAATATCAAACGTGTCTGCGTGCCCGGATTGGATTGTTCAAGCACTTGTAGAAATCTTGGCAGTGTTGCAAACGACTCCTCCCAATTACCATGACTATTTTGTATAACAATTTGCTTTGCAGCCCACGTCTTTTCATATGTTTGCATGTATCCACCTGTTAACTTTTTGACAATTTCTTGGAGGGCTTTGATCTTTGTGCCAGGAGCTTTTGCGACAATTTTGTTGAGTTCATGTGCCATATACCAAGCATCGAGACTGTTGTGGTCTTGACTTACATTGACACCCAAACATGTGTGTGGCCCTGTATATTGTGTGATTTGCCACATGTCGTGATTTTCCTTATGGCATGCCCGAAGTCGCCAATTGCAGGGGGTATCATTATTGCATTTGTAAACCAAGGCCTTGGGGGACGATTTGTCTGTCTTGGCGACATGGTTTCTGAGCATGCAATACCTCTTCATCTCCTGTTGCAACTCTGCCTTTGAAGAGAAGAGCTGCGAAAAAAATATATATTCACCTTAGGAAAAGTTAACAAGTATTTCTACCAAAAAAAAAAGCCCTTATTCAACTTTTATGTAACTTGTGCATTAAGTTAAACAAACATCACCTGTCCCACGAAAAAATCCGATCTCCCATCCCATCCTACTTGAGTTTGGGTCCGCAATGGTGGACTAGGGTCGAAAATGTTTGACCATGTGTCCTGCGTGTACATGAGGCATGGCAGCTGGTGCATTGGCACTGTGTTTCCTTCGTTGAGGATGGCTTCGAAGTCTTCTGATTCTGACCCATGTTGTTCGAAGTCGTCGCCTTCCAACTCTTCCGTATCCAAGCCCGCATCAACATCCTCGAAAGAAGAAGTATCGAACTCATCCTCTAACCCCCCATCATGTTGTTCTATTTCATTTGGGAAGCTATCATAATGGTACTGCGGGGAATTTTCTTCTGGGAAAATGTGACTTGATTGGAGTTGAAAAGGATGATTTGCCAACAATGATGTGCCATGTTCATAACATTGTTGGTGAGAGCTTTCATCGGGGTAATGATCACTTGGATGTTGTTGTTCGACAATGTGGTACGGTTGCTGCCGTTGACCGGTAATTGCTTCCGTGAACAAAACGGGGAGGTAACCTGGTACTTCTCCATGAACATCAAATATTAGGTCTACGCCATTGTTGTCCACAAGCTCAATTCCTACATACTCGTATGCAAGGTTGAGAAACCTTACACTCGGGTAGCGAAATGTTATTGTCATATGCGTGGACGCCATTCCCGCAGCATTTGATATAAGCACTTGCAATTGATCAAGAGTTATGCCGCGTTCCATTGTTAGATGGAGTGTTGTACCACCACTGTACGACGGACCACCATTGATTTGTTGGAGAACTTGTCCACAGACATATACTAGTACAGAGATTGGCATTTTTGAAAATTTAGGTTGGATTTCGTAATGTTGTGATGTGAGGGAAGCTACAATATTACTTGTAGTCACCCTTACCACTCATTTTAAATAAGCGTGATAGGCAACAACAACGCATAGATATAATGCGCGATAATAATGCGGAAGGTCCAAACCACGTCAAACTACAGGCTTTGTCAGGGATTCAAGCTGCAGGTTTTGTCAGTGATTGGATGTATGAATGACAGCGCATAACAAAAGTGCGCTATTACTAAATTTGTATGATATTTTGTAGTTTTACCAAGGGAATCAATTTTAAATACCAATGCTTATTTTGGCCTAAAAAAGTTAAACATGCTTTTTGTTTTTTTACTTATTAAGGGGGAAAAGCAAAAAGCTTTTTTGAACTTATTTTGGCCTAAAATGCTGTGAGAGTTTCTTGTTTGTCCAAAACAAATGACTTTTTTAAAAACTCAAAAAGTAAAAAATATGCTGAACATTTTAGGCCAAGATAAGCCTAGCATTTCACCAGGGATTGGATGTGAATGACAGTGCATAACGAAAGTGCGCTATTACAAAATCTATACTTGTACGATATTTGCAGCTTTACCAACCAGGGAATCAATAATAGTAACACTAATGGTAACGCATTCTCCATATGCGTTTTACATAATTTCAATGGAAAAATTTGAGAATTTTATTAAACTTTAGATGATGATAACGCAATCAATATTTTTCAGTTTTGGGTGATTCTTGCGTCAAAATTATTATTATATTTTTTTTTCTATATAATACTAGAGTTTTTTCTTTTTCATTGTAGGGGCGATTGCCTCTACTGGCCACTCCTCTGACTCCATCATTGCGGGTACCATACCTGCACTCCCCTTTTCTTTTCTTTTTTGGTACCAAACAAGAAAAAAGAAAAAAAAGACTGACCTGTGCGGCCAGCGGTGGAACTTCAATGAGGTGTTTGGCCGAGGGAGTATCATAGACCAGCCTCTCCATCGCCACCGTGTCATTCCCAATATCTTCTATCGTACAATCAGCTTTGGCCTCAACGAAAACAGCACCTTCGTCGGTGCAATGCACAACCAGCCTCCCATCCGAGTCCATGGTTAGCCGGCCGGCTGCCGGGTAGTAGGGAACCAGAACCTTGGACAAGGCCTCCTTTATCACTTTCACAGTTTCACCACCTCATCGCCGCCGCCGCCGCCGCCTCCATTACCGCTTGGCTTAAAGCAGAGTTTTTGATCGGAGTAGCACAATTTTTCAAACTTATTCCCAAAGTAGCTACCTTTTCAAACATATTCTAAAACTAGCACTTCACGCATTTTGGTAATGCGTTATAACCATTAATTGCCAACTCGGCACGCCAGATCAGCTGAGGGGGTTCACTGTCAGCTGTAATCGCGCGTAACCAAAATGAGTTATTTTAAAATCATAACGCATTTTAAAAATGCGTCAAATGCATTAGGGTTTTGAAATTTAGGGTTTCATAACATGTTAGGGTTTTGAAATTTAGGGTTTCATAGCACATATCTGAAGTGCGCTAGGGCTAAGTAGGGTTTGGCCACTTGCCCTTTTTTATGACTATTTTCCTCCAAGAGTTTTTTTTCGAAACATCCCTTAAACTATCACCCATTTTTCTACTTCGTACCTGAACTTTCAAAATCCTTTAAATGATCCTTGAACTACCAGATTAAAGTGCATGTGGTCCTTTTGTTAACTCCCCGTTAGTTTCTTGGACGGAATCTCAAATGTGTGCGCATCACACCTGATCATAGTCCCAAAATGAAGGGTAAAAAGGTAATTCCCTTCACCACTCTCCCTAATCGATCCGAGAGATGGAGGAAACAGATTATCAGAAAAAAGGAGACGAAACAGAGGGACTCAGAAAGAGAGAAAACGAAGCTTTGGATTTTTGTAGCACAAGACTCTGAAGTTTTGTAACAGAGAATTGACCCACTGCCCCCCATCTCCACTGGCATCTGCACATCTCAAGAAGTTTTGAGGCATATAACAGAGGATGAAGTTTTGAAATTTGGATCACGTAAATTGAATCTGGGTTTTATATATTCGATTTTTTTCTTCTTCTGAACCCATGAGAGAAAAGCTTGGATTTTTTGTTTTGCGTTTGGTTTCTTGTGTGTGGGTCTTGTTTGGGTAGGTTTGTGGTGGAGAAGAACAGCTTGAAGGTGACTCCGCCGGATTCATTGAAAGATGTTTACGAATGTGCAATAGGGAATTTTGGTGTTCCTCAATATGGAGGAACCTTAATTGGTGCCGTGGTTTTTCCAAAATCCAATCAGAATGCATGTCAGAGCTTTGCTAATTTCGATTTCTCTTTCAAATCCAAGTCTGGTGGCCTACCAATCGTTCTTTTTACCGACCCATGAGGTACTTTAACTATAGAGTTCATCCGGGTGTATTGGTGAATAAGCTGACCCTTTTACCCTTTGTCCGTCCAAGAATCTAACGGGCAGTTAGCAAAAGGATCACATGCACTTAAATCTGATAGTTCAAGGACCATTTAAAGGATTTTGAAAGTTTAAGTACGAAGTAGAGAAATGAGTGATAGTTGAAGGGATGTTTCGAAAAAAAACTCTTCCTCCAATGTAAAGTAGCGTTTGACCCTGGTCCCTCTATGAACGTTCTAAAGGATGTCAAGTACTTTAATTTTGATGCAAGAATCACCCAAAACTGAAAAATATTGATTGCGTTATCATCATGTAAAGTTTAATAAAATTCTTCCATTTTAACATCAAAACAGAGGCTCCATTGAAATTACGTGCAATGCATATGGAGAATGCACTATAAAGTGGCCCATCATGTCCTTTCTCCCTGACTCGCCACGTGGATAAAAATGCACTAAGGTTTTTTTTTTATGTGTATACCTCTTTTCCTCTCCCTGTGCAATTTGGCTGTCCTCATTATCTCTCTCCTTTCATTGTTTCGTGCGGTAAGAATGTGTTATTTTGTCCTATTAATGCATACTTCGAATTTCTTTTAAAATGGCGTTTGATCATAACATTTGAAGTTAGTAGATCTTATTTTACATAGTCTTTTGGCCCTCTGTTTTGTTGAACTTTTGAACTTTCCGTTGAACGGTTTGATTTTAGTTAAAACGCTTAGACTTTACCTTGTTCGTTTTTAGAAAGAAATTTTTTTGTAACAATGTATAAAAATGAAAGTATTATGTAGAAACTAAAATGAATAAAAATAAGTTAATTAACTTGTGCATTAAGTTAAACAAACATCACCTGTCCCACGAAAAAATCCGATCTCCCATCCCATCCTACTTGAGTTCGGGTCCACAATGGTGGACTAGGGTAAAAAATGTTTGACCATGTGTCCTGCGTGTACATGGGGCATGGCGGCTGGTGCATTGGCACTATGTTTGCTTTGTTGAGGATGGCTTCGAAGTCTTCCGATTCTGACCCATGTTGTTCGAAGTCGTCGCCTTCCAACTCTTC
Source organism: Vaccinium darrowii (assembly GCA_020921065.1). NCBI lineage: Eukaryota > Viridiplantae > Streptophyta > Magnoliopsida > Ericales > Ericaceae > Vaccinium > Vaccinium darrowii. The sequence continues at coordinate 11,546,151 of CM037157.1, forward strand.
CGTATCCAAGCCCGCATCAACATCCTCGAAAGAAGAAGTATCGGACTCATCCTCTAACCCCCATCATGTTGTTCTATTTCATTTGGGAAGCTATCATAATGGTACTGCGGGGAATTTTCCTCTAGGAAAATGTGACTTGATTGAAGTTGAAAAGGATGATTTGCCAACAATGACGTGTCGTGTTCATAACATTGTTGGTGAGAACTTTCACCGGGGTAATGATCACCCGGATGGTGTTGTTCGACAATGTGGTACGGTTGCTGCCGTTGACTGGTAATTGCTTCCGTGAACAAAACGGGGACGTAACTTGGTACTTCTCCATCAACATCAAATATTAGGTCTACGCCATTGTTGTCCACAAGCTCAATTCCTACATATTCGTACGCGAGGTTGGGAAACCTTACACTCAGGTAGCGAAATGTTATTGTCATATGCGTGGACGCCATTCCCGCAGCATTTGATATCAGCACTTGCAATTGATAAAGAGTTATGCCGCGTTCCATTGTTAGATGGAGTGTTGTACCACCACTGTACGACGGACCACCATTGATTTGTTGGAGAACTTGTCCACAGACATATACTAGTACAGAGATTGGCATTTTTGAAAATTTAGGTTGGATTTCGTATTGTTGTGATGTGAGGGAAGCTGCAATATTACTTGTAGTCACCCTTACCACTCATTTTAAATAAGCGTGATAGGCAACAACAACGCATAGATATAATGCGCGATAATAATGCGGAAGGTCCAAACCACGTCAAACTACAGGCTTTGTCAGGGATTCAAGCTGCAGGCTTTGTCGGTGATTGGATGTATGAATGACAGCGCATAACAAAAGTGCGCTATTACTAAATTTGTATGATATTTTGTAGTTTTACCAAGGGAATCAATTTTAAATACCAATGCTTATTTTGGCCTAAAAAAGTTAAACATGCTTTTTGTTTTTTTACTTATTAAGGGGGAAAAGCAAAAAGCTTTTTTGAACTTATTTTGACCTAAAATGCTGTAGGAGTTTCTTATTTGTCCAAAACAAATGACTTTTTTTAAAACTCAAAAAGTAAAAAATATGCTGAACATTTTAGACCAAGATAAGCCTAGCATTTCACCAGGGATTGGATGTGAATGGCAGTGCATAACGAAAGTGCGCTATTACAAAATCTATACTTGTACGATATTTGCAGCTTTACCAACTAGGAAATCAATATTAGCAGCTTTACCAACCAGGGAATCAATGATAGTAACACTAATGGTAACGCATTCTCCATATGCGTTTTACGTAATTTCAATGGAAAAATTTAAGAATTTTATTAAACTTTAGATGATGATAACGCAATTAATATTTTTCAGTTTTGGGTGATTCTTGGGCCAAAATTAAAGTACTTGACATTCTTTAAAACTTTCATCAAGAGACCAGGGCAAAAAACTACTCTACATTGGAGGAAAATAGTCATAAAAAGGGGTAAGTGATCAAACCCTACTTAGCCCTAGCGCACTTCAGATATGTGTTATGAAACCCTAAATTTCAAAACTCTAACGCATTTTAGGGTTTTAAAACCTTAACGCATTTGTAAAATGCGTTATGATTTTAAAACAACGCATTTTGGTTACGCGTGATTACAGCTGACAGTGAACCCCCTGAGCTGATCTGGCGTGCCGAGTTGGCAATTAACAGTTATAACGTATTACCAAAATGCGTGAAGTGCTAGTTTCAGAATGTGTTTGAAAAGGTAGCTACTTTGGGAATATGTTTGAAAAATTGTGCTACTCCGATCAAAAACTCGCAGTAAACGGTGCGAACCTTGGCCTGAAATTTGAGGTCAATGTTGGAGAGGAAGTAGAGACTACCCTTCTTGCTTGTATCTTGTGCCGGAGGAACCAAAGTTGGCTCCCCCATTTGTACATTTATGTTAGAGAGATTGTCATTTGAAATCCCCATTGGAATAGATATGTAGAATTTGGCTTTTTGATACTTTGAGAGTTGATATTTAAGGTCCTATATATAGACTCAAGAACTCAGCAGTAGCTGTAACCAGTCTCTGCAAGGTCTTTAAATAAAACACCATATGAGAATAAAAAAATTGAAGATGGGTGAGAAAGAGGAGAAAAACTTGGGGGTCTGTGTTGCAGTACTCGGTGCGCATGTCGGCTGTTCAAAATTTTTTTGGATCTTCCGGATTTTAGAAAGAGAAAGAGGAGTTGGAGAGGAGAGAGGAAGGAAAAACTCTGAATCATCTAAAATATTTTTGGACGGTGAAAATACGTGCACGGGCACAGCCTTATTTGCACCCAAGTTTTTCTGGAGAAAGAACTACCATGTTGCCTCCGGCCCTGCATAGCACGTTGTTTCACATGTAAACAAATACAGCATGTGGGAAAGTGCGTGGGCTTATGAAAAGGATCAGACATTTTTATTAAAATGTTGGAAATGTAATCAATGGCTGAACCAATTAATGAGAAATCTTTACTTTTACAAGAACAATGACAGTCATAGGGTACTAACTGTGAATAAAATACCCGTGTTCACAACATTTGAGGTGTTCCTATATAGTACATTATTGTGGAAGGCAATGGGGCGGGGTAGGGCGAATTTTGGCATAACTGACCCAGAAAGAAATTACGACACAGCTCCTAGCTGGGTAATTTGTGGGCGCTCCAGTTTTCATCCCGACCGGGGTCAATTTACTACCTGCCCCACCCCGTCACGTAAAAAATGAGAAATATTTATTAAGCTAAAAGCAAAATAGAAAAAAATAGTCATATATAAGATAATATTTTAGTATAATGATGAAAATATAAAAGTAAGTTTTTTAGTGTAACGATAAAAATATTTTGGTATTAAATAGTGTAACATAATTTTTTATATTTAATGATAAAAAATTACAATTAAAATATAATGTTATATGTAAAAATATTTAAGGGCGGCTTCAAGGCAGGATAACGGGGGCAAGGTAACATCAGCTCCAACCCTACATGATGTCGATAGGGTTTTTCAAATTTCCCCCTAGATCCCTATTTATATTAGTATGAACTTGGGATAAAGCTCCTGAGCAGGGTTTTTTTTTTATCTAGTCTAGTCCAGTTTGGGCTATGTCAGATCCGTCTTGGCCCGAAATAATAATCGGAATAGTTCATGTTGTAGAACTCGTTCAGTATATTATCCATGCAAAGAATTAGCTTAATAGAACATCGGTAGACGATAATTACACAAATAAAACAAATTTCTACAAAAATTTGGGCAATTTAAGTTTCAAATTATTTCTTGTCATCTCATTTCATTTGTACAAATCCATTTTGTTCATGTACTTATCAATCTTCGATCAAACTAATTTTTTCATGAATGACATATTCAAATAGCTCTACAAAATAAAGAATTTTGATCATTGTTATGAGTCCAATAGTAGATCACAATGGCCCAAATTGAACCGGACCACGAAAAATTGGACAGGAGCATTAACTTGCTTAAGTATGTACGCATCTGCAATGAAATTGATAATTAGATTGTTGATGTGTCTTTTACAGATAACTATATTTTTAATATGTTTGGGGAAAAGGAGAAAAATTTGGGTGCCGGCGAGATACCACTTGACGGTACCCAGCGCGCATCTCATGTCACGCCATTGAATTTTAACATATTAATAATAACATTTTCCATACGTTAACCCAATAATTCGAAATATGACGCCACGCCACGTCATTACCCAAATCTAAGTTATTTACAAAAGTAATGCAGAATATTACAGCCCGAGGTACCATAAGTAAAAAGAAAATGAGAGAGTAAATAATTTTGAATCTACCGAGAAGTCAAACATATGTAATTTATTACAACTTCATCCTTTCAAAACCAAGGTTTACTGAATGCAGGTTTCAAATGAAGTCATGCCATGCACGTCAAGAAATCCATGCCAGCTCTGCATCGTGATTTATACCTGAAAATAGAAGGGTTGAGCACTCACATTGGCCAGTAGGAAAATCTCTTCCAAACTCTAGATGCATATGATATGAGGATTTCTAAGGGGAATCGTAAGATGAGAAAACGTTTTAAACATGATGAGGACACACAGTAACCATCATAACTTAGCAAAAATAAAAATAAAAATTGAAGAATTCACACACGTTCGTCATTCTTTCTAAACTCCAATCTATCATCTGCCGAATTCCTAATATCAAGTTTCATTCCGGAACATATCCATGAACACAAATTTCAAAAATATCTTAACGTGGGTAAATCCATTGGGTTCCATGCCACACTTTGAATCACCATGGCTATACCATGAAATTTTCGTTTCATTATTAGAACACCATAACAGTTCCAAGAACACGTCCAACAATAAACCTTGCGACATTCCAAGTATCGTAGACCCCGTAAATCATTCTTTGCACGTTCCGGGTAATTGGACCCTGTCGATACTCATTAAACATTCCGGATAATCAAGGACCTTGTAGATCATCATTAAGTATTATGGGTAAGTGGGACCTCTTAGACCATTCATTAATTATTCTGGGTAAGTGGCCTGTAGATCATTTATTAAGTATTCCGAGTAAGTGCGACCCTGTAAATCATTCATTATCGAAGTTACTATATTATACCAATAGATGCCATATACACCAAACATATTCAATCGAGACTAATTTACTCCGCGCTTTCTCATTTCTTTCCATATTTCATCAAAACCCACACTACGCCAAAAGTACGTTAATTAACCCAACTCTTTAATTACACAATTACAACTAGAATTAACACAATTATCAAGAGATGTACTCCTTGAAATAGGAAGATCAAACACAAGCACAATCCATATACATGTAAAAAGAGAGGAGAAATCCCTACCACGAAGAGTTTTGGGCAAAACCTTAACCCACCAAATGAATCCAACCTCCAATCACCAAGAACAAGCTTCTTCCAAGCTATGCTACAAGATCTAGAACGTAGATCGTCGAAAAATAAGTCACAAAAGTGAGGAGAGAGTGAAAAATGGGCTATGGAGAGAAACAAAGCCAAAAATAGGTTCTTACCTCCTTGGGTGTCAAACTTGAAATCCAAGTGAAACACAAGGTGTGGGATGTCTAGATCTTGAACATTTTTGTGGTGGATTATGGTAGAAAGCCTAGGGTTTGAGTGGGATTTGAATGGAGAAAGGAGAGATGAATTTAGGGATAATTTCATGGGTTTTGGGGTGAAAATGAGTAAAGGGATCAATTAATAACGTGCTGAATCGCGCACAAAATATTCAAAAATATGTCAGTGGCTAGGAATGGCAACAGGGCGGGTTGGGGCGGGTTTTGATGATCCTGGCCCCGACCTTAAAATTTCCGAACCACCCCCTAACCCACCCCTAACCTGACCGAGTAATTTATGGCTACCCCCGCCCCCGCCCCTATTTTTTTCACATATTAGTGAAGTATATTTTAGACTCCAATATTAGTGAGCACAAATGATAAGGTTCACAAATAACTTTCACAACTTAACAAAAATCTACTATCTAATGTTATATTTTAGTCGTAAAAATAAAATTATAAGAATACAAATAAAATTTGATGCATATAACGGAGAAAATATAATTTCATATATATATATATATATATATATATATATATATATATATATATATATATATATATATATATATATATATATATATATATATATATATATATATATATATATATATATATATATATATATATAAGTATACATATGTATATATGTCGAGGCGGGTAATATCGGGGCGGGGTGATCATACCCCTGCCCCTACCCTAACTCTGGCGGGTTTTTCAAAATCACCCCTTATCCCTACCCGTTACCCAAAAAAATAGAAAAAAAAACCCTACCCTATCGGGGCGGGGTAGGGTGGGGTCAGAGCGGGGCGGGTTGAATTACCATCCCTATCAGTAGCTACCACTACTGCACTTCTCTCTGTACCGATAGCCAAAGTCTCTATTCGTTGGGTACCGATACTAGGGTAAACCTTGGTACCAGTACCACATAGGAAAATTTCTAAATTTCAACTACTTCCATCAGTTCGACCCGTGACCATTTCTAACACATTCTCAACACCCTCAAACCTTCTCATGACATCAAAACACACATCACAACAATCCACCGAACTTCTAATATGAGAAGATTCACACATACTTATACAAACACATCCACGAAAAATATAATGTAACTCGAATTCAATTTTTTTTTCTCACTTAACATAATAAAAGAATTGGAATTTAATCCCCGGTCATTACATCACAGCTATCCCTAGTGTTTTAATTGGAAGATCCAGATTTTAGAGAGAGAGGAGGGAGGGAGAAATTTCGGCTGTCCAAATTTTGAACGGCCGAAATGCATGGTCGAACACCATGTGTGCGGTACCCTATTTGCACCAAAAATTTCCTAGGGGAAAATTGAGGGCACATACCCTATTAAAAAAATTTGTGGCTCATTTAACTAATTTTTCTGACTCAATTCATGAAATTTGTGGCTTGTTTGCTTTACTAAGTTTTGGTCAACAAAGGCGGCTCAAGATAATAATAAAAACGGCTCTAAATTGTGAATTTGTATGGTGTTGTTTATGAAATTTTTTGGTGGTGTTTATAAATTTTTGTGGCGATTTTTTGAGTTTTCAATCAGGCTGAGAGACACTATAGAAGCTTCCTAAAATGAAAGATCAAAAACAATTTAAATCTGGAGTATTATTTTAAGTTAGCAGAATCAAATGTCCGATCCGTGTCCTTAACTAGGTTTATCGATGAAGGTAATAAAAAATCCTTAATTAGGTTTGTGATGAGCTGTTGTCAAGTTATTTGCCAACTGTTGGCGACTTAGCCTATCTTTTTGCAAATAAATGTGCATTAAATTACCTGATTTTCAAAGATCTGGAGAAAAAAAAAAAAGTTGTGAATCACGCCAATCACGCAATCTCTTCTTTCAATAAAGAAATGAACTACCATGATCCACACCAGAAGATTAAAAAAAACAAAATAAGTAGCAAGTCTAATCTTTGGTGGAGTTTTTATAAAATATCGCACTTGTTAAAAAAAAAAACAATTAATACATTATTTTAAATTATTTTTCCAATGACTTTTTCTGGTATTTTTTGGGATTAATTATTCATATCTTATATATTGTTGCAGAATGACTTTTCATGAGAATGATTGTGGGAGCGACAAGGGGCATGAGTCAATTAGTTTGTCGTTTAGGGTTTTGAGAGAAACATGTGACTTAATTACCTGCATCAAAGAATCTCATTTAGATTTGAAACCCATATATCTTGTCTTACATAACAAAACAAAGAATCCTTGATTTTATATTCTATTCCAGTCAATAAGTTATCAACGAGAAAATAAAAAAGTAAAATGTAAATTCACTAATATAGAGTCTGAATATAATATGACAATTCTTATTTAATTTATTATAGAAGGTAATCAGTGTATATACTGAAATTAAAGTATAACAATATTAAGAGGAAATCAGTTATCTATGGTTTGAGAAGAAAATAAATTCTTGCAAACTTGGATCAGTTGACAAAAATTCTAATGTTTGCCCAGCCAATCTACCAAAATTAATTTTATTGAAATACAATTTATTAGTCCATCGTTCCCTCCTACTAACTTCTAGCTTCGATCCACTAAAATTAGCTTTTTGGCCTTTAACTTTAATTGATGTGTATATGTGAGAAAAATGACGTGTCTCGAAAAATGTTAAAAGCCAAAAAAAATCCAAAAAACTATAAAATCCGCTTAGTAGGACAGGACAATTAAGTGGACATGAGAAAGCATTAATAGGTGTTTTTCTTCAATGAGATCGCATGTTCAATTCCCACCGATGCCAAATAATCCAAACATAGGGGCATCCGTTAAATACTTTTGGGTCCGCCCTTCAAAAAACAATAAGTACTTATGGGTCTAAAAAATAATCGAGGTGCATGCCAACTAACTTTGACATCAGGTTATGAAATAGAATTATAATTTTTAATTGTTTAATGAAAGAGGAAGGGGGCATGCCGTCCAATCATTTCATGTTCAATATAGCATACACAATTCACTGCGATGGGCTCTCCATGATTTTGGTGATATTTCTATGGCCATAGGAAGTGAGTTCCACGCCACCGTATATTCTTTAAAGATTTCCCTAGTAAAGGTTAGTAAAGATTTCCGTCAAAAACAAAGGAAGAAAGAATAATTAAAAAAGGAGAGGAACAAAAATCTGGGAATTGCGTGCCTCTCTTTTTCCAAATTCAAACCATATAAAAATACATCAAAAACAAAAGATGCACAATGAAGGCATGAAGCACAATTAGTCGGCGAACCACAATGAAGAGAAAAGAGAAGAACCTTATTCGTCTGAGATTTTAGAGCCAAAAGAAGATGCAGAGAAGAGAGAAACAGAGGTCAAAAGGAAGAAGCACTCACCAACATATTTTCGATCAGCCTCAGAAGAAAAAGGTGAACGGGGCCTGTGGTGACTACATGTGAGTGAATCTCGACCGTAAAAAAGGTTTTGGACGGTCTAGATCTTAAATAAACTATTAGCGCGAACGGTTTATTTAAGATCCGGACCGTCCAAAATAAGAATGGATGACTGATATTCTCACTACACACTTGTAGTTAAGCCTCATCATTTGGCCCATCGGCCAACCGGCCCGCCCGAAGCTCGCTAGGCCCATCGGGCTTTTATTCGGCCCGATCCCGTCAAATGGGCGGACTAGCCCAGTTAGGATTTCCTATGGACCGGGCTTGGGCCTAAATATTTTCCTGCTAACCCGTCTACCCGTCAACCCATAGCAAATTAACAACATACAAATTCTTAGTTATTGGGTTGAGACTCAACCCAATAAGTAAGAAATTACAAATTACTTATAAAAAAACTATGAATTTCAGAATTTGTATATTGTTAATTTGCTATTGCTAATGATTGACAAGTGTGGAGGTACAAACTTAGTTGGGATGTACGTAATTTGTACTGATGCAATCCCTCCCCTTTCTCTTTTTAATAATAACAATTTATGTATTTCAATATTTGTATTTTGTTAATTCGTTTTGTGGCAATTGGTTTAACTGGTACTTGGTAGTGAAAATATTAAGTCTTGGCCCAAAAAAACAATAACTTAAGTCTTGGGCCAAAAAATCAACAGGAAATAATCTCATTTTGGGCCAAAAAGAATATCAAAAAAAAAAAAAGAATAATTTAATCTTGGCCCAAAAAGTCAAAGGAAATAAACATTTTGTCCTGCGCAAATAGCCCAGCCCACCGGAAGACTGCCTGTCTGCCCACCCAACTAGGATAAGCTCGTGGGCAGGGTTTGGGCTTCATCTTTTGAGAATTGAGAGATAGCCCGGCAACAGGCCATCGGGTTCTAAGAAAAAGACCATCTCCTTCACCTCTGCAAGAGAGCACATGCGTAAGCACCAAACTGAGTCAACAAACCCACTGTTGAAAAGACGAAATAGCCCACCCAACAAAATTAAGCTCTAGGGTTCACAAACACCCGCCTAGGTTAAGGATGAGCTTATACTAAATAATAACAAGATTTGAACATTTCCAAGTCCGATCCATTCATAATCGAGCTTCATTTAATGTACCCAAGTTCGGCCCAATTACAATCTTAATTTTCTAAGCCCGTTCAAGAAGTCCATTTATTTTTTTAACATATGGTATCACAAACATAAATTAATCAACCATAATTTTAAGAAGATCTACAACCAAAAGATTAAGGAGATTCAACAAGAAGAATAATAAAAATATGTTAAAAAGGAAAAAGGAGACATTAAAGCGCAGAAAAAGATTATCGTACTATTGAATAAGAAATGGGGAGATCTTACTAGATAAAAGATGAGTAGATGTGTCTCTTCATCGAGATAAACAAACCCTAAGTAACTAGCTTCCAGCGGTATATATATGGTATTATAATAAAAATATTATTTAAATCAGAGTGGGCTGGGCCGGATCTTAGAAGAATTTCTCAAACTCGACCCAATTAGTAAATAGGCTTAAAATATCAATCCAGCCCCCGACTTACACTTTTATATCACGGTTCCGGTATAGATAAACTAGGGTTTCCTACTTTTTCTCCTCTTTAAATACATAACAATAAGATTTCCCTCCTATTATTCTCGGTCCAAATCTCCCTCCTGCGATTCACGTCAGATTGTAATACACAGGGTCGATCTGCATCCAGAACCTTAATCTCTTTCTTGACCATCCACCACCATGGAAAACAAGGGTGTGACGATTGAAGCAATCGAGATGGAAAACAAGGGTGTGACGATTGAAGCAATCGAGATACCAGGAGATGTGCTGATGGATATCAAGGATTCCAGCGAAATCCCTCCACCGATTCAAATCAGTCTCCAAACACTGGTACTCTCTCATCCAAAACCCTTACTTCATCTCTCTCCACCACTCCCGCGCCCAATCCTATGACTGCATCTTCGCTGATCGTGTGTTCAACGTATACACCCGCAAATCTTCCATACATTTGCTCTCCAACCAAAAATCAATCCAAGACGTAGACCTATCTTTCATCACGTCGCCACACGTTATTAAGGATACAAGGCTCTATGGCTCTTGTAACGGCCTTTTATGTCTTTTTAATCAGTCTGATATCGTGATCTGCAACCCTGCAATTAGAGAATTCCGGGTACTCCCACAACCCCCTTATCAAACATGGCGCACTACCAATCTAGGGTTTGTTTTTTATCCCATAAACAATGATTATAAAGTGTTTAGAATTGCCACTCTCTTTCAATCCGATCTTAAGTCTTATGATTCGTATGATGATCCTTATGAAGCATATGACGCAAAGTGCAATGACACCGAGGAGGTGCCGCCTGTTGATCATAAAATTCAAATATATTGCATGAGTACCAATTCATGGAAGGAAATCTTCGCTATGGTGCCCAAAGATCGCCCCTGCACCAATATTGGTCCTTGCGTATCATTGGATGGGGTGTTCTACTGGTTAGCTTTCGATTTTTCTACTTGTGTCCTGGTACTTCATACGTTTCGCATGTTTGAAGAATTGTTTGAACGACTACAGTTCCCCGACGCCTTTTGCTTCAGACTTCTGGCCTGCCTTTGCATTCTGAAGAATTCCCTTGCCCTTATTCAGCAAGAGGATGATACCCAGACATGTGGGGCGCTCTTTGATATATGGGTAATGGATGAATACAGAGTTGAGGAGTCTTGGACTAAAAAATACACTGTTGGACCCCTCTTAGGCCATTACGATGCATTGGGATTTCGGCCAAATGTTGAGGTTTTCTTGATGAGTTGCGACCCTGGACAAATGGTGTCATACAACCTTAGTACTGGGGACATAAATGAGTACAATCAAATATGCGGTAGGCAAGAAGCAAAGTCTCTTGTACAAGTACTTTCTTACTCAGAGAGCTTAATTTCAGTCGAGATACGAGTTGATTGAGCTTAATGAAGATAGTACTGCATTCACTCATTTGCTCATTGCTAAACAAGAAGGGGAAGGTGATAAGAGGTACCAATCAACTTCTAGAATATTCTTCATGGCATTCTATTCATGCACTATGGAACTAGGAATTAGTTTACTCGGGTTTGCATATCCGAAGAGTGAAGAGTTGGACAATGGACATATTTTCCTTTTCTTTTTCTTGTTTTGACTGGGGTTTTATTCCAACAGAACAGTAGCTTCATTACCAAAGATGAACTTTGGCTTCAACTTATGTTGAGAAGGAATTGTATTTTGGCGAGCTTCAGATAATAAAGAGTTGCTATTTGCTTTGCTATTTCGATTGTAATTATTTGTGCAGAGCTGAACATAGGTCCTTTTTTTTAATGAGATATAGTTTTCATTTTCTTTTATTGTATAAGGATCGGATACGAGGATAGTTGCAACTTGCGTCTAGCTTGGAACAAATTTCTTGATTCCGTAGATTATTTGGGTATGTGTTTATATTTGTCCTTTATCATATTTTTTAGGCTTCTTCTTTCGCTTTTATTTTGTTTTGAAAGCTTTTATTTGTTTCGTCTTGTATAATGTTTGCAGCTCCGTGATGCTCTTTACTTTATTTCTTCTTTAAAACAAATGGGCTAGAAACTTTGGAAGAGGTTGCTCATTAACAACTCAATTTTGACGATGAGATAAAAGAGCATGGTCATACCTCAAGTCAATCTTCTAGATGAATGTATGTACTTATAGTTATGTAGAATGCATTGGTTTGCAGACACGAAATTGGGGTACAACCGCTCATAGGCACTATCATAGATCACAGCAGGACACTCTGAAGCTGCCACTCTATGAGTCAGTGTATTGCACATTTTTGGAAACACGTTACCAGCATTACATAAGTGAAGCAACTGGCTAGATATAGGTAGTGTGTTGGTTATTGTATACCAAGCTATCCACTAGCTAGAGTGGAGAAGTAGGACAGTCTTGGGATTGGATTATCCTAAGCATTTGATCCCATTTTGCTGGGACATGGTGGTAGTAGCATCTAGCCTTGATCTAATTGTTGGCTCTTTGTAATTTTTTTTTTCCCGTATTGGTGGTGAACTCTGGCCTTTTCATGCTTCGGGCCTCCTTGTGTTACTTTTCTTTTGTTTCCACGTTTTTTTTACCTTTCGCCTTTTATGCAGGTTCTGTCCCCTTGATGCTTTTTATTATACTCGCTTATTAAAAACAAAAAGATTAGAAACATGTTGAAGTGGTTGCTCATTCATTCAACAATTTTGACCACGAGCGGCTGATGAAGTTTGTCTGAAATACGTATAGTTCTTGCTTTTGTTGGTTTGCATTTTGAAACTATATCATAACATAGATGCAAGTTGGATGTGAGTGTTGGTTTGTGAAATGACCAAATCTTGGGTTTCCACTTTCCAGTGCGAAGCGAAGTCCCACATTGCTCAGATATAAGAGGATAGTGTGTCATCAACTCATTGCTTTGCTGACATGGTATGGGTTCCTCACCTCAAAGGCCTACAAACCTAATGGATAGAAACATGCCGAACTTTTCTCCCCCATTGAACTGTTTCATCAGTAAGTGTTGCTAAAACACATGCTATTGCTGTTTCACTTGTCGGTGTACGCAGACTCTATTTATTTGGTCATTTGAACTTTTTTCTTGAAATATCAGTTCAGTCTATTACCAATTTATTGGCTAGGTTTACTGTTAATCCCCTTGCATTATGCGTATTTTCCTCCTTTTTCTGGCCTACCTTTTCCACTTAGTTTCTTAATAAACTGACGTGAGATGTATGCAGACTCTATTTATTTGGTCATTTGAACTGTTTTGCTTGAAATATCAGTTGAGTCTGTTACCAATTTATTGGCTAGGTTTATTGTTAATCCCCTTACGCTGTGCATATTTTCCTCTCTTTTCTGGCCTACCTTTTCCACTTAAATTCTTAATAAACTGATGTGAGAGGTTAGCAAGATATGCTTGGATACAGTCAAGGACTGCAAGCAAACCCTCTCAACTCGGTAAATTTTAAATCAGATACAATGTAAATTTTAAACCAGCTACACCTACTCAGACCCCCCTGACTTTTCTCTTGAACCCTCTCGATCATTTGGTGAAAGAACTAAAGGTGATTGATCTAATGGGACATAATCAGGTGAGGTTATCCCTTTGAAAATTATATATTTTGCCCCGAAACACCTCACTTAATGTAGCGTTGGAGAAACGAAAAATTGTTGTAAGTGAGGTTCTGAATTGAACCCCTTCTCGTCGTTAACAATATTGTTAGGTAGTCTGTTCCTTACACTGGCATATTACCAAAGTGGCCCCTCCTCCATCAACAATTTTATGAAGCGTGCCTCTCTTCTTAATCCAAGGAATCAAACATATATTAGCATTTGCACATCTAATAGTAGGGGCTTTGAACCGTCCCTGAATTCATTCTGCTGCTTTCAGTAGGAAGCAGGAATGTATCTGAATACTTGCAATGCATGTTCTGAAAATTTATCACAGTTCTGCTCTGTTTCTTTTGTTGACTTTGTTGTCAATTTTTTAACTACGTTATAAGCTTTAAATCAGTATGAACATAGCTCAAAAGGTCAAATTACAGTGATTACATGGGTTAATTCCTGATCAGTGGCTGAACTGCAATCTAATTTTGCGTGACTTCTGATTCTCCTACCAATTGCCATCTGAGTTCACAAAACTAGGAATTACTCAGCCTGATTTGATTTACATTGGTGTTTAGTTGATGCATCATCTTTGTAGTTCTTATTATACCGTCGTTCCGGACATTGAGGTACGTTTTAATATGCTGAAATTATGTCTCTCTGCTTTTAATGTATCGCATTACATTGTGACCTTTAACATCTCAACTTTGGCAGATAATTTGTAGAGCGAACGAGCTTGACGAGGATCCAATAGCTTTGAGTAGCCGGTATTGCCAAGAATTTCTTGTTGACATGGTTGATCTTCAGTGCCTTCCTCCTATGCATCAGCCGCGTGTTACTGACCACATGGAAGAAATCAAGGATATGATAGCTCAGGTGGTTCTCTTCCCATCATGTTTCTTTTCTTCCCAGATTTGTTTAGTGTTGAAATCTCTCTCTCTCTCTCTCTCTCTCTCTCTCTCTCTCTCTCTCTCATGCATGTGCTCTGTGCAAGCGCAGTCCACAGAAGCACATGTGCATGAGTGCCTACTTGCATGAGTCACAACTACATATATTTTCCTAGTATGTGGAGACGAGACTATGCTAATAGACTGCTTCAGAAATTGCCTTAGTGACCTATTGCAATAGCATGAAACTGCTCCAGTTGGAATTTGCAAATGGTTAAAAAAAACATTTCGACAAAAGAAGTTATATAATTATGCTTGTTAGTTGTTCTGGTTAGTAATCAAACATCAGCTTCCTTATGTTACAATGCATTTTATGAATAACCAATTTTGGAGATATCAACTAAGCAATGTCGTTTCTTAGACCAGTTTGAGAAGCTGGACTTGAACGAAATGGAGATTAGCCTAATTATATAGGAGGAAGTCGACGCTCATAAGCCTTTAGTTTTCGATTAGGGCGGGTCTTGAAAGCAAAGCAAGTCTGTTTTTAATTAATTTTTGCTGGGAGGGAGTGTTTTGATGGAACACGGTCTTGCCACTACATGGAGTTTACCTTCTTCAACAAGCTGTCCTGGGAAATGTTGGTCTTCCAGGATATTATGAACTCACTGGTTCCAGTTCCCTGTTGATTTACATTTTGGTTTTTGGGAGATGACGTTGAGATGGGAATTTGATGCATTTGAAATTACTTCACGTGATAATTCTATGATCTCTTGATGGCTTTTGGTTGAGGATAGATGAAGGGAGGCAGATATATCTTTCCTGTACGATCCTATTTAATATCTAGATATATGCTTGTTAGTTGTTCTTGTAGATTATCAATAATGGTTTTGCCTATGAAATGGATGGGGATGTGTACTTTTCTGTTGAAAAATTGCCGAGTTATGGTCAGTCATCTGGACGGAAGCCAGAGGACAATAGAGCTGGTGAACGGGTTGCTATTGATACAAGAAAGTGAAATCCTGCTGACTTCGCTCTGTGGAAGGTAAGGTTTCTTCATGTTTGCCCTAACTTAAATCAACATTTCTGGCCCCAGTGATTTTTATTAGATTTTTTTTTCCACGTAAGGCTGCAAAGCCTGGTGAACCAAGTTAGGGCAGTCCTTGGGTTCCCGGAAGACCAGGCTGGCACATAGAATGCAGTGCTATGAGTGCTCACCATCTGACTTATTCTTTTGAAATTCATGGTGGTGGGATGGATTTGATATTCCCACATCATGAAAATGAGCTTGCCCAAAGTTGCGTTGCATGCCTGGAGAGCCATGTGAAATATTGGGTGCATGATGGATTTGTCACTGCAAATGATGAGAAAATGTCAAAATCGCTTGAGAATTTTTTCACCATTCGTGAGGTAAAAGGGACATTTTCAATACTTTCCGTACTATCTACTATCTAGACTTACACAGTTGCAATCTATGGTACATGGACTCGGGTGCGAGTGGGAGTCCAAGCGTCGGACCTTCCTGAACTTAAATCTTAGGATACTGGGATATGTGTCCCCTAATTGGGTGTGGGTACGGGGACACGTCGTGAACACTTGTTTGTGGTATATATTGCATTACTTTGTATATTTATTGCCAAAGGTTAAGTCTGTCTCCTATCCATCCCCCGCCCATACCCCCAATTATTAGGGACTAAATGGGTTATGTTATTGTTTGCATGTTATTGTTTGTTTATTTAAACAAGAATGGGGTAAAAATAAATATGTTTTTGCTATTTCATGTCTATGTCAAAGACTAGAAATATCGTTTTTCTAGCAAATTTTATGTTCTTTTTTTTTTTTTAAATGTCATGACAATAGAGGATCCGAGTGTCCAAAATGGATATGCGTGATGAACACATTGACACGGGTATTTCAGCCAAACTCAAGGATCCATTAACATAGGTTGCAATATCTGCAGTGTCTATTGTGAATTCTAACACATTCCTATTTATTTTCCCTTTTTCTTAGGTTATCCAACTGTACGACCCACTGGCCTTGAGGCATTTCTTGCTGAGCACACACTATAGGTCTCCTGTCAACTACTCAATTTCACAGATAGAAATTGCGTCAGAAGCTGTTTACTACATATATCAGGTAGGAAACTGCTGGTGTTTTTATTTTTTTGCCACTATGCAAAATTGATGTTCATTTACATTGAAACGGTTGAAATATTCAACTGCTGAAGAGATGGAAAAAGGCAGTTTTGGTGTTTTCAGAACTCATGTTCCATTGCCCAAGAGACTGGAAGGGAAATCCTACTTATTCCATTGAAGCCAACGGAAATACAAGAAGATGCCTGAAACGCCCTGTAGCAAACGCATCCGAGCCGTCCAAAACTCGATCCAACGGCCGATGGGTGCACAGCACCTCCCCCAAGTCCATGTGATTCTGGCATCTCACATTTACTGATTTTTCTGCTTTTAAATAGATTATTTGGAGTGAAACTACTTTTTGGTTAACATTTCATGAAAACCAGTTTTTTGCTTTGCTTAGCCATTTCCACGATTCCCTATAGGTGCCTTTTAGTGATGAGTTTATAGGAACCCGGATGATGTGGAACAAACTCCAACGTTATTTTCATGACGTTATCTGATTTCAACGACAATAAATAGAAGGCCACCACCATCGTCATTGATATAATAGTTTTTTTTTTTAATGATACTTCTTATGCACCTATATAAGTATCATAACAAAACAAATTGAGCCCAGTTTTATTGAAGTGATTTATTGGACATAACTTTTTAAAATTTGGGATATTTTGAAGTTTTTTTTTTGTGTGTGCGAATCTATACTTGTTCATATAGATGTGAGGAATTAGATAAGTACAAATGTGGATCAAAGTTTTGAAAAAAGTTCGCATAAGAGGACACCTTAGACAAAAAAAAACTATTTGGCATTTTTTTTGTCTTTAGTGAACCATTTTTTTTTTTTTTTTGGCTTTTTGATTATAATTTGTTACTTTTAGACTTCTCTTGTCAAAATGAAGGATTAATCCCGAGAAATATAAAACGAATCTAACCAAAAAAAAATTATTTACCAAGAAAAATCTAACAAAAATTCAGAAAATACAAATAAAACATGAGAAAAGAAGAAGAAGAAGAAGCTTAGGACCTAGGAGAATGGAGAGTAACAAGTACAGCAACTGAAAATAAGCGTGGCTAATTAAGGTCTTCTAAGAATTTCCATTTTGGTGATGTAAAGTTTTGCAATCTAAAAATAATGTTTCAGAGGAGTATCATAATTCTCGAGACACTCCAGAAATTGTTAACACGAGGTTAAAAAATTACCTTGGCTATACAAGCTCTATTAACTAGTCATATATAAAAATAAAAAAAAAATTATTTATTAGTGAATGATGTGACCAAAAAGTACAAAATTACATAAGCTACTACAATTGTTCTCAACGAATTTCCATATTTTGAGTCAAAAAAGATCAAATCGGCAAATAAATGCACAAATACTTTTTTTAGAGAAAATTGTGTGGCAAATAGGTTCACACGGATTTTTTAATTATATTATGCTCTTTTTTTTTTAGAATTTAATCGTCGTTCAGAGAGAAGCCAAAGCACAATACCGACAAATTCTTTTACTTCTTTCCTCTCTTTACTCTTGTAATATATGTTATTAAGAATGTATTGTCTTGTTGGGGTTATATATTAGGTGTTTGAATTGTGAATCACCTAGATGGATGGGTGTTCATAGTATATAGTATATATGACTAAGTGTTCAAATGAAATAATTACTCTATGTAATAACAAAAAAAATAAAAAAAATTGGGCTAAAGTCCAAAAGGAGTGGCAATAGAGCATTTACCCCATCCTAAGTTCTCATGAGGTGTAGGGTATATTGATGAATATTATAGTCTAAAGTCTCTAATGGACAAAAATATCAAGAATATCCTATGCTTGCGACCTAGTTTTATATTGTAGTAGAATCACCCCAAGCGTAGGGTTAAGTCATTGAGAGCATAATAATCCAGTAAAACCGCGGTCAATTTCCACAGGGACCAAATGCAACCGGCATGAGATTTGATTTGCGATGTGTTTTTGGCGTTAAGACGGCCAACTTTTAAGTGAATTGTTTGTGGGATTCTACCTCGACTACATGATTAGAATTTGAGAGTTTGAAGATTTAAACTAAAGGGAAAATCAAGGGGTTCATAGGAACCATGACTTAAATTGAATTGCTCTTCTCAAGATTACACGGTGAAGGCACGTAGTAAACATGCTCAACCGGAACGTTTAACATTTTAGCACCTTTAGATTCCAGAAAATGTGTTTGTTCAAGAATAGAGTTCATTAAGGCATTTTTACAAACACTTTGAATGCCACAGCTCTAAGCATCATGTGTGGCAAGCAGTCAAGCCCTTTCCTACACAAGATCAAAAAGGTTAACAAATCTTAGTTTTGATACGTAAAACTTAAACCCTAACTCTTAACAAACTTGCTTTGATGCTTATTTTGAGAGAAAAACAAAATAACCCAAGCCATGGAGTGCTAATCACCCCATGACCTAGCCTTACTACACTACTCACACATAATCAAAGGGAAGATGAAAATACTAAGTAAAAATGACAAGAAAACGTGAAACATAACTAAAATGGAAATGAAGTAGAGATTTGTATAGATAAGAGAAGCGCTTATAACATTAATAAAGGCCGTAGCCTTGGTTCTTGAAGATTGAAACCTAAAATCTAGAGAGAAGGTGGAGCTTAAATGAGTTTAAAACAAGAGGGAGGTAGAGAGAGAGTGAAATTAGATGATAAACCTAAAAAACTGAGATTGGGGGGCTTTTATAGCCCCCAAAAGTCGTGCTAGATATTAAAAAAAATGCCCCCGAATTTGGGTCTTGATCGGGCACAAAAATTTCAGATTTTTTATGCATGAACCAGTACTAAGGAAATGTGTGAATCGGTTCTGGCGTGGACTTTGAGTTACTAGAACATTAGAACCGATACAAGCTTTTTGTGAGAACCGGTTCAAAGCTTGGTTTTTGACATTCTGTTCCATCAGAACCAGTTCAAGCTTTTATGCAGAACTGGTTCAAGCTAGGCAGGTATGCTCTCATCCCATCGTCTTGACTTCTTGACCTTACAGCGTCCCGAGCTCTAGCCATTTCTTGGTCTGTGGGACTCGGTGGTGGTGTGCCACCTTGCTTTGGGTATTGGAGATCTTTGTGATGCTTCCTCTGGAGCTCAAATGCACTTTAAGGTCTAGATTAACCTAAAACTTCCAAAGCACCATTACATGCAATATCAAACATATAAAGCTAAAATATGCGCGCGCGCGTGTGTGTGACCAAAATGGGTTAATTAAGCCCTATTATTTACATTATCTAGGATTTATCATTTTGTCTCTCTTTTCTTGCGCACGCGCCCTTCTCTCGCACCCCACCATGATGTCTCTTTTTTCAACTAAGCTATTGTCGTGCCATGTGAGACTGGAGCCCCAAATGTTCTGTTTTTTAAAGTCAATGCAACACAGTGGGAAAGTACGCAGGCGTGAACAAAAAGCGAACTTTTCTTTACCTTTTTCTTTCGACGACAGCATGCATTTGTTCTTCCACAAGAGATATTATTCAATGTTGCACATCCACAAAGATACACTGGTTCGTGAATCAAGAAGTTTACTATATAATAGCTCGAAAAAATAAAATTGTCAGAAATAAGTTTATCTCTTGCTTTGCTATAAAAAATACTAAAAATATATTTGTAAAGATAACTTTATCTGTTATTTTTTCAAGGGATTATACAAAGAATAGATGTGTATAAATAACCTTATTTGTTGATTTTTTAAAAAAATACAAAGAAGTATTGATTAGTAGAGATAAAACTATCAGTTGAATTTTTTTTAGGATATATTTGAAGAAAAAACTGTAGAGAAAAGTTTATCTTTTAATTTCTTTTTTTAGTTATAGAGAATAAAACACATAGATTGTACTGTCTGTTCATTCCTTTGATAGAAACGATAAATTTCTTGGCTCTTCGATACATAACTTTATCTATTGATTTTTTGAATATACAAATAATTGATATATTAGCACGGATATGAGGTACCATTATCTGTTGATTTTTTTTAATATTCAAAGAAGTTACCAGCACAAATACGCTTATCTGTTGATTCTTTTTTACCCTTATCTGTTATTTTTTAATATATAAAGAGTTGATTAGCATAGATACCCTTATGTTTTATTTTTTTAATATGCAAAGAATTGATTAGCACAGATACCTTTATCTATTGATTTTATTTAATATATAAAGAATTGATAGCTTTGGTAAATACAATTCAAATTTATTCAGAATATTTTTAAGGGAATACACAGAGAATAGATAATAAAAATACTTTATTTGTTGATTTTTTTTTTAACATACAAAGATGCCCTTTGCAAAGCTACCCTTATCAGTTAATTTTTTTTTTAATATTCAAAGAATTTATTAGCACAGATACCATAACCTTATCTATTAATTTTTTCCCATTTTTCTCTATCATAGAAAATACAAATCTCTTTAATGTGATTCACTTTGATTTTCTATTCACATAATCCACCTAAGAATTGGATCGAAGGATACGTAAGATGGAATGGATGTACACTTGGAATTAGGCATCTCATTTCAAATCTATTCAAAATATATATATATATATATATATATATATATATATATATATATATATATATATATATATATATATATATATATATATATATATATATTTTAAGAGAACGCAAGATAGCAAAAAACTAACAAGGTCTGTCTTGGGAAAGAAAAGGTTTTAATCCAGGCGGAGTACAACCTGGCTTGAAAAAACTTAGACCTTTCAAAGACTATAGCCAACCAATTAGCTGCTTTATTCTTCTCACGACAACACTACATAAACGATCATGATCTCGAACTAGCCCAGAATTTGATATCCTCGATCAAAGTACCAATCTTCCACGGGTACTGGGAATTATCATTGGTAAGACTGTGGATAATCGCGTGACAATTAGACTTGAAAATTGCATCTGAGACTCCCATATCAATAGCCATGCCACACGCAATTCTAAGGGCCCAAGCTTCTGCATAAATAGTTGATAGTGCTTTACATATCGAAATTATAACTCTGAGCAACTCCACCACTATTTCTGACAATGATGCCAAATGCTGCCAAACTGCTGGAGGAGGAAAACGCTCCATCACAATTAAATTTGATACTTGACCCAGAAGGTGGAGACCATTTACCACTTCTATTCACCTTCGAAAACTGAAATATTATTCCCCTCGAACATAGCTTGAAGATAATCCACACAAGCCACTCTAGCCCTATCAATCGTCCTCTCTGTATTGGGCATATTTCCGTTGAAAACAGTGTCATTCCTAGACTTCCACATAGCCCAACACAATTGAAATAATTCGGCCACCACCTCACCATTAGCTTCCTTTGCAAGGCTGCCACAAAGCAAGTCTTTGACCCATTTATCAGCTAAAATTAATAGATAGTCAAGAGTCCAAAAGGACAACCCACTACCAAACCAGACCGCCCTAGTCCATGTACAGCGAAATAGAATATGCTCGATTGATTCACTCTCCTTCTCACATATGGGACAAATAGTGAAAATTGCACATTTCCTGCGGAACAAATTATCTTTACAGACCATCCAATTGCGAATAACTCTCCAAATGAAATGACGCACTTTGGGAATTGTAAGGTCTGCCCATAACTTGGACCACATAGCTTTTGGGTGATAATGGGAAGAGGATGGATGCTCCCTTTTTTACTCTACTGCTGCCTCATAAGCTATAAAAAAATCCTGATTTTACTGAATACTCCCTTGATTTATTGTGCACCCATAGAGGCTTGTCCATAATCCCCGAAATGCTAATGGGCATCCCTTCAATAGCCTTGACCTCTTCTTCTGGAATACATCTCCTCAAAAGATCCAGATTCTAGGACTTTGAACTAGAATCAATAAAATCTGAAAACTTTTACCCACACACAATTCACAGGTGAAATGGAGCTGACCTTGAACCCAGGATGACTGGGGATCCATTTTTCCTCCCTATTAGATATTTTTTGCACTTTCCGGGGTTATCCAAAACCATCATTCGTGTATGGGTAGATTTTTTAGAGGGTAGTTGATCGCTCGATGCTCCTCCCATTTTCTGCACTAAATTGAGCGCTGCGAAATTAATCTACTTGTGTGAAAGGTAAATGCATTGCACAACATATCATGCATTTTTTTTAATAATAGATTATATTTTTGCACTTTTACCTTTCCTATATAACTCTCTGAAAATTCGCTTTCCCTATATATAAGTATATTGATATCAAGCAAATACTTTTCTTTTACCTTTCCGAAAATTGTGTTTTCCATATATACACATGTTCACATCAAGTAAACAATTTTCCGAGGATCAAAGAGATACTTTTTTTATGGGAACACATGTAGGCATCTTTTTGGAAAGGATCAAAAGATATATTTTTTTTTCTTTTACGGGAACAAAGGGGAGGTTTTTACCTTGGCTTATATACATATGTTGGAGCACCAACCTTAAAATATACCCAGCACATGTTTTGACGTAAAAGATTTTTTTTGGAAAAGAAATCAACGTTATTTTGTTTGCCAATGCACATATGTCACTTCCCTTGCCTAGATAAGGGATCACAACCTTGATAAGAAGATGCACATTTTTCTAAACGGCAAAAGAGAGACTATATTATTTTGTTCTTGAAAGATTTTTTATTGATGCACTTTTTTTAAACGAGAGAATCAAAGAAAAATTTATATATTTTTTAGTGTGCATTAGTTCTTTCAAGCAACACATTTCATAGCATATTATTTCGTGTTTCGTGGTGCCATAGCGAATCTTTTGGAGATTGATTTAGAGCCGGTTGAATCCGGAGACCGGGCGTGAAATTTGTGGTTCATCTATTGAATCTTGAAGAAGCTCTGGGAGCATCGGAGATTAGCGAGAATAGGTAAATGCTTGGGGTAAGGTTTTACTATTTCACAATCTGTACTTCTTTTTTATTAATAGAATAAAGCAGTAGTGTTAGACCGTGGTTTTGGCTTAGGGTTATTTACGACCCTAAGTTTTTCCACGTAAATCGTTCGTCTCATGTCTCCATTTTATTTTCTCTCTACTACTTGTGATTTGGTTTGAATTAGTATGATAATTAATCAGTTCTAATTTAATAGTTTTTAATTGGTTATTTTTCTCATAAATTGGTAATTTTTATCAAAACCTATTCCCCCCCCCCCCCCCCCCCCCCCTCTCTCTCTCGGGGTAAATTGAACGCTTCTGCATAATTTCACTCCCAAAACTTGATGGACTCTCCATTACCAACCCTCCATTAAAGCCCTTTCTCAATCAACTCCTTTCCCTCCAACAAACTGATCAGGCCCATGATGGAGAAGCTCCTTTTCTTGCTTCGAGAACCGATGAAGAGGGGAAATAAAGTCTGTTCAAAGCTTTAGCCCATAAAGCATTTGGATTAGAGATGAGTCTCCAAAATTGTTTCGCAAGCAAAGCAGAATTGAACAAAGCAAAGTCCTTAAATCCATACCTCTCGCACACTTAGGGCAGTCAGCTTACTCCAAGCGCCCAATGAATTTTCCCACTTGAATCTCCATTCTCCCACCAGAACTCTCCAATTAACGAACTTAATTGAGAGCAAAGAGATACAGGCATTTTAAAGCACATGAAACAATACATTGGAATAGTTTGCAGCACAGATTTGATGAGAACTTCCTTACCAACTTGAGGGAGACACTTCCTCTTCCACCCTTGGATTTTTCCCCTCATTCTATCCTTGATGTAAGCCATGGAATTCTTCTTTGGCCTACCCCAAAATGCTGGCAAACCCAGATATTTAATCTTAGACTCCATTTCCTCCATACCCAAGATATCTAGAACCTCCTTTTTCAATGAAATTGGGGTATTTTTGGAAAAAAGAATGCTGACTTGTGAGCATTGATGGATAACCCAGAGGCTTCACTGAAGCACGAGACTAGTTGCATAAAGTTTGAACAATAGGATTGATGGGCTTCTAGAAAAATCAACAAGTCATCCGCAAACAAAATATGTGACACAGTAAGGCATCTCTTCCTCATTTTTACCCCAGCCAAACACTTATTCGCAACAGCCTTTCCAATGAGAATTGAGAAAACATCAACAACAATGAGGAATAAATAGGGTGATAATGGATCACCTTGGGGAAGACCCCTCTCCGGAGAAACAACACATATTTGACTACCATTCACAACAAACGAGTATTTCACCGTGCACACACATTGTTTCACCCAATCAATCCAAACCTTTGCGAATCCCATCTTCTCCATAACTTTAAACGGAAATTCCCAGCACACTCGATCATAGGCTTTATTCAGATCAAGCTTGATGGCCATAGAAGCCTTCTTCCCCGTTTTCTTATGATTTAGAAAGTGAAACATCTCATGAGCAATAATGATATTATCCTGAATTTGACAACTAGGAATAAAGGCAAATTGTTCTTCCGGAATAATACCATGCATAAACGGTTGCATTCTGTTCTCCATCACTTTGTATATTACTTTGTAGATAAATCAGCATAAACTAATGGGGCGAAACTGGCTCACCGACTCTGGATCCTTGCATTTTGGAATGAGCTAACATTGGTATGATTCAAGTCCTTCAAAATAAGTACTTATTTTAGTGATATCTCATTACAAAAAAATAGGGGGTAACTTCCCTTAATACCCCAATTACATTGTCACCCATTTACTCTTTGAAATTGATAAGCCCCCAATATTGTAGATAACCGGGGCTTATCTCGCTCATTTATTCCACACACGCACGCGAATTCGCACTTAATTTGGTTGATATGCGTGTAGTGGTATTTTTGTTAAGATACAGGTTAAACAAGGAAAATGAGCGCATTTGGTGCGCATTGAGATCCGTGCCACGTTACCGAGGGCCACATGCCCCATGGCATGCCTACACCGGGCCGCAAGAGCGATGGAACGACGATTCGGCAGAGGCCTGGGAATGCGAAAAGTCACAAGCCGTGTCTCACGCTCATCAAAAACTCCCGGTGGGGTCCGGGAGTGAACAAGCTCTCACGAGACCAAGGATCATCTTTCCCGAGGGTCACACGATCCATTTGAGTTCCTTGGAAGAAATCCGGAAGCATGCAATTCAAGCGAAGTGATCAAAGGAGTGAAATTCAATCCAAGAAGAAGTTGGATTGATCCAAACTTGAGTTGGATTGATCCAACTTCATCAATTCTCCAACAGAGCCTTTTGGATCGATCCAAATGTTGGTTGGATTGATCCAACTTCATCAAGTTTTCACCAAAGCCTTTTGGATCGATCCAAAGAAAAGTTGGATCGATCCAACTTCATCAAGTTCACATCAGACCTTTTTGGATCAATCCAAGATTGGGATGGATCGATCCAAACTTCCAAAATTTTGCACCAGCAACATTTGGATCGATCCAAAGAAAAGTTGGATCGATCCAAACTCCTCCGAAATGCAATTTTCAAGCTCTTTTTGCACTTTCTATTTATGGAAACTTTGGGTAGTTGTGAGGACTTTTTGTAACTTTATTAGAGAGAGGATTGAGAGGATTATATAGACTCTCCTCTCTCCTTCTTTCATACTTCTTACTCTTTATTTTCTAGCCTAGTTTTGTTCCACCATGGGAGAAACCTCCAAGGTCTCTCTCTCTCTAGATTTCCCGTGTAAGTTTACTTCTCCCGTTAATTTGTCATGTATTAATCTTGTTCCTCTTGTTGAGATCGTTCTATATATCTAGTTTATTTCCGTTGTGGTTAAGTTTTTGGTTTCGTGATTTTCTACCTTTCTCCTAACTAAACACTAGTTTTTATTAATTGGTTGTTATTTTCTCAAGGTCTAGTGTTTATTAATTGGTTGTTATTTTCTCAAGGTTTAAAGTTGTAGGCTAATATAGGATCTTCATTAAAAATCAGTTTATCAAGTTATAGGTCATGTTCTTTATTTCCTTTATAAAAATAGTCATGTTTCCCGTAGTTATGATTGAGTAGTCGTTATAGGCTCGGTTATGGGGTGAGTAGCACCCCGTGACTTAGGTTCATTCGCTCTCCTCGCCATAATGCAAACATTGCTTGTTAATCAAGGAGTACGGATTGATTTTATGTATCAAAATTGAGATTTGTTAATCTCTTTGATCACTCGTAGCCAAGGGCTTGACCACTTGGCACGTGTGATGCTTAGGGCGATGTCAATCAAAATGTTTGTATAAATGGCACAAGAATCCTACTCTTTGAGAAACACCATTTCTAGTCAAACGAGTTTAAGTACCAAATCTTTCGTTCGGGGTTGTTTAACGATGTCCCCGAACTGGTTATTTTAGAGGAGAATGAATCGGCCTAAGTCATGGGTGTTGTAAACCCCTAAGCATTGCCTTCTTTTAATTAGTCTTTTCAAATTTAGCGTTATTCTCGAAGTTAAGAGAATTCCACCAAACAAACTCCAAAAGCTAAGTTTGCCACTTTAAGGCTAAAACCAACATTCGCAAATCAACCATCACGCTCAGCGCATTCGGTCTCTGTGGACTCGACCCGGACTTCCGATTATTATGCTACCACCGGCCTAGCCCCACGCTTGGGGCTACACCATCTACGATACAATCCAAGGTCGCAAGCAGAAATCACACTACACTCTCGTACTTTAGTATTTTGTGCAACAATTTAGTCAATTTGCTCATTAATACCAATTTTGCCCTTGCCAAATAAAACAACTCATATAACAAGTTATTAAAACTAAATCAACATAAAACTATCAAATTAGTACTAAATCTCCTAAACCAGTACAAAATAACCAATCCAAGAGATAACTTGGCCAAAATTAATTATTTGGGTTTATTTTTAACTTTTTAGAAATTTGATATTACTCTTATCTTAAAATTTATTACTTTTTTCAATTCGCATTCATGAGAAAAATATATAAAGTAAAAGAATTATGACAAAAAAGCTAAAGAAATGTTGCTTGACGAAAAAGTAATTCAAAGTAAACATGTTTTTGTTTTTAATGTTGTTTGATTTAACTTTTTTCAAGTTCGGTCCATACTTTTTAACTTTTTCGACTATCCTGGGGTATGACTCATTTTCATTATGGGTTTATAGTTTTTAGCTTGTGGTTAAGATATCTGAATTTTCATATCCATCTCACATAGACGAATCAAACAAATTAAAAAAGTATGGACCGAACTTTAAAAAAAATCAAAAAATTAATGCAATTAGAATATTTTTTTTCCTTCAATGATTGTTTTTATCTTCTGATCATAATTCTTTAAATTTTTATATTTATCTCATCAATGCAAATAAAAAATTAATAAATTTTGGGACAAAACTAATCAAAAGTCAAAAAAGAAAAATAAAATAAATTTAGCCTAAACTATCTCGTAAATTGGTTGATTTTGGTTATCGGTTAGAACGTTCAGTATTGTACTTTGTTAGTTTAACTACTCTAGAGCAAATGGACTAAAGTGTTACACAAATTGATAAAGTAGGGGAATGTAGTGTGATTTCAAAGAGTAAAGGGGTTGGCAGGTGATTCAAGAAATTCCGGGGGTGTCAGTGAAATTTTTACAAAAATAAGTGACATGTCTTCGAGTATAGCTAATTGCCTAATTGAGTAATCGCAGCATAATTGCACCCTAATTGGATTTCCCAATTCCTTTTTTGATCGGCTTGTGTTTGTGATTTTGAAATAATAAAGAGAATAGATTTGCACAAATAACTTTAATATGTAGGGAGTAGTAATTTTAGAGGGGAAAAAAATGGCAGTGCATTATTCATGCATATGATTTACGAAAATGGTAACCTCCACGATAATACATAGAAGATGTATAGATATCCCCAAAAAAATGTATTAATATCCGTGAAAGTATATTGATATCTGTGAAATGTGCATTGATATCAAACTAGTTTGTCATATATTCAGGGAAATGGTTACAATATAAATTAAAAGTGTGTACCATAAACACTTATTATATGGTCCATATCGTATCAACTCATGGCAGATCGTAACATTTTTTAGTGTCTCATAACTTTTCAGCAATTTGATTCATAACATTTTCTCTATCATTCAAAACATTTTTATGCATCTCGTAACTTTTTTTTATTGCATCTCGTAACTTTTTTTTATTCATAAAAGGTAATCGATTGGTAACATTTTTAGGAGTGCATATGATACACACCCAAATATGAGCGTATTATTATCTTTCCCTACACCTAAGAGGACTCTGCACGCCGTCTGCACCTCTTGCAGAGTTGGTGGAGGTTAGAGCATCAATATGTGGCTACCTAAATTAACTTTTAAGCAAAAATAGAGAGTCAATCCCCTAAAAATCTCAAAAAATCAATCTACCTACCTATCTCCCCTCACCAATTTATTTTGGCTATAGTGCCTACTTAAAATTGAGTTGTCATTGTTCACTCACCTCTCATTTTTTTTTTTTTATTACTTTTCTTGATAAGTGGGAGATCATGATAGGTGCATTTTTTATTTTATTTTTTTGGAGTAGGGGTAAAAAGAAAAAATAATTGAATATAGTGAAGTTAGAATAGAGAGTGTTACACAAATTGTCCAAAACGATGCCGTTTGGAGAAAGAGAGAGAGACGAGCGACCATGCCCGGCGAACACCACCGCCACCATCGCCTCAAAGCCCGGCAAAAAACACCACCACCGGCTCCACCTCCACCTTGAAAAAACCGACCACCGCTAGAAATTGTTCAAACCTCGAAAAATCAGGGTTTCGATTTCATCCATTTGACAGGTTAGTGTTGTTCTGGGTTTCTCCTCTTCTTCTTCTTCTTCTTCTTCTTCTTTATTTTGAAAACAAAATTATATTTTCCATTTTTTTGGGGGGGTAGGGCCGTAGGGGTTCTTCACACAATTGTCAAATCGATTTTTACACGAAAATTGATTGAAATTTTAGGACTCAACAAGGCGACAACAGGAGAATGTTAGAAATTGACTATGAATTTGTGATAACACGTCATCAAGTCAAGACCAGCAACATTGCAAAGAGTCACAATTCATCATCATAACTGTAAGCTTGAAGTGGTGGAGGTAGACGCCGGAGGTGGAGCCGATAGTGGTGGTGATGTTCCCCGGGCTTGGAGGCGGCGGCGGCGGGGGTGTTCGCCGCACGTGGTCGCTCTTCTCTCTTCTGTAACGACGAAGGGAAGGGGAAAGAGGGAAATTGGAAAATCTGAGGGTCTGTTTGGAACATGTGGAAGGGAAGAGAAAAGAAAGGAAAATTAAAATTTTTCCCTCATCTTGTTTGGTTTGGAGGGAAAGAAGAGAGAATGAAAAATTTTAGTATTGTGAATAGTAAAATTTTCCTCCCACTTTCCTCTCATTTTCCTCTCATTTTATTTTCTCTCACTTTCTCTTCTCTTCCCCATGTTCCAAACAGACCCTGATCGTTTGTGTTTTTTAAAAAAAAAATCTGACCCGTGTCCAAAACGGCGTTGTTTTGGACCTTCAAAACTTGGAAGCGGAATCCAGGTGTGTGTGTGTCATTTTTGCGTGTGTTGTGATAGTATTGAACATTAGAACAAATTAAAAACTGTTTATTTTTTTGAAAAACCTTTTTAAACTCTAGAAATAACTTCGTTTTAACAAAAAAAATTTAAAAAAGTAGAGTTAAAAAAAGTTTCTCAAAAAAAAATCGACTACAATTAGGAAAAAAGTACTTTTTGAAAAAAATTTGTTGAAAATAGTTTTTTGAAGGAAAAAAAACTAATTTTTGAAAACATCTTTTCTTAAACAAATTTTTTGAATAAGAAAGTTTTGAAAACATTTTCTTGGATAAAAAAAAATATTTTTTGGAAAACAGTTGTTTTTAAAAAATAAGTTTTGAAAACAGTTGTTTTTAAAAAATTTCAGAAAAAATAAAGTTTTGAAAACATTTTTTCCAAAACAGTTTTTAAGTTGTTTTTAAGGTTTTCTTTTTCTTCTTTTTTTTATTTTCTTTTTAGTTTCTTTGAAAACATTTTTTTCAAAAAAAAAAAGTTTAGAAAGCAGTTTTTTATAATTAAAAAAAAAATGAAAACTAATGGAAGTAAGGAGGGGGGAATCTGGGGAATAGTTTAAAAAACGAGGGAGGTCAATGTATTTGTCAAAAGCCTCAGGAGAGGTCAGTGAAAGTTACCCTTCAAAAAAATTTTGCATTTGTTAGTTTTCATAGATTTTTTGTGAAATTATTGGTTTGTCCCCACGAGAGAAATTTACAACAAGAAATAATTAAGTACACTAAATTTTTTGTGAATAAAGACAGAATAATATGATAATCCACAAAAATTTAGATTATTTCGGTCTTTAGTAAACTTTTTAAATATTTATAATAATTTTTGAATTTTTAGATTTCTCTTATCATGACGAACCAATAATCGACAAAAAAAAAAATCAACAAAAAACTAACAAATGCAAATTAAAAAAAAAAAAAAAAAACTAAATCCAGAACACCCCTTAGATTATGTACTCGAAACTTCCAAAAAAATTACTGTCACAAATTGCTCGTCCCCTTTTGGGGGAATCCAACTTTTTAAGGAGACAAAATTATTGCAAGTGGTGGCTAGCTCATGCGGTAGAGCTCTTGAATGCCCCACACGGCCTCTCGGGATCGAGTCCCACTTCCCCCTCCCCCCATGTAATAGATTAAGATTGACGAATGACAAAAAAAAAAAAAAGGAGACAAAATTATTGTCATAGAGTTCCAAAATTATCCTTCAAAACTGTGAAATTTATTAAGTGATTATAAATTATTTATATCTTTCAATATGGATCTCAAAAAATATGCAATATAGATCTTGTTTGATAGATCTCAATTAGTTGTTTCATACAAAGTTTAAAAAAAAATTATAAACTAAAAAATATAAACGATTTAGAAATGACAAATTTTAAAAACTGTTTTACTTCCCACCTAATATAACACACAAAATATATGGGTACAAATTTTTATGTACAAATCATTAAATATATGGGTACAGATTTCTCTGCACAAATCAGTAGATTTGAAATATTTACTTTTATCCTATAAAAAAATAGATCAATTGATTCTGAACCAAAACTTGAAAAAAAAAATCGATGAAACATTTATCGCTTTTCGATTGTTCTGATCTTTTATACTGTAACAATAAACACTATTTTGAAAAACATAAATGACTCCGGCTATCCATGTGGTACCCAGAGTAGGCTCAAATCAATTGATTTGTAAAATTTCTGTAAAAAAAATTCTGTATCCCCATTCTAAAATGTTGAGCCGCCTATCTCATTTTGGACTTCTTTAGGAATTAGGTTGCCTCAATTCATTTGAAGCTGCATTTCTTACCTTGTTTACATTGATATCTAACCCTAGTGACAAACACAATCATGCATTGAGCACAAAAATAAATAAATAAATAAATAAAAATCCAACTATTCCAACCGGAAAAAGTCCCAGAAAAATGGCAATATACAAAGACATGTTAAGGAGCTTGAAACACCACTCCCAACAACTCAAAACGTAAACGAATTCCTAGCAATTCCTTCCCAAAAAAAACAAAAAAGATCCTAGCACTCCGCAGATGTTCTACCGGGGTCAAACCTGCAGTGTGCCTCTCCGGAGAGAGAGAGAGAGAGAGAGAGAGAGAGAGAGAGAGAGAGTCGCTCTG
Organism: Vaccinium darrowii; assembly: GCA_020921065.1. Taxonomy (NCBI): domain Eukaryota; kingdom Viridiplantae; phylum Streptophyta; class Magnoliopsida; order Ericales; family Ericaceae; genus Vaccinium; species Vaccinium darrowii. The sequence continues at coordinate 11,578,330 of CM037157.1, forward strand.
TGTCTTCCTTCAAGGGAGCTGTACAATGTTCTATCCTGTAAATGGCCAAACGACGTAAGAGAAGCTGAGTAAAAAAACGGAATTGTTTAGCAAAGAATGCACTGTACCTACTAGATAAAGTTAGGAGGGATGTCGATCTCAGTTTCCGAAGCACTTGCAAACTCAAGAAGAGCTTCCTGCAGATCACAAAACTTCATGTTAAGAGAAGTTGCACTCCAAAGAACTCACATTCGTAGTACCCCGATGTTACCCCTTAATTGTCGGAAAGTGTGAAATATTTTCCACTCTTAAATTTTTTATTGCCGTCTTCTTCTCTTAAAAGGAAAGATCTGGATCAAACTACTCGAAAATGACCATCAAACATTTATCATAACTAAAATTCATAGTTCATTATCATACCTGATCATCAAGACTGCGGGAAGAATCAAAGATCCCCGCTGGCAAGCTATCTATATCTTCAGCATTTACACAAAAATCCTGCATCACAGGGGGGAGTGATTTATTTTCACATTCTGCAATAACATGTAGTGAACCATTTTTGCCACTCCGCTTGGCTTAGTTGAGATCATATCATCGCTACGATACATAAGAATCATGCTCCCACCAATAGATAAACATGAATTGGGAAAATGAAACTAATAATTGCACGATATGAATCACTTGTCCAAGTGAAATGCCAAGGAAAAAATGACTAAAATTGATGTGCAGTGACCAAAATTTAATCATTTCTCCAAACAAAAGCCAAGAAAGAAATCCAATAACTAACAAGCTTTTTTATATCCGTGTTCACTATAGGGCTCGCCACAACCATACGGACATAAGGAGAGATGCACAATCAGCAAGGCGCTGAACGTATAGTGTATACAGCATCTGTTGCCCCATGGTAACACTGTTAATCAAGTAAAAGGCGCAGTAAAGTACATAGTGGACTGGGATGAATAAACTAAGACTTCCTGTGCATGGTGAACGAAGCGTTGATAATGGATCCACCACAAAAACTAGCCTTGCAATGATTCACGACTGCATAAAATTTACTAAAAAGAAAGCATTTAGAGTTGGCCTCGAGAACAGATAGCTGGGGCATGGATGAGAACTGTGGTCATGGTGTTGGAATATAAGTGCTCCAGGAGGCTAGTCAGTAACCTAACTCTCTATGCAGCAGAAATTTCAGGAGAATATACGAGGCTTAAAGGCAGCCTGGGAAGTTTAAATTCGTCACTGGAATCAACCATAAACCCGGAGGTCTTGCGTTCAACTCCTGAGGGAAATGCCGGTATCTTAACCAGCAGCAGTGGGTCCACAGTGGCCTTGCCATGGAAGGGTTCCTCGTCAATAACGGGGAAAACCATTGAAGGCAAACATATGCCAGTATTCACCCCAAAAGTATCATCATCCTCCTTTTTTCTTCTTTTTTGTGGAGGATTCCTTGTCGTCCTCTGCACTTATTTCTCCATAAGAGAAGTCGAGAACTCATATTTGCGAGGAAAAGTGAATGCATCGACACTATTACAAAACTATACGTCATAACAAAGACATACTTCCTCATCTGGATTTACAGAAGGTTTTGCCATTCTCCCTGTTATAGCTGCAGAAGGATCTGTAGGTGTTCCCTGCGTTTAATCAAGTCAGAATACACAAAATTTGTCCATTCGACTACAATTTCTTTGAAATGGACCAAGAGAATCATACAGGATCACCCTGGTTTCCAGAAAAATCTTCTCCTTCCATGATTAAAGGCTTAAAATCGTTCGGTGTTTCCTGCAAAATCCAAACCAAAGTTTTCGGACACATTGTCATGAAGCCAAAAAAAACTGGTCACCACAAAGAAAAAAATCCAAACCAAAGTTTTCGGACACATTGTCATGAGATCTTAGACGGTTAGACCTGCTTTCCCAAGGGTAAGTAATCCACCTTCCCATAATAGGGTGGCAAACATTTTTTCACTCAAAACGTACAAAAGGCATGAGGAATAGAAACTACATCGAGATATTAGACCCGCTTTCCAAAGGGGGAAGTTATTCAACCTCCGAAATAAGGTGTTACAGTTATCTTCACTTGAAACGTACCGGTTCTATGAGGTCTGAAGAAATATTCCTCCCTCCCTTGTTCAGATCTCTCAGGGTTCCCTGCCAGGCAATTAAATACCGAAATAAACCAAGATGCCGCCACAACAATGACAAAGAAAAAGGCAGCCATTACTTGTCACAACAATATTCTAACAAAGGAAACAGTATCCAATCTGAAGCCAGGTCAGAACCATGTAGATGCATATACCACTTACAGAGAAATAACTTTCTCAACTGATGTAGACGAAACACCATCAACCAAAAAGGTAATACACCTAATTTTAAAAAGTAATGCACTTACAAAACAAAAAAGAAAATGATTGTAAGTGATGTATGGACAATTTTCCTTTTCAAATTTCTACTATAAGCTTTAAATCTAGCATACTTGGGAATGTTTAACATTTGATGTTTTATGGTCTTATCCCAATCCTGACCAAATAAAACTTTGAGGTTAGTAAGTAATGTTGAGTGGAATCCTAGTAACATCATGTTTATTTTTTCTGCATCTTTCTTCTAATTGAGAAGACACAAAAAGAAGTGTAAGGACCATCACTGAAATGTATTCAGATCTCCTTAGTAGTCCCCCTCATTTCGTCACCTGTTTCTATTTCTTCCCATACTTAGAAACATGGGTGACCGTGTTCTACCTGCAAAGTACTACGATTGGTTTTCCAAGTAAACCTGAAGTACAAGCCTGTACGTAGGCCACTTAAGAGTGACCAAAATCACATCCAAGCATTCATTTGGTTTCAGTTCGTCCATATAAATGCAAATCAGTGCCCAATTGAGCAATGAGATCTGGGTCATTCTAAAATTCTAAAGCGACAACCTTAGGAAAAAAAGAGTAACAGATTTGATGACCAAGAATAAACAGACCTTGTTTGCCCACATAAGCCCACATGCATTGCATAGCGTCCTTGGTCCAGCTGGGCCACGGCGCATAGCAGGGGTAGAATTTTCTCCAACACCACAATGTTGACATCTTCGAACACTGAAATATAGCAGAATGAAACAGCAGGAAAAAAGATATTCGATGAGGTCCACTTTAAGGCTTAATTAAGATAATAGGAAGTAGGAACACATTTATATGCTGGAAAGAGTACTTCCATAGTACTAAACTGCAACTTACACAGTTTCTGGTTGAGGAGACGGTTGAGGTGTGCCATCTCCTAGAAGGCAACTATTGACAGAATCACACAGTGAAGATCCTGAATTATCTTTCAACGAAGCAAACTGACCATTCTTACGGTACATCCTAATAAGATACAAAATTCGAGAGGAAAAGTTAAAAACTCACAAACACGAAACATATGCCTAAATATTCATCTTATAATATACTTGGAAAATTAAGAACACCACTTTTGCAGGGCCCCAAAAAAAAAAAAAAAAACACTACCTAAAAGTCAATTTTTTTGTTAACAAACTCTGATTTCCTGCACTACAACTTCTGCTTATCCTTGCACTGTATCGTATACCATAGCGTCTAAGATTTCCCACTTTTGGTACTTCCAAGGTTTTTCGGCATAAGGTAAACAATTTTTAGATTTTTGTTTTGGTGGTGGCCATGGAAAAAAAACTTATTCAGCCCAACAACCTATCCTCCATTCTTTCCAATTACACTTCAAAAAACAAATTAAAACAGCCATTCTAAAGATGCATCATAAAGACAGGGCTGTAACCATCCTTACCTTTGAGCAACCTCCTTCCGCACAGTGTACCTGATTTTTTTGTCGAAGCATCTTTCCTTCCGTTTTTCACGGAACCTGACCAGGGAGGCAAGTCTACGCGAAAGTTTTGCGTGCTTTGGGTTATCATCCACATCCTGGAAATATGCAACTAAAGTATGAACCAAATTTAACAAAACAAAAATAGTTGTTTTCAATGTCTCACACTTCAAAGTTACCCGGTGACTCTGACCAAATGGAATATCAACAGTGGGGACTCCAGTAGGTATTTCGCATCCTCCTAGAAGCAAGAGAACTGCTTGCACCTGTAAAATTTTCAGTGAGTAATGCAATGTCTTCTCATAAACATACTCCATGACAGAAGTATTATGAGACATATCAAGAGCCCAGTCTAAATTCTGGATAGTTATGTAGTTGAACAATACTGACACCAATTTAGAAGAGTCACAACAAGAATAAGAACAAAAGAAAGCAGGAGACAGTAAAAAAACGATCTAAAAAGTATATATCACAGTAAAAAAGGAGAGCTAATTGCCCTGCTTTCGTATAAGGCTTATCTCACGGGAATTCTAAACAGAAAACTAATAGACAAAAGCAGCAAATAGAAGAATGAAAAGGTTGACGGCAAGTTGCTCATCATCCACAGCCAGCTAACATTAAGAGACAGAAACAATTTTTCCTCAACAAGTGTCCTGCCTAATTGGGATGGCAACGGGTAGGGTATAGATCGGGGGATCCTATTCCATACCCGATCTCCGATTGGAGGATCTTTCACCATCCCTGCCCCCATCCCCATTGGGGATATTAGATGAAAAACCAAACCCACCTCCCGATGGAGATTGGGGTTTCCCCAAACATACCCATATCCAAACAAAAAAATAAATAAATAAGTGAAGAATGAAATAAATTGATATTTATATTTAAAAAATATAATCTTAATTGATGTTTTTTAATATTACTTAGTCTAGGATATGTAGTAATTGATAAGTTTTGCTAATTAAAAAGGTAATTGTTTACATATGTGACTATACTCAAGATTTATACGTATGTTCCTATTTATATGTACATATATTATATGGTATATGTAGTATGTATAACCGGGTACGGGGAGGGTATGGGGCGGGTACAGGTAGTTGGGGATGGGGATTAGAAAATCATACCTGCTCCATACCCGAGCGGGTTTTCTTGGTATCCTTCCATACCCGCTACCATTGGAGAAAATTTTGGGTTATCTCCGCCTCCATATGGGCGGGGGCGAGTATCCATTGGATATGGGGAAGTTGCCATCCCTACTGCCTAACGTGATTACCAAGCCAAGACAAGCTTTCAGTATCAATTGAGGTTCTTTTTAGAGCAACTTCAACGATACTTCATTTCTTCATTCTTTTCCTTCAAATCTTCGATATGAAGATTATGTCCTCCAACCATACTTCATTTGTGTTTTTCAAATTGAAGGACCAATTTTGATTTTCCAAATATGAAGGAGAAGGACCCTCCCTCCAAATGACGAACATCCTTCAAACCAATTGCCACTATGCAATTTATCCAAAATTCCCACTTTACCCTATATATCATTTGGCATCTAAATTTATGTTACTAAGCATATCCTTTCTACTTGTGTGTTATTTTTGTAAAATACATGTATTCTTCCAATTATTGATAATTTTGTATAATTGGTACCATGAAAAGATATAAATAAAACCTATAAAATGAGCCTACTATTGGATATACTTACAAAAAAAACTGAGGATAAAAGCTCCATTTTTGTTCATATCTAATGAATTAATGGCAACCGGCAGTGAATTTTGCAGGGGAACTGGAAAAGATTTGGAGGGAAGTGAAGGAAATTTTGAAGGGAAAATCTATAGAGATAGAAATGAAGAATTGGGTTGAAGATGGTGTACATAGTAACTTTCTTCATTTCCACTTTTTAAATAAAAAAAATTATTTTGGTTCTTCAATTTGAAGAATTGGGTTGGAGTGGCTCTTAAGAAACTAAAATGACACAGTCTTGCAATGAATATCAATCGATTATTAGCACACCCCCTATGGTGACAGGAAAAGAAAAAATCAATATTATAAGGGTTGGTTAGAAAATAGGCTTAACGTGGGGGAATCTACCCCAAACGGAATGGGTAACCAAACAGGATATGACTTAACATAGATGCTAGACCTCCTAATTAACAGCATTAGCTTTTCGGTTAAACACAAGTTTCTTCATTCATGCTTCTATTGTTTAATGATCCTTCCCTTAACAACAGAAACTTATATATAAGCAACCATTAACACAGTTTCAGGAATATCAAACATGATGCAAAATAACATTATACAAATCATATCTACTTGATGTATTACTATACCGGAATTCTGTTCAAGTCATACCTTCATACAAATCTCCAGCCCTTACTCTTTCTTTTGCACAAGCTCAAACTTCAAGTAAACACATAGACGCTCCCAACCTTAGGAGCTTCTAGGTACCACCGCTCCCCCGCTCCAGCTCCCACTCCTCTCCGCTCCTGCTTTGTGCAACTAAGATACAACCCTTACCCTTTTTTTCCCTCGAGCTCAAACTTCGAGTTCAACACCCCTAAAATCCACTCTACTCCTTGACTCAAACCCATACAAAATTGAGTTGGGTAAATTTCACTGGCACCCCGTGAGGTTTGCCTTACCTCGTGCATGAGGAGTGAATATAAGCCACCTGTGGTTTCAATGTTCATTTCATAGACACCCAGCCAAGTAGCCAACAACTATTAGACCAAACACGTGATAGAATTAGCTAAAGTGTCTTATATTGACAAATTCTCAATTTTTTTGTCCCAAAAGTAAAAGTCCTTCCTGACAAAAAAATGTTATTTTCGAGCATTAAAAAATATTTTGTTATAAAGTTTACCCTTTTTTTTTATCAAAACAGCTCCTCCAATAGGTAAAAAAAATTATTTTGATTCCAAATAAGTGAGACTCAATAGTTTTTTTACTGCTGTTAAGAAATGGTGAATTTTTTAATGTAAATTTTGGCTCATTCCATCACGTGTTTGGACAAACAATTGTCGGTGAAATGCACATGCAAACCACAGGGATTCAATGTTATTGTTCATACGGGAGGGGTATCCGTCATTAAGGCAAACCTCAGGGGCATATGTAAAATTTACCCAATTGAGTCTCACTCAAATTTTTACTCACATTTGCATGGCTAGTTTTCTCCATCCAAATTTACAACCAGGCCATTAATGCAGCTTTGTTCAATTTGTGCTTGGGTATGGGTTTTCCCATTGGAGGCTCTTTTCCTCGAAGTTTCCCTCATATTTGAGTTATAAGTATAAGTAGAGATCAAATAATATTTCAATATGAGTAAGAGCTGGGAACTTCAAACAGACTAGAAACAAGAACTAAAAGAAAACCCAACAAAAGAGTGCATTTTCGTTTCCCGATCATGGGCAGAAATGAACATACAACCTGGGGATAATTTCAATAACACCCCCCTCAACTATGATTAACTATCACTTAAACCCCTCAACTGAAAAATCGATCAACGCACCTTTTCTGGCGTAACAGTGGGGAACACAAAGACCTCTCCTTCAAAAGCGAGAGTCAGCTCACTAGTCCTCTCCGCCGCCACGCCGCCGCCGCTGCTGCGGTAATTGCGGCGGTTGTCCGATTGGTTCACAGAAGTGGCGTGAACGTCGGCCTCGTCCATATCATCGCCACCGTCGGCCTCCTCGTACTCTCCGTCCTCGTCGTCATCGACATGCGAGGCCGGCGGCGGTTGAATGCGATCCTCGTACGGATGACGGACTTGAAGTGGCTGTGGATTCCTTGCCGCCGCCATCAGCACTCGAACGAAGAGAACAACATGGAAATGGAAATTCGAGAATTTAAAACTTGAACCCTAATTCGTTCAGCGGAAACTCTACTCCCTGTTTCATTGAAGAACCATAAATTAGAGTTCCGTTACTGTACAAGCTACAAAAAATGAAAAAACTGTAAACCTAATCCGAATGGAACAGCAATGAAGCTCGCGAGTAGAGAGAGAGAGAGAGACGATGAAGTAGAAGACGACAAGGAATCAGAGCAAAGTAGCCAAAAATAGCAAAGATTTACAGCTTTACGCCTCCATGTTTCCTCGAAAGAGACTCCAATGAGCAATTTTTCCCGTTAACGAAGGGTAAAAAATTTAGGATATTTACCGTCAGGTCACCTTGGATCCTATAATTACCATCAGGTAAAGTTTAATTCTGAAAAATTCTCATCAACTCCCTAACCTATATAAAAATGCCTATTCTATTAAAGTGCCTAAAATCCTAGAGTACTCTATGAAATTGCCTAAATCACTAAACCCTATAATAAGAAAGTGCACCACCCTAAACCTAAACTCTAGGGTACCCTACGACTAGGGTACCCTATAAGTATGTAAAATCCTAGGGTACCCTATGAAAGTGCCTAAAATCCTAGGGCATCCTACGACTAGGGTACCCCATGAAAGTGCCTAAAATTCTAAGGTACTCTATGAAAGTATCTAAACCACTAAAGCCCTATAATAGGAAAGTATACCCTAAACCTAAACTCTAGGGTACCCCTATGACTAGGGTACCTTATGAAAGTACCTAAAATCCTAAGGTACTTTATGAAAGTGTCTAAATCACTAAAACCCTATAATAGGAAAAATGCACCATAAACCTAAATTTCAAAAAAGAGTGACTTACCTTAGTGATAATTAAAAAAAATGACTTACCTTATTGGTAATTATACATATCTTTTCTAGACCTAGAGGTAATAATCCCAAAGATTTATGGCCCAAAAGATAACGAGCAGTAAATAAAATAAAATGCAGTCACGTCATCAACAAAGCATTTGGCACCCTATTTTATTTTGCAGCATGATCAAATTTGGATCATTAAAAAAAAAAGTCTTCTTGGTTTAAAAAAATATATATTTGGCATCGTTCATCTGGACATCGGACGTTTGTAGTGCACACACGGTGTACGGCAATGGCACCCCTCTGGATTCCGGTAGTTGTATCTCTTTTGTTATTGGTACGTTATTTATATCATTAATTACCGATATACTTAGGGGTAGTTTTCCATTTGCTAAAATGAGAATTTGCTAAAATCAAGTGGAAGATTTTAGCAAATGAAGTGGGGAGGAGATTTTAGCAACAATGAATCTGGACAAACTAGGCCTTACTAATTTTGTACTCCTTTGGATCTTATTACTGTATATTACATAAATAAAAAAATCCAAAAAAATTAATCGACATGAAAATATTAAATATATAACCAAAAAAATTATTAGCCGTGATTATGAGGCTCACGTATTTAGAAATAAAGAAAGTTATAATTGTTTAGAAATAAAGAAAGTCATAATTGTTTTTGTACAAAAGTCTTAATTTTGGAATTGCCTCGACAAAGTATGACTGGTATCGTCTAGTAATCATCATTGTCCGGTATTTTTCTACTATGGCCGGTATCGACAGCTATTTGAGCTAGAACAAATTTAGCAGTGTCGGATACCGGTTTAAGGCAATCCCATATAGTACAAAATTCAAAACCTTGTTATGGATTGTAGATTTTAGATTATGATAATAATAGATTTTGAATTTGATGAAGAGTGTGAGCGATGTGTCCAGTATAAATTTTGCAAGAGAGTATTATTTCAAAGCATATTGTGAAAAATAGGTTACGAGATGTTATTTGACCATGTTGCCCTTCATAGTAGCTATTAATAATACTACGTGAGTGTGACTACTTACTCCTTATACGAGTTACCCTTTTTAGCTTAAGATATGAGTATGACCCTTACTTTTTATAAATTTTCTTATTAGTCCTTTGATCTCACTAATTTGTTGGCATAGTTTTTAAACTTAAGGGGAAAAGAAAAATACGCAAGACAGCTACTTCGCCTCTTATTCGTGCACACGATTAGATAATATGAAGAAGATAAGAAATGGAATAATAAATATTGAGAATAAAATTATTATGCAATGAAAAAATAAATCATCCCAAAGCTAAAGGAATTAAGTTAATTAACCATACACAATAAAGGTGGAGGACAATGGTGGCATTTGCTAAAATAGTTTGTGGCATTTTCGTCTTTTGGTGTGTAGGAAAAATGAGAGTGCAAAATCGGAATCTAAAAGTTCCTAAAAAGGCGATTCTGATATTGTAGATTTATTGTGTGATTTGAAAAATGTATTATGGCACAATGCATATTTTAATTCAGTTACCAAACAATTAAAATGTGAAAAGGCATAACCCAGAATGAAAAATAGAGGCTCCAAACTCCCCCTAAATATATTTATATATTAAGAAAAAATATAAATAAATAACCTCCAGAAAAAATTATCAACTTAATATCTTTCATAAAAGTGTGCATGAGTGAACAATTGAGCTATGTCCACTTGATACAAACACCATCTCTGTCCTCCTAATTTTTGGAATGGAGAAAGACCATAATAAATTTAGCACGCAAACTTTGTCCCTTAGGGCATCCGTATCAGGCTTAACAAATTTAGCCAAAAGTTAAAGTAGCAAGTGTGAGAGAAAAACTGAGGCAAAAACTACACAAAATCAGAGGCATCATATGGAAAGTTAAATTTGCAAAATCCTTAACTTTGCTACAGTGCCGACTCAAAATTGACTCGGCACTGTTCACGCATCAAACGGCCTCGCTGTGAAATCAAGCACCAGGAAACAACAATTGAAATGGCTGAAGGGGGGTGGGCTTCTGACACGTGTATTCCACTAGCAATTGAAATGGCTGATGGGGGGTGGGCATCTGACACGTAGGGCAGAGCTTTTAATGGGTGAGGGAGGTTTTTTTTTTTTTTTTTTTATAGATTTGAGGGGAATAGTTTAATATAGTAAAGTTAAAATAGAGAGTCTGATTTTGTGAGTTTTTGATAAAGTGACTTGTTAATTTATAAAAGGTGGTTTTGAAGTTAAATTTGATGAAAATTTTGGTTCTCCTGATGAGGATGCTCTTAAGAAAATAAAAAGAACTAATGGGGTATCATCAATCATGAGGTTTAAGACGAGGGAGTAACATATTTTTAGATAAAAATAAAAATTCTCACATGCATAATTTTTTTACTTTGCACTAAGATGAATATTTTTGGGATGTTGCACACTCCCTAGACTTCGTCACTTATTTTGATAATCATCGAACTTCTTTAAGAAAATAAGAAGTTCAAGTGCGTCTCAAAAAGAAGTACATATATTCAATTGAGTTGATCTTTTGCATGGACATTTGAAAAATTATGTTAAAATTAATGAACGGTGCCGATTATTCATTTGGGTCTAAAAAATGATCCCTGCAAATCGTCGTACATTTTCAGTTGAGAGTCCAAATAGGCAAGCAGACGTGAAGATTGGCCATTTCCGTTAGGAAATTAACGGCGAGGACGGAATCGATTTAAATTAACACTGTAGGAATGCAATTGAAACAATTAATGCAGGGACAAAAAATGAAACACGGTAAGTCTCTCGAGTCCAACTCTCCTCTCTCTCCCTCTCGAGTCACAAAAATAAATCGGCGTCGTTTCCTACTTCTGGGACACCAACAGGCAAATCCGCCGCCGCGTCTTCCGCTGTCGGGGAAGTAACCAAATCTCCACCGCCATGTCAACAACCTTCAGAGTAAACACAGAGTGTTCGAGGTGTATTATTCCACCCTCTTCTCACAAACCATCACACTTCTCCAAACCCAACTTCAATTGCTTCTCAAAAAGGTTGCTAAAAAATCCAATAACAGCAGCGTCAATGTCAAGCAAAAGCAATAATCAAGGTGAAACAGGTGGGCTTACTTATAAGGATGCTGGTGTTGACATAGATGCTGGGTCTGAACTTGTTAGAAGAATTGCAAAGATGGCTCCTGGTATTGGCGGCTTTGGAGGTCTTTTCCCTCTTGGTATTGCCCTTTTCCACTTTCCCATTAGCTTGTATTTATTCTGTTGTAGGTTGCTCTTTTTCGACAAAATGATACTATCTTTTTATGGGTTTTTGATTCCTCTGTTGTTTTTTCCTCTCTTGCATTTTGTTTAACACATTTTGTTTGAACCAACACTGATTTTCGAGTTATTCCACTTTGATGACTTAGATTTTTTTGCATGTAAAGAAAACTTTAGTTCGAATTTGGTTCGCTAATCTTGGATAAGTTAACTGCTTAGGGGAAAATTGACCATTGTTCTTGTTGAAAATAAACTTAGTTACATGATTTGATCCCCAGGTTAGGGAAAGTGGGTTGATGAATTTGGTAGGGAGATACGGAATGAGGATATTAAGAAAATCTCTTTCTCGAGTGATTGCCTTGAAGTAATGAAGAAAAATGAAAGCATGAGAGAGAAGTGTTTGTGGGTAACAAAATATTTTTCAAGCCATTCATAATTTTTTTTTTTGGGGCGTAAATCAGAAGATAAATAACTGCTTGAAAGGAAAGTTCTGCCGCATAGTGGTGTCAATCAGTAGCATAATACAGATCACAAGCCTACAAATATCAATCTAGAACCTGCCTAATATTTAGGCTATCCCTAATCATAAACTCCCCAGTTGAAATCGGCATTTCGTCAGCGATGGTGAATTCCTCTTCTTGCTCAGCTCCCATATGGGCTAGGTGGTCAGCTCACTCATTGCTTTCTCTGAAAATGTGAGATAGCCTGGCTCCGGTTCGGGTCAGGAGTGCTTTCGCATCTTGAATGACATTAGCTTGAGCATGGTTGGCAGCACACAAATGGGCCTGAACATTTTTCACAGTCTCAGGATTGTCAGATTTTGGAATTAGAGCAATGTAGGTTTTGATCACTTCTCTAGGCACAGAACTGGTATCAAAACACTCTTTATCAAACTTGCAAACTTCATTTCCAACCATATTCCAGTAATTATGGTAGAAGATACTTTGGATACCATCAGGCCCAGGGGCCTTGTACGCATGGATGTTCTTGATGGTATACCATATTCAGAATTGGTAACTGGGGCTAAAAGAGCAGTTTTGTCTTCCCATGACAGAGGGAAAATATTATGCACAGCATTGTCGTCCTTGGTAACTGACTGGTTCTTAAAGAGTTCCCAAAGTAAGTATTGACCATTCCCGTCCCAAATGTTATCATCATTTTTTAGCATAGTAATTTTAGACCTTCTACGAATGATAGTAGATAAATGAAAAAAATTCGTATTGTGTTTTCCATCCGTGATCCATTTAGCTCCAGATTTTTTATACCAAAGCAGTTCTTCTTGACTGAGGATATTATTGAACTAAGTGATTATATCATTTTCAAGAGTTTGCAAGTTATGGGAGAAGTGGGGATCTTGAGCTTTTTGGATTCTCGCTAAACGAGCAAGGACCCACCTTTTTCTTACAGAAAATGTTACCAAAGACCTCTCTATTCCATAAAATCGCTTCTCTAGTAAAGTTCTTTCTGCGGTCAAAGATGTTATTACCAATCCAAGAATTAAAAACCAATTTTTCAAACGATGTGTCCATCATCCAAGCAGCCTCAAATCTAAAGGGTTTCCTCTTGTGACCAAGATTCCTATTACCAAAAACACGAAAGGAGAGGAGAGTGATCTGAGTAAGTTCGAGGTAAGGTTTGAACCCTACCTTAAGGTTAGAGTGCTCTCCAATCAGTGTTACATAGGGCTCTATCCAGCCTCTTTTTTTGTGTTGGCCAGGCCTTGTCTTCCATTAGTTCATGTGAATTTTGCCCCCCTGAATCCCATTTCAATGAGATTGCATTTGTTGATCCTTTCGCCAAATTTCCTCCTCTGGCTCGCAATGTAGTCATTGGCTGCACTTCTAGTCTCTTCTGCACTAACTGTGTCATTAAAATCCCCTGCCACCAGCCAGGGCTTGTCCATGTTGTCAGCTAGAGATTCAAGGTTCTCTCACAAATTGTCACAGATATTAGGATTAGGGCTTGCATAGACCCCAGAGAGGACTAGTGTCATTAAAATCCCCTGCCACCAGCCAGGGCTTGTCCATGTTGTCAGCTAGAGATTCAAGGTTCTCCCACAAATTGTCACAGATATTAGGATTAGGGCTCGCATAGACCGCAGAGAGGACTAGTGTCATTAAAATCCCCTGCCACCAGCCAGGGCTTGTCCATGTTGTCGTCTAGAGATTCAAGGTTCTCCTACAAATTGTCATTCGCATAGACCGCAGAGAGGATCCATTCTTCAAAATTGTATTTTGTAAGTTTGTAACAGTAGCATGAATAGCTTGAGAAGATATATGGGTAATATTAAGAGAAACCCTAAGAGGGTTCCAAAGAACCCAAACAGGAATCTGTTTACTGCTAGTTTATTTTCTTATTTTCATGGTAGATATTGTTCTCTTTTTCAGGAGATTCCTATCTTGTGGCTGGCACAGATGGTGTGGGGACTAAACTTAAGCTCGCGTTTGAAACAGGAATCCACGAGACTATAGGGATCGACCTGGTAACGTTTGAAATGCATCTGGTGGTCTGATGTTTATTGTTTCAAATCTTAGCAAAACCTTTCTACTTACCAAAGATTAGGCTCTTTAAAGTTCTTCTCTCCAGGTTGCAATGAGTGTCAATGACATTGTTACTTCTGGAGCGAAGCCTTTATTTTTCCTTGATTACTTCGCCACAAGCCATCTTGATGTTGATCTCGCTGAAAAGGTACTCTAATTTTCTGTAAATACACATTTTGCCTTGGTTTCAAAGATTGTGTGATCATTTATGTCCGTATTGATACATAAAATCTTCCTCTGTGATATTCAGGTTATAAAAGGCATTGTTGATGGTTGCCAACAATCTGACTGCACTCTTTTGGGAGGAGAGGTACTGTCAGTAACTTTTTCCAGAGCCTTCTGTATATGAATGGCAAATTGATGAGCTTTTCCGCATTGAGCATGGCAGAAAGGAAAATAGAAATTCTAGACATTAGGGACCTTTTTGTACCTGATGATTGTAAGACTCTATTTCTCATCCAAGGCTAGCCTAACTAGTTATCCGGCACACATATTCTTGGCCTATCAACCATTAACTTGCAGTGGGATTTCAGGTTTTGGTGAAGGTATGCATTTAGTAGCAACCTAGACGAAACAATTCGTAATTGTTGATCATTGTATATCAATAGACTCATCCCCTCCCACCTACCCTATACTTCCATTGAGGGTTATCAGTTCAAAACTGTGGTCAATAGTGTAGTTTCTGAAGGCAATCCATGAGAAACAGATTTGGGAATTGGCTGGGACAAGATGGTAGTCAAGACGGATTACTGGATAACATTTGACTACTACGGATGGTCTAATACTAAATATATTTTTGTAGGGATGTTTATGGGCTGCGCTCTGCAGTAAGCCATACCAGTTGAAACATATTCAGCTTAAAAGCCTTTTAACTAGAAGTGAAAATCAGGATTAAAAATGTGATGACGGTTTATGGAACGGTAATAATTTAGCAAGTGTAGTTTATCTAGTCTGTCGGAACACTGACCTGTCACGAGTGGAAAAAGGTTTGTGCCCTGTCATGGATCAATATGATTGCTTAATGCCTTTCAGTTTGTATCCTGCATAAGTTGCTGCTTAGCACAACCTTGGGCAGATTTGGAGGTGTTTTGGTGGGTTTTAAGTTGGATATTCTTTTCCAGTCAGCATATGTTGCTGAAGTTCGTTGATGTTTAGTTATTTATGGGGCTGGTTGGCTCGTGATTGAGCTTGAAAGACGAAGTCAATTTTTTCAAATACCCAAGTAGTTTGGGGCTTTGGGCAAGGTAGTGAGTTGGGTATGGTGTTGCTTGGAATTTGGAGATGTCACGGTTTTATCATAAATCGATGATCTCTGTTGATTTAACTTTTTGATGGGAAATAGTAGCTCATTTTCTTGATCATCTTCCTTTTGCTTAATTTGGAAGACTTCTTTTATATTAGAAGAACTCTATAATAAGAGGTTCCGGTTTGAGCAATTATTTCTTAGTATGAATATATAGACGAAATTTAGGGTCAGAAAACCCTACTGAGAGGAAAATATATATTCTTTTGCTCAAATATTTCTTATTAATATATGAACGAAATTTAGTGTCGGAAAACCCTACTGAGAGGAAAATATGTATTCTTTTGCTGCTCTCAGTAGATCAATATTTGCTTTTCAGACAGCAGAGATGCCGGATTTTTATGCAGAAGGTGAATATGATCTTAGTGGTTTTGCGGTTGGCATTGTACCAAAGGATTCGGTTATTGATGGGAAGAACATCAAAGTCGGAGATGTCCTTATTGGCTTGCCATCTAGCGGAGTGCATTCCAATGGTTTCTCTCTTGTTAGAAGGTTTGCCTCTTTGTATTAGTGATATTGTAGTCATTTTAAGTGCATCCATTATGCATTTGTCTAAATTGACCTTGGCCACATCAACTTGCTTACGTTGGAGATCTAACCTAATTGTCTTATCTTTACAGGGTTCTGGCTCGAAGTGGCCTTTCTCTGAAGAACCAACTTCCTGGTGAAACTGTTACGCTAGGGGAAGCTCTGATGGCCCCAACTGTTATATATGTTAAGCAGGTCATCTCTTACTTCAGTTCTGCATAATTTACACCAATGCCATTGCCTTTAACTGTGGCTTGCTTCAAGATCTAACCATTTGTTTCTCTTGAAAAAGGTGCTCAACATTATTAGTAAGGGAGGCGTGAAAGGAATAGCTCATATCACTGGCGGTGGTTTTACGGATAACATACCTCGAGTGTTTCCAGATGGCCTTGGAGCTGTCATTTACAAGGACTCTTGGTTAGTCCCTCCAGTGTTCAGATGGATACAGGAGGTGAAATTCTCTTTCTCAACCTTCATTTGAATGATTTAAGGGTTTTTGTTTGTCTCCGTTTCATTTACACTGTATATGGTTAGCAGTTTTGAGATTTTTGGTATGTGTTAGTGACTTTGTAGAAAAAGGAAAGGGTAAGAAGACCGACTTTTGGTAGCAAGACAGTAGTGATAGGACACTGCTTTTCTCATTGAACTTGTGTTCATTATTCTGTTTTGAGGCCATTGGTTAGGCTAGTTTTTGCACAACCCGCTTTCTACTTCACTGTAAAAAGCAAAACCTTGGAAAGATCCCATCTTACCCTTGCTTTTGATCTTCAACTGATCTCTTGTTTTTGTCAAAAGGAATTGCCTTTTATGAGGGAGACAGATGTTCGACTTTGTTTCAATCAGGGAGATTGAGTATGGAGCTTGGCTGATGTATTTTAGTCATGGGTTGATTTTAAAAAACATAAATCGAAGTTTGGTATTTGAGATAATTTAAATAGAAATGGCATTGTTTGGCCTTTTTAATGAGAAGATCTAAGATACTTAGGGAACGTTCCAGTTTGGTGTGTACAACGCATATCCTGCTGCTTCTACCACTATTGTTCTCCAACCTTTTGTTTTGAGAAAAAAGGATGGGTCTTGGAACTGTGGTTTGATTGAGATTTGAGTCAGAATTTTCATCTGATTCGCCTTCTCATATTAATGAGCTTACCTTCTCTTCTATTATTACATCTTTAGGCGGGAAGAATAGAAGATGCTGAAATGAGGCGGACTTTCAATATGGGTATTGGGATGGTTCTTGTTGTCAGTCAAGAAGCAGCCCTTGGGATACTGGGGGATGCGCCGGGGGCATATACAGCATACCGTATTGGTGAGATCGCAAGTGGGGATGGAGTTAAATATTTATAATGTCTCATTAACTTTGTATTGCAATGGTAGATTTTCACTACTTGATGGGTTGAGAGATACAATAGGCTGCCGCTTTTTTGTTGGGTATTTGAACTTCTAGGTTGGAAGGAGTTTCGCTTTCGTTCAGCTATCATGTCAAATGCTTCTTCTTCTTCTTTTTTTCTCTTCTTTTATATATACTAGTCGTAACCGACGTGCTGCGCACATCAACATGTGCCCAGTGGTGAAAGATTGTTTGAGTAATACAGTAAAGGCTGTTGTTCGGTTTTTACACTAATAACCTATGTATATGAGCATTTTCTTTTTTTTTTGTGCGGAAAAAAAGACTTTTTTGGGTCAGCTCCCTAACTGGAATAAACGTTAATTTCATTTAAATGTAATGCATTTTCCTGCTGTTGTTCAGTCTCTGGGCAAATGAATATACAACAACAATGTTATGAAACAATTGATAAGAGTGGCAATGGAGGACAAGAGCTTATAGCTAAGAACACACAATTCCTTCTTGATCATTCCTCCATCATTGTGTCCTAATAACATGAATAGGTCATTGTGTCCTAATAACATGAATAGGCCAACGAAGTGTGATACTCATGCATTCGACATGTATACACGCAGAAAATGATAGGCTTGTGAGCGTACATACGACAAATTTTTGGAGAGGAAGATAATAGAAGATTACACATATTTTATAAACAAGCATATACAATTTTATCCTTGATATCTGCAAATTTTCAAGACATAACTGCTAAGTTGAAGTCAGCAACATCACAGGAAGTGAGGTCACACACCAAAAGAGCTCGGAAAGAACTCTTCAGAGCTGAGTCTTCATCACAACTGCTCTGCCTTGAAAATCTAGACTCAACCTGTGCTACAGGGAAAAAAAGGAGAAGAAGAAGATGCTCCAGAAGCACTTAATGTGGCATTTGCCAAAAAGAATGATTGAATAACCAGCAAATGCCCAATCATTTTGATAAGCATGCTATCTCCCACAAGTTTAGTACTCCCTCCGTTCCATTTTAATAGTCCTGTTCGGTCTCAATGAGATCTATCATATAAGATCCATATTTCCGATAAAATTCATTACAGATTAAATACTATCAACAATATAAAAATTGCATTGGAGACCGAACTGGACTGTTAAAATGGAACGGAGGGAGCATAGAGTACTTAATGTCTATACTATTAAGACCTACTTCCATGGAACTTAACATATTAGGAACTAAAGTATCTTAAAGATTCATGCTAGTTGATCATTTAAATTGAACCACCAATGCTAAATCAACAAGATGATCAGTTTTAAGGCCTTAATCATCTATATATGTTTGGCTTCCAAGCAACTATGTGCTTTGACATTATGGATATATTTTGTAAGTTCACATTCTGGCTAAATGAAAACACCTTTTTAAGTATGGCTGGTCAGTTGATCCGCACGACTACTTCTATTTCCCATGACTTATTTTGCTGATGATCTATATTATCATGCTACCAAAATCTCTTCAAAACTCATTTCACATATATATGTCTTTTTCCCTTTTTGCATCCTTGCTGGCTCAATTACAATGGAATTTGCTCATAATACTAAACTTCAGGTACTGAAATGGATAAAGATGAAAGGTCTCACCCTTGAATTTTTCCCAAAGCTAATCATATCCTTCACCTTTGCTTCCCTGTTTCTAATGATTTGTAGAGTTACTGAAACTCATTTAGCCCAGTTGCCGTAAACGCTCCTGCAAATAAAATAGAAACACAATAAAAGTAAATTAACACCCACAGATATCAACGATTACAACAATCAAAACTCTTAAGAGAATTTAGAACGAGCAAGTCTGAAGAGTGCACCCCAAACAATACAAAAGAAACCAAGAAAACTCCATACTTGCCAAATCCCAAATCATAAAGAAAAGCTACTTTCTGGTGTTAGTTTCTACTCGCCAAGGTAGACATTAGCTGATTTAAAAATAAAAAGTAGCAACTTTGGTTCCTAATTTCTAAAAACATTAACTTTGGTTCCTAGAAACATCACCTGTTACTTGCTTTAGTAGCTCACATTAGCTTGACCCCATAATTAGTCATCGCCAATGAAAAATCCTAAATATGTTTACTCAAATCTTTCCCAGAGATCCCAATCTAGCTCATGAATTTCAGATAAATTTTCTCACTCTTAACTCTTAAGACCTGATTATTATCCCTGGTACCATAGATTTTCACTCTTAAAACCAAGGAAACCCTATTACAAGTAACCTCACCGGAGAGGGGTCCATCTAGACATAGTCATTATGGAATTAATGCAAAATTGTAAACCAACCAACAGAAACTCCTGTATTCTTTTACTAACCAAACACAACATCATAAACTCAAATCCATAAACCTAATTTGTAACCAAGCAACACCAACTCAAAAGAAAAAATTGACTAAAGAGGAACTATACAGACTATTGAATGAGGACTATCCAGAGTAGCAGAATCATCCATTGTTGAAGAGTTTGAAGACTTCTTCAACAGAAATTAAAAGGCAAAAAAATTAAAACTTGCTTTATAATTAATGCTGACAGGTACTAATACAGTGATTGAGTCAAACAAACACAAAGCCAAAACAGGGAAACATTCAACACAACACAAAACAAAACTACCAGTTCTTCATAATCATATGCCCCACCTCACACCCCCAAATGTCTCCAAACCCAAAAAATATGGGGGGAAAATCACCTTAATACTGAACCCAACACAATCAACAACGGCCAACTGTGCTCCAATATTTGTTAGAAAGTTCTGTATTTGCATAGATATGAGATTTTGATTTATCAAAGTGTCATTCAATTGAATTTATTCTTCAGCGCCATTTGAAGTAGAATACGAATGAATTCAGAAGAGAAAGACCATGGTGGGCTATATGCGTATACCAAACAAATAGGAATATAAGGTTGAGTTTCCCAAAATAAGTCACAATGCAAAAAGTGTGTGTGTTGTTTCTTTGCTCAAATCACCGCTAGCAAATTCAGAGACTACCTTAGAGTTTGTCGTTGGAAAAACCTGCAAACGAATATATAATCACGAATTAATCACACAGATACTAACCTAGGTAGCCACAAATAGAAATCTACAAGTGACTATTTTGTTCTCCATGAGAATATTTTCTCTCAAAACAAAGAAACTACAAGCTCCATCCCAGACTAATGAAGCACAAAATCAAGGAGATTGGAGAGAGGAATGACGAAGATCTATAAAATTTCGTAAGACGATGAATATTTAACTATGATTCTGATTTCGCCAATTGCAGAAACATCAAAATTTGACTACAAATGACATCCCCAAAACAGAGGCATGACGACAGTCGAAATTACCCCAAAACTCAACTGATACAGATGGAAAGGGAGCTCATTATAAGACACGCATAGGCAAGAATACTGAGAGATTTTAAGCATAAATAGGTTACAAGAAATTAACAAACAGTTCACATTCTTGTTTGACAAAATTCAATTCACTAAGCATGTTGATTGAGAAAAATTAACCATGAAAGCAAGAAATTTTCTTCCAAGCTTCAAAGATTTGAAATCTTAAACTTGAATTTCAATATATGCAACCTATCATCATAGTAAACAAAAGGGGAAAAAGAAGCACAATGAAAGGGAGAAACAAAACCAAGAAAAACCATTTACCTTTTCGGTCTTGCATGTTCGAAACCAGGTTTCCAAATCTGCTGCGTAGATTTTCCAATCAACCCACCAGCCTTGATGATTGGGCGTGAGAACAAAGTCGCTGTTAGATCAAAAGTTCAAAGTAATTAGGACACAAAACAGGAGAAAATAAAAAATGAAATCGTTAAATAGAAGGAAAAAACGCGAGGTACAAATTAAGACCTTTTAATCCAATCTCACTCACCTATATAGAACCAACAAATCAATCTCACTCACCTAAATCAAACCCTATAAATGTTACCCACAAATTCAATCGTTGTGTTGCCGGAACCCTATAATAGAACCCTCGGGGAGAGAGAGAGAGAGACGAACAGAGACAAAGATAAAGAGAGTACCTGTTCGATTGAAGATGTTGGCTGGTTGTGATTCTGATCGAAAAGCCATAGCGTTGCTTCTTCTTCTTCCTCGTACCTGTAGAGAGAGAGAGAGAGAGAATGGAAGAAAACATTTTTTTCCCTGAACATCAATGGAAGAAAATAGTTGGGAACTCAGATTCTCTCATATCATCATCATATATTGTGATTTTGGGTAACGTGTGGACAAAGTTGAGAAAAACAGGGAGAGCCGGGAATCATGGTACTGCGCGCCGAAAGTGCTGCTTCGGTTGTACTGATCCGTGAAAATAAGGCCTATGCACTAATCTAAAAGCCACAAATCAAGGAAACAGAGACTATACCGTACGAAGAGTGAGTCGGTCGAACTGTGGAAGGGCTACCAAGGGGAAGAGCTCTTTGCTTTTGAAATACCTAAACTGTCCACAATAGTGCCTCACAGCCCAATACATTTTCAGTGGCAATTTCGTCCGAAATGGTAAAAAATGGCATGCCATCCTCCGTTCTTATATAAGAAGGTTTAAACATAGGGAGAGCTTCTCCTCCGGACCTCCGGTCCTCCATGATCCGAGCATTTTTTTGACGATCCGAACCGTCCAATGTGTTCAGAAGGTGTTTTTAAGGGTCCACGCGAGAAATCGTCAAAAAAAAAAAACCGGGAAAGGCTTCATCCAAGCAATTTTTCCCGAGTGGCTTTGAAAACACATTTTGAACTCATTGGACGGTTTGGATTTTCCAAAAACAATTTTTTTAAGTGAAAAAATAAAATTTTTCCTTAAATTCGGGGGTCCGCATAGGAAATTTTCGGTATATATATATATATATATATATATATATATATATATATATATTTCTGGTGAGGCATGTCTGGAAATGCTTATAAATTAAAAACATTGGTTTGGGGCACCTAGATGCTTGAAGTTCAATCATGGCCATTTTTGTCCAAGTAAATTGTTTCGATCGTGTGGAATCTGTGGATGCTGATGATCAAGAAGCAGTGGAAATATTGACATAATCAGTAGTCATTATACATTGAGATACCAAAATCATGTAGAAAGCGATTGAAAGCCTTGTACATGAGATGTTTAGTCCCTCCATGAATTCCTACATAGTATATTTTTACAACATTTTCGGTTTAGCCCCTTTCCTGTACAATATCACAAAAACCAAGGTACGAACCACGTGCAGACATTCTAATCCCTCCCTTTTTCCAAATTCAAACCATATAAAAATACATCAAAAACAAAACATGCACGATGAAGGCATGAAGCACAATTAGTCGGCGAAGCACAATGAAGAGAAAAGAGAGGAACCATATTCGTCTGAGATTTTAGAGCCAAGAGAAGACACAGAGAATAGAGAAACAGAGGTCAAGAGGAAGAAGCATTCACCAACATATTTTCGATCTGTCTCGGAAGAAAAAGGGGAGCGGGGCCTGTAGTGACTTGTGGGTGAATCTCGGACGTTAAAAGTGTTTTGGACGGTCCGAATCTTAAATAAACTATTCGCGTGAACGGATTATTTAAGATGAACAGTTTATTTAAGATTCGGACCGTCCAAAATAAGAATGGATGATTGATATTCTCACTACACGCTTGTAGATAAGCCTCATCATTTGGCCCATCGAACTGCGGCCCGCACGAAGCCCACTAGGCCCATTGGGCTTTTATTCGGCCCGATCCCGTCAATTGGGTCGGCTAGCCCAGTCTGGATTTCCTATGGGCCGGGCTTGGGCCTAAATATTTTCCTGCTGACCCGCCTACTCGTCAGCCCATAGAAAACTAACAATATACAAATTCTTGGACTTGGGAGAGGTGTTGTGCACTCCCGTGCCGTGCACCGTGTTGTGCGCTTTTCGGCTGTCCGATCATGTTTTGGACGGCTCGGGTGTGTTCGGCAATTATAATTTAGTTTTGATTCATTTTGGTCGGTAAAAATCAAAACACATTTGAGCCGTCCAAAACACGATCGGACGGCCGAGGAGCGCACAACACGGTGCACGGCACGGGAGTGCACAACACCTCCCCCGGTTCCCAAATTCTTAGTTATTGGGTTGAGACTCGACCCAATAAGTAAGAAATTACAAATTACTTATAAAGAACTATGAATTTCAGAATTTGTATATTGTTAATTTGCTATTGCTAATGATTGACAAGTGTGGAGGTACAAACCTAGTTGGGATATACGTATTTTTTAGCGACGCAATCCCTCCCCTTTCCCTTTTTAATAATAACAATTTATGTATTTCAGTATTTGTATATTGTTAATTCGTTATGTGGTAATTGGTTTAAATGGTAATTGGCAGTGAAAATATTAAGTCTTGGTCTCCAAAAAACAATAACTTAAGTCTTGGCCCAAAAATAATATCCAAAAAAAGAATAATTTAATCTTGGCCCAAAAAATCAAAGACAATAAACATTTTGTCCCGCGCAAATAGCCCAGCCCACCCGAAGACCGCCCGCCTGCCCAACTAGGATAAGCTCGTGGACTGGGTTTGGGCTTCATCTTTTGAGAGATAGCCCACCTAGCCTTGCCGCTCCAAAATAAAAGCCTGCTTAGGTTGCAAATTCGCTGTCTGGCCCGGCCCAATGATGAGGCTTACCTGTAGTGAATTGTTCACTACAGGCCCTCGAGTTCCAAGAAAAAGACCATCTCCTTCACCTCTGCAAGAGAGCACATGTGTAAGCACCAAACTAAGCCAACAAACCCACAGTTGAAAAGACGAAATAGGCCACCCAACAAAATTAAGCTATAAGGGTTCGCAAACACTGGCCCAGGTTTAGGCTGAGCTTATACTAGATAATAACGAGATTTGTGCATTTTCAAGTCCGATCTATTTATAATTGGGCTTCATTTAATATACCCAAGCCCGGCCCAATTAAAATCTTAATTTACCAAGTCCGTTTAAGAAGCCCATTTATTTTTCTAACATATGGTATCACAAACATAAACTAATCAACCATAATTTTAAGAAAATCTACAATCAAAAGATTGAGATTCAACAAGAAGATTAATAAAAATATGTTAAAAAGAAAAGAGAAGATATTAAACCGTAGAAAAAAGATGATCGTACTATTGAATAAGAGATGAGGAGATTTTACTAGATAAGAGATGAGTAGATGTGTCTCTTCATCGAGGTAACCAAACCCTAAGTAACTAGGTTCCAACGGTATATATATATATATAGTATATAGTATTATAATAAAAATATTATTTAAATTAGACTGGGCCGGGTCGGGTCTTAGAATAATTTCCCAAACTTGACCCAATTAGCAAGTAGGCTTAAAATATCAACCCAGCCTTGTCCTATGGGCCTAAATATTTTTCCAAAACCCTAAAAAAACAAAAATAATTTTGTTCAACCTCCCTAAAAGAGGGTGAACAAAACCCTCCATACCATTGGTTTAAAGCGTGTGGGTCCCACCACAAAATTGATGTTATGCTTACTAGTGTATTGTAGAGTTAAAATGACATCACTTTGTAACGGGAGCCACACTAATTCAATCAATACGAGTGAGGGTTTTGTTTACCATCTTTTAAGGATAGTGAACAAAATTACACTCCAAAAAATCCGGGCTGAATTGACGAGTTACTGAGCCAATGTGCACCCCTATTGGCTATCAGGCTCCTCACCAATTGCAGGGCAAAATCGTCCAAATTGGGTAAAGTTGGCAAGCGACAAAAATACCGACTCACGCTTTTATATCACGGTCCCGGTTAGGGATGGCAATATTGACCGAACCGATGGGTAATTGAACCATAATCGTTTTTTTCCCCGAACCGTAACTGATTTTTGCCCCGCGGGTGTGGGTGTGGTTTTGATTGAGGGGAAACCGAACGGGTTCGGTTCGGTTATGGGTTTACTTGTGAACCGAACCGATACTCGAACCGAACAGAAATAAGTTAATTACAGAGAAACTCCTTGTATTATATGGACGCTGCTACCTGTACCGACGGAAATGTACAGAAAATATACAAAGAGCGCTCGGGGACCCACTTTTGGGTCCCACACGGGTGATCTGAACCGTTCATTATTCTTAAAACATTTTTCCGAGGGGGCCCACAAAAAATCATTTCAATCGGACGGTTAGAAGTGCTTGAACCAAAGTCCCCCGTTTCAAATCAAAGTTTTGGATCACCCGTGTGGAACCCAAAAGTGGGTCCCCGAGCGCGCTTTGTACATTTTCTGTACATATCCGTCGGTACCCCCAGGTTTATCCGTATTATATATGCATATTACATAAACCCTTGTAGTATCTTTTAGGGTTTTTATTATCCCTGATCTTTGCATTTTGGGAGAGGCCGAGACAGGCGATTTCTTCAGTTCTTCTTCCTCCGTAGATCGACGGCGACGACACCACTCCTCTGAATCCGGCAGCCCGTAAGTCTGTGTGTGTGTGGATGGTTCGGTTCTTCAAATCTACAAATCTGCAGAAACGTTAACGGTATGGGTTTGTGCTAAATATATGAATTAAACTCTCTGAAAAAGCAACTTCAGTACTTACAATCCGTTCACCTTTGAAGAAGAAACACAGCTTATGCACGTGATAGACTTCTAAAGCGATATTGGTGGCTTTATTTAGCTCCCGGTATAGATAAATTAGGGTTTCCTCCTTTTTCTTCCTCTTTACTTCGTCCGTCAGTTTCAACTTTTAAAAGAGAGAGATAGACAGAGAGGCTATCTCCATCGCAGGCGTCGCCACCCCCAAATCAAGCCGCTACCGTCTCCGATCTCACCTTCCGGCCTTCAAGCATTAGAGAGAGAGGCTACGAAAATCTAGTTTCTCCCTCTACTCCACTCCTCTCGTTTTATTTTATTATTCTTTTTGAGGATTTACTCTCGTTTAAACTGGAATTGTAGGATTCCACAATCACATTCAACATGGTCAGTAATCAAATCATCTACGTATTTTTTTTAGTGGAAGTAGCCCACTGGATTCTTGTATGCATTGTGGATGAAATTAGCCTTTGAATTGATTATTTTTTATCACAGGAATCAGGTTTACCATGAGGGAAACTTGTAACCCCGTTCATTGAAAATTCAATTTGTAAATACTTCACCAGCCGAGCTCGAGCCACGTTTTTCTGAACTTGATTCAAGTCGAGCCATTCTATTTTGTACCGAGCCGAGCTCGAACATGCTGATGCTCGCTCGACTCGGGTCGTCTTGGCCCCTAGTATAGAATGAAGGGTTGAGATTTGTAAGTAAAAGAGTATTCTCTTAGATTCTTCCCTCGCTTTAGGAAGAATACTACACACTTATAAGAATACTACTTATAAGAATACTACACTAGCTGCTAGCTGCTAATGAGTTTTACTTGTTCGACAGATTCGAAAATGGCGTCGCAATTCCAGTTTGGCCACTTCAACCTGAAATTCCGTTTGTACAATAGTATGACGAAGAAGAAGGAGATCTTCAAACCAAAAGAGCCAGGAAAGGTTGGAATGTATGTTTGCGGCGTTACACCGTATGACTTCAGCCATATAGGCCATGCTCGGGCCTATGTTGCATTCGATATACTCCACAGGTTTCACTCTATACATAGATATGGCATTAGTTAATTTCTCTTTGTCGTCGATTAAATTGTATTTAAGTACTTGAAAAGCACTCTCTCCCAATATGAGTGTACGATAATCTGATAACAACTAGACTCTTGTTGTGAACCGTATTCATTTTGTGCTATTTTGCGGTAATTGGAGAGAAAAGGGAAAGGAATTGGTGATTTGTAAATTACTTGCTATTTTGGTATTGAAAAATGTAAGAATTATCCTCTGAATTTGTGTTTGCATTTAGTATATTTGAGGGAAATAACGTTGAAAGGGAAACAAAATTATTTGTGCATATTTTAATTTTTCGTGAGTATGAATAAATAAAACTGAGGTTTTTTGGACAAATACCCGTAACTGTTGTGTTATTTTCGGCAGTAGTGCTATATCTTCGTTAATTGTTTTGGGCCTTCTTTTGTGTCCCCCTTTTGTTTACACTGGCAGAGTTTTGTATTTGGGGTTATGCCAGATTCAATTCGAGTAGTATTTAGCCCTTCTTAGTCGGCAATGTAGACCTCCTTTGGCTAATATCTCAAATAGATGCCGTGGCATTTCCTCGTTACATCACTTAGAAACAGTCGCATATAGTATACTGGCTTTTTTTTTTTGCACGGCAAATTTTTTTTATTTATCATTGAAGAAGAAACAATGACAAAAAGGAGCAAGGACACAACATTAAATACAAAGAGATTCAATGCCAAATCCGAGACCCAATCCTCGATTGGCAAGGAACCAACCAAAGAAACCCAAGAGCCAAAGCCCACACCTAATGGGTCGAAGCCCACACCCTCTTGGCCAAATGCCCAAAATATACAATACAAGCACAAATCAAACCCTAAGCCACTGCCGCCGCACAGAACCAGCAAAGAAACGAGCGCAGCCAACCGAAACTGGAACCCAGGGAACAAGCCCCTGTTGCTGCCCCAAAGATTGGCACGACCATCCCTCCATTGCAACCACCTGTGCACAGCAGGCCAACAAACCAACACCATCAACCAAGGGTCAGCCATCCAATACCAACACCTGTACATCAGCCGCATCCACCGTCCAAACGTCCATTCCATGTCAAAATCCACCAAGCAATCCCAAAAACCCACTACCACCGATGACCACCCACAACAACCATTGACCTCCCATACAACACCGTCAGCCCCAATCGCAGCACCCATCACCACCACGAACAAACCCACGTACCAAACCTGTCCCGCCTAACACCAAACCCAGGGACGACCACTCCCTCCGCAAGGAGCAGCCCAGACCACCATAGATCTGAAAATCATCAGGCTCAACCTTGAAACCTCAACCGAAGCCAGATCTACCACATCACCGTTAGGCCAAAAACCGGAACCTCCAACAAGGTTGCTTACCAACTGGCTGCCCTTACCACATTTGCTATATTTCAGCATCATTGGAAAGGTTGCTTCATTGCTTCAAGAGAAGTTATAATCTTTCGTTTTTGACACATTCTGCCTTCATCTCTGCTAGTTGTATGGTGGTGTTCCACTAACTCAAATAAGTACTTATTTTTCAAAAAACTGTTTTTGAATTAAAGGTGTGTATTGTGAAAGAATGACGGGAATGGGTGCTTATAAAATAATCAGCATTAGTGGAACACCACCTGAGATCTATCGTCCAAAGTACAATCTAACGTTCAAAGTACAAGGATAGTGCTTTAGAATCATCATCCGTAAAGTGAGAATTTATTGATCTTAAGAAATGAATTCTAAAAGCCCACTGGGTTGTCAATAAGATTAAAAACATGTGTTTGTGTTTGTGAGAATTGCTATTGAAATATGGTAAATTGTTTTTACATTGTGGAAAATGTGTTTTTTTTGGAATCTCCTTGTTTTGGCATCTGCTTACCTTATTACACAATCATTTGATATGCGATATCTGAAGGTCTGCATTGTGCTTATGCATTTCAGCTCTATTTGCAACATAAATAGAGGATTGGGTGGTCCTTTGTTGTGTAGCCCAATCACTTGTTTTCATTTGGACATTAACTGTAATCCAAAGTATTTTGAGTCAACTTGAAATTGCAGGTTCCTGAAGTACATGGGATACGAAGTCAATTATGTTCGGAATTTTACTGATGTTGATGATAAGGTGAGAAGTCATACATATTATGCTATGCCACATTCTATGCCTTCATGATTCAGTCAATAGTTTAGTGATTTAACAAGTTCATAACTTATGATGTTCCCTTGAAATTTTAAGTCATGTTTGCTCAACTACTTAGCGTAAACATCATACTTGCTAATATTTGCAGTTGGCACAAATTATGGATTGACATCTTTACTCGGACTAAAGAGCAACATTTTTGGATAAACTATTTTTTTAGTTACATACATATACACGCTCCTATAGATGCTCCCAACCTTGGATTCATCTATACACCCTTGCTCCCCCGCACCCCTTCTTCGTGCAACTAAGGTCTGTCATATGCTCAGATATAAAGAGGATGCTATTGTGTTAGTGTGTCATCAACTCATTGCTTTGTTGACATGGTATGGGTTCCTCACCTCAAAGGCCTACAAACCCAATGGATAGAAACATGCCGAACTTTTCTCCCCCATTGAACTCTTTCATCAGCAAGTGTTGCTAAAACACAGGCTATTGCTGTTCCACTTGTCGGTGTACGCAGACTCTATTTATTTGGTCATTTGAACTTTTTTTTCTTGAAATATCAGTTCAGTCTATTACCAATTTATGGCTAGGTTCACTGTTAATCCCCTTGCATTGTGCGTATTTTCCTCCTTTTTTTGGCCTACCTTTTCCACTTAGTTTCTGAATAAACTGACGTGAGATGTATGCAGACTCTATTTATTTGGTCATTTGATCTTTTTTTCTTGAAATATCAGTTAAGTCTATTACCAATTTATTGGCTAGGTTTACTGTTAATCCCCTTACGCTGTGCGTATTTTCCTCCCTTTTCTGGCGTACCTTTTCCACTTAAATTCTTAATATATGATGTGAGAGGTTAGCAAGATATGCTTGGATACAGTCAGGGACTGCAAGCAAACCCTCTCAACTCGGTAAATTTTAAATCAGATACAATGTAAATTTTAAACCAGTGACACCTACTCAGACCCCCCTGACTTTTCTCCTGAACCCTCTCGATCATTTGGTGAAAGAACAAAAGGTGATTGATCTAATGAGACATAATCAGGTGAGGTTATCCCTTCGAAAATTATATATTTTGCCCTGAAACACCTCACTTAATGTAGCGTTGGAGAAACGAAAAATTGTTGTAACTGAGGTTCTGGATTGAACCCCTTCTCATCGTTAACAATATTGTTAGGTAGTCTGCTCCTTACACTGTGGCATATTACCAAAGTGGGTCCCTCCTTCTCCATCAACAATTTTATGATGCCCAAGCGTGCCTCTCTTCTTAATCCAAGGAATCAAACATATATAAGCGATTGCACATCTAATAGTAGGGGCTTTGAACTGTCCCTGAATTTGATTCTGCTGCTCTCAGTAGGAAGCAGGAATGCATGTTCTGAAAATTTATCACAATTCTGCTCTGTTTCTTTTGTTGACTTTGTTGTCAATTTTTTAACTACGTTAGAAGCTTTAAATCAGTATGAATATAGCTCAAAAGGTCAACTTACAGTGATTACATGGGTTAATTCCTGATCAGTGGCTGAACCGCAATCAAATTTAGCGTGACTTCTGATTCTCCTACCAATTACCATCTGAGTTCACAAAACTAGTAATTACTCTGCCTGATTTGATTTACATTGGTGTTTAGTTGATGCATCATCTTTGTAGTGCTTATGATTCCGTCATTCTGGACATTGAGGTACATTTTAATATGCTTGAAATTATGTCTCTATGCTTTTAATGTATCACATTACATTGTGACCTTTTGCATCTCAACTTCGGCAGATAATTCGTAGAGCAAACGAGCTTGACAAGGATCCAATAGTTTTGAGTAGCCGGTATTGCCAAGAATTTCTTGTTGACATGGTTGATCTTCAGTGCCTTCCACCTACGCATCAGCCGCGTGTTACTGACCACATGGAAGAAATCAAGGATATGATAGCTCAGGTGGTTCTCTTCCCATCATGGTTCTTTTTTTCCCAGATTTGTTTAGTGTTGAAATCTCTCTCTCTCTCTCTCTCTCTCTCTCTCTTGCATGTGCTCTGTGCAAGTGCAGTCCACAGAAACACATGTGCATGAGTGCCTACTTGCATGAGTCACAACTACAGATATGTTCCTAGTATGTGGAGACGAGACTACGCTAATAGACTGCTTCAGAAATTGCCGTAGTGACCTATTGCAATAGCATGAAACAAGACCAGTTGGAATTTGCAAATGGTTAAAAAAACATTTCGACAAAATAAGCTATATAATTATGTTTGTTAGTTGTTCTGGTTAGTAATCAAACATCAGCTTCCTTATGTTACATTGCATTTTAGGAATGACCAATGTTGGAGATATCAACTAATCAATGGTGTTTCTTAGACCAGTTTGAGAAGCTGGAGAAAATGGAGATTTGCCTTATTATATATAGGATGAAGTCGACGCTCATGAGCCTTTAGTTTTCGATTAGGGCGGGTCTTGAAAGCAAAGCAAGTCTGTTTTTAATTAATTTTTGATGGGAGGGAGTGTTTTGATGGAACACGATCTTGCCACTACATGTAGTTTACCTTCTTCAACATGCTGTCCTGGGAAATGTTGGTCTTCCAGGATATGATGAACTCACTGGTTCCAGTTCCCTGTTGAGTTACATTTTGGTTTTTGGGAGATTGCGTTGAGATGGGAATTTGATGCATTTGAAATTACTTCACGTGATAATTCTATGATCTCTTGATGGCTTTTGGTTGAGGATAGAAAAAGGGAGGCAGATATATCTTTCCTGTACGATCCTATTCAATATCTAGTAAAAGCATTTTTCGCTCCTCTTTTGTACTTTGAATGGCGTCCTGAAAAGTCTTCTGTCCTATCGTGTAGATTATTAATAATGGTTTTGCCTATGAAATGGAAGGGGATGTGTACTTTTCTGTTGAAAAATTGCCGAGTTATGGTCAGTTATCTGGACGGAAGCCAGAGGACAATAGAGCTGGTGAACGGGTTGCTATTGATACAAGAAAGCGAAATCCTGCTGACTTCGCTCTGTGGAAGGTAAGGTTTCTTCATGTTTGCCCTAACTTAAATTAACATTTCTGGCCCTAGTGATTTTTCTTAGACTTTTTTTTTTTCCCCCATGTTAGGCTGCAAAGCCTGGTGAGCCAAGTTGGGGCAGTCCTTGGGGTCCTGGAAGACCGGGATGGCACATAGAATGCAGTGCTATGAGTGCTCACCATCTGACTTATTCTTTTGATATTCATGGTGGTGGGATTGATTTGAAATTCCCACATCATGAAAATGAGCTTGCCCAAAGTTGCGCTGCATGCCCGGAGAGCCACGTGAAATATTGGGTGCATAATGAATTTGTCACTGCAAATGGTGAGAAAATGTCAAAATCGCTCAGGAATTTTTGCACCATTCGTGAGGTAAAAGGGACATTTTCAATACTTTTCGTACTATCTAGACTTGCACAGTTGCAATCTATGTTACTTGGACTCCGGTGCAAGTGGGAGTCCAAGCGTTGGACCTTCCTAAACTTAAAATCTTAGGATACTGGGATATGTGTTCCCTAATTGAGTGTGGGTACGGGGACACGTAGTGAACACTTGTTTGTGGTATATCTTGCATTACTTTCTCGGATTATGCATCGAAAATTATATGAAAAATGTATTCAAACAAGAATGGGGTAAAAAAAAAAATATGTTTTTGCTATTTCATGTCTATTTGGAAGACTAGAAATATCGTTTTTTCTAGCAAATTTTATATTCTTTTTTTTAAATGTCGTGACAATAGAGGATCCGAGTGTCCAAAATGGATATGCGTGACGGACACATTGACACGGGTATTTCAGCCAAAACTCAAGGATCCATGTAACATAGGTTGCAATATCTGCAGTGTCTATTGTGAATTCTAACACATTCCTATTTATTTTTCCTTTTTCTTAGGTTACTAAACTGTACCACCCCCTGGCCTTGAGGCATTTGTTGCTGAGCACACACTATAGGTCTCCTGTCGACTACTCAATTTCACAGATAGAAATTGCGTCAGAAGCTGTTTACTACATATATCAGGTAGGAAATTGCTTGTTTTTTTTTTTTTTTTTTTTTTTTTTTTTTTTTTTAAATTTTTTTCCCACTATGCAAACTTGCTGTTCGTTTACATTGAAACGTTTGAAATATTCAACTGCCAAAGAGATGCAAAAAGGCAGTTTTGGTATTATCAGAACTCATGTTCCATTGCCCAAGAGACTGGAATGGAAATCCTACTTATTCCATTGAAGCTAACGGAAATACAACAGGATGCCTGAAACGCCCTGTAGCAATATTTTTGCATGATGTGATTCTGGCATCTCACATTTACTGATTTTTCTGCTTTTAAATAGATTATTTGGAGCGAGACAACTTTTTTGTTAACATTTCATGAAAACCAGTTTTTTGCTTTGTTTAGCCATTTCCACGATTCCCTATAGGTGCATTTTAGTGGTAAGTTTTATAGGAACCCGGACATGTGGAACAAACTCCTATGTTATTTTCGTGACGTTATTTCAACAACAATATATAGAAAGATCACCACCATCGTCATTGAGACTAGTTTTTTTTTAATGATACTTCTTATGCTCCTATAGAGGTATCATAACAAAACAAATTGACCCCAGTTTTATTGAAGTGATTTATTGGACATAACTTTTTAAAATTTGGGGTATTTTTGGAGTTTTTTTTTTTTGTGCGCGAATCTATACGTGTTCTTTATTTGAATGATGAAGATACGAACCAAATTTGTTCTAAGTTCTAACCAATAAATTGTAGTGCTTTGAAAGATACAGTAGTGTCCTATCATTTTCTTTGGCTGTGATCTTATGAAGTTGCCAGGAATTCAACAATTATGTTATTGGGTTTTGAATCTTTTGATTGATAGACCTTGCAAGATTGTGAGGATGCTCAATCTCGATTCGAACGAGGAGATCTGGGACCTGATTTCTCAACTGGAAAAATACCTTCGATTGACCAGTTTGCCGGAAGCTGCATCAATAAACTACGCAATAATTTTGAGGCAAAGTTGTCGGATGATTTGCACACACCATACATACTTAACACTGCTCTCCAAGATACCTTTAAATTCATGAACAGTGCTGTGAACATGCTAAAGGTACTTGCTGCTTGTTTTTCTGTAGCTCTATCTATTTCTGTCTCCTATCTCTATTATTGGTGTGACACTGGAAGGTGATATTTTCCTGGCGCGCTTGCTTGTGTTTGTACCTGAATTACCTTGTAAAGACGTGTTGTTCTGATATTTACCAGTTGAAGAATCCGAAACAACCACAATCAGTGGTGATTCAGTCCCTTGCAAAAATAGAGGAAGAAGTTAAGAAAGTGTTAAGCACTCTTGGATTGCTGTCTGCATCAACTTATTCTGAGGTACTGCGGCGATTGTTAGGATGTTTTTGGCATAATATTGATTTAAAATCTGCTTCCTGATGATGAAGTCTTGACCAAATTGGTTTTCTTTCTTTGACAGGTTCTTCAGCAGTTGAAAGAGAGAGCATTGAAGAGATCTGGGTTAACGGAACAATACATCTTAGATCAGATTAAAGAAAGAACAATCATGAGGAACGACCAAAAGTTTGAGGCAAGCGATCAGATTAGGATTGATCTAGCTGTTCAGGGCATTGCTTTAATGGATGTGGGAAATAAAGTGATTTGGAGGCCATGCGTACGTGTTAAAAAAGAGCAGCCCTGTGTGCCAGAGAAACAAAAATAGCAGGTACTGCCTGTTTCTACTTGAGATGTGCAGTGGAAGTCGCGTGAGGTAGAGCATCATTCATAGGCGACAACCCTTGTCTGGTGGTTTTTGATGTGAACATTTGGATTTTCACTTTATACAATCCTTTTCGGGTGGGTTTCACAGGAATGCAACGGTTTTTAAACTGTACAATATGTGTAACGACCCGGACCAGCTGATCTGCTAACCCTCATTGCAAGATGATGACCGTGGCTATCTTCCACCACCATGAGCCACCAACTGAACTTATAATTTTTTTCCATCAGACACCATCCCACCACGAACCAATATTGTTCCTCCTTTTATCTGTCCAGACCTCTCCGTTTGTATATATCAACTACAACTTCAATTTGACTAACGTCTTAATACGAAAGCCATGACACCAAGGTGATCACTTTAGACACGTCCTACTCTTGTTTATTCAATTACATGCACACTCCCACGTATGTTTATTTTCTTTTTCTTTTTCTTTTTTTTCCTTTTGCACACCAGAGACAAGTCTATGAGGACAATATATATTTTCCAACCCTCAAATTACAAATATATTAATATAAGAAACATGTATTTTTATAAATTAAGCTGGGGTATTACAATATGGCTTCGTCTTGACTGAGGGTTATGGGCCATGAAGCCGCGGGAAATGCTACTGTATTTATATACCTGTTATCATATGTCCTGATTTACAGAGTGATTTGGTGCTGGTGGTTTGAGCGAGTTGCTCTTGACACTTGGGACGTGTTACAGATGCTCGCATGCATGGATACCTTAAAATTCTTGCATGCTTTCCATGAGTGGGCAGTGGGAAGGATTAGTCGAGGTGTGAGAAAGTTGGCCGGACACCTGAGTTACTTTTAAAAAGTTAAAATGACCATTAGACTGGCCTGGTTAGTATTAGTAAAGTTCACAAGTTGACTGGGGATTGGGCCGGCGGTCCTGTAGCATGATATTTGGTTGTGGAAGGTGGAAATAGTATGAACTCGTTTTCTAGGATATTGGTTGTGGAATCAATCTGGGCGGGCCCTCTTGGGCCCCTTTTTTGCATTGTACTACAGACACTTGATTGGAGAGGTGCAAATAGTACTCCTCTAATATATATGGAAAACACTACATACACACAAAAAAATACCCAAAACTTACCCAAACACACACACACAAGTGTGGCCCCTACACACACTGGACCTCCAGTGTGTGTGGGGGACACACACAATCCAGTGTGTGTGGGGGCCACACTTGTGTGTGTGTGTTTGGGTAAGTTTTGGGTATTTTTTGTGTGTATGTAGTGTTGCTCAATATATATATATTGTTTTGTTATATAGATATATAGGAAGCCGGTCTCCTAAGGGATCCCTTATTAAAACAATCGTTGTGCAAATATTTGCTTATGTGGATATCCTCTCTTTTGTTTTTGATCGGCTGATGTGGATATCCTCCTCTTGTTTTTTTTGATCGACTTATGTGGATATCTCTTGAGGGAAGGGCAAAGCAAAATCACATGGTTTAAAAAGATGGGAATAAAAGCGGACTGAAATTAGTGATAGCGAATTATGTACTTGTGGATCACCAACCAAATGAACAAGAATGTTCCGCCAAGAATCTGCCTTTTGTTTGGACTGCACGGTTTGTACGATTTTGGCTGTCCAAAAATATTTTTAATAATGGTTCATATTTGTTGAAGACTCTTCATGGGAAGAATAGACTCTTACCAGGAAATGTCGTTTTAACTTACGCAGGGCCGGCCCAACACTTTTGAGTGCCCAAGGCAAGTTCTAAATTTTGTGCCCTTTAAACTTAACAATTTTTACAAGAAAAAAAAAACTCCATCCTTGTTTGAGGGCGTCTATACAAGCAACTGAGGTTAATTAAAGAAAATGTATGACCATTTCTATCCTCAAAAACAAAAATTACAATTCCTCATAGTGAACCAAGGTGGAGGTGAAATAGATATAATAATAAATGTTTGTATCAGACAGTCCTGTTATCTAGCCTTATTTTAACAAAAAAAGAAAAAGAAAAAAGAGGAGGACAACAAGAAGACAAGAAAAGCAAAATGCAGATTGAAAGAGTTGGTGTAGGTGGCTCTTGTCAGTAGCATTAAGATCTGGAGTAGCCAAATACTAAGGAGTAGGAACAAGAAGGAAGGTATGGTCAAGGGGTCTGCTTTTATCTTTGTCCCACATCGGAAAAAGGAGGAGGAGGAGAAGGGTTAAGAGAAGGGATATAAAAAATAATGAAGGAGGGACTTGATTACTAACGGGCCTGTTCTGGTACATTTCTAATGGGCCTTCTTTTATTTTCCATTTTGGGCTTGAAAGACTCCTACCAGGCCAAAACATTGAATTTTTTTGGAGTGCCCTATTTTTTGGGGTTTTGGAGGGTGCTTAAGGCCCAGGCCTCTTGGGCCTTGTCCAAGGGCCGGCCCTGAACTTACGAACCACTAATCGTCGAGATGGATGATTGAGATGCATCTGCGAATAATCCAGGTCCTTTGGTCTAGTATTTAAGGACTTAGAAAAAGGCTGCTTGTTATTCTACATTTGTAAAATTAACAAAAATTTAACTAGACTACAACTACTATCTTAGGGGTGGTTTGGCCTAAAAGTTTAATCCGGGTTATTGGTTTTTTGGTTTTTTTCCACAATAATCCAATAATCTGCTTTGGTTTAAATAGGTGGTTTATGGATTCTCCCACATGGGGAGAATGGTGGGAGACTTACAAAATTACCGAAATGTCCACTACAATAACCAACGGAAAAACCCATACATTTTATTGGACATTTTAATGTTTTTTCCTCATTGTGCTGTGAACCCATTTTCCGTAATTGAGACCCAAAAAAATTGAAAACATTATTTCATAATTCGACATACATTTGCGATGTAACTTTAAAATTTTATTTTATGGGATTGGGACATAAACGAAATCAACATTTCACTCAACAAATACGTTTCAAAACAATACTTAACGGCAACATCAACATTTAACTTAAAACTTGGGGCTTCCATATTACATTTACTCTTAAAATGGACGACAAGTTCCATTTTATTCGCGCTACGGGCATGATACCCCACATAACCCCAACCCAAACCGGGAACAAGTACCCACAACAAACATTGAACAACATTAACCAAAAAAAAAAAAACCAAGTCCACAAATAGTACAGAACATCTTCCCCGAACAGCGATCCGAAAACAGCGTGTCGGCATAATAGAAACCCCGATACGAAATTCCCAAAATGCCAATTATTACAACCCCCCACCTCTTCAACGCTGCCGACTCCTTCGCTGCCTACGCAACTGTTCTCTAATGTTATCCCGCACATTATTCATGTACGGATCGTTCTCATTGTTAAGCACTCCATACTGAGGCATGTCCTCGCGATCCGTTAGAGTGGGATCCGCATCCGCCAAATCTTTGAACACATACTCAAGCTGCCTTTCCACTGGAGGAAACAAGTCCTCCTGATCTCTGTCCCTCCGGATGAAATTATGGAACGCCATTGCCGAAAGAACTATTTGCACCTGGGTTTTCAATGAATACCACGGCATACGTATAACAACAGGGAACCTATTCTTGAAAACCCCGATTGTCCGCTCGATACAGCTACGCAGAGAGGAATGTGCTCTGTTGAACAATTCTTTGTCATCACAAATAATTCTCCTACCTCGACGAAAATCCTCTTGGTGGTACCTGTACCCTTTGTATGGTGCCAAGAAACCAGGCTTGTTTGGGTAGCCCGCATCGACAAGGTAAAATTTCCCTGTATGAGGTTGAAAAAAAATGAAATGCAATACGAAAGTAACAATTAGGAAACGCAATACGAAAGTAACAATTATGGCCCCCATAATAGCACGTCTTCCATTTTACCTTCTTCTAGCTGTGGAAATTGATACCTCGAATTGTACACCACACGTTTGAAAATCATATTATCGTGGAAGGACCCCTCCCAACCAGCAGATGCATACACGAACGTCAAGTCAAAATCACATGCCACTAGAATATTCTGAGTAGGATACCCTTTTCTCCCATAGAACTTTCTATGATCGTCCTTTTTCCTACACCTTAGCATAATGTGTGTTCCATCTAGAGCACCTATGCATTTACCCTACAGACAAAAAAAAAAAAAATTATAATGTCTTAATAAATAATATTGCTTGAACAATGTTTTCTTTATTATAATAAACTATTAAGTTTATATCTTTAATTTAGACAAACATGTAAAAAATTTAATCACCTTGAATGGGGCATAGAATTCTTGTCGATCCAAATATGGGTGGGGGTCATCTTGACTTCTAGTCGGTTGAAGTTTGTCATAGTTGAATTTCCGAAGGCACCTCAAGATCTTGTGTATTTGCCGGCTCACTGTTTCGGGCGAATGTTGGAAACGCTCTTGGATTGCGTCATTTGTAAATCCTCTCAATAAATGTATGAATATTGCCAATGATTCATCACAAGCTATGACATCACTCCTGCCAACCGTCCATCCGTACATGGTCTCCAATTCCTTCACAAGTTTCAAGAATGTCCTTTTCGGCATTTTAAGTACCTTGTAAAAACGCCCCGGGTGACTGTTCCACAGGTCGTCCATGTACCCCCTCCCTTGAAGTGGTGAATTGTGGAAATGAACCTTTTTCTTTCTCAACATTTGTTGACGTTCTTGTACGGCCTGCAACAGTGCAATAGTACACAATTTATGCATGTTAGCTTCATACCATATGTCCGCCTCTAAATCATCATCCGGCAACGAGAATCTGTCATCATCATCGTCCGTATCGAAGTGGTTCAGGAAATAGTCCATGGACCTGTATTCAGGGTGTTCCTGCATGTCGTCGCAATTGTCCTCCGAACACCCACCTTCACCTCTGCCAAAAGCCATACTTGAACCGGCACCGGTTGAGTAGATAGTGTCATCGTTCATGTACGGTTCATTACCGTACCCACCCATGTTGAGGCCGGATTGTGAATGACCCATTGATTGGCTATGTGACCATCCCGAACTCCAATGTACACTTCCAACAGAAGCACGCCCACTACCAAGCCCGGGCGAGAAATCCGTTCTGTAGTTTGGATAGTGGAAATTATCGTTTTGTACAATGTTGTTTCCGTATGGTGAATTGAAATCATTACGGTAGCCTCCCATTCCTTGTACCGGGACGCCTCCATAAGGATTGTACGGTGGGGGTGGGGGTGGATTCAACGGGGCCTCATTATATGGAATACTGTTTTGCTGGAAAATTTCGTTTTCCAACCAACTAGCAAAATTACCGAAATCGCCGCAAGTCCACCTTGATAAGAACCAGTAAATTTCGTCAGGATCAAAACTGAAGGAATCTTTACTGTTGGATCTAGGAAGCTGCTCCATGATTTGCTTGTCCATGAATTCTGACGTCCTTATTGATTGAGGAATCGAAATCAATTGATCAAACTAAATGGATTCACAACTAGTAATAAAGTAATTTTACAGATGAGTGATTGTCGAAACCAGTAAATGCATACTTAATCATGCATTCGCACTGATGAGAGAGAGGGGTCTCCGTTGAGGGAGAGAGTCTTTTTTAGGGGGAGAGAGTATTTGTGACCAAAATAAAGAGAGAGCGGATGTGTTTTATCCCTTTATTAAATCAATAATTACAAACAATGACTTTATGTTTGATTGCAAAAGTTCATTGTCCTTCTCTTCAAATAGGTAAAATATTGTGCATTTATGACTAATTATTCCTTCTTTTTTTTTTTCCTTTCAATGTCTATGGTTTTTTTGTACATTTTCATTTTCTACTTAAATTTTTTTTAACCAACTTATATTTTTGGTTGAGACAAACCGAAAATTTAAAAAAAAAATCATAATACAAATTTGAAAATTCATGAAATTTTTATTATAATCGTTCCAAAAGTTATATCAATTTTTCTGTATAATTTTGAATTCGTTCCAACAAGCCAAGTAATGGAGAGTTTTTTTTTCTGCGTAGTTTTGGCGTAATATTAATTTTATTTACACGAGAGTCTATTTATTTTAGTTTCATTGATCATTTTGGTTGAGACATACCGAAAAATAAAATAAAATTATAATTAAAAAAATTAAAAAACAATATTTTTTTATTATAATCGTTCAAAAAGTTATAAAGCCCAACAAGCCAAGTAATGGATTTTTTTTTCGTTGCATAGTTTTGGTTTAACATGAATTTTATTGACACGAGTCTATTTATTTTAATTTCATTAATCATTTTGTTTGAGACAAACCGAAAAATTTTTAAAAAAAATTGGAAAAATAAAAATTAACCTAATCGTTTTCAAGTGGAAAAATCAATTCTTTTTCCACTAATGTCCATGATCTAGTAAAGTTAAATTCACTTAACCAAAAAATTTCACAAAGTAAAAAGAGATGAGGTTTTTTTTTTTTTGAAAAATTAAGTTGGTAAAATTTATTTATTTTGTCATAAGGGTATTTTGGTAGTTTTCTTGCAAAACTTAACACCATCAATGGAAAAGTAAAGGCAATGGGGAATCTCGATATTGTCAGCAAAAGTAAGGGAGCTCAGTGTCATTTCAGAAATCTTAGGGGAGGTATCTGTTTGTGTCAGAAACCTCAGGGGAGGTTACTAATAATTACCCTTATATACTAGTAAATTCGCATAAATAAAAATAAAAAGATGAGTGTGGATGGTAAACAAAGGAGTATGAAAATCAATTCCCAAACCCCAAACGTAAACATAAAAATACAGACATGCGCATGTCATCATTTACATATCAACGAGCTACTAATTATAAGAAGCCCTTATTAGATCATTTATCGTAACAGGTTTGCTAAATGCACGAACAATGGTACCAATAATTGAACCAACTCCCTCACGGATTCGGAGATATGTGGGACCTACCACTCATATGTGGGTCCCACATATTCCATGTGAGAGAGTTGATACAATTGTTAGTGCATAATCTTAAGGGTAAATTACACTGACCTCCCCTGAGGTTACTGACATTTTCACTGACCTCCCCTCTGGTTTCGAAAATTACATTAACCTCCCTTGTTTGACAAACTAATATGCACATACCTCCCTTGCCGTTAAAATTGACTTAACGGTGTTAACTTTGATTGCTAAAAGACTATTATACCCTTCCTCACAAACAATTTATGTTACATTATCATTACCTATTTTATGTTAACACATATTGACGAAAAAGAGTAAGATATTAAATTGGACAAACGTTAAAAAAAAAAAAATACACTGTTAAAAAAGAGGGCTGAAAATTATTAAAATAAATTAGAAGGAAAAAATACACTATATTAAAAAAAAAAAGGATTAAAATTTTTACTGTTACTGTCTTGTTTTCAAAACTTGGCACAAATTTTTTCCTTTTAAATATTTAAATACTCCAAATTTTAACCCTCTTTTTAAACATATAGTGGATTTTGTTTTCCTTTTAGATTATTTAAATAATTTTAATCAATATTTTATGTTAACACATATTGACGAAAAAGAGTAAGATATTAATTTGGACAAACCTTAAAAAAGAATACACTATATGTTAAAAAAGACGGCTCGAAATTATTTAAATAAATTAAAAGGAAAAAATACACTATATTAAAAAAGGGAAAAAATTTGGAGTATTTAAATATTTAAAAGGAAAAAATTTGTGCCAAGTTTTGAAAACAAGATAGTAACAGTAAAAATTTCAATCACTTTTTTTTAATATAGTGTATTTTTTCCTTCTAATTTATTTAAATAATTTTCAGCTCTCTTTTTTAACAGTGTATTTTTTTTTTATAAAGGTTTGTCCAATTTAATATCTTACTCTTTTTTATCAATATGTGTTAACATAAAATAGGTAATGATAATGTAATATAAATTGTTTGCGAGGAAGGGCATAATAGTCTTTTAGCACTCAAAGTTAACACCGTTAAG
Organism: Vaccinium darrowii; assembly: GCA_020921065.1. Taxonomy (NCBI): domain Eukaryota; kingdom Viridiplantae; phylum Streptophyta; class Magnoliopsida; order Ericales; family Ericaceae; genus Vaccinium; species Vaccinium darrowii. The sequence goes on from CM037157.1 coordinate 11,621,067, forward strand.
TCAATTTTAACGGCAAGGGAGGTGTGTGCATATTAATTTGTAAAGTAAGGGAGGTTAACGTAATTTTCAAAACTAGAGGGGAGATCAGTGAAAATGTCAGTAACCTCAGGGGAGGTCAGTGTAATTTACCCTAATCTTAATGCCTGTATCTTTTCTCTTATCTCGTAATTTTATTATTTGAATGGTCTGTTCTCCAGCAAGTAATGTAAACAATTCTCAATATGGTGTCCATTTATATCTTTATCCCCAAACAAACCTTTTGCTTCTCTAGCATTGGCCCTCAATGTCTCCCCTTCTTCACTCACCATTGCGAGTCGAACCGAGTGAGAAACCGAGTCACTTGTAAACGACCCGTCCCACTCATTCCTTGGTATCTCCACGCCGAGTTTCTTCCCTCCCAACAACCTAGCACTCAACCCTTGATCATTCATCACTGGAAACAGAATCAAAACTCGTCCATAACTCAGTCCCTCTATCACCGAGTTCCAACCACAATGAGTCAATAAACCTCCGATAGCCGGGTGGGACAATATCCTAGCCTGGGGTGCCCAATCCACATAAACCCACCCCCGGTCCATAACCCGGTCCATAAACCCATTAGGCAGCATCTCTAGCTGGTCCCGGGTCGACCCAGGTGGCTTCCTCAATACCCAAAAGAAAGCCAGCCCGGATCGCTCCAACCCGAGAGCCAACCCAGTGAGTTCCTCTTCACTCAGCGTCGCCTCGGTCCCGAGCGCAACATAAACAACCGAGTTCACTCGCTGTTTCTCTAACCACCCCTCGATTTCCGCCCATTTCTCATCGTTTCCTCCCTCCTCCTCGTTACCCACCAATTGTGGTGGCAAAAACCCAAGAGCCACCACCGGTTTATTATAAAGCTCACAAACTATATTGAACCACTCCGGTTCAAACTCGACACGAGTCCTGAACAAAACGACGTCGCTCCCACCAATAGAAACCGCAAATCTCTCTACGTCGTTAGTACCCGACTCGTTCCCTTCAGAACTCTCCATAAACTTGGCCACCTCGTGCCGCCGGTAAACGATCTCCGACGCCACCGGAATCCACCGCGGCACCACGGTGAAATCCTCCGCCGTCGTCCTAGCATACTCTCCGTCCAAAATCATCGACGGAGGGCCGATGAAAGCCATGGTGGCGGCGTTGAAGAGGCTGAAGTAGGCGGCTGCGACACCGAGCTCCGCCGCAAGCGGCGGAAGCCAGTGGGAGGCGTAGTCGTAGACGATCCAATCGGGCTTTGGGTTAGTGGATTTGAGGAAGTGGGCAACTGGGTTTTGTAGTAGGTCGAAGGCTGTTTTGAGGAGTTGGGCCTTTTGGTATGGGATGTCCATTGAGGACTCTGATTGGGGTGGGAGGTTTGGGACTTGGGGGAAGGGGAGGGGGATTAGGTTGATGAGAGAGGAGAGAGAGGAGGGTATTTTGGGAAGTCTGGAGAGGTTTCTTGGGGTGGAGAGGAAAGAGATTTGTTGGCCTTTTGAAGCTAAGAGATTGGAGAGGTGGTGGAAGGGGATGAGGTGGCCCATGGCTAGCCATGGGAACATGACTATATGAAGAACGCCACCGCCACCGCCACCGCCACCGCCACCGCCACCTTGATTTTCCATGGGAGAAGGTCAAGGAAAGTGATGAGTTCTCTTGATTTTGATGACCTTCTCTTTTGTTTGGTTGGTTTGATTTCCTAATCCTACTACTACATTTTTTTAATTTCCAATGACTCGGAGGAAGGTACCTGGCAGGAAGGAGCCTCCTATGAGCTATCTGTATCAAGATTCAAGAATAGGAGAAAAAAAAGCTAGTCAAAAAGTGTGAATTCATTTTACATAAGCATATTTTTACTTGTACAGTTTGCCAATGCTCTCTATTTTGATCTCCTTTGGCAAATAAACCATAATTCGAATTATTGGATTATTTATTTTGTCTCATCAAGAGGAATTTAGAAACCACAAAATCTTGACGCAAAACTAATAAATGCAAATTTTTTTTTTTGAATAAAGACAAAACGAAAAAACGAAAAAACCGGATTAAGTTTTTTTGCCAAAGGAGGTCTGCCAGACGCGGAGCCAAGGGGGGTCAAGTAGGGGGTCACTTGACCCCACTGAGGTGTCAAATTTTAATAGGGCATGTATAATATTTTTAAATTTTTTGTATTTTTCCCCCCTTGTACATGGTATTTTTTGTCCAACTACTTGCCATCCTCCTTACTACTAACCACACCGAATAATTTTTCGTGTAACTCTCTAATTCTCTTCACCACTATTTGCCCTCCTTACCACACCCAATCATTTTTTCTCTAACTCTAAGTCTCACCGATCTCCATGGCAAAAAACAGAACAAGTCCAAAGGTAGCAAAATTTGGGTTTTTTCTCCCTGCGAACTGGACGAAACCTCTCCTCTCTAGACTCTGCCCCCCCCCCCCCCCCCTCTCGTTTAACCACTAATCTCCTCACTATGGCGCGAATCTCCGCCCTCTCTCTCGTTTAACCATTAATCTACTATCATAGATATGCAACTCTAAGAGCTAAATAATTGCTTTACTGAGGTACCGATTTGCTTCTTTGTGTTGTGTGTCTAAGTCCATCCAACTCATTTGCAAGTTCTCACAACCAAAAGTTGAACAGCTTGGCCGAATTTTATTCTGAAAGACTTCTTTGGTACTGAGCTTTTGGCACTTTCGGATCAACTTGAGAATTTCATCATTGATGTGTGGCTAATGTCGAGTTTTCAAACTTGAAAGGAATTGGTGATGTTTCTCGAAAGATGGTTGAGACCCGAAATAATATAGGGTATCCATTGGTTTTCAGGCTTTTGACTTTGGCTCTAGTTTTACTTGTTGGGACAGCTACAGTAGAAAGAGCATTTTCTGTCATGAAGATTGTGGAGAATCGACTTCGTAACCGAATGGGTGATCAATAGTTGCATGATAGCTTGATTGTGTATATTGAGAGGAAATTTTTAATAGTATCCCAAATGAGGCTATCGTGCTACGATTTCAAAATATGAAAAATCGTCAGCGTCACTTGTAAACGCTGTTATAGGTTTTAAATCAATATCTGCTTAGCTACTTTTTGTTGGCATTCAAGTGTAGCTTTCTTGTGGTCGGTTGTGAACACAGTTATAGGTTACATTTGTAAGCTACTTTTTGTTTAGCATTTCAGTGCACCTTTTGGGGGATCCATTGTAAATGAAATTATATGTTGTTAATAGATATCTACTTAATTTAACTCCTTTCTATTTTGCATTTTTTTTCTACTTTAAGAATTTGACCCCATTGACATTTAGTTCTGGCTCCGCCCCTGGGGTCTGGCATACCTGAGTCTCAGCCTGTGAGTTCTTGAACAAGAGCTCTAAATAGGGGTGCAGTTGTCTTCACTTCCAAAAAAGGTTGGAGATGTGGATTGTGGTTGTGGACCTCCTCTCTTGGTTTTGGCCCCTTTATTTCCCAAGTGAGGAAAAAGCAGGCCTGTGTGCGTGTGAATAGATTTATGGAGAGATTACAACAAGTGTACGTACAACGGTAATTGAGAGGTGAAGAAGAGGCTTCCATGAAAGGTAATTAGAAAATGGGTAATTGAGAGGTGAAGAAGAGGCTTCCATGAAAGGTACTTAGGAGTGTGGGGGTGCCCCGAGACCACCAAATAATATTTTTTGGTAATTTGAGCAGAGAAGAAAAAGAAGAGAGAAAAATATCATGCGAAAAGGAAATTACAGTGACTAAATACTATATGTAAACATACCAAGTGTAACCATGAACCACAAAAAGGGTCACCAAGATGTTTGACATCAATTTTGCTAACACCATTAATTCCTCCCGATGGTGCTGGGAAGACGATGTAGCCTCCTTTTTTCATGATAGTTTTGAAGTGGAATAATTTTATTGGGACAGCAAAAAGTGCCAATTGGGGCTATAAAATAAGGACGGTGGGAGTAAATGATAAAGACTAAAAAAGGAGACAAAATTTTTGGTAAAGATAATATAATTTGGTAGTAGGAGTATTAAATGAGAGCAATTTTAACTTTCAATTTTTTTTTTTGTGACATCATCAATTTCCGTTAGTTCTTTAATGAAATGCTAACAGAAAAAGGCCTATAGTCAGCAAAAGCAGGGGAAGTCAGTGCCATTTCAGAAACCTCAGGGGAGGTTACTGATAATTACCCAGTATGTAATCTCTTCATGTGTGAAAAAGTGAACCAAGTAAAGGTTAAAATGGTAATTTCATGTGTATGGAAAGAAAAACAAAAAAAGTGCAAATGGTTAAAAAAAGGAGGATCTGACTGGAATCCGGGGAAAGGGTTGTGGTAAGTGTTGTGCGTCATATTGTGCGGCAAAACTACGTCGCTTTGCTCATTTTCTTAGTATATCCAAGTGCCCTGTTTGGAGTTCAATTTTAGGGGATTTAGGCACTTTGGGGTAGGGTATAGTGGATTTAGGCACTTGAATTTTAAGCACTTTGGGTTTAAGCACTTTAGGTTTAGGGTTTAGACACTTTGGGTTTAGGCACTTTGTAACACTTTGTAATGATTTTTTCTTCCACCAAACAAGGTCCTTGGAAGCTTTAGAAGTGCGCACAAAAATCAAACAAAATGACGTATTTTGGTCGCACAACACGGGGCACAACACCTACCGCATAGCACCCTTCCCGGATCCAACTGACTTAGCCGTCGGAAATTATTTATGGGACAATGTTCCTATCTCAAGAAAGAAGATAAACATGAGAAATGTTCTCGTCACAAATAAAGTACCTCTACATTCTGGGCCTATTTTTTTTCCTCCCTGAATTTGACCTCTACATTCTGGGCCGCTTTTTTTCCTCCCTGAATTTGAACATCAAATCGAACTATAAATTTGAACGGGTAATGTAACATTTATACATATAAATGTAGCATTATCCGCTTTATCAGTATTAGTCCAATAAAAATATAACTGTTAGCCCAGTCAAACAAACGAGCTCTCTGTACAATACTTCTCCCTGTGGAAATCGCAGAGAGGTGATAGAATCGCCAAAAATCATATCAAAGCAGAATCAAGGTGTGACATGATCATACACAAGGACAAACCAAAACTCAGAAAAATGTTACCAGTTGAATGCACTATATGCTTAGAAAATTTGTTTAGTATTTGATGTCAAAGAGTGTTTATTACACATTTTGGAGAAAAAATTGCCTCATAATAATATTAGAGAAAAAAAGTTGGTAACCCCATCTGTACAGAGTTCCTGGGCCTCTAACACTATGGTAATAACACCTATTCTTATTACAACATCATTTCTGACCTAAAGTTACAAGAATATAATGTACAATAATGTATTGACACCCACTTTCTCTTGCCGCATTTTCAAAAAAATAGAGACGAAAACTCGATTGGTAAGGGTGGCATTTGCTCATGGTTTACAGCCTAATTTTCATGGCGAAATGGTGCCTGCAAATGTTTGCAGATTTGTATTGATGGCATCTGAGTCTGAAAATGAAGTTCAAAAAATGAAACACCAAATTGCCGCGGTTTACAATCTTCTGCCTCTGTTCACTGTCAAAGAGGTGATAGAAGTGAGACAGTTTTCAAAACACAAATTTTTTTACTTCTTTCCTACAATGAAATCTAAAGAAATAAGAACCGGAAAATTATTAAACATACCTTGGATTAACAACTCAGGAATGCGCATTGCAGTCCTGAATTTGGTCTATCCTGGTGCGGAAGCTTTGGATCTCGAGTTTCGGGGAATGCTAGTTTTACGAAGTTGGGGATTTTCTATGGAATACACAAGAAGGCTTCCGTCTCTGGTCCCTGCTAAGAAGCATTCTTCTGGAGTAACAGTCAGTGAAGTAATTACCTTTCCAACTCCAGTGTATCTTCTCACAATCTCCAGTGAGTTCATAGATCGTACAATAATCTGTCCTTGGTCTCCAGCACAAACCAAGAATTCACCGCAACTACTCAGCTCAACACAGTTGAGTCGACCGTTGGATTCCGAACTGGAAATGTGTTTCCCATTAATGCTATAAAGGTGCAGACTGAGGTCATCATCAGAATACAACACAACTCGTCCATGGCGAGATGCAACAAGCTTTGACAATGCACTACCAGATGGATGCCGAAGAGATCTAACATATCTTCCCTCCCGAAGTGTATGAAAAACACAAGTTCCATCTTTTGAACCACTTATAACTATGTCAAGCTCTACGCTGGCAAATAAACATGTAATTATATCGTCATGTCCACACAGGATGTGAAATGGCGTTTCAGCAATAACATATTCTTTCCGGTGCATCTCTGTCACTGCATTACGACCTTTCTTTTCCGCGGCTCGGACACGGGAAACCTCCCACACCATCACCGTTGTGTCATAACTCCCAGTAGCAAGGATGGTTCCGTCAGATGTCACTAAAGAAGTAAAAAATCCAATAAGAATGTGGAAACTTTTAAAACAAGTATCAAAGGTACAATTCCCAAGAACAAGATGCTTTAACAATTGAATGAATTATAGTAAGGTTCCTAAATTAGCAGACAACTACAGTAGAAAATCCTGGAAACTTATGGTTCATATTTACACAATCCCATAGTACATTCTGAAAGAGTTAGTTTTGCTGAATTCAGGGTTCCCAAGATGTTAAACATCTGGGTCCATATGACATTTTTCCCTTTCTTACATGAACAATTCGAAGAGTCAATTCTATGGCAAGGAATCTTTGGCGAACTTAATTCATTGGTAGTTGAAGTAATTCCCAATAGTGAAATGTACCTGCAACACAGCTAACTACATCTTTATGCTGTCTGATGCTCTGCACCACTCTCCCATCAGTTAAGGATATCACCAGGAAACTATTTGCCCAGTTGCCACATGAAATCAAGAAATTATCAGATGGCGTCTGCATTGTTGCAAAGCATTGTGCTCCAATTTCAACATTTTCAGCCAATGGACTCCCAATTTTGCGAGAAGAAAGGATATCAGAACCAATCCCGAAGAAAGGATCCTGCATGAATTTCCGTATCAACTACATCTAAACTCACATTATAAGACCATCTCAAATGCTTAAATTTAAGCCTCATTTGGTAGGGAAAACACTCCAATGCAAACTCATGTCTAAAGCATAAACTCGAGTCAAAGCTTTCAATAAACGCATAGTCGTAAATTTGAAAGAGACAATGACCTTCTTAAATTCAAGCAAAGATATGAAGGTCTACCTCAATTAGAGTAAATTTTTTACTAGAACTCAATTCAAAACAAGTTGAGAGTCAAGGAATGGAGTGAATTCTAAGCAATTTTCACTCAAATTATGAGTTTGAGTCAAGAAAAGGGCAACGGCCGGAGATGCTCTAAAACTACCAGCAGAACTTGATGAAGAAAATAACCCCACCTGAGAGCCAGAGAAGGTGAAGTTTCCACCAGATTGCAGTTGGGTCGTCAACCACATTTTAACAGACATGATCAGGCCCTGGTTGACAGAAACAACGTTGGAGTCCAACACACTAACGTATAAGACAGCTGATGGTGAACTACTTGTACTAGAAACAACGGACGTCAAGTTAATAGAACCAGGAGCAAAGTGCAGAGGATGAGCAATTGGAATTGGTGGCCCCCTCCTGGGATGTTTCTTGCGAAAGATCTGAATTGGTGTCTGTCCAAAATTTGCAATCTGGTCTTCTAACGCTGACCTTTGCAATTCATCTTCCATGGTTTCCAGATCAACAGCGCCTTCATAAGTCAAATAATAGAAGATATTGGCTGCCTGCAATGCAACACTTAAAAATATAAGAAACAAATTTGCAACATAACAGAGAACCTTTTTCAACAAGTACAGGAAATTTTAGTCAAAAGATACCTCTACTGCCGGTTTTCCACGCTGCTTGTAACCAAACACTAAATCAATCCAGTGATGGAGATTTGAGCTGACATACTCACTTTCGAGAGCCTCTCTGTTTTTGTTTATAAATTCTTCGGGGGATCCCTGTTGAATTGACAAGAAAACAAGTTCTTCTGATGTTATCATTCTCTTTTGGGTCGTAAAATAGGAATTTAGTTACCACATAAACATTCAAATCACACATGGCAATAAAATTAATCTGATGGCAGGACAATCGATTCACAAAACACCTACGAAAAACAAAGGATTTTACTCAACAGAAACTAAAATGTAGAAATGCACCCAATGTTCCAGGAAAATTTCTGGAGGCAAAATTTGATGCGCTCTCACATCTCATTAAGAGACACCGGCAAAAAAGCTTGAATCTATGAGTTTGCAATCCATGCATGTGCATATTTAAGAATCTTTGTGAATTTTATAGACAACACATTTGGGTGCATGCCAGTACTCGTAATTTCCAAACAAATAGGTAAACAAAATACATGTATTTGTAGTGCTTGCAAACCACGGTTGATAGAAAAAACATTGAAACATAGCAGTCTCTCTTTGAAGATCTTGGCCCAAAGCTTCAGTTGTCAGGAAATGGGCCACAAGATGTATATCAAGCCCAATGTTTTCAAAGGCTAAGGGCATCAAGGCTAGACTACTGACAAAAGCTTTGAGGCCTTCAAATTTGTGCATTACCTTCCAAAAGCCTATGACTTGTCTGCAGGGCATTGATAACTTGGAGAAAGAGTCTTTGCTCCGAAAATGTACTTAATGGCTTGGAGAAACAACATATGCGCGGGCGCCGCGCAGTGGGGCTACCAAAGTTATCACTGATACATAGTATGGGACTATGGGTACGTCTTTTTGTATAGAATTTAGATAACATACATTTATAGACAGGATTAGAGGAGATTTTGTTACCTTTTACTTTACTTTTTTTTTTTTTTGATAAGTAAGTAATTATCTTAAAAGACCATAAGGGAAGCTACCCAATTACAAAAAAGGAGGCCACGGACAAAAAGGCCCTATACGCCACTACGTGGAAGTAAAAGCTCAAACCAATCAAAAAATTGGTCAAGAGAAGGATAACAATCTCTCTTGTCCCAACTATACAAACTATTCACCAAAAAACTAATGATTCTGAACAAGGGTTTTTCTACTCCAAAACATCTCTGATTTCTCTCTCGCCAAATTATCCACATCACACAGAGAGGAATCATGTTCCAAACACACTTCCTTCTCATACCCACTCTTCCACCTCTCCAAGCAATAAGAAGTTCCATGACATTTCTTGACATTGCCCACTGAATACCAAACCAAGACAACACCGCCGTCCATAACTCCCATGCCAGTGGGCAATGAATGAGAAGGTGATCAATTGTCTCTGCATCCCTCTTACACATACAACACCAATTAACATTGTTATAATTCACCGAACATTGTTATCACCTTTCATTTGCGTGATTTTCTAATAATTTTACAAACTTGATAAATGTGAGATGAAAATTCGAAATGCTTATGCCTCATGCCTCGAGGCCTACCCCTTGCCTCGTGAGGTATAAAACGCATTGAAATGCGCGTTCGCCTTTTAAAAACATTGATCAAGCTATTCAATACCCTCTCTCATCTGACCCTAACTTGCACATGAAGATTCAAATACAGGAACATAAAGAGGACCAGAATGCAACAAGCAACAGATGGAAATGGAGAGACACAAACCCAAGATGTCAACTCCGTACCCTGTTAAATCGCCAATTGTCCCTAAACTTAAGCTATTCCAAAATGGTCACTAATTGTAGGGGTGTCCATGGTTCGGTTCTCAACCCGAACCGCTCATAGCGGATTATTGTTTTTAAGATCCGCAACCGTTCATGGGTGACATACAGATGGGTCAGCCCGGTTCTGCTCGGCACCCCTAAAAATAAAATGTAGTATGTCTAAACATCCAATATTCCCGTCCATGCTTTACAAGAAGGCTATATAGACAAATTGATTCCTATACAGAAAATCTGATTGTAGATAGATCTCAAACGAGGCTGTTTTTTTTTTTATAGAAAGCATATATTCTTATGGAATCTAACAAAGTTTTAGCTCCCACAGTTGGTTTTTTCCCCTTTTCGTCTTTTTTTTTTTTTAGTACTCCTTTTCGTCTTTCTTTCTCACAGATTCCATATGTCGTTTTCTTTTATTTGCTTGCAACAATTATTTATTAAAAAAAAACGAACAAACAATTCCTGCAATCCACGCAAAATTTGGCCATGGCTCATGGCTTTTATGCAGTCCATCCATCTTTTCAAGCTTTCATCTCCTTGTAATATTCAGTGTTTTTATAGCTATTCTATTTTATGCAATGTCTGCTTATGCCCCTAGTACCAGATTAGAAGTAGCTTAGGCTGACGAGACCATTGGACCGATAGGGAGATGTAGCTGGGGAGAGGAAGCGGGTCCACCTGTTGAATCGTCTAAAAGTAAGTTTGGAACACATTCTGAAAAAAAAAAATTGAGGATCTTCTAGTATCTGATCTAGTCAAACTGATGTATGATTTTGCCCGAATTACACAGAGAAAGTGCTTAAACTCTCAGGATTAATGGTCTCCTTGAGAAACTACAGATTCTGCACCACTTTGAAGGACTTGGCTAAAAGAGGAAAACATTAACATCTGAGTTAGGAAATGAGCTCTCACCATTATGGTTGGGTTACACTCAGTCAAACAATTATCCCCCCTTCACTTACTCACCCACCTCCACTGTAAATAAGGTAGAAAAGACCACACATATACTTAGGGGTGTTTCCCAAATGATAAAATCAAATTTTATCATTTGGGAAACACCCCCTTAAAATGTAAGGCAAAAAATGGAAACTAGAAAGTCAAGTTTCAAATAGACAGAGGACTCACTGGGTTTCCCTAATTCTATGGTGGTGGTAATCCACAAGAATTTCACTACTTGAAAGGATTATATAGAGAGAAAGACATGCTACAAAAAATTGCAACACCAAACACACTGTAATATTCCCGTCGAAGCCATGGGTGAAGTACATACCTTGGCCCAAGGAGGAAGGCTTACATCACCTAAGGGTTCACCATCTTGTTTTACTCCAAAATGATAAGAGTTTGAATTGACAAGAAACTCTGTCATGTAAAAGAACTCTGGAATCAACTCTTTCACATCACTTGTGTTCGACAGACAGTTCCGGTAAGTGCCTTCAATGCTTTGAAAAAGACGATCTGCATGGTCAAACTTACCACCCTGAAAAATAACAGTGTAAGGAAATTTTTTCATGTAAGCAAATCAAGGGACAGAAGGAGCTAGATTAACACACACAAAATAAAGAAGACCTGAAGTCTGCAAAAATAACAAATATGAGTTGATAACCAAAATCTGTTTTAAATTTCAAAAGTATCACAAGGATTAGTTGAATTACTACAATGCAGGAAATCATCACAATGCCCAGCCATAAGTACCTGCAGAGAACGGTGTAGAGTGGTAAATGGCTCTAATCTAAGAAGGTAAAAGAGCACAATCCCCATGCTTGAGTAATGAGACCCATAGTAGAAACTGCAATAGGATATAAATGAACGATTAGTTCTTGGGATAAGATATCTTGCACAATCTTGATGCTGGAACAGTGTTGAAGATTACTTGGGAATATCGGGATCACAGAAACTACGATATCTATCTTCAAAAACCTGCATATAAAAGCCAAAAGAATCAAGTGGTCACATACACTCTACAGAGGGATTCATTTCAAAAAACAGGAAACAAAATGACCAAACCTCAAATCTTTTGGGATCCAGTGCTCCAACAGGTTTTGAAAGATCCCGAAAAGTCGATGACTTGTTGAAATCAAGAGTCTCTGAGGAATAATCAGCTACTACCCAAGGAAACACAGGATACTGGGTTAAATCATTATAAGATCTTCCAGCAAGTGTATTGAGCACCATGAGATATTCAAAGTTTGTCATTTCCCTTCTCCTCCAGCTCTCTCTGGCAGTTTCTGCCATCTCCATTGCCACACGTCTATCAACAAAGGAAATTATTCCAGTCTTGTCCCTGTTTCCCTTTGGGAACATAGATTCATTTTTGTTGGCAACTACCAAGGTTCCCACATCTTTTGCATCTTTCTGTGATGTGAAATTTAAAAATGCAGGAGCAACCGAATCATTGAAGAAAATCTCTATTGCAGTATACCTAAGCAAGTACCGAGTCCAATGGACAGCCTTTACCTGAAATCACCAATTGAAAAAAATAAAAATAAAAATAAACCTGCAGGAAGAGAGATTTGCGAAAGATAAAATCAGAGAAAACTATGTACAGTTTTCTTACGTTGCAAATGTTCCATCTTCTGTGGCGCTTAATATTTTTGGGTTGCTTTTGTAGAACATTTCCGTGAACAGTTTCTTTGATTTCAGAAGTATTCCCTTTGTCAGAATCCAAATTGAAATTCAGCTTCTGCTTTTGATCTTCTCCCAGTTGATCAGGCTTCCCTGAATCATGAAAGCTCTTAAAAACCGATGATCCCCCAGTACCTTCCACCAAAAACTCACTGAAGAAATGCAACACACTTTTCATGACTGCCAAACGTCCACCTAATTTTCTCTTTGGTGTTACAAGTACACATGGAACAGACATAAGAACCTGAAAAAGGGAAGCAGATATTAGAAATGCTGCTACAGCAGCCCTTGGTACGCCAGACAACCATTCTAACATACCTCGCTAGGTTCTTGCTCTGTTGATGGAGGGGAAGAATCCTTTCTGTCTTTAAAACTCTCCTTTTGATCAGTGCTGTCTTTTACTGCCTCAGAGCCCTTTATGTCTGAGATATCCTCAGGGACCGAGGCCTTTTCTCCACTTGCTTCAGAGTCATTTTCAGTGGGTTCTGAGGACCCCTCCTCAGTGATTTTGCGAATCCCTTTTAGTAAAAAACGCTTCATTTGCTCTGGAATATGCCCCCCGAAAGCAGATTTGCTTTCATTGACAGAAAGAATAGCCTCATTACTGCATACACTGGATGGGGGATGACAAAGCTTTTCATCAAAATGGTAATTCCGTCTTAACTTTGGCCTACGCCTCCATGCATCTTCAGTTTTGTCAAGCTTCCAATGTGTTAAGGTATTATTGGGAAAAGGATTTGCAGACCATGGTCCCCTCTCATCAATCAGACTGCGAAACATGTGTATCCATTTTTCCTGTTGCAGCAGTAATTATAATCCTAAGCTGTTGATGCAAAAATTCACCAAGCAGTAACATGGCAACAAACCAAGAAAATGAAGTATAAAGTAACATAAGACCATATAAATTAACAAAAGACCATATGCTTACAGCAACTATTTGCTGTTCTTCATCATGACTAAGCTGGAAGGAAGCTTTTCTGCTATAATCAGTAGCAAGAATGGTGTTTAAGCTACTCTTCATCTCCTGTTCAAAAGCATTCCTCTGGCTAGAATCTGTGGATGCATTTTCATCAATCCGAATACGGAGCTCATGCAACTGTCTGGAGCGATCAGTTTTTAAAGACTTTATATACTTCACCTCATCAGTAACCTGCATAAACAATTTTTTGAAGAAGCATACAGTTAAAAAGTAGTGCTCAAGCTAGTCAGCAGAAATGATATATAAAAATTAAATAGAAAATTCATAAATGTCTATATCTAATACCAGATTCCTGGCTTAGCCAGCACATATACAGGTTCTTCAACTTTGTGCAAACAGCTGACCCACATGAAAATGATGCAGTATTTTGCTTAAACTTTTCCACTAGGTGAATACGAGTGATTAAGAGAAAAAGGAAATGGTCATCGGTTAGATTGCTGTCTTTTGTTCTGTTTGGACAACAGGGGTATGCTTGAGCTTGTTTGTTAATTGGTTTTTGCAATGAAAAGTAATAAAGCACAAAAAAAAAAAAAAAATTGAAAGAAAGAAAGAAAGAAAATTGTCATTACTTAGAAACAAGATAGATTGTGGGTGATATTTGGACAGTTCTCGTGCAGTCAGGTGATAGTATTATACACAATACTCCAAAACTGCGCAGAAACAATATATTCTAAGTCATCCCCATAATTTTGACCAATGTCTGAAAATAGCCGAAATGCAACTGAATGAATATTACTTTAATATTTTTGATACTCCATTTTTTATGTATGTCACTGAGTGGCATAACCCGCAAGACAGTAAGTTTTCAGGAGCCAATTTTGAAGAAACACATAACTGGTGTTTCTGTTAAGGAGGATCTGGAAGATACATGACAACGTACACCAGTAGCAGCACAAGGTGAACTGTATTAACGATAATGGAAATGCAGAAAAATAAAAACTTGGTGCCCACCGCAGCACACACTCGATCCTTCTGAATCAGATTGTGGAGGGCGCCTGTTTCTTTGGCATTGCTGCCTGAATCTGCTGACTCGTCTCTGCCAATTATACTAGTCGCAAGTATTGATTTACCACAATTAACAGTTTCTCGAATCAGATGTGAAATAACATGAAATCGAGCACCATCATCCTGCATTCCATATTGTGACCTAACAGCAAGCAAGGCCCTGTGCACAAAGAAACGGTGTCATGTGTATTGAGAATGATGCAGAAGGCAATCACACTTTGTACTAATTTTAACAGCCAGCAAAAATAAAAGTAATAGCCAATGAAGGTATCTTCATTGCAGCATTACAGTACCAAATGAAAAGCTGCAATCTGCTCTTGCTTTGCTCATCGTCAGCAGCCAGAAGATGAGGCAGAAGTGGAATGATCTGTTGGACACAACGAGACGCTCTTTCTAGAGGAGATCTACAAAGGTATAGGATGACAAGTCGGAAGACAATTCTAGGGCACTTCTCTGCTCTCAATAACATAGCCTTGTCAACATTTTTGTTAGGTTTTCCACCCAACGCATTGCTAAGACCCCCTGATACAACAACTGCAGCCATTTCTGCGGCAGGAATATTCAGCGATTCTACTAACCCACGTGCTCTTTGGCCAAAAGATGGGCCCACTGCAGATGAAGATTTTGGCACCATCTTGCTTGGTGCCTTCCCATTCATCTGACAGATAATGATCCAGAGATTATCATATAAACTCCACCAGTCATCATCAGTTATCTCATCCTTGTATGTGGTACGCTCTTTGGATACCCTGGGATTCGCACAGATAGAGTTCCAAAGCCATTAAATATGTACCAAAGAAAAATTACGAATGAACAGGAAATGAATGTTTAAGTTACCAATTATCCCGAAAGCTTAGCTATTAGAAAATGGGCCCAGCAATATATGAACCTATTAAACATCCTCCCTCACGTGCAACCCCACCTTGCACGTGGAGATGCAAATTTTTCATAGAGAGAGAGTGAAACAGAATAGAAAGGGGAGAAATAGAATGCAAATATGGAACAATGCAAATAGAGACTTGAACCCAAGACCTCTACCAAGTTGCGTTTTGATACCACGTTAAGTTACCAATTGTCCCAAAAGCTTAAGCTGTTAGGAAATAGGCCCAACAATGTATACCTCTACCAAGTTGCGTTTTGATACCACGTTAAGTTACCAATTGTCCCAAAAGCATAAGCTGTTAGGAAATAGGCCCAACAATGTATATCAGGCTATTCAACAATGACACCTGTAAGACCTCTACCAAGTCGAGTTTTGATACCATGTTAAGTTACCAATTGTCCCAAAAGCTTACAATGACACCTATAGCAATCTTATTTCAATGAGAGTTACCATATAATAATAAAAAATGAGAGGTACCAAATAAGTTAGAAAAAAGTAAGATTTAATCTCTTCTTTAATTCGATACTGGCCTTGCATGAAAAAGTCCATCTTGATTAAAACAATACTTAATAAAGCTTTGGAAAAAAGTTTCATATATCTCTCTCTCGCCCTGCGTGCGGGGCTGTAGGTTGACGGGCTTGTTGATGGAGACAAGTGGCAATACCTATTAATGTTTACAATAGGCACAGGTAAGATGATTCAACAGCCCAAGCCCAAGCTTCGTTTTAAGCTTATCCTTGGATCATTATTGAGATATTTCCATCCAACTGTTTTTTCAGACATGGGGTGTAGTGGTTTACCATGGTTTGTGGTAACCCAAATCCTGTTAGCATGGAGTTCCATATTAGTGATAACAATGCCACCCACAATATAAAGAATAAATTTTTAAGAATTTTCAACTAGCAAATGTATTTCTTTGAAATTGTGAGCACCAAACAGGGCAGCACTTTTCTCAGGTACTGTTCACACTTCACAGAATCCATGCCCTAGCACTTTTTTCACCTAGATAATGATATGATCAATGTATAAATTAAACGGATACGACCACAAATAGAATCATCTGAGAAAAATTTGTCTATGTGGCCGATTCCAGGTAATCGGGACACAGGCTAGTTGAGTTGAGTTTATTTAGTAAGTTGCACCAAATAGCCAAGCCCTAAAATCCTATTGGTTAGAGTAGCCTCAAGCACCAAAAAAAAAAAAGCAGCAGCAATAGTACGTCCTGTTCTGCATCAGGTGTGTAGACACTAAAATTTTAAATATTTTGCGCATCTTTTTCACGTTCTTTATCGCAGGATTCGAATTTGTGTTACAATGTGTTCTAAGGAAATTCAATTAACTTCCCAAAGTAAAACAAAAAGGATTAATGATATAAACCCTAAGAACAAACTTAAATTCCATATTCATGTAAATCAGGACAAGCCACCTGTTAGAGTTTGTCCCACCTCTCCACTCATTGCCAATTGGTTTTGAGTTGATGCTTTAACATGGTATCAGAGCTAGGCTTTCGGAGGATTTTGGATAAGACTCTTGGTTATTGCTCCGTTGTTTGTACCATAAGTGCACCATGTTTCGTTATGATCCCAATGTTGTAGATCCATTGTTTACCTCTCCACTTTTCGGGTCAGGGGTCGCAAGTGCGAGTAAGTGTTAGAGTTTGTCCCACATTGGTTAATTACAACCTCCAAAACTAGTATATGAGCTTGGCCGGCCTCTCCACTCATTGCCAATTGGTTTTGAGTCACCAACGGAGACACTTCTTGAGAGTGATATATTAGTGAATTAGAAGCAAAGTATATTAGGCAGGATCATAACACCTCAATGAAAAATCTACTTCATCACGGATTATGATATATCCAACTAATGGCGGAGCCAAGATTTTAGCCCGAGAGGGTTGGCTTAATAGACAAATTTTTATTTAAGCGTATGCTTATTATATCATAGAGATTTTACTTTTCAATGTACAAGGAAATTATTCTAGCCTAATGCAATAAAAGTATATAAATAATTTTTATTTTTTTATTGAAGGAAACTGAGGGATGAGAATGTAAAATAACCTATTTTTAGTAAATCAAATCAAGATTATTAAAATTATAAGAAATTGTTACACTAATAATATTCATAATACTCAAAATGAGATATTATGTACATAAAAGTTCAAAACTCGGGGGGTTGGGACCTTGACTCGCCCCAACATAGATGAGAATGTAAAACAAACTATTTTTAGTAAATCAATTCAAGATTAGTAAAATTATAAGAAATTGTTACACTAATAATATCCATAATATACTAAAAAATGAGATATTAAGTACATAAAAGTTTCAAACTCCCGGGGGGGGGGGGCGACTGGCCCCAACATAGCTTCGCCTATGTATCCATCTGCTTCTTCCCCATTTGAACCATCATACTCCAGTCCATCGTTGTCAAAACCGTACGCTTCACGATTCGTATCGCACGATTCAATACGATTCAGTGCGTTATCAATACAAATAGGTTGCCTGAATTGGAAATAGCAGTGAATCGTAAGTTAATCAATGAATTGTTCCATTCACCTTAATTTTTGAATTCGATTTTGACTCTTTTTTTGCTTTTTTGTTGTTGGGGAACGATTCAAACTACAATTTAAAGGTTTTTAGTGCTATCATATGTCATTTTTTGTCTATGTTTCTCCTTATTTCCTATCAAGAATATATTTTTCTCTTATTAAGTGGCATATGTAATAAGAAACGGGAGATTTATTTTTGAGAGTGAAACAAAAACAACAAATACAAAATGGCATACAACCACACTAAAGACCTTTGAAGGGGTTTTTTTTTGGTTGCACTTATAACTCTTTTTCACAAAGAGTAACATAAATAGGATTCCCGAACTCTCATCTCTTGCAAGTTGCAACAGAAGCAACTTACCTATTACTCCACACGATTGCCAATTCATCATCTAAAACAAGCTTTCTATTGATTTAGGTCTAAGTTTTTTCATTTACAATATGTATTTTCGTCACCCAAATCCTTAAATTTAATTTCCCAAGTACTTTAGAAGTAACAATCGAATCGAAGTGATTCACGATTCAATTTGATGAGTGATTCGAAAAAGGACCATTTCGATTCTCGATTCCATTCACGAATTGACAACCTTACTCTAGTCGACACCAATCAAAGCGTCTATTAGAAGAGCTGAAGTCAAAATTGCTCCTCCTTTCACTAGAAGGAGATATGAACTAGGAGGGACTTTAAAACCAGTTAGGGAACTGCTTCCTCCAGGATCCAAATCAAGGAGAAGAATGGGTAGTCCTCCAAAACAAGTGGATTAAGAGATAGAATGTGCCACAACTGATATAATATGTTGACCATATATTTCCATGATATAGTGCTCTAACACCCAACAACCCAAAATTTTCAAAACCCTGATTATGAAAACAAGCAACAAGGACCGACCATGAAAAACAGTACTATTGCTATGATTCAGACGCCTCAGTACAATTGATATGGGAAGCCTTAATCCTAATTGATACACAAATCAACTTTAAATTTTGTTAGTTTCCAATTAATCCACTATAACCAAAGCAAAAGTTGAATACAATATTTCAATTATCACAACAGAAATACGCGGGAGAAAGAAGTAATTCAAAATAAATGACCAGAGTCTTCATAGCTGATACCTGGATATTTGGTCATCAGCTTCTCCTTGTAAAGCCTCGTATAAGGCAGAGCTGAGATCCTTGTGACCATCTAACTCTAGGAAATCTGGAGAAAGTTCTGAGCTACTGGTAGGAAACTGTGCAGGCCACAAAAAAAAGTTACATTTTCTTATTCATGGCTAATCGAAGATCACATACAAGGAGAAATGCAAGCTATTTTATGGTAGCAGAAACTGATAATCACATAATGATGCATCACTGATGTTAGTAGCACCTAACCCACCTATTTTAGTATCAAAGCAATTGGAAGTCCCATTCATGATCATATATTGAAGTAAAAGTTGAAAAAACAACATAACAATGTAGCTGACAAAAATGGGAGCATATGAAAGGCAACGATCTAATTATTTTGTAGCCCTACCCACACTTCGAACTGGATAGATACGTACAAGTTTTCTTGGTACACTATTCTGCCCGTCAAACACAGCAGTGAAATAAAATAAAATAAAATGTACAAATTTAGTGCTACAGTTATTGAATCAACAAGTTTTCCTGTAAAACAGTCAATAGCACAGGGAAAGATAATAAGTAAGCAAACAAGCTCACAACGTAACGTCATTCATTGACCTGCTGGAAGATTAACTAATCCCTTCATTTTCATGCATTACGTCAAACATAATTATTATTTGTCCATTCGTGCGGAACACCGAACACCCATGATTAACCAACTCAAAGTGTGCCCATGGCTACTATTCTAGCCTTGTGTTCTTCTTTAATATGTTTCTCAATATTCCACAAAGGTTGCGCACCTGCGCGCACACACACACACAGAGACAGACAGACAGACTCCAAATTTCTCACTATATACCCTTTGGCCTTTTCAACCAGAACCCAAATCTTTCTCGAAGCACCATAAACTGCTACCAGATGCAAATGAATTTTGAGCCAATAACCACAAGCTAACTAACTAACAACTGACATAATACAGAAACAGTTCAACAAAAATTGCTAGAAACCGTAACTATACTGAACCCCATCTATTATTTCTTTGGCTGATTTTCTAGAATTGACATTTGTAACTTGGGTTTTGGTTCTTTCTGGTGTTTAGATTGGATAGTATCTGCCAGGCACTTCCTGCCCTCACCAGTACACAGCTCTCACATAAA
The DNA here is from genome assembly GCA_020921065.1 of Vaccinium darrowii. NCBI lineage: Eukaryota > Viridiplantae > Streptophyta > Magnoliopsida > Ericales > Ericaceae > Vaccinium > Vaccinium darrowii. The sequence goes on from CM037157.1 coordinate 11,640,994, forward strand.
CAGAAAGGATATGGATATAAATGTGAATCACTTCATCATTAAAGAGCATAGACAAAGACGGTAATTGAGACCAATCCTCTACTACCTCCGAGATGCTTCCTTTTCTTCTACATTCATTGGATATTATGGGACACGGTACCCCTGACAAAGCAGAGGACACATTCATGTAGCCAACCCACATTGATTGAGACTTAATGCTCAGTTTGTTTGGTTTTGGTTGTGGGATTACCACCTCTAACAATAAAAAATAATTACACCTCGAAACACCTCCTTCATCCTACCCTATCTGTAATTAGTACAACTAATCCTATGATATATAATGCCAAACTACTCCTAAGGTATATAATATCTTCACTAATTCCCTGAATTTACAAATCTACTAGTGAGGTGGCCGCGCGATGCACACGAGCCCGTGCCCAGTACATTGCCCAATACAAGCATTGTTCAGTGCATGCATGTTTGAATTGTACTCCCTCCGTCCCAATTTGATAGTCCACTACGAAAATACGTGGAATTTTCAAACTAAAAAAATAAGGTATTTACCAAAATAATAAAACAAGCAATCTATCAAACAAGATCGATATTAATAAAAAAATTATTTTTTTAAGTACGTTGTTTTTTAGTTTGAAAATTGTACATAGTCTCGTAGTGGACTATCCAATTGGGACAGAGCAAGTAGTTATTTTTGAAAATATTGATAGTAATAAAAGGAAATTGATACTCCCTCCGTGCCTTTTTTAGTGTAGATATTTTCATTTTGGGCTCTCCAGGTGTGGTTTGAAAAGTTAAGTGTAAAAGTTTGTACAATTATCATTTTGCCCTTTTGAAAAATTAGTGGGTAAAGAGTTAATAGATAAAAGTGGAGGATAATTTTGGAAAGTAGAGGTAGAAGTAGTGTGAAAAGTGTAAAGTGGAGGAAAAAATTGATGTGAAAGGTGTAACGATGATGTTTCTTTATAAGTTGGATTTACGAAGTAACACTCTTAAAAAGGGATGGAGGGAGTATTGCACAGTAATTACTACTTACTCCCTCCAACCCTTTTATAGTGTTTAACTTTCCGTTATGGGTTGTCCCTTAATAAAAGTGTGTTTTGAAAAGTTAGCGGGTACATTTCATATTTTGCCCTTATAAGTAGATTCCTTTTTGAAAAGTTAGTGGGTATTATTATATTAATAAGGGTAAGTAGTGGAAAGTAGATGTAAAAGTTGATGTGAGAGAAAATAAGTTGGAATTACGAGGCTACACACTTAAAAAGGGACGGAGGGAGTACTTATATGCGGATATTTTAGAAACTAAGAAAAGGAATCGATACGTGGCAGATAGGTAAGTGGGGAAGAAGCCAGACTTGGCCCACTTGGGAAAATCACTGTTCATTCTGAAGAGAAGGACGAAAGTTACTGTAGAAGAGAGTAGTAAATATGTACAGATCTTTCTAGATGTAGGCCGTAGGCCAGTAGGAGTAGTTGGGATGTAACTTGAGTCCTGTAACTAAACACTGTTTAATCCATGGGGAGGCACTGTTAATTGAGGACGACACACTGTAGATGTGCACTCTCCTTTTATATATAGGAGAGCTATAGCCTGTCCAATAAGTCCACAATGTTATTTATCCCTGTAATTCCCCTCATCCAGTCAGTGAATAAGCTTAGCCTTGACCACAATACTAAGTCAAATGTTGACCATGTCCGAAGGTAGAAATCCAAGCAACTTGCATAGATATAAAAAGTTACCATTGACAAAAGCTCTTCTTTTGCTTGCATTTTAGCTCGTCCCAACCCATTCAAGTGGAGAAAACAAACTACTTCATACAGATGTGTGTCATTGTGATAAATCAAAGTACATCAAGTTAGCTAAGCACAATTAAAGATGAACTCCCTAGTTTCCGAGCCAATATCTCAAAAGTTTATTTATTCATTTATTAACTACTTAATTTGTCAATTATTTCTTCTAGTTCTTTTTTATTCAGTGTGCATGAGAGTGTGCATGTGAATCCGCGCAAGCGAAGGGGAGTAAGCATGGTTTGAAATACCAGTGATACGTATCGGCCGATAAGACCGATATTGCAGTGTGAAGGAAAATCACAAACGTATTGGTGATACATAACGGTATCGGCCAATATGCAACGGTGGTATCGGTCTGCTACCGCAAGTCTGTTGTCATGTGAGACACTTCAGACTAATTGATTTGTGAGGATTGTATTATGTAGTCAGAATTTAGCATAATAACATGCGTCTTCATCTTCTTTTTGCCATGCAATTGCATAAGTTTATACTGAATGACATTAAACTGAGGCACTACCAATTTAGAAGTAGGAACTTATATAAAATCAATTTCAGAACAGATCAAAGTGAACACAAAAACATGAAATATCTATAAAAACTAGCCAAACACCAAACCCCAACAAATGTGGTTTTGAATATAAAAAAAACGTGGATAGCGGTTATCTTTTAGCATGTTGTGCGGAATTTTAAAAGATCACACCCCTGGTTACCAATGCCATTACGCTGCGGCCTATAGGAGTAAGACATTGGTATAATCATGAAAGATTGTAACCGTTAGAGCTTGTCCCTCATTAGTTTATTATAACTTCTCAAACTAATATTTTAACCTTGTCGGCTTATCCACTCATTGCTGATTGGTTGAGTTTGATGATCTAATATTAACTATATAGCTACCTGGTTTGTCTAAGGTAAGTGACTAGATGGGAATTGTCCAAAGGACACTATTTTTGCAAGCGCTTCTAGTTATTCGTATCTACATTAGGGGATACTCTATAGCCCATGCATCAATTCATTATACATTAGGAGTATTTTTCATTTCTTTTGAATACTTCAAAATTATACCAGCAAAAAGTAGTTTAAATAACACTCGGCATTTTCTCGGTTAAATGACATGGACAACGCTCTCAACATTTCTGACGCAAATGGAGAGGCAATAACAATAAAAAAAAGTCCTAGTAAAGTACTCAACTACGTCGATTACCGGAATGTTGTGATAAATCTCAGAGATAAGCATCTCATCAATTAGTCTGAGAAGATATAGTGTGTTGTCTCGACATGGTTGCAAGATAAAAATGTTGTCGCCAGAAGATAAATCTAAAAGCCTCCTGATTAAATCACCATATACATCACGAAGCAGGCAATGATATGAAATTCCACCCTGCAAAATCCAAAAACTTACTGAAGCAGATTTGTTTTCACTTCTATGTCGGAACTCTCACACTCACACGTATTTACATTGCAAAAAGAGAGTAAAAACACACCTCGTTGCCATGCAAAAGAAGAAAATTCACTGTTTCCTCCAGCTGTTGCCAACCACCTTTCACAGAATGCATATAGTAGCAAAGAACAACACAGAATAAATTCCTCACGAAACTCAGCTCATTTATCTCGGTGTCAGTGTGCACTCGTGACTCCACTTGGTAGTTTTTCAATGTACGAAGCCTTGTGCAAGCCATCAACCAGGCATTCCATCCATTTTCCTGCAAAAAGGTACTTATTTAAGTGAGATAAAACTAATTTGGTAGGGTACACTTGGAAAGAGATATCTAATCAGTTTTTACCATTAGCGCTTCAATGTTTGAAGAATTTGAATCCAGAAGTTCCAGTAAATCTCCAATAACTTTTATTCTTGCAGTTACATCCTCACACCCAGACAAGAATCTGAAAATGAGGACCAAGATCTGAGGAAGGAAAAACTGAGAATTGTTTCCCCTGCTTCTCTGCCTGTCAAGCTGGTTATGCTTCTGTAAAACCTGCAAACCACGATATAAAGACAGCCGCTCAAATAAGTAAATAAAAAAGCACCAGTGAACAGACAAGTAACAATACCAAACTTAATAATAAACCACCATGTGAACATAGAAGGCAAGACCTGAACATATTTTATATTACCTGCTTTGGGCTAGCACCACCAAGGAGAACATCAAACAAACTAGCACAGAGGAGATCAGTCTGAGGAAATCTAAACAGCCTATCAGACATGGCAGAGAAAATTGGTTGCATCCTCAAGCTGATTTTTCTATGGCCCTCGGAAATGGATTTGGATCTGCCAACTGAAATGCTAAAAAATTTCGATCCCTTTTTCTCAGATGGAAGACCAACCAAAAGTCTTCCCAGGAACTGCAAGCTGAGCAATCTGATGGGCTCAGAATCCCTAGCATAAACAAGTTCCAAGAGATGGCCTTAGAATCATAGCATAGTGACGCCCAACAACAGAACATTAAACGAGAAACATACAGAAAAGCACTTCTTAGTAATTAAGTGCAGGGTGAGATACATGGAAAGCTTCGCTCCATAAGGAAACAAACAGTTTAATCATCCGTAACATTAGCACGCCGAAAAAGAGTGGCACCTGTTGAACAATCCCACATTGCTTGGGTATGAAATGAGTGATCACTTAATATAATTGTTGGCTTCTCCACTCATTGTCAACTGGTTTTGAGTTGGATACAAAGTTTCCACTTGGTATCAGAGAGGGGTCCATTCGACCCACATTTTATAACATTCACAATCCACACCCCACGGTGACATACCAGCAAAAAGGCTTCACAATGATAGTGTGAAGAATAAGGAATGATTACTAGAATCTGAGGAATAAAGAATGATTTGGCAAAATCTTAGGAATAAAGAATGATTTAGCAGAATCTTAGGGTTTCCTTGTTTTATGATTTAGTAGAATCTTAGGATTTCCTTGTTTTGTTATTTCCATATTTGTCATCTCCTATTTAAATACTTGTAGTAATAAGGTAGGTTTGTATATTCAGAAATATACATTCAGTGTTTCAGTAATAATGCCTTGGTTTGTTTCTCTCCCCTTTGGTTTCTATCATGGTATCAGAGCGGGTTTCGATCCTGTAACAATTCTTCTCCCTCCTCTGTTTTCGGCATCAGCCTCTCTCTTTACATCTCTAGCAGACCCTCAGTCGTCACTCCCCCTCTCCAATAGCAGCAAGCAGCAATAAGACATCAGTAGTAGCATCCAATAGCCAACAACTTCAGCATCAGTAGCAGCAACTCATGTCCTCGACAATGTTCCGACCACCCCAATTACTGACGAACCTTCGCCTGACTCCGACTACCCTCGCCTGAGCTCCGGCAGCTTCCGATGATTCTATTTTGAGCAATTCTTGCCCAGATTCCGACTTTGAACCTCTGTTTTGTTCTTTTTGGCACCCCTCTGGCTCCGGCAACCTCGCTAGAGCTCCGCCAACACTCTGGCAGCCTCGTCGGAGATCCAGCAGCCTCCGACAACCTCTGAAATCTGTTCATCGGTCTCTCTCGAAAAAGAAAAAAAAATCTGAATATTTCTTCTTTGAACACTGGGTTTGTTCACTCCCTCCCCACTCAATCTGTAGTTGTCCTCTCTTCTCTGAACACTGGGTATGTTCTCTCCCTCCCCACCCAGTCTGTAGTTTTTTTCTGAAATCTGAAGCCGATTTCTGTTCGGCATCTGTTCCTTCCTCCTATCTGTAGCTGAAATCTTTCGGCATCGGTTTCTCCTCCCATCTGCAGCCGTTTGGCATCGGTTCTTATTTGCATATGTTCTGTTCTGGTTCTTATTTGCATCGGTTCAACGTTTGGCATTTTCAGCATCAATGGAAGCACTTTGGTTGGAATTGGCTTACATCCTTGGCAAATTCACGATGCTCTCCGGGCTCGCATCATGAGTTTGAGGAGGGAGGGGGGGGGGGGGGGGGGGGGGGGGTGTGAAGAATAAGGAATGATTAGCAAAATCTAAGGAATAAAGAATGATTTGGCAGAATCTTAGGAATAAAGAATGATTTAGCAGAATCTTAGGGTTTCCTTGTTTTATGATTTAGTAGAATCTTAGGGTTTCCTTGTTTTGTTATTTCCGTATTTGTCATCTCCTATTTAAATACTTGTAATAAGGTAGGTTTGTATATTCAGAAATATACATTCAGTATTTCAGTAATAATGCCTTGGTTTGTTTCTCTCCGCTTTGGTTTCTATCAGATAGACCCAAAAGAGGCTACGCGTAACAGACCTCAAATGTGGCTGCACGTGAGGGAGTATGTTGAGGAATACAATCCCACATTGCTTGGTTATGAAATAGGTGTCACTTAATATAATTGTGGGCTTCTCCACTCATTGCCAATTGGTTTTGAGATGGATATAAAGTTTCCACATCTTCGAAATCAGAACGTCGTGTCATATTGTGCCCAATATATTCAAGCTGTACATAAAAAAAACCTATCGCTGTCATAGACTCGTATATATTTAACTTAGATTCATATGAGCACTGTTTTCACTTTTCAAACATTTCGTCAACAATTCATCATGATTGATTGCGGTTGAATCTAATTAAGACCAAGAACGATTAAACAAAGAGTAAGCCTTGAAGAGTAAGAGATTTCACTTCCACCACATGCTTAAGGGACAAGTACAGCGCATCCGCCATTTGGTCAATGGGTGTCTTGCTTACCTTTGACCCACATCCACTTAAGAATAATGATGTGGGTGGGTGGATGCCTGGGGAGGGGCGAGGCATGGCAGGGGTTAAGACAGAGAGCAAGGTGCTTGCAACTACAGAAACTTTGTTTGGCTGGACAGAAAACAAGGAACGAGGGACAAAGTGAAAGAAACAAAAGAATAAAAGGGGAATTACTAGATTTCAAAAAAAAAAAAAAAAAAGGAAGCTTAATTAACTCGATCATTATAGCTTCACTTTAGGCTCGGTTTGGTTTGATTTGGTTAGCTTCACTTTAATCGGATGCAAAACCTTCTAACAAAAATTGGAGCTTGAAAAGAGAATGAAGGAATCTGAAAGAAAAATGCAAAACTATAAAACCGTAGATATCTATTATTTGCTCCAAGAACTTAGAACATTGTAAGAGGAACCACATCAAGTTGGAATCGACCTAGTCCTGTGTTTATCCCCATGAAATCTAAATTTATTTCATTATCTCACAGAGGGTCAGTAGTCGAAGTTGTAATGCACAGGAATTTGTAATGGAAACAATTGGAAGCAATATCGTAAATGTCGGATAACTAATAGTCAAATCAACTTAGAAACAAAAAGGGATCTGTGCACATAGATCAAAATTCATCCATTTCGCAACATAGTATAAAGGAGATACCTCTGAAGAAGATTTAAAAATATTTGGCAGCCACCAAGTGAATCGACTTGTTCAAGGAATGAAGCAAGCAGTGGTTTCTGCGAAACAGCACGAATAACCATATGCAAAACGTCTTCAATGCATGCCATATCCTGACTTGTTTCAAAAAACGCAATAAGGGCCTTTATATCTGATGCAGCAATGTTCTGCCTGGATTCCCCCAAATGTTGAGTCAAGAATTGTGAAAAAGGATGCACAAATACGGTCTACTATGTCAGCATAAACATCACAAAGAAGTGAACAGGAAAGATAGAATACGTACTAAAATAAATTTAAAAAAGGCATTCCAGTAAAGAAACTATACCTAAGACTCATCTCCCCAAGACTCAATAGAAGAAGGCGAATTTTATGTATTTCTTCCTGACTAGGTCTCTCTCCAAGAACTTCATTTGTCATGGGATGCAAAAGAGGCTTGCCCCCTATAGCATATTGGCATTTTGCACTACCCCAATAAAATTGGCTTATTATATCGAGAACTCGAGGGAGTCGACACAGACTCTTGAGAAGCCTGGGATCATTATCAAATTGCTGAATGAGAAACATGTACAGCTCGCGTTGCACCTTGTAAACGGTGTAGACCCAGACAAAAGGATTAAGAAATATATTAGATATAGCATCTCTCACAAGCAGCTCAGATAAACCTGGATGGCATAAATAGAAATATGTGAGTATCCCTGTTTAGCAAAATGCTACTGAATATATAAATTCAGCAACCAAATAAGCACATGCACCAAACAAGGAACTGCTGTTGTTTGAAAAAGAAGTGAGAACTCGGAGTACGTGACAAATACCACAATTTGCAACAACGCTGAACATATGCTTAAAAGCTGAAAGTGTTTCCATATTCAGTTGTTGTGGTGGAACTGATTGCAATAAAAATCCAAGTATTGAAAATCCAGATAGAAGCAGCATCTGCTGTTGATTGGCTAAATTCTCATCCAGGACAGAAGCTATTATCTCAATGACTTCAGCAGTTAATCGCTCTTTCGCGATAGGTGCAAGGAAGCCTTCTCCAGACTGGCCAAGTTCTTCATTTTCACACAACTCTGACTGAGTGAAAAGAGGAAAAAACACAGATACACCTCCAACGCAATAAATAATTTGTTGTAGCAAGCGTCGTGAACATAACTGCGTCCCAACCATCACAGTTGCTTCAAAGGGATTCTTATCCAGTGCATGGTCAGCCAGCGGGGAGACATTGTACAAAGTCCTGCCACTACTTGCCTGAGAAAAGTAAACCAACTTTGTTAAGTTTCTTGATGGCCATACAACTAAGCAAAAGCTTAACCATCAACACTGTTCTACTACAAGAAAGTTAACCTGTGCACTAAGTCCAAATATTATTTTGGAAGCAAGACCGTCTTTTGCATCAAGAATTCCAGCAGGCATTGGGTTATCCGTAGAAATAGCCGTTTCATTGTCGAGGAATGCATACATATAGCTTGGTCCCAAGGAATAGATCCCCTGAACTTGTTCGGAAGTAATGGCATCGGAAAACATATAAACTGGACCAATTTGACCGAGAAAAGGAGATGAATCTTTGATGCTACACATGGCATTCTCGTCTTCGTACGGAGGCAAACTTATTTTTGAGCCAATCGTGCAACTTGTCATTGGCTCGTTAACTTTTGCATATCTAAGCCATTTGGATACAGTAAGTTGGGGCAAAAGGTCAATTTCAAGGAAAGAACATAATAATTAGGAAGTGCTCACAAGAAAGAAGTACCTGCATTTCTCGGATGATGCAAGAACTCCATCAACATAACACTTCAGTAGGCTACCCCCAGAAAATGCTCTACCAATGCTATGTGCTAAACAAAGGAAATGCCATTTCTTTCTAAGTAAGTTAACTTGCATAGAAACGCACTGACGTTTCTGGTTGATCGACTGCAAAAAGAAAGGGGGTTGGGAGGGGAGAATCGTTAGCAGACAGTACTATCCAGTCAAAAGAATAAAAACATAATGTCCTCCGGTAGCTGAACAATTACAGCAAGTTCATAATGCATTGGAAGTTCCTCGTTTACTTACGAATCACTCAAAAAGATCTTTACCTCATAAATAAGCTTGTCTTTTGCAAGCACTGCCAAGCACCCTCTTCCGTTTTCTGTGAGGAAACTGAAAAGCCCCATTGTCCCACTTCTGGGAAAATTTTCTATTCTGAGCCAACAAGAAAAAGAAAATCCCTTGTTCAGAGGCCACTGTACAGGCGTTCTAATTACAATTCCCTGCATGGATGCAAAAAAGAAAAGGAAAACCCCAAATAGGTGTAAGACACAGTGGCATGGATCTGGTAGACGCATTCGTGCACAAGCATTCAACCAAAGCAGGATAACATACGAGTTTTTGAAAAACAGAAGTTCAATAATGCCAAATTTTGGAATTGACAGTTGACCAACTTTAAATCAACAGCTTCTGAATAAGCAGCAAAAACGCAAGGCACAGCCTAATACATGGGAACTATTAGAGTTTGTCCCACATTGGTTTATTATAACCTCCAAAGCTAGTATATGAGCCTGGGCGGCCTCTCCACTCATTGCCAATTGGGTTGGAGTTGGATGCTTTAACAGGAACAACTCAGTACAATGGTAGAAGCAGCACTAGTAAGATAAAGGAAACAGGAACCCACCAATTCAACTACGTAGCAGGATAACTATAACTGTTCAATCCAAAATCTCTCTTTTTTGTAGGATTTATGTTAGACATCCTCCAAAAGGCCACTACATCTTTCCCTCTATACCCACCAGACACCTAATATTTCAACAACTGTTTCTCGGTTAAACGGAACCTCCAAAGAGTAGAATCAGATAATGATCCATCTCAGTCGGAATATCAGCATCCGGGAAAAATGTCATGCTGGATAACATGATGCAACAACACAATTGGTTAATATTAATATATGTATGGACGTTCGTCTGATAGAATAGCACGTCATCATTACGGCCTTTGCCCTCCATGAAAATAGTCCATGAAAATCTTTAAGCTGCTTTCCCCTTTTCACCTTTCACCAGTTAATCAGCACCATAGTAGATCCTAAACATATCTAACTAAAAAAATATGGGTACAGAATAATTCTTCGTTCCTAACAAAACTTGGTTATTTATGGACCCTCTGTTAAAATGCTGCAAATTCAGGTGAAACCGAAAAAGGAAAAGAAACAGAATAAAAACAAAACAAAAAGTGGAACGAAAATAGAAAGTTGCTGTATAATTCAGTTGTAAATAGCTCTTCCTTTATGTGGCTTGAAGATGAAATGAACTTACAGAATCATTTCCATTGAGATCGAAAAAGGCAGTTGGGCCTTTCACATTTAGCATTGATGAGATGCTCGTAAGCAATAATGAGCAGTACTGTTGCCGAGTCCCAACTTTCACACTTCGCAGTAGAGCAAATATTTTACGAATGTCCTTACCCGAGATGCTATGTCCACCAGTGACCTGAATCAACTGGGCAATTTTCAAGATTATGCTATCATTTTCTTCTTGAGAAAACCAATCAAGAAGAAAATTAAGCATTCCAGCTCTAACGCAAGAAGCTCGATTGGATATTGAATCTTTGAGTAGCTGAAGAAACATATTGAGCCCATAATGCCGCAACGAATCACTGCTCTGCCCAGTTAGTAAATTGCAACGTAATTATTCAAGTGAAATCAAACCACATACTTTCTTTGTCATATAAAACTAACACGTATGATGACATTATTGATGTTACCACAGATTCAAGGAAATAGGAAACCAACATACAACGAGGACACAAAAAGGCAAAGAAATCACCAACCTTCTGGAGAACACTCAGATAAAGTAAGATCACATCTTCATTCTGAGACAAATCAGACAAAACAAAAATCATCATATTAGATAATATCACAGGCATGCAATGCAATTCTACAAGTCACAGACTGCCCCAAATTTAACAGCAAAAAGTTTTAATAATCAAACTAAAATTTCAAGGTGCATAGAAAACTAAAAAGTGGTCATACCACCTTTCTTCTAGAAGGGATTCATATCAAAGTCACCTTTATTACGGGGCTCGCTTTGATATCAAACTTTCCATCAACAAGCATATCAAGCAAAGCATTCAGAAGTCCTTCACTTGGCTGCCATTGACAAAAGTCCAATAACAGACTTTGCAATGTCTGATAACCCTTGCCAACAAGAGATCTAAATGCAGCCTGCAAATTAAATTAATCAATATTCAGCACATTAAGACACAAAAAGCACAAAAGAATACTTAAGAAACTCTGGTGCAGTCAGCAAAATTCATTACCATATTCAGTGAATATGAAAAGGAACTCATCTAGAGCTATACATGAGAAATCACATGTGCCAGTAACTAAAAAATGAGAAAATGTGTGTAGCTCATCTAGACAGCCAAGAAATCACGTGCCAGTAACTTTGAAAATGAGAAAATGTGTGTAGCTCGTCTAGGCAGGTATGCATAAGCAACCACACAAGTGTGGTTATACGCGCACGCACACAGCGACACAAGGCTAATTGAAAATACAAGAAAATATCAACAAAAAGAAAGGCCAATCCATTTTCACATCAGATATGATAACAGACAATTATCTAAATCAACTACAATCTTGGATTGCTTAATGTGAGACAACACCTAGCCAAATTGATTTCATCACCCACGTTGGACTAAAATGGACCATGTACATGTATATCTATGCATAGGTATGAAAACGAAAGAGAAAAGTTCACTTGTACATTATGATGAAATTAGATGAAGCTGAGCTGAAGGCTGAAGCCAAGCACTTGCATTAAATAAAGCTAAAGTATGCTTCTGGAAACAAAATTAGGTAAGAGGGATTATAACACAGAGTGAAAAATAAAAAATAAAAAGGCTGCCACCAGTACAATCAAGCTATGCACAAACTTGACATAATCCAAAAAAAACCTCTGTGAGGCCATTCAAAGAAGTCAAAGAAATCGCAAAAATTGTTCAAGGCTCATCAACTCATAATAATACACTCAACAAAATGGCCAAAATACTAGTTCCCCAGCCCAGTAAAGCCAGCAATTTAAACCAAATAATTACTTATTTCCCAGCCCAGTAAAACCAGCAAGAATCGTTTGTGCAACGCCAATGCTCTGGATGCTGAATGAAAGAAGCATGGTAATGTGCACATAAATCAAAATGATTCTTGGGTCTGCCCTCTCTGATGCCTTTTGGCTTTGATTTGAGGGCATGATTCCGCAGCAAACGCGACGGTATAGGGGGATCACTGTTTCAGTGGTATTCTGTGAGCAGCCACTTTGTGCATTTATTGCCAAAGGTTAGGTCTGTCTCCAATCCATCTGTTTCAGTGGTATTCTGGGAGCAGCCACTTTGTGCATTTATTGCCAAAGGTTAGGTCTGTCTCCTATCCTTCCCCCGCCCATACCCCCAATTATTGGGGACTAAATGGGTTATGTTATTGTTGTTATTGTTGTAATTACTTATTTCCCAACTCATCATTTGCTGTCAACAACAACAACACTGTACCAGAATCACTTATTTTTCCCCGTTGGTCCTACCATTAACTTCTCAAAAATGCTTTACTGCAAAGTGCTTTTGAGGCCTATGACCTGTCCATGTAAATCATGTAACTTTAATATTCTCAAGTCCCTCATTCTTATCCAACGGACAAGTTATCTAAACTGAGAACTCATCCTAATGACCATAGATATAAATCAAGAAGAGGAATCGGTGCACCAAAAGTTTTTTTTGATCGCAGAATGATCGAGCGACCAAATAATTCAAGTTGTACCTTCTATGCAATCATCCATAATTAACTGATTAATGTCTCAAATAAGGCCTATTAGTTCCCTACAATTAGTAGGAAATGGAACAGTCATAGTTAATCATTGTCTACTGTATGCTTGTAAATTTACAAAGGGGAACACTTCTGGATACATCTATTTGCATGAAAACAAAATTGGAGGAACTTGAGTATTTACATAATGATATTAGATTGCATGAAGGAGAAGACAAGGAAAACTAATTAACCATGAACCACAAAGAGAATAAAAGAAACCAAAACAATGCGCCAGCACTGAAATAGTTTGAAGATGACTGAACGTTTGAGCAGCACCTGAAGCCATAAAGAGAACAGGCAAAAAGTGGGGAGTACCTTTGAGACATCATTGCTTCTAAGCAGGCAAGTAAGAGTTTTCAGGACATGTAGAACCAACTTCTCTCCATTCTCCTCGTCAAGGGTTCCATTCAACAATGATACAATATGCAAAAAGCATTCACCACCACGAAACAAATCCTGGTAGTACTGAGAAGAAAAAAGAAACACATGAGCCAACTTGTGGATACAAAAATTTAAGAGCGTGCAAAGATCAAACATTTGGTGTAAGTAGTCACTCGAAGAAATATACCACTTGATCAGCGAGAAGCAAATCCCTCATCCCAACCAGAAGATCGATTGACAGTTCCGCAAAGTTTATCTCTCGTTCCTTAACATGAGTGAATGTTTCTAAATACTTGGAGCACAAGTACAACTTTGCTTTTTGGTCTTCCTCAGAAACTGGAACGATCTACAAGCACAATGAACCCAACCCCCGAAAGAAAGGTCAAACTCAACTAAAGAACCCTGAAATACACAATGCATTTATATAACAACAAAGGATATAACCGAATACCTTCATTAGGTCAAGAATATGAGTAAGCATTTGACTTCTCAGTCCATTATCCCAGAACAACTGGAATAAACAATCAATACAAGTGTAACAACGCAAAACTGAACTTTTTGCATCATTTGTGACTGAAAGGTATTCCACAAAGAGCTCCACTAATGTATCCACGCTTCTGTACCAATTTTGGGCTGTCTCGGGTGAATGAGGCCCTTCAAAACCTTCAGAAACCACTTCAATATTACCTTCAGCAGAAGGAATTGAATTGCCAGCCCTTTTACCTTCTTGGGCCAAAATACAAGCAACTTTGAGCACCCGAGGAATCGCATCAAGCGTCTTCAAAGAAGAAAAAGTCTTCTCAGATGAAAGCTGTAGGATCCGGAGCAAGCTCTTTGCAAGAACACCAGCAATCTCAGGATGACAAGCTGATTGTTCAAGGGTGTCTAACAAAACAGAACACTCGGGCTGCAAGAACATAAAAATTGTAAGCAATCAAATGAGTAATCCATAATGATGTTAGAAACAGAGAACAGATACAGTGATGAACTACTTGGTGCTACCCATGTACAGACCACATAAAGACGCATATAACCACATACAAACACTAACACAACCAAAAACTAAGATCACAAGAAATATTGAGTAATCGATAAACAAACAACAATACCATCTTAGTGGCATCCATAGGGTGGATAATGAGTTTATAAAGAAAATTACTGAACATTGGAATATGGTTTTTAGAAGGCCTAGGACAATCTTATTAAGATAGGGTTACAAGGAACAGGAGAAATAAAACCTCTCTTCTCCTCCTCTACATGAATTGGCCAACTTTCATTCTGATGTTAACGTTAACCACCACGGAGCAACATTGATCTCAACCGGACTCGCATTTCAAGTCCTCACAAAGCTGAAACCCTTAGCCCATTGGCCTTCAGTTCAACGACTAGAGCCATAAACAGCAACAATCCAAGCCCTCCAGTCAAAAAATTGGAGGATCAGCAACTTGCAAGCCTTTAAAATTCAAGCCAAGGCTCACCCTTTCCTTCTGGAAACCCAACAAACTCTCTAAATGTTTAACAACCCAAAACTTGTAACTTTCCATAGCTAAGACCCACCACAAATTCTATCAAAGCCATCCACAGGCTATGTCACCTAAGGTTGTCCCACAACAAGACACATCCGTAAAAGAATTTATCATAAGGGTATGCTAATCCATTATGAGTCTGCACTCGAGAGAAAATTTATCCCTCCCGAAATAGTACAAGTGTCTTTCTTTATTTTCACCCTTCTTTTTAATCAACCACGTAATGCCTCATGTCGTTTCATGATTTGCTGAATATACTAGCAAAGTTTAAAGCCAACAGAATAAAAGGATGAAAAACTGAAGAAAGATATAATAGACTAAGGAAAAAACAAACTGGGAACAAAGAACAGAAGCCAGCTATCAAATCTACCTTTGGAAAAAACTGGAGAATTGTTAAAAAAAAAAAAAATCAAAGAAAGATAGGGATCAAGGCATTCTTTCGACAAGGCTTTATAAAAAGGACACTCCACTCTTGCCCTTTTTGTTTGCTTAACACCATGCATTCCTATTAGAAAGTGACACCAGAAACTGATACTTGAACCAATTCTACAGTGCGACATAGACATTATATATCCATGGCTGAAGCAAAAAGAATGCAAGGTCCACAGGAGACTCCTGAGATATGTTGGGCCCACAAAACACCTTGTCGTTGTCTCAAGATGAGATATGTTGGGCTTACAGATAAAGTGGCAAATGGAGTGCAAGCCTACAAATCAGAAGAACCGTGCATTGGCTCACATATCATAGGGCCCACAAATCAAAACTAAGCCAAAAATGAAAATACGTTGGCTCAAGTCAAATACCATGCAGAGCCCATGAATCTAGCCGATGAGCAACTTCTCTGGAATCAACAGAAGAATATTCCAGGGATAGATATCATCAGATCAAAAAAGGTGTGAAGTTGAATGGGATGAGATGAGAAGATAAGGTAGTAGCTTGATCTTTGGCAGCAACTATTCAAATTAAAAAAGAAGGTTGTTGGCCAAGATCTTATCAATGGTCCTCTATAACTAGGAGGACCATCATCAGAGAAAGGGGACTTCTTCCACAGAACGTAGAAATTATCAAGAGAGAGTAAGGAGAGAATAAAAGTGAGAAGCAAGAGATACACAAGAGCAAGCAAGTTTATACATCCCAGTCTGCAATCTTCAATAAACCTCAAAGACCAGTTGGTGTAAGCATGGCAAGCAATAGGTAAAGGGTTCCAATCCTTCTAAGTGCACCCCTCGTAAATGTATTCCTTATCCTTCATCTAAACAAGGGCTTTAAACCCAAGTATCAATGAAATAACTTTCTTCTTCTCTTTTCTTCTTACAATTAACTTATATTCTGTTGTTCGTTAATCGGAGGTTACATCCTTATAGTATGTCATTAACAATTTGGATTCCCAAATCGGAAATAGGAGCCTACAACAAACAATCAACATTGTTTGCTTGAACAATGGATATTTTGGGATAGAGATTTCGAAGTGTAAATCAAAATCTTTTACCTTTCACAATTTGTGTCTACAAGTTGTGTGTGTCGAAGAATATTAAGACACACATATAAAGATCAATGAACCAAAAAAATGACAAATACAGATTACTGTCAATTCTTTTTTCTATTCTTTTGGGTGTGGGTGGTTCTTAGTTTCCTTGGAAGCAAGTTTAGAAGTCTGGAGTACGACAAAAGTAGCCTTTTTCTGTATGGATACATTGGATACAAGCGTTGGATGCCATTCAAAGTTTATTAACATAGATAATTGGAGGAGTGGTTTTCTGCTGCTAAAGTGGTGCTGCATGTGCATGAAAGTGGAGGAATCGCTGGATTGCTGTTTGATTCATGGTGAGACAGGTTATGCACCATCCACTTCTTTGAATGCTGATCCTCGTAGCGTCTTCAGAGAAGGATTAAGAAAGTGTGCATACACCCTTAAGCTTAATGGGGTTTATTTGGCGGAAAAGATATCGTCCTGATTTAATGCTCTACAGATCACCATACACAGACATGATTTGATTTGTCTTAGATCCTTGGTAATTGGCTTAAAGAGGACATTGTCTATCCTCTTTGTTGGTCAATTTTACAGAAGAGTTGCAGAATAGGGAGGGTTGATAAGCTTTAACTTATGGAAACCTATCCTTTTCTGTTGTTTAGCTGACATCCTTTGCATCCTTTGTAACACACAGTCACACAATAAGCGTAAGGCCACCCTCACTTCAATAGCTAGCTTTTGGGGTTGAGTTCTACCCAATACCGTTTAGCATGGTATTAGAGCTAGGTTCTAGAGATGGGTAGGGTGATGTCTCTAGCCTGCATGCGGTAGGTGCTGCCAAGTGAGCAAGCTAGCGTGAGGGAGGGTGTGAAGCAAAATCCAATCTCGCCTTGTACCAAAGTAATACGGAGTACGAATGTAAATAAGCATGACAGCACCCTCACTTCAATAGCTAGCTTTTGGGGTTGAGTTCTACCCAATACCGTTTAGGCAATAACACATTTACTAATCATGGAAAATTCTACTAGAGATCATACCAAGAAATACAAGAAAGAAAAACTACGAAGGTATGTGAGCTATCCTTTTACAGTAGCTACAAATTCAGCAAATAGATTACTTCAATTCAAAAAATATCGAACTTCACTACAATGTAAATGACTGCTAACGCTGTTGGAACTGGGACACTTTTGCTATACAAATTTAATTATTAAAAACTTCAACAAAGATTACATGCAGAGCAAAAGAAAGAAGACCTACCAAGTTGTGTGAACTATCATTTAAAGTTGCTGCAAATTCCACGAAAGATATCACTTCAATTTGAACAATATCAACTTCACTACGATGCAAATGAGTGGTGATGCTGTTTGAACTGGAATATATATCTAAGTTCCATGGGGGAACTTCATCATATTTGCAATACTTCCCCAAACATTCTGTTGAAAGAGGCCGGGAATAGAAAAAGGTCTCAGAGAAGATGAGTTCCCATACACCCTCCCCCCGGAATATATCTAGTAGGGCTGGTGACGAAACAAGAACCTTCCTGAATGCATAGAGTACATAATGCTGCAGTGTACAGACGAAGATCCTGCAGAAAAAGGGAAAACAACGGGGCAAATTTCTCAAAAACAACCACACAAGAAAGTGAAGTGCAACAAGAATTGGCTAATCAATATATCATAGCACTATTATCTACTTTCATAACCAAAAGATGAACAAAATCCCATGGAAGTATCACATACCCTAAGTGACTTGGTAGTTCATTTTGATTAGAACAAGCCCTAATGCAAGGAAACACCGTAAGAAGAGCCCTCATGAACCACTTTATTGAAAGTTCCCCATATAGTGAAGAAACTGGAATGATGCTTCTTCCAGCTGATACTTGAGTTTTAATATCTTCTGGTGCAAGAAGGAAAGAAGCAAGGACTCCGCTTAACTTGACAGCATAATCATTCCAATGTCGTAGATAAATATTGGCCGAAGGTTCAGCAGAAGACTCTGACTCATGAAATTCGGAATTGTTCAGACTGCTAGGGTCAGAAACAAGCATTTGAAAACCCTCTTTCCCAGACAATCGGTACTCTTGAAGCATAAATGCAAGTGAACAAAAGCTATTGGCAAATTTTTGTACCCTTCCATTCTCACCCAGAAACTGCAAGTTGCTCAAATTGCCAAAGCTGCAATCGGTCAAGGTTATAAACAAAAATGTGTACATAAACAACCAAAATAAAATAAGATTAAAAAAAAATAAAAAATAAAAACACTGCTGTCATAAACAAGAGTTTGAAGCCGAAGTCGGAAATTGAAGTTCATAATATAGCAGCATAATACAAGGACTGCCATCATTGTAGCAATACGAATTCCCAAACTAAAACAATAAAGGAGCCTGATTTGGCTACCAATGCTCATTTTTCCACAAGTAGAGAATGCATGCTCACTTGCAGCGAAGGAACAAACAGTGGTATTTAGGCAGCAATATTGACAACAACAAAAAAAAAGCATTTGTGGTGAAAAGGATACACAGCCTCCCTCAGAACCTCCAAAGAAAGAACATGTAGCTCAAAGATACCTGGTAAAGAATTTTCATCTCTGCAACATAAAAACAGACCAACATCTTAAAGGCAAAAGAATATGCAATTGATAAGAGCAAAATCTTAAGATAGCTAGATTGAGCTACAACATAAAAGGATAATTTAAGGAGCACAGGCACAAATGAAAATTCTTCAGTAATAAACATAAATATGAACACAAATCTATTAGAAGCAATAAATATGAACATTGAAGGCAAGAAATTTTCTAATTTTGAAGGTGAAACATGGCCAACTTCATATTGACTTTCCATATTCTAAGGATATGGGAAATTACAAGCACAACTAGCACACAATTTCAGATTTATCAATCAGGCTGAGTAATGTGAGCGCCTGAACGTGCATACAGTCAAATACTTAGGGGGTGTTTGGGAGCCTCTCCTTTTGGCTTTTTGCATTTTGCAGAATGTATCATTGACTCTGTAAAGTGTTTGGGAGATATGTAAAAAATGCATTTTGCAACAGGAGTAGTGTATGGGAGATATGTGCATTAGTACATTCTATAGGTCTTTTATGGTAACCAAAATGGAAAAAGTGAAAAATGAGAAGTCAGAAGCTCCTCTCCCCTTACTTTTGGCCATTGTTCTCTAACATCAAAAAATGGAAATGCATTTTCATGAAATGCATTATGGGTGAGGCCATCCAAACACTCACAAGTGAAAAATACAAAAATGAAAAATGGAAAAAAGAGTAATTTTGGGACATCCAAACACCCCCTTATAACACAAGGATTTCAATTTGAAGACATACAATCACAACGTTTTTCTTACGAGATCAAAAAGAAAACAAAAGGCAGGCGCAAACACAAAAATTCTGAAGTATGAGCAACAAGAAATCCAATCACCCAATCACAAGGACCAAAAAGAGAAAAATAAAGGCCATATGTCTACTCAAACAGATTGACAACCATATCTAATAGACTGCCATTCCCCACTTACAACATGCAATACCCATTTGTCGACTTATATAAGACATGTCATGGGGTAAATTCATAGAATTTTCATCAACGAGTCACTTGATTTCTGTAACCCCTAAAACAGAAGTATTTGCCAAAGCAGGTCTCCTTTTAGCCAGACGCGAGGTGAAATCCAGGTTCATGTCCCAAAAAGATAAGTGCTTTCAGTGAATGTCCTGCTCCATGATGTTAGTTGATCACATACATCCAGGAACACTACCTACTAAACCAAGCCACTCTTGGAGGTGCACTGATAACTATATGAAATATATCAGAAACTAAAACAAAGTTTGCATTAGATTAATATCTCCACTACTACTCTCCAACCTATGACTCTCAGATTAAGTCCCGCAAGACGGTCAGATTTCCAGGCTGGGGTTGATAACTATGGCTTCAAGTTTGATGTACCCATCTTAGTTCAGTCGTGACAAAAACAGAGGAATTTTAAAGAATTTAAACTTTCAACCTTACTGAACAAATGGTGACAAATTTGCTGCAGGTACAGCAATTTGATCAGGTTCTGTAACAACAAAATCTGGCAGTCAAAGAAAGGGAAGTAGACTGCAGCAACACCCCAGAAAGAAAACTACTCGAAACACTATTTTCGCATTTCACACTTCCTACCCCTAATCCTGTACTGACCCAAAAGTGGCCTTACATACAGTGTGGATTACAATGGCAATTGGCAATACATGTGAGGCTACTATATGGTACACTATTAATGTCTAACTAGCAAAGTTCACTTTAATAGACATCCAGAAACCTTCACAGCTAAAGAACATTATTAAGGAAAAACCAAACAAGTAGAAAAAATAAGCAAAGGCAAACAACCACCTAAACTAATTACCTTTCTTTATCCAAGAAATAGGCATTATTTGCTCTCAACACACTGTTTGAATGAAGTCCCAGTCCATCCAACAGAACTTCCAGTCCTCCGATGCTTCTAAAATGATTTTGACCGCGAGGATTATCAGATAACGCTGATCGAAGAGCTCTTAAAGTCAAATACTGAAGTGATGTATCCATCCACTGTTCTTTCATACTCAACCGTCTCATAACTCGCAGTATCTCTGAAACACAATAGGCCTCTGTGAATATTTGAAAGAGAATGCAAAAGGATGCAAGGTATGCACAAATATAACGTAGCCCAGATGCAAATCCTGCCGTAAGGATCAAATCAATATTTCACGACTGTTTACTGTAATAATTTCAAATAGATAAACTTTCAAGCAGTTTCTTCAACATCATCTTCTGCTCTAAGTTTGCAGTGAGCCAACATTTGAATTCCAAACCCTAAACGAATCAGGCCCCGCATAAACACACATTGCAAAGCCCTAAGACGGTCGCCGTCATTACTTGATTTAGTCAGCCAAGTACATGCAAAGTCATACCATATCTCAGCATGCTTGTTGCACTCATATAAGCTTTTTTTACAGCAGTGGAGTGTTTTTATCACACTTCACAAACATGAAACTTGAAAATCTAGAAAGAAAACGCCATATAGTCAAGAACTTGTCAAGTACTAGGTAAAAACCTAGCCCTAGTTCCGCATGAGTTCAAGACATCAAATAGATAAAGAATATACTGAATCTTAGCATCTTAAATTCACATTCACCAACTGACTTTTTCCAACAACTTAAGCCGTTTAATTCTGATGGAATTAAACATTTCATCAACCACACAACATGAAATTATTTACCTTTTCTCATTCTACAAACCACCATGAAAATCTTCACTAAATGTTAGTTACAAGCGAAATAATTTGAAGAAGCAGCAGCATAACAACAAAGAGGAGTATTTCCTCATGACAAGGGAAGCTCTAATAATTGAAGTCTAAGAGGACTCTTTCTTAATGGCAAGACCCTAATAAGTAGTAACTACTAAATAAAGGCAAGCATAGAAAATATTGGACCCAAAGCCAAAACTAAGTGGCAAGGATTAACAAAAATAACTACACAGCATTACAACAAAAGCATCTACAGTGAAAAGGAAATCATGTAAAAGAAAGCAATTCTACACAACTAAATATAAAAAAATAAAAATAAAAACAAAACAAAACAAAAAACATGTTCCATCAGTTTGAAAAGGTCAAAAAATGGTTGCCATGACAATGCTCATAAACAAGAATTGGAGTGCTAAAAAAACATATCACAAAGAGGGACGGGAACCTTTATTAAAAAAAAGCAGTGTGTGGTGAACTGTAAATCCTTGGTATTATCAATATCAAGTCTACCAAATATTTTTCAAGCTACTAATAACCATTGGTAATTATGTATATTCACATGGTAGATTTAACATGAGCAAGCCTGAAGTTTCTGCAGTACTGGAAAGGTGCAGCCGTTTATTCAGATACATACAAGTACCAGAATCGAACAAGAAACCAGAAGCGATATACCAAATCCTTATCACCTTCTAATAATGCCACATCCTGCCCCAAAATCAAGTATCTCATCCAACATGCACTTAAAACATTTAAAAAAAAAAAAAAAACCTTAAATCGCCTACCTTACCTACTAACCAATTAAGACCACCAGCTTCCATCACCAACACAACTGCCTTTTGATGCCAATGGAGCCTTGTTTCAGATGTGGGATTCATCAAACTACCAGAAGAATCAACTGAAGTTCCACCAGCCCTTGAAACAGAAAACTCCAAGCTATTGCTGTGCAACTGAGCCTTTTGGTATACATCAGAATGTAGGACCATGAAGTTGCATATAACTGACACCACATTAACAAGTAGTTCTTGCAAAATTCTGGTCTTCTCTAATATAAGACTTGACAAGTTTTCATCAGCAGAGAGCGCGCCAGTAATTGTTTTGAGCTGGACAACAGCGGCTGAAAAAAAAGTTAGTGAGATTAATATGTTAAGTTGATATCAATATCCGTTCAAAGATATATTGCTTACTACCAAAATAATGATACCAAATGAAGAAAAAAGAACAATGATAACAAGACGTTTAAACATTGAGGAAATTATGCTCCATAGCAAAAGGTAAAGGAAACGGATGACAATCACCAATTATTTCAGCATTAATGAAATAGAATATTAATTCCCTACAAGAAACACAAACTCCAAGTCACCCCGTCTTCAGGACATTTTACAACCAAATATTTAGTAGACAAATGTACTGCTTTTGTTTACTACCAACAAGGAGCCCAGGACTCATAGAGCACCCCCAATGACCTTTAGGCATTTGTAGTCCCCAATCAAATAAACCCTCCAAACTTCACAGACAAATCCTATTAAGCCATGAGTCTCGCTATAGCTAAACGACTTAACTGTCAGTTAAGGCGGCCAGCTGCAAGTCAGTACAGGTACTTGGTTATGCCAATAGAGAACTCAGTCTATATAACAACTGACTGTTGTGTAAGAGGAGTTTATGGAATGACCTCTCTCTCTACAGTGGACTGTTAGATGAACCATAGTCCCACAATCTGAGTTGTTAGGAAAGGGCCAAAAGCATACATCAAGTTATTGAAGCACAGGCATCTCCTATCCCCCTTGGGGTTTTGTAGCACTTTTCTTACAGTACAACACCTACTCAACGTATTTATACAACTAAGTAACGAGGTGCTCTTTTGTGGCTAGTTACAAGTATTATTCAGAAGAAAAAAAAAGTGTAGTACTGCGACAAAAATATTAAGAGTGTAAATGTTAAGTAGCTACAGAATCTCATTTCTATCTGTTATTTAGAATAGAAGAGAGACAGAGAGAAGTGTGTAAAGGTGTTAATTAACCCTCACACAAGACAATGTTATTTATATTATTGTGCATCTCAATACAAGTCTACGATAGGCGATGTGGGACAAACTAACATAAACATATTCTAACACTCCCCCTCAAGCTAGAGAATAAATATCAAAAAGTCCCAGCTTGTTACATAGCAACTCTAACCGCGGCTTGAATAATGATTTGGTAAACATGTCGGCTAACTGAGCACCCGTAGATACATATGGAGTAGATATCACACCATCAGTCAGCTTCTCACGTACTAGATGACAATCAACCTCAATATGCTTAGTCCTCTCATGAAATACTGGATTTGAGGCAATGTGAATAGCCGCTTGATTATCACAATACAAAGGCATGGGTAGTTGCACACTAAATCCAATCTCTTCAAGAAATGATCGCAGCCACACAACCTCACATGTCGTGTGTGCCATTGCTCTATATTCTGCTTCTGCACTGGATCGGGCTACTACTGTCTGCTTTTTGCTTTTCCAATTAACAAGATTTCCACCAAGAAAGACACAGTAACCAGTAGTAGATCTCCTATCAGACGGTCCTCCTGCCCAGTCAGAATCAGTAAACGCCTCAATGCGCAAGTGTCCGCTAGCTCGATACAACAAGCCCCGTCCTGGATGTAGCTTAAGATACTTCACAATTCTAAGGACAGCCTCCCAATGTGGATAACGAGGAGCTGACATAAACTGACTCACCAAACTAACTGCAAATGAGATATCCGGACGTGTAATCGTGAGATAATTTAACTTACCAACCAACCGACGATACTGATCAGGATTATGAAGCAACTCCCCCTGGTCCACACACAGTTTAACATTGGGATCCATAGGAGTCTCAACGGGCCTAGCTCCCAACAAACCTGTATCCTCAAGAATATCCAGCGCATACTTTCTCTGTGATAAGCTAATACCTTCTTTGGACCTGGCCACTTCAATACCTAAAAAGTACCGAAGTTTTCCCAAATCCTTAGTATGAAATTGCTGATGTAAGAAGGTTTTTAACTCATCAATACCTCGCTGGTCATTACCGGTAATAATAATGTCATCCACATATACAATCAACAATACTTTTCCTCGATCAGATGTGAGGGAAAACACAGAATGGTCAGTCTGACTACGATGCATGCCAAATCTCAAAACTGCATCACTAAACTTGCCAAACCAGGCCCTAGGAGACTGCTTGAGGCCATAAAGAGCTTTACGAAGCCGACATACCTGATTACGCTCCCCCTGAGCAACAAACCCTGGTGGTTGCTCCATGTAAACTTCCTCTTGAAGATCCCCATGGAGAAATGCATTCTTGACATCCAGTTGAAATAATGGCCAACCAAGATTCGCAGCAAGAGAAATAAGAACTCGAACAGAACCAAGTTTAGCAACAGGAGAGAATGTCTCTGAATAATCAACACCATATGTCTGGGTGTAGCCTTTGGCAACAAGTCGCGCCTTATAGCGCTCAACAGTACCATCAAGAAGATACTTGACAGTGAATACCCAACGACAGCCAACAGTTGTCTTACCAGCAGGAAGAGGAACCAGGTCCCAAGTACCATTATGATGAAGGGCAGACATCTCATCCTCCATAGCTGTCCGCCACTCAGACACAGATAAGGCCTCCTAAACAGACTTAGGAACAAACACGGAAGAAACCGAGGTAGTAAAAGCTTGAAGAGACGGTGACAAATGATCATAGGAAACAAAATGAGCAATAGGATGGAGAGTGCAGGACTGAATACCTTTACGGCGGGCAATAGGAAGATCAAGGGTGTCTGGATCCCGCAACGGAGAAGAAGATGGAGCGGTGGGCGAAAGTGGTGCTGCTGCTGGCTGAGATGGCCCTGGATGAGGCTCTGGCTGAGATGGTGCTGGCGGAGGCTCTGGCTGAGATGGATTTTTAGAACGACGATGATACACCTGAAAAGGTTTTGGTGGAGGAACGGGACTAGATGGGACGGCTATAGGACACACAGACTCATATGCAGGCAAATCATTAGTGGCGACAGACTCCGAATAAAAAGGAAGAGACTCATTAAATGTGACATCAGCACATACAAAATGACGACGTAAAGATGGGGAGTAACATTTATATCCTTTCTGAGTGCGAGAATAACCAAGAAAAATGCATTTAATGGACCGCGGATCCAATTTGCTCCGGTCATCATCAAGAACATGAACATAACACGTACACCCAAAAACCCGAGGGGGTAATGAGTGGAGAGGACGACCAGGAAACAAGACTGTATGTGGTATCTAGCCGCCAAGGACAGTAGATGGCATACGATTAATTAAATGACATGCAGTAAGAACCGCGTCACTCCAGTAAGACTTGGAAACTTTCATTTGAAATAGCAGAGCATGCATAACTTCTGATAAATGTCGAATCTTGCGTTCGGCAACTCCATTTTGTTGTGGAGTCCGAGCGCAAGATGACTGATGAATGATCCCATTATCATAAAAAAACTGAGATAGAGTACTATGAAAAAATTCGCGTGCATTATCAGAACGAAACATACGAATGCAGGTATTAAACTGAGTCTTTATTTCCATGTAAAAAGACTTAAAAATAGTTTTCAACTCAGATCTCGCTTTCATGAGATAAAGATATGTAATACGAGAGAAATCATCAACAAAAATAACATAATACTGAAAACCAAAAACATTGGGCACATGAATAGGCCCCCAAATATCTGAATGAACTAACTGAAAAGGATGTGACACACGACGCTCAACTCTAGGATAAAATGACACTCTATGATGTTTACTAAACTCACAGACTTCACAAGATAACTCCTTAAGAGAACTACATGAGGGCACTAGACGCTTCAAATTCTGAAGAGATGGATGACCAAGCCGACAATGTTGTTGATATATGGACTCTGATGACTGAAGAGCAACTGATTGAACACCACCATTGGTTAGGTAATACAGACCAGCACGCTCAACACCGGCACCAATCTTCCTCCCCGTCTTGAGATCCTGAAATACACAACCATGAGGAAGAAATGTGGCCGAACAATTTAAGGATTTTGTAAGTTGACTAATAGACACAAGATTAAAGCGTAAACGAGGAACATGCAACACAGAGTTTAAAGTAAATGATGGAGAGACAGAAACTGAACCCAAACCAGTAACCTCAGTGGTAGAACCATCTGCTAAGGTAACATGAAAGGTTTTATCCATGGGCTGGCAAGTAGAAAAGAATTTAGAAGTACCAATCATATGATTAGTAGCACCAGAATCGATAACCCAAGGAGAGGAAAAAGATGATGCAACACAAGCAACGGAGGGACCTGTCTGAGCGAACGTAGCTGTGGAAGATGAAGCTGCAACAGCAGAAGGCTGAATGGACACAAGACGCTGATACTCCTCTGCTGAGATAGTCACACTGCTATCCGTAGAATGAGTAAACTGCCCAGTATCCTCAGAATGAGCAACCTGATGAGCCTGGGGAAAACCATGAAGATCATAACAATAGTCCACTGTATGATTTGTACCCCGACAATGAGTACAGAACTTGGTACCACGCCCACTACCAGAACCACCGCGACCAGCAGAACTACCTCCCCCTGACGTGCGCCCACGACTATTGCCACCACGACCACTAAACCCAGAATCACCACGACCACCAGAATTGTTACCTGAATCATAGCCACCAGAACTTCGACTACCAGAACCACGACCACGACTACCAAACCCAGAATCACGGCCGCGACCACGGCCAGTACTCGACCCAAAACTACTAGAACCCACTGAAGCTAAAGCAGAACGATCAAATGGTGACTGAGGGATAGAACCAACATCTGAGATAGAAGCCTGGCGAAGACGACTAAACACCTCATCGAGAGATGGCAACTCCCGCTCTCCCAATATCTGAGACCGAACCGGATCATAAAATGATAGTAAACCATACAGAAAGCGAGCAACCTCCAAACGCTCACGCTGACGCGCCATAACCTGAGGATCACTGGAGATAGGCTCATAAACCCGGAGTTCCTCACAAATACCACGAAATCTGGCATAGTAGTCCTCCAACGATCCAGTACCAAATGACAGAGAAAAGAACTGATGATGGAGATCATAAGTACGACGAAGATTATCAACTCCTGAATACATCCTGGCAACCCGATCCCACACTTCCTTGGCACTATCAAGGTAAAACAGAGGGCCACTGATCTGAGGTTCCATACTATTCCACAACTCAACTCGAATATGACAATCCTCAGCTTCCCAGTCACTATAATCCTTAGCATCTTTGTTTGGAGGACTGTCTGTCAAATAACGAAATTTTCTCTCACCCATATAATAAACTTTGACAGCACGAGACCAAATAGCATAATTGTTGCCATTCAAAGGAATGGAGGTAATGGAATCCTTCTCACGACGCCGAGAAGAACTAGAAGAACTACCAATAATGATACAGCCAGAACCAGAACCAAGTGCAGATTTTTCTTCAGACATGTTGCCAGCAAATCACAGAGAACCAATCACCAACAACCAAATCAATCAACAAACTACTAATCTTCTGAACTGAGAAAAACAACTTAATCAAACTGAACGAAACAAATCTGGGGGTAAGCAAATAACGAAATATCGGCCTCTGCCACTGCTGACATCAAATATCCCAATCAAACACCAATCAAAAAATCATACCAGACGAAGGAAACCGACAGCTACAAATTGAGAGAACATCGATATCATCCAGAGGGCATCAATCGGCTATAGAAATCAACAGAACAGCTTGGAAATCCAGAGACATGATGGACTCGAGTAGCAACAGTCCAATTTCGAGGCTGATTGAACTCGAAATTAACAATACATGTTCGAAATCCACTTCATCAGAGTCGAAATCAACAGAACAGCTTGGAAATCCACTTTGTGGAACTCGAAATTAACAAAAACAGGTACGAAATCTACTTCGTGAGACTCGAAATCAATAGAACAGGTTCGAACTAGGGTTTCGACTTAGGTAAGAGATCGAACAGGGGTTGGTTTGGATCGATTTAGGGTTTCGGACTGGGTTTTGTTCGAATGGGTTCAAACAGTGGTCGGTTTAGGTCGATTTTAAGGTTTTGATGGTGGTCTGGATATCGATTTGGGGTTAGTATGATGGCTTGGGTGTCGATTTGGGTTTGGGATGGCGATTTGGATGTTAATTAGGGTTTTGCAATTTGGGGATTTCTGGGTCGACGATGATGATGACGCAGAGAAGGCGTGGTGATGACGAAGGTAGATGACAACGATTGTTAGGGGCTGTTAAGGATTAGGGTTACGGGAATCTAAGGTGGGTGAGGGACCCGCTCTGATACCATGTTATTTAGAATAGAAGAGAGACAGAGAGAAGTGTGTAAAGGTGTTAATTAACCCTCACACAAGACAATGTTATTTATATTATTGTGCATCTCAATACAAGTCTACGATAGGCGATGTGGGACAAACTAACATAAACATATTCTAACACTATCAACGTAGAAACAAAACAGTAGAGCATGTAATGAGGGAGCAAACAAACCCTACAAAAGATAATAGAACGAGATCAAAGAACGATAAAATAGAAGAATGAAAATACAGAAAAACAGTGGTGATGGCAATCATACCCGCCCCTTATGGGTAGGGTTTTTTCCAATGTTTCGGGTAATGAGTAGGGTTAGGGGAGAAAAAATGAAAACCCGACCGGGTTAGGGTAGGGTTAGGGGTAATAGTACCACACTCCGATATCCATCCCAATACACACACACACACACACACACACACACACACACACACATATACACATGTGTGTATGTATGTACGTACGTATAGATGTATCTATGAAGTAACATTTTAACCCTTATATTTTCATTCAATTTCGAAAGTACCACAGCATATACAAACAAAATCTTCCATTTTAGAGTAGGCAGTTGCTTAAGAATGAATGAACTCGTTCAGGATCAGATAGTTTGTGATGATTAGGGCGGGGTAGGGGTACATCAAAACCCACCCCTACCCTCCCCATTGTGATGCAGGACCATAATAATGCTAACTTAGAAACGAAGAGTTATCTTAATTAGGTCAATGGGTCTCCTTGGTTTCTCGTCAAAGTGTCTTTAATTCTTGTCAAAGTATTCTAGAGTCATTAATTTTACACACGTATGCATATAGTTAGTTACATTAAAAACATTATTTCTAGATTTAAATTTATTACTGTTCATGCATATAGTTGAAGGGTCATCTAGGTATTTGAAGTTGAAGGGTCATCTAGGTATTTGAAAGGTCTAGTTGAAAATTGTGTAGACTTTATTAAGTCTTGGAAGTGTAATCTATTTGTCATGCCTATTTATAAGTGATCTAATGAAATGAGAAGAAAGAGTTTTCAGTTTATGAAAATATTTGCAAGTGTTTCTTGCTTGGAGTTGAGTGATTCCTCCTACAATCAAGCGTGCGGCTTAGTCACGTCGAGTGGCATCCGCGATTAGTAGCGTCGAGTGGAATCCGCTACGCCCGGTCAAGTGGTATCATGGGACTATCCCTACCCTCGTAGGTCTCGGCCTGCATCACATCGCCATCCCTAGAAGACAGGCCAAACTCCCCCAACACAAGCCAAAAACCCACTACCTACAAAAATGCTTCATTATTCAATGAAGTGCCAACTTGATAAACGATTTTTTTTCCATCTTCTAACATAGACTTCCTGCTCAACTTATATCCACTAACCTTAAACAATACACTGAAAGCTTAGGATACATGGATGCAGTGACTTAATCACTTGTTCCCTCACCCTTGTCTGCTCTGATTGACTGAAAAATAGATCGTGCAAATGCACATAGCCCAACTTAACAAAGATACTGAACTAAATTGGCAGTGACTTAATCATTTGTTCCCTCACCCTTGTCTGCTCTGATTGACTCGAAAAATATATCGTGCAAATGCACATAGCACAACTTAACAAAGATACTGAACTAATTGGCATATACGACTCCAACACAAAATGAAAAACCGATAAGACAAGAATAATGACATCATATGTCAAGACAAAAAGCTCCATCACTGCTTCCAAAGTAAATCAATATGGACAACAAAATAATAATACGAAATAAATGCTGATAAAAGATAAAAACCGAGATTTTAGTAAATGAAGAAAGAGAATTTAACAGCCAAGCTGATTGTTCTACCTTTCATTAGTGCTGCAAGCTTTTGAATCCCACCATAGTAGCCAAAAACTCTGCAATTATGGATTGACAGAGTTACAATTGTCAATGCTTCTAATACTGGCAACCCCTCAGAAGTTAAGCTCGTTGACGTCCCTATTTGCTCGGATGTTGATTGCACTGTGTTGTTTACTGATTAACAAATTAACAACAATTAAGAATACATGCATTGGCACAACTTTACCACATGAAAAAGTGACCACGTGCTCCAGAAAACAGCCAATTACAAAGTAACAGTGAGTCAATTAGAAAAATGATGAAAAATGAAAAATTAGTATACTGTACTTTTTCATAGATATGAGTCAACTGAGACTAAGTAAACAAGTAGCCCTTGACAGAACTCAGTGGAAAAAAAGGATTCATGTAGCCAACCCCAATTGATTGGAACATATGGAGTTGTTTGGTTAGTATACCTGACTTTTTATTATGCTCTAGATTTTGAATGACCGAAGCAAGGTAATGAACACAACAATTGAATCTGGTCTCTAGACCTGCCTTATCTATGTTTGGAGGTGTAAGGGGTGTTATTCAAGTGGTAAAACTTTCTAGCCGCAACAACTAGTGCATGCCATGCATTGCCAAAGATTAGGACTATCTCCAGCTCTCCCCCGCCAATACCTCCATAGATTGGAAATTGCTTGGGTACTGCTATAGTTATTATTGTAGTTTTGTGAACCTTTCAAATTGAAGAAAGGACCATCGCAAATCGTTTGTCACTTGAAGCCCAGAAAACCACCTAAAAGAAAGCTATACATGCACCCAATAGACCAAAGAGAAAGTAGACAATTTTTTTCTTCTTGACCAACATAATTTAAAGATTTATTGGAACTATTCATTGAAGGAAGGGTTTGAAGGAAGTGTCATCGGCACTGGGAAGCTAAGAAACACGGATAGGGGAACGGGACACAAACACGCCATTTTTTAAAAACTAGACACTTTCAGGTTGGTAATGGTAGAGCTCAACCCCAAAAGCTAGCTCATGAAGTGAGGGTGCCCTCACCTGCATACTACTTTGGTACCCAGATGATGTGGGACTTCGTTTCACACCTCCCTCACGCGTAGCGTGCTCACTCGGCAGCACTTGCCGCGTGCAAGCCAAAGAAAGGCACTCTACCCATATCTGGTACTTAGGCTAGTTCTGATACCATGTTACACGGTCTTGGGTAGAACTCAACTCCTTCCAAAGATGGGTAGGGTGTTTGTCTCTGGCCTGAACGCGGCAGGTGCTGCCGAGTGAGTAAGCTACACGTGAAGGAGGGTGTGAAATCAAGTCCCCATCACATCGGTAACCCTAAAACAAACCGCAGCAGCAGCGCGATTGCTGCTTGAATCAAGCAGCGTTAGCAACAGCTAGCGGCAGCTCTCTCCTTCTCCTCCAAGAAGTATCGACCTCGTGTCCCTTGTGTATCCTGGGAAAAAATAATGATATAATA
Organism: Vaccinium darrowii; assembly: GCA_020921065.1. NCBI lineage: Eukaryota > Viridiplantae > Streptophyta > Magnoliopsida > Ericales > Ericaceae > Vaccinium > Vaccinium darrowii. Next base: position 11,673,214 of record CM037157.1, read on the forward strand.
ACGGGACACGGTCAACTGCATGTTGGACACATGTGGAAGAGTTCAGGTCCCAGAGGCAGAGGTCTTGGACACCAGTATGTAAGGCTTGGCAACGTGCTTCTTAGCAAGGAGGGCAGGAGATTTCTCTCACAGAAATCGCTTAGAGACCAAAAGAACATAGCTTGTTTGACAATAGGTACCAAGTGCTTCCAGCATTTCTCAAACATCTACCTCAAACATCTACCTCCTAGCAAACTAAGAATTTAGAGTTAGAGTGGGAAAAATATCTTTTCATCTCTTCCTAACACCTTTGCCTTCTCTTTGTTTTGATAAGTACCCTGTTCCAGACACTATATATGAAGGAAGTGAGAAATAGATTTAGATACAACTTCTCAAAAAAACATCATGGAAATAGATACGAACTTAGTAACACGAAAAGCTTTCTATTGTTGATGCATCAGATAAAGCCCAAATTTTGGTTCCTTGCTACTATTCCTATCTAAGATGTTAAAGTAACAGTTGCAGCAAAGATGAATCAAGGTTGACGTGAAATTTGTCAAGAGATATGATAACATTTTACATGTATCTTGTAATTATTTGCTATGACACTTCAATATTTTCAGGAGGTTTTGAGATCAATCCAGAGAGTGGAGTTTCTACCATAACAGATGTTACAAACCAAAATTCATAGAGTCAGTCTTCCGTTCATCCACAACACTTTAGCCTCGTCTGCCATGGGTAATAATGCACTCATTGCAACAAATCCCTTCCATGGTAATTCGTATCCTTAGGATTGGTTAGACCTAAAAGTAGTCTCTTAGGAGGAAAGGAAGTTACCTCCCTCCCCCCCTCTCCTGATCTGCCAAAAGTATACATACATGTGTATATGTATATCTTTATTTCCTGGTTTCTCTCTTCTTCAGCTTCTTTTGTATCTCTCTGTGTTCTGTAGGTTCTCTATTCTTTCCATCCACCTCATGAAACTACTCAACATAATACTCATGCATATATATTCCTTCCCTGGTTGATATCTCTTCTCGTTGTATAATTCTCCTGTGATATCTTGCTTCTCCTACATTCTTTATATCTCTTCACAACATTTTACTTCGCCCAACACAGTTTCAAGAAATTTTCATAAACTCAAAGCTACATTACAATACATAATGACGAGCAAAGATCAGCTGCAGGAATCCCACCCCCATCCCCCATTAAAAGAGAACAAAAGACTACTAACAACCATTGCAATGGCATCTTTTTGGGATGACCAATGTTATGTAAGACTGAAAAAAATATCTGACCATACAAGGAGAATTCTCGTCTAATGGAACCAATTTGTAAATCCAACAGAGGACAAAAGATCAGTTTGTCAGGAGTACTAATATGAACTTAACAGAGCCAGTTATTAAGAATTATTCCAACCCATGTTAGGTATAAAATCCAACTCACATTCGGTTATCAAAGCAGTTACATGTACAACTTCTTGGATGAAGGCCAGAATAATTTCAGCTGGATGTCCAGTAGAGCAGCCAACCACTATATCATCAGCATGTGTGTACTCCACAGCTGAGGCAGCGGAGAAAGCCACCTCTGCAAGCTGCCCGGGATATACAGGCTCCCAATTCTTGTATATAACTAGAAATTGCTTGAGGAAAATATAAAATAACTTTCTCTTTTCAGCCTGCAATAAAAGATTATGAATTGGTACGGAGACATAAGACTTATGCAAAAAAGGCACGATCCATGAAGGTAATCTGACTGAATTAAACAGCATCTGAAGAACCATTGACAAACACCAAAGGGTGACAGACAGCCAGCGCATGTCCTCTCAGGTTTCTGTAAGACAAACGAGACCCTGCCAAATTAAACAGATTTTCTTTACCAGAACCACTTTATCAAGGTCAGACCAAGTTGATCAGCAAGGCGCCACGACAGATACTGTTCAAACTGGTATGACATCTTTGTGGCCTAATACATAGGATAACATCTTCGGCCATTTCAAACCAAAACAGAAGGAGAAATACCAAGTCAAAAGCCTGCTACAGAATTTGAGAGATGTTTGCAGCCCAAACAAAAATTCTGCAGAACCTATACCCAGGAAAGACAAAATCCTCTACAGAGGACGAACAAGATGATGACTCAACATAGATCCATGAGCCAAGAAAAACATAGATGATAGCTCACATCGGCCTATTAAACAGGCCTTACTAGTCAACACTTGAAACATTGCCTCTACCAAGATGAAATGTGTTAAGTAATATAGTCCCACACTGTTTGGAGATGGAATGGGTGATCACTTAATATAATATTGGAACCTCTCCACCCTTTGCCAATTAGTATTGGGTTGAATATAAAGTTTCCACATGGTATCAGAGTGGACCCCATTCCACACCACACTTTTACACTCCACGCCCCATGATGATAGACCAGCAAAAATGTGGCACAATGATAGGCCCAAAAAGAAACTACACGCTACAAACCTCAAATTCGGCTGCACGGAGAGGGTATGTCGAGTAATATAGTCTCACGTTGCTGGGGGATCGAATGAGTGATCACTTATTATAACATTAGGACCTCTCCACTCATTGCCAATTCGTTTTGTGTTGAATATAAAGTTTCCACAAAATGCATACTTCATACCTTAATCACGAAAACCAAGCATAATTGTCAACCTGTGAATGAATCAATAATCGAAATAGTCTTTTATTGAATCGTGAATCAAACGGATAGTTTCGCTCCAATTGGGTCATGATTTCTAGCATATGTTGAAATATATGTATAATACACACACACACACACACACATTCACATTGCTACCTATAGACTAGAAAGATAGGATGTAAACATGGTTATTTTAGGCTTCTAGGCCTAGATCAGTAAGACTTAAAAACTGGTTAAAAACTGGTGATTTTGTCTAAAAGTTTTCCCATATGTGATGAATTGAGGAATGAGGATCACCTGATACAACAGGGAAGACCTTGCTTGTATCATTAGAGAAGTGGGTTCGATGAAATCAGTTCTTTAGGTCATGAAATCCCAGTACGCCCCTCAAAAGGCTTTCAATACCCCGAAATCGCCACACTTTTTCAAACATCTCACCCAATTACGTCAAATTATTGCTTTTGCAAGTGACATGTTGAGAAGTGAATCAATTTTTCGGTGCACCAAACGAAATAGTATGATATGCATCGTGAATCTTACGGTTCTCATGTTTTAAAGCTTCCTCCTACAGATACGAATCGAGAGGTTGGTGTAGAGAACCGAATCATACGATACGCATCCGGAATTATATGATTCTAATAACAGATATGCCAAGTAACACCTAGGGTCAGGTGGGGGCCATGTAATAAAAAGGCCCTATAGCTGATGTCTTGGGTCATTGTTAGAGAAATGGGGCATAGATCAGCACAAATCTATTTTTCCGTTTGAATTCTTTATGAAGCTCTTTTATATTTTCAGTCGGGTGGTCTGGGGAAAGTCACTTAAATAGACACCCTTCCATTCAAGGTAAGTTACCGTCTATAACATTGGATCTCTTTCTAGGGAACTAACCTTGTAATATTTACCAAACAACACAACCTCTCAGATGAGAATATAGGCAGAGATAAAGTCAATTCCCTAGCTGTGAGATGAAATTTTTGAACTGATAAAACGAACAATATCATTAAAAAAATCAATTAGAAAGAGGTGTATGAAGATCAAACATCATGGTAAAATACAGCAATCTATCAGAACTTTGATGTCACATGTGTCGGAACATTCACTCACCAAGATAAACCTACATGAGACAAACCAACCCACACAAAGAAATTCCTTAACATACCTTATCAAAGGCACTCTCATATCTTCCCCAAAGGGCACTTAGAATGGCCTCATCACCTATATCACTGAAAAGGAAGGGTTGGGGGAAAAGGGTTAAACAAGAATTGATAAAAGATAAAGTGCTCAAAAAAATACTTCTCACCAGATGGTAAATCAACCTCTTACAAGGGTATAGAGATAGATAAAAGGAAACGGAAAAAAACAAAAAAGAGGACTAATAACTCCCTTGCACAAGCACCCATTTGAGGAATCTAGCAAAGTTGTACTAGTGAGTATTAATTAACAGCCAAAAGCATTGTCGAGGACTTGGAAAAGAGGAACTCCATTATAACAAAGCTTGAATAAGTAGATTATCACTAATGACAAAAGGAAAACACGGATTTAAAGGGAGAATCAAAGCTTCAATTAAGTTGCAAACCTAGTCAAACATGACCTGTTCAGAAACCTACCAATTTTTTAGCACTATCACGTAACAGCACTTGGATAAAGAAACATTTAAGTCAATAATATAGACAGGAAATTTCCCAACAAACTAATAACAAATTTTTATCAACAAGGTTGGAGAAAAAACTGAAAGATTCAGCAAAGAAAATCTTTTAGATACAAAACAAAAGCAGCCGAGTGCACCAGGACCCTAGCACAGCACGAATTGGCGAGGGTCAGATAAAGGCAACAATGCCACTTGTGGCGAGGCTGCTTCAGCGGTTTGAACTTGTGAAACCGAATCACATTGTTTTCAATATTTTGATACTATAAACCATAAGTCAGAATGGAAGACCGAATAAAGCTTCCATGACAAACCGCATCAAATGATTGCTCCAACGGTTGCTCACTGCATTCCAAGCAGTTTGTGCAATGTAGCAAGCAGACAATTTCCCAAAGGCCTACTTATCAAAAAAAAACAATTTCCCAAAGGCCTCACAAGACTCTAAAGCTGTGCTATAAAGAGATTTCTCAAATCTGAGGATCTTGAATCTCTTTATTTATCAAAGTTGCCTATAGTTACTCCCGCACGTCTGCCATGTCCCTTCTCATCCCAGCAGAAGTTGTCTTATGATGTGTGCCACCATGTTAGATGCCATATTGGTCCCATAAGGCTACTGAATAAGCTTGATGTATACAGTTGAGCTTATTTCCAAACAACTTAAGCTTATTTCCATTTGCATCTGTTCCCCATTAGCATTTGTTTTGCATTTTTCTTCTCCCTTATTTATTTTGTACCTCTCTATGTATATGGATATTAGCATCTCCAACATGCAATGCAGAATTGCACAGGAGAGAGGATGTTGAATAGCTTAAGCTTAAGCTTTTGGGATAATTGGTAACTTACCAGAGATGCCCCTATAATTCGATATTTATGGTTGATTTCCTGGTTATTCGTCGCGGATAGATGGCACGGCTAAAAGGTATCCAAAATCAGTAGAAAATGAAAGAGAACTGACTTAGAGTTAAGGGTTCACTTATAAGGCTAAGGCTGGGATGCTCTGAGCTTAGAACAATGCGACCAGAACTAAACAGTACAAATAAAAAGCATCCTCGATGAACTTTACTCCCTTTGTCACAACTTGTTCGTCCAATTTTGGGAAACCAAGTTAGTTAGGGAACACTATGATTGCAACTAGAAATGTTCAACTTTCTAACCTTCGCTCTTCAACTTTTTTGAAAAGTTCACTTTATTATAGAAAGGCAAGGGTAAAAAGGGAATTTTATTTATCCAAAACTCAAAGGGACAAACTGTTTAGGACATGCAAAAGTCTAAAAGGGGACAAACAAATTGGGATGGAGGGAGTAATTTTTTTCTAGGCAATCAAAGCATGGTAAAAGGAAACATGAAAAAGGCATGTTCACTAAGTTAAGGCCTCGTTTGATTCGTGGACTAGGAGACTGGGATAGGATAACACGTGTCTAATCCTGCATAATCCCGCGTTTGGTTCCCGAAAAGCATCTGGGATTACTAATACCGGGGCTAATTTAGTCCCTATATGGGAGGTATTAATTTATCCCATGTGGGGGAAGCGCACAAATTGGAAAAGTGCCACTGAATTCTTCTCTGTTCACGCTACTCTCTCTTTCTCTTCTCTATTCACGCCTCTCTCTCTCTCTCTCTCTCTCTTTCTCTGCCAGAAACGCAGTGAAGATCAATTTCCTCTATAGATCGAACCAGCTACGTCATTGTTCTTCTACTGATCGAACACAAATCAATTTCCTCTACAGATCGAACCAGCGATTTCCTTTCAATTTGGGATTGGATTGGACAAAGTTGGAGCAACTAGATTTCGATTTGTGTTTTCGATTTCATTTCTCTGTGTTTTCGCTTATTGTAACTGGAATTGGGGTTTTCCTTTTGGATTATGTCTTGTCTTTGGATAAACCACAGTGTTTAGCTCATCTCCAATTGAGAATCTAACATTGGGGTTTTCCGAACATAACCAATTGAGAATCTAACATTGGGGTTTCCGAACAGTCTCCCTGGGTTCTTCTTTTTTTAATTTTTATTTATCACCAGTTGGGTTCTTTATTTGAAACTAGAAATTGTAGATGAACCACAATATTTAGCTTCGTTACGCCATCTTTTTGGTTCTTCATAAATTATGTTTGAATTTGAAAATTATAATTGGTTGGAATTGGTTTGAGAGATGGAGAGAGAGAGATATAGTCCTGAAATTAATTCCAAAATTTAGTTTAGGGAACCAAACATGGAATTGACCGAAACATGGGATATCCCGATGTTAATCCTGCGCGAATCAAACAGAGGATTGTGTGATCAGTACTAAATTAGTCCCTGGACAAATAATCCAGGATTATCAATCCCAAGACTATCAATCCTACTTGTTTTAGTCCACGAATCAAACGAGGCCTAAAGGTATGGCTACAGACTTGGGAAATGATTGCGCCAAAAGGAAAAGAGGGATGAGGAAGAAGAAGAAATACACTCTAAAATCACTGCTGCAGCCTGCAAATGCTTACCCATTACACCTGTTATCATCTGGCAATTTGAACAATTGACTCTTCTATTCCAACTACCAATGTTGCCACATTTCTTTTTGTTTCAATGGTCAAAATGATTCTATATGGGTTAATGTGATATCAAGGAATACCACGAACAATTTTCTAATGTTAGCCTTCACTAATGATATTTGGTGAGCATCATTTCGATTAAATACCACACACTCCACTGTCACCAATCCTTTTCAATCCATATATGCAACTTAGCGTCAAATGGTTGCCAAATCGACAGAGAGGCACGCCTGCATAGTTTATAGCTTGTAAGAGAGGAGCCTATGTCTATTACCTAATTGCTATTTGATTATTCTACAACAACTTACTAGTAGCAAATGAGGAGCCATTGAAAAACTTCCAAAATCTCTTTTCATGTTATGTCATGTTTGAGGGTCTGAATAGCCAAAGCGAAGGTATACAATGGCTCCCTACAGTTGAGTATACTTATAATACAACTATTAGTATTTTTTTATTTTTTTCACTGTCAAGTTGCGTATATAATGTGATGTATAATTTTAGGTTTTCCAGTAATTTTAGGGTTTTCAATTTATTGTTATTTATGTTTACGTCCATGATTGTTTAGTCCTTTTGTGTTATAAGGGTTTCACAAAGGTTATCGTTATTTATCATTTATGTTTAGGCTAGATAAGTCTTTTTGTATTATTAAAGTTTCTTACGTGTTGTCTATTTAAGCTTTGCCCAGTCTTTGTAATTGATACAACTAATAAATGCAATGTCTTGGTTTGTTTCTCTCCCCTTTGGTTTGTATCATGGTATCAGAGCAGGTCTCTCCTCTATTTTCTGTATCAGTCGATCTCTCTCGCCTCTCTCCCTCTATGATCTCTCTCCCTCTGTTTCTCCTTCGATGTCAGCAGCAGCTCAACACAGCAGCAGCATCACGCAACATCGCCTGCCTCCGGCAACAATCGCATGAGATCCGTCAGCCTCTGATGACTTCTGTTTTTCTCCGAAATCCACTGGGTCTTCTCTAGATTCGTTATTTGCACTACTTAGTTTAGTAGTCTGCTTCGTTTGAACCTCTTGAACCTATGTTGCACCTCTAGCACCCTCTGAACCATCTGAAATCTTCACCTCAATCTGAACCCTCTAGACCTTTTGGACCTTTTGAATCCTATGAATCTCACTCTGTCTGTAGCAATCTGTTCTCTTTGTCTCAAAAAATCAGTTATTGTTCTTCGGTTTCCCTAAGCAATCTGAAATATGAATCTCTTCTCTCTCTCTCCCTCTCTTAGTTGTAGCTCTTCTCTCTCTTAGTATTGTTTGCATTGGAAATTTGGCATCTAGTTGGCATCTGTTCAGCATTTGTTCTTCCTCTTATTTGCATCTGATCAGCATCGGTTCTTTCTATTCGCATGTTCTAATTTTGCACCACTTTGCATTGTTCAGCACATCCGCAGTAGTTGATTCGCAGTTGTGGATTTGCAGTAGTTGGTTTGCAGTTGTTATCTCCTTAACAAACTCACGATGCTCTCTAGCTTCGCATCATGAGTTTGAGGGGGGTGTGAAGTGTAATTTTAGGGTTTTCAGTAATTTTAGGGTTTCCTTATTCATGTTTATGTTCAGGTTAGTTTAGTCCTTTTGTGTTATTAGGGTTTCGCTAAGGTTGTCGTTATTTATCTTTTATGTTTAGGGTAGTTTAGTCTTTTTATATTATTAGGGTTTCTTAGGTTTTGTCTATTTAAGCTTTTTTCTGTCTTTGTAATCGATACAACTGATATATGCAATGCCTTGGTTTGTTTTCTCTCCCCTATGGTTTGTATCATATAACTCGTTTTTGTGACACATTATGTAACACCAAATACAGTGGCACAATCGTATTCTTCTTAGTAGATTACAAATATGGTCACATGTTCGATTGGCACTGTCAAATGATCTTCCACGTCAGATTTTGAATCAGATTGACATGCAGGTGGCAGGTCTCTTATACGTGCGTTCAAGTGCACTACATAGAGTAAATTATTAATGTTCCAATAATATCCACTATCCAGTACTTGCGAATATGCTGATTCTCCAACTAAATGTGCAAATTCGCAAAACCATAATGCATTTACGGCAATGGTGCAACCAAAATGAATCCATGCAAACGTTTTGTTCCCATGCTCCATCCACCAAGGGCAACAGATTTGGCTACTTAGCATCTTATTCAAGGATCTTGTTTGTCTTATCTCCTAAGAAAACTTCCGAGTTTATAATGGATTCGGGATCAGAGTGATTTGAGAGGAGCTAAGTTGCAGGTGCCAACAGTCATTAGGAGCACCATGGGGGCAGAACCCTAAAAATCAAAAGGTAGATTTTGAAACTGTGTGGCATTTCAAAAAGGAAGGCCAAGAACTTTGCGGTCAGATGTAACCTTGTAAAAACTTACACGAGGTGAGGAGGTTTTGTCATGGAGTCATGGACCATAACCATGGTACCAAAGAATAGCTGGATGACACGAGTTTATATTTTAAGTCAAAACAGGTTGGGTGTTTGTACATTAACAATGACTTCCTCAAAAATAATCTGGCTAAGTCATCATATCCTTGCCTTGCAAAGCCTAACATAGAAGCCCATACAGTATGCACCCATGTGGAATCGTGGATGCTACTTTACACAACTCACTTTAAAATATAACCAAACGGCCGGTAAGGGCTATTTGAGATTTCCTACAAATCAAGTAAGAAAGTGCCCTGATAAATTCGAAAGCATAATTAAGTACCTGAAACGGATCATAGGAGTTGGAGGAGAGAACCTCTCTAGTGCGGAACCTGAACCAGACTCTGAACCACCGCTAGATGTCCTCCGAATGAGGTCAGCAACACCCTTCACGATGTTCATGCTTCCCAGTAGGACTAGCTATTGAAATCAAGACTCCAAAAGCCAGCAATAAGTATATGACCCCATCACTTCAGCTAATCTCAACTTCTGTGTTTAATGAGAAACCACCGTTAGGTCACTTTAATTAGCAGGCACCATCAAGAAATACCTTCTTTATTGGTAAGTCGATGAAATTAAAGAAACCTAACTGAACAAGTAAATGTGAAACAATATCACGGGCATAATAAAGATCGAAGGAATTCCTACAAGTCCAACAATTTTAGATCAAAATTGATCAGAAACACATACTTAAGCTTAAATTTCAGTAGCAACAAGTCCGTGATGATTATGCACACGCCACTACAGACAAAATATGACACACAACTACGAGTACTAAACGTACACAATACGAAATCACGCAATGACAAAGAATTCCAATAAACACACGAACGGTAATGAATTCAACGCAAGCAATTGCAAAATCGAATGATCGGGATTTGCTGTGAATGGATGGAACGGAGATGATTCGAATGAGAGTTAAGCTTACCTTATCTAATCGAGGGATCAATCACTCAATGAAATGCCTAGGGTTTTACGGTGTAAGATCTGAAACTTCGAAGCTCCAATGGCGTCAGCGACAAATCGGACATGCAGAGAGAGATAGAAGAGAGAGGAGAGAGAGAGGAGAATATTTGTGCTCTGTAATTAGACCCTGAAGTTCATACAATATCAAATGTTACCATAATTTTAAATTTTTTTTTTTTGCTTTGAATCTGATAATTGACATCATAAGTTGCCTAAGACTTTGGATAACTGAGTCAATGGACACTGACTCGTAACGCAGATAAAAGTTGGCTTGGAAGGGTAGGTTTGGGTTTTTCCAATGACATGTTTGATCCAAAAACGATAAGGCTACATCCATTTTAGTTACCGCAAATAGATTTGGCTTTTCAGTAGTCCAATTTTCAACCGCAAAATGAAGCATTTGCATCTCAGATGCTCGTAACACCATGATCTAAATTAATCAAATTATTTGACCGACAAAAACAAATAATAAACTTGAATAATAAAAAATATTACACGGACGAGATTATACAAAAATCTATCTTCAATTTGAATTTAGACAATGGAGAAGCCAAATCCACATACATAACTTTCATGATCTCAACGAAAGAACACATAAGATATAGAATAGAAGCATAACATAACATGCATTTGAATACAAGTTTCGTTTGACTTAGTGAACGATACCTTCTTTCATCGTACTAATATTGCTGCCTCTTCACCTATTCTCCTCCCAACCATTGTAAAAAAAAATTGAAGAAAAAATGAAAATAAATGATTAAGAAGTGGAAGTCTAAATGTCAATCAAGGTTTAGCTTATTGCTACCAAAGCCAGCTTACACATGAATCCCAAGAAGCTTGGGCTTTAAGTCCATCAAAAAATTAAAATTTTAGGATCCCCAATTATTCAGGAACCCTACATATATATACTAGGCCCAATATAATTTTTGTGTAAACTCTCTACAAAAAATGGCCCAATTTGAATTTAAGGCCCAAAATTCATGATGTGGCAATTGTAAAATACTAATAGGGTGAGCCTCGTTTAACAAGTTCGATTTAGGCCTCCGAAATCTATGAGCCGGCTCTGATTGTTACCTAACCTTGCAATGAGGTGTTGAGTAAGGTATGGAAGATTGACTCATTAGGCTCTCAACACTTCACAATCTTTGAAGTCGTTGTATGCGACATTAGAGTAAGTTGATCAAACAAGTTTTTGAACTTTCAACACTGTTTACAAGGTGGGGAAAAACCCTCAAATCCTTTTTTAACTCAATTTGGCATGTGCAGTTTCAGTGCATTTTCATGCGATTCAATAGTCGCAAATACACCGAAAGTACCGGTGCGCAAAATTAGGTTAAAAGTATTTGAGCACGAAAAGAACAACCTTACAGAAAAAAGGAGAGTTCAAGACAAAAGTGCCAAAAAGTCACAAGGATTGGTACTTGGTAGGTGTTAACTTACTTTAGGTTCTGGATGTGTTTCTAAAGAAATTGGAGGAAATGAATTTGGTAAGTTGCAAAGACTTCTCATCAATTTTTAGGATCAAATTTCTCCATTTCTTAATTCCCAATTGCTTACTGTTCAGATATTTGCCATCACACCTTTAACTACATCAATGGATTCTGGGTTTCATGACTGATCAATCTCTCGGTGTATCAATGAAATTTCTTTGTTTATCCTTCAAAAATGTTTACTCAAAGCCAAAACGTCGATCATTCTGTTCTCACAAGTCACAAGTGACGGAGTAATTAAAAAAGTTAAAGAGAACGAAACCCAGGCAACAGCGATTCTGGTAAGTGGGGGAAAGAAAGGGTTGCATCGAAGAACTATTAGCGAACGAACCTAGACAATGCCAATATTTGCAAGCACAAGCTAAAGAAGAACATATCCAACCCCAAAGTCAACTCCAGATTTTAAAGTTGTCTCATATTCATATATCTATTTTGCTTACTTAAGTTATCACAAATCCCTGCCCAATAGTTACATATTCAAGTCTTTCCAATGCAAGTCTTCCCAATAGTTAACAAGAAAGCACAACAAAAAGAACAAAACGTTTTAGGTTAGTTAACTACCATCTAGTACGTCATGCCCTACTCTTGCTTTGACCCTGCACCGCCTCCACAAGCCGTCGGAGTCAACCCATCCGCAACCCTAGGTTCTTCTCCTTGACACAAGGACACATGAAACAAGAGTGGTTTACCGTCGAAGCCACCTCCCCTATTGCCGGAATTCTGTTTCAGCTCACTTACTTCAGAAGTTGAATCACCTCCATTAGGATTTTTCAAGACACACTGACCAAAACCCAAATCCTGTAATTTCCCATCTTCAGGATCAACAATATTACAAGCAACTTCACTTTCTTCGGTAGCAAATATTTCTACCTCATTTGCATCGTAAATTGGTCCGCCTTCCGGTTTCATTGTTGCTTCCACACTTAAGTCCTGTAATTTCTCATCCGTAGAATCAGCATTCTCACAAGGAACTGTATCACTTTCTTCAGTGGCAGATTTTTCTACCTCATCTCCCTTGTAAATTGGTCCGCCTTCAGGGTTCATTGTTGCTTCCATACTTGAAAGTTCATATTTTGGTCCACCTTCAGGGTTCACTGTATCACTTTCTTCAGTGGCAGATTTTTCTACCTCATCTCCCTTGTAAATTGGTCCGCCTTCAGGGTTCATTGTTGCTTCCATACTTGAAAGTTCATATTTTTGTCCACCTTCAGGGTTCATTGTTGCTTCCATACTCAAAAGTTCAGATTTTGGTCCACCTTCAGGGTTCATTGTTGCTTCCACACTTGGAAGTTCAGAATTTGCTGTTTGATCCATCTGCTGCCCTTCATGTCCACCAATATCAACCCCTTCAGGGTTCATTGTTGCTTCCATACTCGAAAGTTCATATTTTGGTCCACCTCCAGGGTTCATTGTTGCTTCCACACTTGGAAGTTCAGAATTCGCTGTTTGATCCATCTGCTGCCCTTCATGTCCACCAATATCAACCCCCAAACCCAAATGAACCATAGCCATATTGTTGCCCTTTTTCCCATCACGTCTCTTCCTATGTGGTTTCTTTTTGAATAGACCTTTCTTGGGTTTGAGATTTTCCAGGGTACTAATTTCAGTATCTGTCCCCCCCTTTTTGCTTGGTATAACCGTGTAAACTGGTTTTTCTGTCGATGTCTCGTTGGAACCAGGGCTTGATTGGATGGCCAATAAAGCAGTTCTAGCAGCTTTGATTTCTGCTTCCTTTTTCGTTTTTGCTGCGGCTCCAATGTATTTCATCCCTCCGACATCAACTGTGCAAGAAAAGATGGGCACTCTGCCTTTTGATTCATCTCTTTCACAAACATATAATGGAATTGCGTAATTCATCTTCTGTGCGTATTCCTGAAGCAAATTCTTGCACAAACCCGTTTCTTGCTGAAAGCTCACACAAGAAAATGAGGTCAGAAATGACAGAAACACATATTCATCACATCAAGAAAGCAAAAATGCCACAAATAAGAAAGCCAACAGCCAAATGCTGTTGCCGCCATAAAAAAAATGATCAACTTCTTCCTGGTTAGTTCAGACAATTTATATGGCAGAATCAAATTCAGAACAACAAAAGAGAGCGCGAACACCAGTCAGACAAGAAGGCAAAGCCGCAAAGGTATGATGACAAAAACCGTGGTGTAAAATGTCAATGATACTTCAGAGGAATGCTCAGTTACGAAACTGCATAGTGAAGTACTTTTCCTTTGCTAGCAATGCAAGTTGCTTTCCATTTTTCCCTTTTAAAAAACAAAAAACTGGTTTCTCATAACTATGTTCTTTTTATCCGAAAATGAAGAAAGAAAATGATTAAAACAACTATCCAACATGCTGAAATTGGGCATAATGACAAAGATATCCATCCATCCATCATCCAAACAAATAGAGAGAGTGAATGACTTGCATATAACTGAAAGTAAAAACACAAAAAAGCATGTCACGAGTCAAAAGGAAAAAGTTTACTTTCCAAAAATTTTAAGTGATTCCATGAACTGCTCCATAAATACATGCGAGTTATTAAAGCCACAGGTGAATCTCATGAACAATGTGATTGGCACAACAATCCAAAAATGTAAACAAGGAAAATGAAATATCCCGATAACTTTGCAACCTGTACAAGGAGAAGAGTTTGCTTTCAAAAGGCACATAAGGCTTAGAAAATATGGTCCCCTCCACTACATTGCATGCGAACATATATGTGTATAAGACAAGAAGTGATGTTAGTTGAGAAAAAGGGTTCATCATGAAACACAAGTCTGAAGGCTATATGAAGGACAGAAACTTAACAATAGAGAAATCATAAAATAAGTCTTATGGATATACCACACCAAGCTATGCATGAAGTAAAACAAAATAATATAAAAGAAGGAAATAAAACTTAAAGACCACATGTCACTCGGAAAGTAAAGATGCAAGCCGGATAACATACAACAATGACACTAGTTAGATGACAAATAAATTGTTTTACCACTGGCTGAGAAACACAATCATCCGACTTCCCAGTGTTGGCTAGTTCCATGAGAGCAACTTCAGCAGCCGACTGCTCTGCAGCCTTACGGTTTAAAAATCCAACCAAAGAGTCATATCTGAGGTTGTCGACAACTACTGTTGACCTAAAGGATGGCTGATGGGAAGGTCCTTCCTTAATGATCTCATAAACTGGTGTAGGAAGTCCAACTTTTTGAGCATATTCTTGCAACCGACTCTTGAAAACATAACAATTCGAAACACCTGCAAAATGTCAAATGAATTTTTTAAAAGCTGTCACCCTAAAAGAAAAACAAGAAGCATATTGAAGACAAACTATACCGGTACATGCCTCCCTTAACTAGCTGCTACACAACACTTTCCTATGAAAAGATGCAAATTGCAAATGGCTGCAGTCCACATGACTATAATCATCTAAACTTTTAACATATTTTTACTTTGCATCTCCCCCTTGATTATTTGTCTTTAAGACTTTACATTGATCCATATTTACACACCCATTCTTTCATGATTTGAAGAAAATAAAACTACTGTCCAAGTGTCCATAGCTAAGTCCAATTGCATTCTGGGAAATGATTCAAATGAATGTGCCTCCAATACTCAGATTTTAGGTTGTCAGTAATAGAGTCGATGGCCAACAAAATCTAAATTCAACAATTCACAACGAGGCCAACAAAACAGAAAGCCAACAAAATTTTGGCTCATAAAAATCTAAAGTCGCACCAAATCCAACCAGTCGCAAACAGATTTTCAAGTCCTCTGAGGCTTGCTTCACCCTGTAGCCCCCAAATCTATAACTACATCAAAGCTTCCAAAATCGTCTCATTTTCCCAGAATTACTAGCAACTATTTTGCAATCCCGTAAGAGTTTGGGATTTCTTGAGGGCAAAAAAAGGATAACAAAAAGCGCATTCTTAGTTTAGCTGACACACATTTTTGCAAGCACTGACGCACATTTTTGCAAGCAAACATAGCATCTTAACTACAATTCTAAGAACATTAGCTCAAGCAATTTCCCACTCACCACAACTAGACCATGAGAACAGCATTCTAGACTCTAGAAACATAAAAGGAAGCACATACTTGAAATATCACACCCTACAGAACTGTGAAAAAAAAACAAAAGAAACGATCATGAGAACAGCATCCTTAACCCTACACACACAAACAAGTCGTAAGAACAAAGAATACGAAATCACATCTAAACATAGTACACCGAGTATATGAGTTTTAGCTTCACAAAACCCAGGAATGTATCAAGGTTTCATGTAAATATACACATCCTCATTCAGCTATTGAAATTTAAGCACGTAAAATAACTACTATTCCAAGAAAATAAGAAATAAACTCGGTTTCTCAGTAACTAGAGCATTCAAAACCCTAGGGGGGGGGGGGGGGGGGGGGGGGGGGGGGGGAAGATAAAAGAAAGAAGGAAAAGAAAGCACATACCAAACAGAACCCAAATCAAACTTCAACCAAGTTCGTAGTTGAAAAAAAAAAGGGTACCCATATCAAATCTCAACCTAGTTCATCAGTTACATGAAATTTCAACTCCACAAACCCCGTAAAACATTAGGGTTTTTCATGCGCATAACGTGCGATTACACAGTTTTAAGAAGAGAGAGAGAGAGAGAGAGAGAGAGAGAGAGAGAGAGACCTGAGTTGGACATTACTTCCGTCAAAATCAGAGAAGAGTTTGCTCGTAAAAAGAGAACTGGCTTGTTTGAGGAGTTGAAGAAGAATCCTTCAATCCTCTCTCCGGTGCTCGAATCTCTCACTCGCGAGAGGGTTACTGATGGAGTAAAGGTTCACCTCTGAGTCTTCAGACATCAGAGCCTACAGTGTACAGACTGCAATTTTCTCATTGGAGGTTGGAACATCGCGCCTGCATGAAGCTTGATGGACCGCGCAAGAGCTCCGCTTGATTCTACCAAAATTTCGTCCCTGATGGTCCCCCATGTACGGTTTTAGAAAGGGTAAATTACATTAACACCCTTTTGAACTTCTGAAATCGCACCATCTACCTCCGTATATTCCACAATATCACTAGATGAACTATCAGCTAACCCAATTGACGAGAAAATTGAGATTACCATCATTGGATAGGGCATCCTTAGCTGACACACCAAAAAAACACCAAATTTAACCTCAAAAACACCTTTTATAATTTAGCAAATCACTTTTCAAAAAATTCACAAAATCAGACTCTCTATTCAAACTTCAGCAAGTCGCTTTATCAAAAACTCACAGAATCAGACTCTCTATTCAAACTTTTACTCTTCCCTCCTTCCTCCTCTTTTGGTGAGTGAACAGTAGGTCACCAAATTTGTTAAGTTACTGTAGCAAAGTTAAGAAATCTTCAAATTGGTGAGTTCGTTTGATGAGGCTGATTTTTGAGGTTTTGGAGGAGTTTGCTTTCTACTTTAATTTTAAAGTTAAAGTAGTTAAAGTAGAGAGGCTGATATTGATGCTCTAAGTCCCTTTTTCTAAATTGCTGGTTGTGAATGAAATGCTCATTTTTCCATTCAATTAATTCCTCATAAGTCTCACATGCTTAGACGTTGGGTCACTACGTCAATTGGCGTGAGATTTTACAATTTTCATTAAAAATGTCATTCATGTATTTTATGAAGTCATTGCAAGAGAGGTTATAATTTTTTGTGATTTCTAATCTGCACAAAATTAGGAATTTTGGAGTTAGAGCTTCAGTTTTTTATGTTCATAACATGATATTCAAACCCCATAGAACCATATAAAGAGCTTCATTTTGGTAGAAGTGGGTCCTAGGATTAGTTAAGATTTGAGTAATTCTCCAGTATCTATCAATTTCTAACATGCAAAATCTTCTCTCGGGTAATCTAACCCTAAGCCGTGAGTAGTTAGGTTCTAGTGGTAACATGCTAAGTATTTAATTCTAGCCGAGCTGAGCCTCGTGGGAATTTCTCAAATCCAGGCTATTTAATAAATGAGCTTAAAATCTCAACCCAACCCGGGCCTATGGGCCTAAATATTTATCACAAGCCCTAAAAATTAGGCCAGCACTGGGCGAGTTAAACGGACTACTAGACTGGTGTGCACCCCCAAAAAAAATTGATCACAATACCCATTGAGGCAGAAGGCTGGAGGTTGGGTTTCATTAAAATTTGTAATCTTGAGCCCACATTATTGGCTTATAGTTTTAGTTAGTGAGACCTTGATACCCTTTAAAGAAAAAGGAAGTAAGACTTTGATGGGATATGCCAGCAGAAAATTAATGAGAACCATCCGTTACAAATACAGTCCATTTTCACTATTGCAGAACTATCAAAGAAATATCTATATTTTTCAATTTGTAATATTTTTTATATATGCGATATGAATCTTGCTTGATAGATATTAGTTCTATTAAACAAAATACTATTCGGAATCATTTGAAATACCATCATTTGCGGGGAAATTTTTAACACTTCAATGTCCCATAAATACTTCAACTTTCTTTTATTTCAATTAGACACCTAAACTAATCTGCAGTTATTAAATTGGGCATCCGGTGTCCATTTTCGTCCATTTACTAACGGAAATTGCACATGTAGCATATTTGGACTCAAACATGTACTTGGACCCATCTTCCTCCACCCCCTCTATTTATACAGATTTTCTTATAAATCTATACTAAAAGCATGCTTTTGTGTGGTGGTTTAATATTTAATTAGTTTTTTGTTAATCAGTTTTATCCATTTTTTATGAGAATCTATTACGGGCAATGCCTACATGATACTATTGTATATTGTGCATATGTTTTTTATTGTACATAGTAAGTGCTCTAGTGTGTAGAGTACGGCTTACACACAGGAGATTGGATCATTAAGTTCCCGTGGAATATAAGTTTTTGGTTCACAATCTTAGATGGAATTTTACACGCCATCAGTAGGATTGTAGCACAATGTTTTAGTAGGCCTGTTTGATTACGGAGAACGGTTCTAGCTCCAACTCATTGTGCTAGTACACTTTGTGTGTATTGAACAAGACCGTTTTAATGTAATTGTCTTAATACTGATATTATAAAATAATTAGAACCTTATGGTTATTTTGAATACTTATGCTCTTAATCCATAGATAATTAATACATATATGCATTTAATGTTATTAACTAAATGGGCCTCAATTATCACGAACCAAACGATGATTATTGGTATGTATCAAGTTATTTTATAATATGTTTATTAAATATAATTGTAAGTAATTTAATTTAATCAACGGGTATTTGCAATTTAACGTGGGGAGATTAATAAGTATTTAATAACATAGAGCTCAAAATATAATTGAGATAAAGACGGGAGTACAATTAGAATTTTTCAGTAGTGTGAATTATAATTTGTAAAATAAGAATAGAATCCAGGTGGAATTAGGTTTTCTTATTTACACAAGGAGCCCAAATTTATTTCTCCTCAGATCTCTAGTTTAGCCCTACAAGTGTGTCGTTGCTCTCTAAGTTTCATACAGTCATTTAGAAAAATCAAGATGCATAGCTTGAGTGCTTGGCCTGCGTCACATGTCATTATTTTGATAGCTTCATTAAAAAGTCATTTCACCATCTTTGTAAAACTTTATTTTCTTTGTTTAAAAGATGAAGGTGTAACTAAATTCATTACTTTTGACCCGTCGGTGAATGTAAACATATTAACTCTACATATCACTTTATTTTTCAATGGACTTTGGGTTGTAACTTAAAGATTTTCGTTGGAAAGCTTAGTCTTACCTTGGAGAATGACGTAAGATGACAAAATATATCGAGTTATAGAGTTTTGATTATGGAAAATGGTATTATTTGGATCACCCCACATTTTGGAAAAAAATGTTATGGATTATTATTACAATTTAAAGTTACAATTTAAAATCAGTCTTAAACAATATTAATAATAACCAAAAATACATATAGATGATCTATCCTTCATAGATTACAAAGAGATAGACTGAGTGGACTCTATGTCTCCGTACGTTCCTTGGCCTGGTCGTGCTCCATGTCGGCAGCTCCTCTAGCGCCATAATATTCCTCCTGTTTGTCGACATAGTCTGACATAATACGTCGGAGTCGCGAAGCAACATCGTTGTATTATGTCAGGTTTACACAGGTGCAACACCGTGAGTGCGGACGCTCAATAGATATCCTACCCCAACCTTAAACTAGCAATTCTAGAACAATATTGTAGGTGGTAGGTAAATACTAAAATCACTCATTTTCAAATATCAGAGTCAAATCAAATCGAAGTGCAGCTTTACAAAATCAGTGTCTCGTATCATTTCTCATAACAACATTCTTCTTCAAATTTCATCCATCTTAACATCTCACATCTCTCGAAAGTTATTGGCCCATTCTACAACCCCGTTCTAACTGTCACCAACATTTCCGTTTCCATCTCACATTACTCAAAAGTTATTGGTTAGTTCTACAACCCCGTTCTAACGGTCACCAACCTTTCCGTTCGAAGTCCTAGCCACCCATGACGCTGACTACCCGCAGGTTATGAAGTCCGTTCACCCCGACTCACACACGACATAGTTCCGGTTTTCTTATAACATCGAACTTAACAGCCTGTTTATAAGATTCGTTTATTACGTTTTGTACTGAGTGAGCCTTGACCACCAAATTCTTCCTGCGGAATTTAAGGCAGAACCCTAACAGCACAACCATATAGTTTCATCGAGCTTTGACCACCAATTCACCCCGGGGAACTGAGGTGGGACTCAAATGACAATAGCGTCTCAATTTTCATCACATCATTATTTTCATTCTTATCTCTAGTTCTTCTCGTGAAAACAATTGTTCATTTTCTTGGAAATTGTGTTGTGTCGTATCGTCTCGTGAAATGTGCACATGCCATAATTTCCATAAAAATCCTCTGTTTAAAATCGTTTCACGATAAATCATCCGTTTAAAATTATTTCACGATAACCATGTTACTTTAGGTATAAAATCTCGTCGGTGACTTTCTTTAGACAAATGAGATAACCAAGAGAGTCCCAGGCCGGATGGTCGCACGAATGCAGTTACTGTCACCATTCCTTCCTTAGACAGCATGAGACTCATCTTTTTTTACAGACCCTCAAGGGTGTTAGCCTTGGGTTATCTCAACAGTCCAAGTATAGTCAAAACATTTTCGAAGTCGTTTTAAGAAAAAGTTTAGTCGGTTACTTTCCAAAAATTAGTCGGGCATTATACGGCGCAAATTTGAAAAAGTTGATTTTCATTCGGGGCATTATAACTGCATAACTTTGTTTTCCAAAAGTTCATCGGGCATTATAACGGTGCATTTTGATAAGTAAATCTCAAATCGTGCATGGTAACGACTAAGTGTGTTATTCAAAGTCTAATTTTTCATTGAATCGTTAATCATCCAACATAATCTCGTCTAAACATAATTAAACACATTTAAGCATAATAAATACATATTTAAAATGAACTAGAAAATACTAATTTAAGGTTAAGATAAAGTATCTACATTAATTCAGATGATTAGTCGGAAGCCGATAAGCTAGTTGGATTCTGGCGGAGAAACGGATGCACGTATGCTTTGTAGCTAACTTTTTCAACCTTTCTAAGATCCAGGGGTGGTCAAGGGTGGTGGAGTGTGGTGGTTGAGGATGAGTTTCACGAAGAACACTTCGAATTTCTCAAGAACACATGAAGAACTACAAAGGTGGTGGAGAAGGTTTTTGGTGTGAGAATGAAACTAATGAGGGAACCTATTTATAGGAAAACAATGAGGCACCCTTCCCCTCCCTCTTGGCCGTCCCTCCCTCTAGGGAAATTGGAGGAACGATAATCTAGCTAGGGTTTATCTTGTCCCCCTAGGTTTTAATACTAGTTTTAGGATAAGGTCAACTTGCTAGGTTCGTTAGAAATGACTAAAAGCGTCTAGGTTTGTTGGGTTGGGGCGTAGATGGGTAGTTTTGGGTACTAGTTATACACACAAAATTAGTCACGGGGTGTTATAAATATACATACTTATATATGTATAACACTTAGTAAAAGTAAACCTATGAGTCAACTTTAAATAGCCTAATGTGGCTAAGTTCTATAGGATAAGATGTGTCTCACATTACTTGGGGAATAAATTTCCCTCCATTGGAACAAAAAATACTCCGTAAGGTTGGCTTTGTGAGCGAAAAATACAAACTAATGTACCATGAAAAATAATTAAAGGATTACTATTTTTAAGGAAATAAACAGGTATGTTAGGAAATTCCTAGATAGTCTTAAGAGAATCCAAAAATATAATGCTTTGGAATTTAGAAGAAAAACGGTGCCGAAATGTGCGCGAACTCGCATACGGAAACACGCCCGTAAAATTATACAGCGAGGGAAGTAATTTCTCTCCCCTTTATTCCCCAAACCGACCTCTCTCTCTCTCTCTCTCTCTCTCTCTCTCTCTCTCACACTCTCACTCTCATTAATTCACAAAAATCCAAATTAGGGTTAGTAAAAGTAAAGTCAAAGTTAGCAGCAAAGTCAAAATTGACTACATGGTTTATTAGGCTTTCCAGAATTAGAAATATGTCAAATTTAGGCAATAAATAGGGTCTTGCTAGCTAATAAGAGACAAAATAGGAGTTGGGGGAGTTTTTAGGGCTTACCGAACGCGATGCGATATATTACCCGGTGTGCACGCGTTGATTTTCGGAGCAGCAAATTAATAAAACGAATTAAAACAAATTTTTATTGAATTAATTAAACTAAATAATAAATTATTTTATTTAGTGATATTAATAATTAAATATTCAAATTAATAAATCAAAATTTTTATTTACAAAATTTTGGGTTTTTACATTTTTAATATGTTAAAACCGAGGGTGCGACAGTAAGTAACTAAGCAATCGTTGATCCACTGATATCTCATTCGATTGCGCGATTGTTCTTTATGTACTTCATGGCTGAAAAACTTTTTTCAACTTTTGCAGTAGTGGCAGGAAGAGTCAATACCAATGCCCCGAGAAGATAGACTAATCTATATATGACATGCTTATTTGTCTCTGCAGACTTTGCAGCAAGATCACCTGTAGCTTTGAAAAGATGTCATCAGATTTCATAACTACAATGAAGTTTTGGAGTTGAATGTCAAATGCCATTAAGTCCACCTCATAAAAGTCAAGACAAGTAGAATTATGCAAGGCTGGTCAACTTTCTCCTATCAAAAGCAGAAAATAAATTTGTAGGATTCAACAAAGCCATAAAAAGTAGCAACTCTAACTTCCCCTCCGTAAACGATTGTTTAGCTCTTGAAGTTGAATATCTAAGATTGTATAGAATAACTCAATGTGATAACAATGTGACATGGTTATTTGTGGGGCTTTGCGTTGTGGCCGATCACTAAATACAAACATTTCACTCATATTCAGGAAGCTTGCTGCACAATGAAATCGGTCAACAAACCCAAAACCCCAAGGGGTAAATGGGTTGGTAAGAACTACTCCTAAGGAAGAACAGGTTTTGGGTTCAACTCTAAATTTTTTGGGGCCATTTGCACAAAATCTCATGGTTCTTATGGGGTCTTGGCTTTGCCCGGTCTATATGTGTGGTGGAGCGTATATATCGAGGTACGCGTAAGCTGGACCGGACCACCCAATTATCAAAAAACAAAAAATCTTGCCCATCTTCTCTCATCATTTGCAATTGTTTCTTAGACATTTCAACCATTGTCATAACATTTACTATATCTTGTGTCTTCTTTTGTAGTACTATAACTCATTTGTGATTCTCATTACATTTTTTACCATGTGTAAGCTAAATTACATTTTTTTTTGTCTTTTTAATTAATTACATATCTGTCCCTGGATTGTGGGTCGGGCAAAGTTTGGGCCAAGATTTAAATGGGTTGGACTAAAAAAAAATTATGGGATGGGCTAAAATGTATTGCGCGAAAAGTTCACATATACTTAATATTTTGGGTCTTGCAAATGTGTACCCAATGAGCACACATTAATCACTCAAACAAACAAATAAAACACACACTATAGTACACCTTTTACACTTTTCAATACACTTTCACATATCCCTATACACTTTTCACACATTTCAATATATTTTTTTCAACTTTAATGTGTGCCTATTAGGCACACATTAGCATTTTCCTAATATTTTTTTTTTATCATTTTGGTCCACTTGGGCTATAGCCCAATTTAGTCGATGGTGAGTTCCGTCATTGAACTTATGTGTTCAAATATTTTGGTTAAGGTGTTCAAAATGACAAAAATTTTAAAAATAAATTTTTTACATGCATTTTTTTTTTTTTTTAGGATGTTCGTCTCAAGGTGGAGCCGCCTCTGCTTCACATGTTATTGCTTTAAAGACCCTCCCCTCCCCGTACACAAAATGTGAACTTCGTACACTCTGATGAGCTTGAAGGATTGATCTACACAAATGTTGTGAGGGGATTGTTGGCCAACGGCCGACACTGAACAATTTTTCCGGGTAACATGCAAAAAGCCTGGTCACAAGAACCATGATCAATTAGGCAGATGGCTGGCAGTTGGGTTTCATTAATTTGCAACCATTATTTAATTTTCTGCTGGCATCTCCTGTCAAAAGTTGTACTTCTGTACACTTCCAAATTATTATTCACCCTTTTTTTTTTTTTTTTGTATTTTAGTGAAATTTTTACACATAAAAATTTTACTCACTAGGAGACAAAAAAGATAGTGTGGATAACAATTTGGGGGTGTGAAAATCACTCACCATGATATATTGAGGGAAAATTTTGTTATTTATCCCTTATTTTCTTCATTTTTTTATACTACTTTTAGAAAATGTATTATACTTTCTCCATCCAGATTTGCTAGTCAATTTTGAGAGTTCGTGCCACTTTTTAAATGATTACAGTATATCTTAAACAAGATCCATATTAAACATATAATTACTTATCAATTTAAAGATATCACTAATTTTTTATCTAGTTGTAATAGAACAAGAGAGTATCAAGATACATATTACAAATCCAGAGGGAGGGAGTGTCAGAATACTTAATTTGAGACAAACAAATCCAGGCGGAGGAAGTATCATAATACATATTACAATTAAGCTCTTTAAACACCTATAATTTGTAAATGCAAAGTTTCAACAATGAAGCTCCCAAACGACCTCTCTGAAACTTTAGATTGTCCAATTCCTCTCCTTCTTCTTCTTCTTTTTTTTTTTTTTTTTTTTGTGCGCGTCCGTTCAATTTTCAGTTGTATCAATCATGCAATCTACAAGAATGAAAAACGTACAACACAAAAGTCTCCAACTTGTCTCCAACACACTTACATCACTTACATAGTGTGTGGAACCCACACACACTTCACACTCAATTGTGTGTGGGTTCCATACACCACGTGAACGTGTTGGAGCCATGTTGTAATAACCCGAAATTTCGTAAATAAAAATTTCGATTTATTAATGCAGTTTTATTTTTAAATAAGTATAGCTTATAATTTAGTTTGGTTAGATTAAACGAATTAGATTTAATCTGTTTAATTATACTTTTCGCGCCGTAAATAAACACGTGCACACCGGGTATTTCACCACACTGCGTCCGGAAGCCGTACTAAATCCCCAACTCTTATTTTGTTTTTTTTAAAACTAGCCTTGATTTAGTGGGAGATTACTCATAACCTAAAACTAGTCTTTAATTTAGTGGGAAATTTAGTGGGGAATTACTCATAACCTAAAACTAGTCTTTAAAACCTAATTTTTTGCTTTTGCAAAAGGTTGTTTGGACACTTGTGGGGAAGGTTTATGGCTTGTGATTATTTTTGGGGAAGGTGAACCTCATTGCTTCACTATAAATAGCTCACTCACATTGCTTCATTTCACACCAAAACCTCCCAACTTCTCCACTTTGTGCTTTCTAGTGTTCTTGAGTGAGTTCTTGAGTGTTCTTCTTGAAACTCATCCTAAACCACAACACTCCACCACCCTCGACCACCCCTAGATCTTAGAAAGATAGAATAAGTTAGCAAGAAAGCGTTCGAGCAAAGGTCGACTAGTTATTACGCCGCCGGAATTCAACTAGCTTATCGGCTTCCGACTAATCATCGGAATTAAGGTAGATACTTTATCTTAACTTTAGATTAGTATTTACTAGTTCATATTAATGATGTTATTATTTTGCTTAAACATGCCTAAATATGATTAAACGTGATTATGTTGGTGATTAGTGATTTTATGAACAATTAGACTTTGAAAATCACACTTAGTCGTTACTATGCACGATTTAAAATTGACTATCAAAATGCACCGTTATAATGTTTGATGGACTTTTAGAAAACTAAATTACCCAGTTATAATGCCCAAATAAAAATCGACTTTTCAAATTTACGCAGTTATAATGCCCGACCGATTTTCTGAAGAAAAGAGCTTTTTAAATGAAATGAAATTTTTTTCCGGGATTATTGAATAAATATTCTTAATCTATTCAGACTAACAAATAGAATCTATGACTAGCATGTCTAGTCAGGCTTTTTCTTGGTTTAGCCCAAACCAAGTGGCGATTCGATGAACGAATCTTAAAATACGCCAAACGGATTCAACTACTAGAGTTTTCTAGTAGGGTACTTTCTTGGTTTAGCCAAACCAAGTGGCAATTTGACGTACGAATCTTAAAACACGCCAGCAAATCTAAGAACGAGAATTAATCCTTATGTTTTGATTTAAATTCCCGGAAGAAAGAATTTTTGTCGTTAAGTAACATGGTTTTTCGTAAGACGGTTTACGAGCGGAAGGTTCATCTTGAACGATCCTAAACGGAGGATTTTGTTTTATGAAATTATGCCATGAGCACGTTTTCTTTTTCAAGACGATACGACACGACACGTTTTTCGAGAAAGTGATCGAATGTTTTTAAATGGAAGAGATAGAGATGAGAATGAAAATGTTAATGTGATGAAAGTTGAGATGTTGATGCTGTTGGAGTCCCGCCTCAGTTCCCCGGGGTGAACTGGTGGTCAAAGCCCAACGGAACTATACGGTAGTGCTGTTTGAAGTTTCTCCTCAAATTCCACGGGTGAATTTGACGATTAGAACTTACTCAGTACAACACATAGCAAGCGGACCTCATAAACAAACTGGTGGTGATTCAGTGATATGGGTAGCCGGGACTATGTCGTGTGTGACGCGAAGTTAGCAGACCTCATACTGCAGAAGTCAGTTTATGGGTGGCCGACCCTTCGAACGGAAAGGTTGGTGACCGTTAGAACGGGGTTATAGAACGGGCCAATAACTTTCGAGAGATGTAAGATGTTGACATGGTTGAAATTTGAAGAAGAATGCTGTTATGAGAAAATGATACGAGATACTGACACTACACTCTGGATTCTGAAAAGATACGAGATACTGATTTTATTAAAGCTGCACTCTGATTTGATTTGGTACTGATGCATTAACACGCATGAACTTACTGTTTTGATAAATGAATTTCAACTATTTACCTGCCAACTTTACTGTTCTAGAATTGCTAGTTTAAGGTTGGGGTAGGGTATCTATTGGGCGTCCTCGCTTACGGTGTTGCCCTGGCATAATACCACGATGTTGCTTCGCGACTCTGACGTATTATGTTAGATTATCACGATGGACAGGTGGACCACTACGGAGAACACGGAGCCGGAGGAGCTGCCGAGATGGAGATCCACCAGGCGGAGAGATTTGCGGAGCCGTAGAACCCACCCAGTCTGCCTATTTGTAATCTGCGAAGGACAGATCATCTTTATGTATTTTTTTTATTTCTGTTTAAGATCGACTTTAAATTGTAATAATAATCCTTAACGCTTTTCCCCAAAATGCGGGGCGTTACACATGTTGGAGACTTTTATTGTACATGAATCATTGTTGCGCGATTTATTACCAGTATTTATTAGTAGCAATTATTAACCGGACACCGGCCATCTTAATAACTGCCACACCCAGCACCCACCGCTGTCCAATTAAGGAGGATAGTACAAGTAAGCAAATTTTTGCACTCTATATTTTTTTATAAATATATTCCAAACATTTTGTCCAGTGTGTTTGGAAAAAGTTTATCATGTACAGTTTTAATAACTAAGAAAAAATTTGTGAAATGCATTTATAAAAAAGAGAGTGAAATAATGATTTCTCTAGTTTCTTTTTTATAATGAACAGTGTCCTGAAAAATTAAACTAATTTCTCCAATCCCTCCACAGCCTTTTCCACGTTTGCGTGAGTTGAAGTGGCTCTAAGGACACATTAATGTGAGGAGAATCGTTTGTGTAGTTTGTTCACTACATTTGTCTTTTTCTTTGAGATTTATATACTCCAATCATAACGTGCATGATTAATCAAGGTACGAGTTAGCTTATATAGACACTTGAGTTAATTTTTTAAAAGAACTCAACCGTAATGTGATTGTAGATACTAAGGCCTTGTTTGTTTCTCTATTTAGTTTTAGTTTTAGTTTTGATGACATCACTATTTCCCTCATTTCTCTCTCTATCTCTCTCCACTCATTACACCTGCTGACATCATCAAAACTAAACTAAACTATCTAACCAAACACAGCCTAAAAGTTTAGTGTGAATTAATCGTGGTCCGATTAATTGGGACAAATAAAATAATCTCAATGAACTAAAGCCAAATCTTGTCAAAGCCTTTAAATAAACATTGGATCCACCAAATTTGTGGGCTTAATCAATTTGAGATACAATTAAGACCAACTATAAAAATGGACTAACTTATTTAACCAACCAAGTTAGAGGAGAGCAAAATTGGGTTGGCCCAAAGATGTGGGCCACCCAATTTAACCTTAAAACAAGAGTCAAATACTCCATTTGCCCCTTTTTAAATGTGTTGTTTCGTAAATTCAACTTTATTAAAGAACCATTATCATTAGATAAAGTCAAATTAAATCAATCATAAAATATCCTTGAAAACCTTGCCAAACTTAGCACCCCTCCCATTATGCCTACAAATAAAGGCTCATTTAAGAGAGCCTAAAAATAAAGGCTCATACGAGGGAGAAAAGACTTGTGGATGGAACTTTTGCAAGAGCTCTGAAAACATTTACTCAAAGTTCTTCTCATATCCTTCTCTCAAGCCTCTGTAGAGAATCAACGAGCACTCAAACCACGTGGCTAATTCACCTACAACAACATTTTACGCGCGCGTTAAATCCTGCAAAGATCATGCTTCGAATTCATCATTTGTTCGGAGATTAAGCAATTCATACCCTCAACCAAACGTCAATTCTTCAACCTACCGACTCAAAAAGTTGTGAAATTGTCAACCGTTCAATCCCACAATAAGCTTCTACAACCATTGGATTGTGATTTCATTTGAGATTTAATCAGAAGATTTTGTTCTTTTTCTTGTAGAAAAGCTTATCATAGAAGATTGTATGCATTTATTTAAATTAAATTAATAAAATATCTTTCTGTGCATCTTTTTTGCGGTCATTATTACAGGACCCAAATTTGTGTGTTCCAATATGTATGTTTGAAGGGTATTAGTTGGCGCGAAGATACGGACAACAATGTCTTAGTACGTACTGTAATACACAGGTAAAGGCACAGCTTCATTAAAAAAATCTGCAACATGATATGGATATGGACACATGTCCTTTTCCAAAAAAAAAAATTATTATATTCAACATCACACAATACGTAATGTATAACGACTAAAAATTAATGCAAACCGTTAGATATGGTATATGCATTTAAGATGGATGTAATGCACCAAACACTATAACACGTAGGCGGCTTCACCTTTATCGAAGGGTGATCACTTGAACATCCTAAAAAGAAATATATTCAGAAATACATGTAAAAATTTTAGTTTCAATTTAATATAGTTATTGTTGAACACCCTACTCACAAATATTTGAACACCCTACTAAAAAATATCTCAACAAATGAGCCCACAAATTAATTTTATCTAAACAACTAACTAAAGTCTAAAGTTTTCCTATAGATGGTCGATGTACACTCTAAAGCCTTTTATATTTTATATTACATGTGATAAATTTATTTCGGGTTTTGTTTTACTAACATTTATACCATGAACACTTACCAATCCTAGTAATTCACAATAAAATCCTTAATACACCAATACAGCGGCATGGTGCAGCATATGAGCCGTCAAATGAACTTTCAATGATTTTGATTTCATTTCAGAACTTCGCAAATTTGAGTCATTTAATACCAAGATGAAATTCGAGTTGTTGATTGTCGAAATCAACGGCTCGAATGTTGCCCTACAGAAGCGCTCTATGTAGCACCCCTGGGTCTGAATGGAATGAGCATTCTCCTATATACACGTACGGCTACACCTCTGATCTCCAGATGAGGTTATCCATCATTGTCAAGAAAAGGATGGGAATTAATTGAATTGAATACCTAACCCCCCCCCCCCCCCCCCCCCCCCCAAAAAAAAAAAAAAAAAGGATGGGCATTGATTTCCACACCTCATTTTCTTACAATTGCAACCCTTTTTTGTATTGTAGTAAATTTTTAAGCGTAATTTTAATTTTATAATTAAAAGTCGGAAAAGGGGGTGCATTTTTAAGAAGACGTGCAAAAATCATTACTCCGGAAGACTAATAAGTTACGGCATATGCTAGTATATATGTTACTAATTAACACAAAAGGAGGGTCCGTCAATAATATTTCAATCAAATTAAATCATTAGCGTGAGACAACGAAATGAGTTCCATACAAGATGGTTCACATTTTAGTGCATAAATTTTGTCACCTTTTCTTGTATGTGCTGCTGTAACATTAAATTTTCATTAAGTCATTGCAATAGTCCACAAGTTATTTGACACATACAATATGTGGTAGGTTCCATGCATATCTTTAGGCCTTACCCTTATGTGATTTGGTCAAAAAATGAAGTGGTTTCCAAGTCTTTTACATTGATGGAAAGTAGAAATTCAATTTTAATAAGAAAACTGATCCTCTCTCTACAACTCTACTTACAGAATAGCGTATAGGCTTGCAGAATTTTTTTTATGATCCAAAATTTCTAGAAAAAAGGTGAGGGAGAAATTCGTCTTCCGCCGGGAGCAACATGCTAGTTATAAAATCGTGGTTGTTTCGATGATTTATTGTATCGCTCAAGTTCTACATGAATAGATTAATTTGTGTGTGCCACTCTTGATTCTTTAATTTATTCTAAATGATTGTGTTGTGATAATTATGATAGTTCTAGATCTAACCGATTGTAAACTTGTTAAATTTTTATTATCATTAAGAAAATTTACATGTGAATTAATTTCAAATTTCGTGATCTGTTTCATTTTACAAAGAGAGAGCATCATTCTGGTATCGACTCAAAATTGAAGCCAGCTCACAATTTTCATTTTACTCAGACTAATCTCTACTGCTGTCGAGAGGAATCATATATATCTGCAATCTCAGTATAGTAAACTCTGCCGAGGAAAGCTAATAAATTAACCATTGCAACAACCCTTAAGGTTATTTGTTCATTGGACCTTGTTCGGAGGTATTCATGTTTTGTTCATCGACTATTACAGAAGTGTGTGTGTAAAAATAGTTACATCTATTGTTATGCATGCAATTCACAGTCACTTTTGTTGTGATACAGAGATAGATGCAGAATTCGAATGTGGATTGGGCGAACACTATAACGAGAATTTATTGGGCGGAAGAAAAGCAAACCAAACATATATGAAAATCAAACTGAGAAACTAAATCAAAATCAAAACAAATAAAGAAGACTAAAATTTACGTGGTTCGGCTTACGGATATAAACATACTCCACGGCACAAGCAAATGAGAAATGATTCCGCCATGCGAACAGAACAATGGTCCGAAGAGTTACAATGGTGACGAAAGTAAATCTCTCACAAGGGTACCCTTGCCCCTGGCCGGCTATATATATAACACCCTTCCTCTTTAATTTCTCTCTTCATCTCAAAACCCCCCTCTCTCTCTCTCTCTCTCTCTCTCTCTCTCTCTCTCTCTCCCTCCACCATGGTGCCAACTCAACTTGAACCCCTTGTACACGACCTCAAACTATCATCAGTGGTGCCATCTATGCCAACAGGAGGCGACAAAATCCACCAACTCACAAACACAGACTTGGCCATGAAACTTCACTACATTAAAGCCCTCTACTTTTTCGACCGGAATTCCGTCCAAGGCATGGACATCTCCACCTTGAAAAAACCCTTGTTTCATTCGCTCGACCACTACACCGCCGCCTCCGGCAGACTCCGCCGGTCGGAAGATGGCCGGCCGTTTATCAAGTGCAACGATAGTGGTTTGCGCATTGTGGAAGCGAGTTGTACCGAAAATACCCTTGAGGAATGGCTGAAGGCCATGAAGGATCGGTATGAGATTAATGACCAGCTTTTTTACCCCCATGCCCTTGGCCCTGATCTGGGTTTTTCTCCTCTTATTTACGTACAGGTATGCAATTATTTTCCCAGTGTTCTGTTTTCATTTTTTTTATCCTCGTGTTTGAATGAAAATTTTTTTGCCGTTCAAAAAAAAAAAGTACGTAAGTGTTTCTAAATGAATTTATTTATTTTTGTGTAGCTTTATTATACATATACTGCTTAAGCCATTCAAAAAAACATATATTGCTTATATCAAAAATTAAAATAGAGTTCATGAGCTATTTTTAGATTACCGTTTTGCATTTTATTTGCAAATTATTTCCTTTCTTGTATTCATTTTTAAATTATTCCCTCCGATTCCATACTTTCTGTTCAGTACCTATAATTGTTTGTTTAATCAAATACAAAATAGTTTGTTTGCATGCATAGATAATTGACTTTTGAATTCTTTTTCGCAAACTAATTGGGATTCTCTACTTAAAACTTGGAATTTTTGTTAAATGTACATTATTTTGTGAACATTTTTGCACCAATTAAAAGGATTTAGTCGAGATCTTTAAACTGGTGAAAAACAAAAACCAATTTATATATCTAGTGCAAAGAACTTTCGGGCTCTAACGACTTTTTTTAGTGTTATATGTTTGGTGCATATTTGATCCAGATATTATTATGAGTTTTAATTAACGATTTTCTTGAATATTACATAATCTAGTCGGAGGCTCATATCCGGTCACAAACATGCTTAAAATCCTTTTTTTTTTTTTTGTTCATTTTAAACTAAGTGTTAGGGGCACTGTTGAATTGCGAAAATATATTCTTGTTTATCAGAACTTTTGATAAAAAAAAATAACACCACTCGAATACATAATCATAAATTCCTTTTCCGAGTATTTCACCTTTTGTCTGATTGCCTTCGATTCCTCACTTAGCGATCCAAGCGTCTCGCCTCCTCAATGATTCACCGTTGCAACTTTTTTCTCTCTATGTGTTTTACTTTTGTGAGACACTCAAAAATTCTGATGACCAATCTTTTGTGTCCAACCTCTATTAAATGGACTCTCATAATTAGAGTTTGCAATTAGGTGGAATCCTTAGGGATCTCTATTTTTCAGTTGTGGGAAACAAATAAAAGATTTCTCTTTTATTTGTATCAGGATAACACTTATCCTATATATTCTTTTTAATTATCACCTAAAGAGATAATTATATAGCTTCCACCAATCACAATAATATCCATCAACACATTACAATTGAACCCCTGAAAATAGAGAATTGCAAGTGAGGCCCTTTCCTACAATTGTCTACTAATTTCCTTCCACCAACTTATATCCCCATAAGCTAATAGGCATGGATAAATTCACACCGTCAAAACCCTAGCTCATGCACAATATTCTTAATTTTCACTTTCTAGTTGGACCCAAAAAATAATTCAAAAATCCTTTCTGTAGTATAGTATATATGCATATAATTTAGTGAAAACATTTTACGAAAACACACCGGCCGGTTTTTCCTAGTCCAACATTAATGTGAAAATTGCTTGAATATACTTTCTCACTTTGAGAATAGTAGATTCCTTGTTAAGCACTTATATAAATTAACTATCACCCACACAACCCACCATGTCCGTATATAGCCTTTAATTCAGCATCACCGACTGTCAAAGTTAAATGAATAAACAATTAATTTATACAAACCTCTCAGGTCAGAGGAAAATAAGTAAATTGTAGTAGAACTACCTTTTTTAATCTGACAGTGTTCCTTCCATAGGCGTTCTTAAACTGATCTTTTCAATGAATGTACTTGTTATATATCATCCACTTGTTTGTTTAAGGTCACTACCTCAATGATGGAGTAAATCATCCTATCGTATAGCAACATAACAAGTGTAGGCCATAATAGGTGTGAGGCCTAATCAACACCCATAGCCTAAAATATTATTGGGTCTACAAGGCACTGAAAAAACATAACTCCCTGCCTCTGGTTCATTAACCATTAGCATGTTTTTCCTACAATGTTACCCAATTAAAGAGCCTTATGTTCACATCTTATGTGACATTAAATAATAAAATTACCTAAAATAATAATGTACAAGAAGGCAAAATAAAATGTCAAATAATTTATTGAAATAAATAGTAATTGATTTTTAGAGCATAATTCTAACAGGCACATCCTTACGTTAATTGCGTAGACACTCAGATCAGATCAAGAGAGAAATAGGGATGGCAACGGGGCGGTGTGGGAGTAGATATCACTATCCTAGTCTCCGGTACTCAAACTTATATCAATCCCTATCTCTATCTAATTTCCACCAGGGAATGTTTTTTAACCTAGCTCCATCCCCGCTCCAAAATGGAGAACGGAGATTCCGAGGAGAATCGGAGATTCAAACCTTGACAAGAGAAAAATTAGCTAAGCATTTCCCCTCCACCCCGGTGAGAAATAGACATGTGTACAGTGTTCTTGGTAATATTGTTGAAAATAACATATCTAAACTTGAAATCTTGGTGATGGGACTTCTAGGCTTCTAGCTCAATTGGTTGGGTAAATGATGGTTGCTAGTCCTTGTCTGGTAGCTAGTCCTTGTCCTGAGGATATAAAGTCAAGTGGGGGCTCAGATTCTGGTATTGGGCAATTCATGCATTTAAATTGTGCCAAAAACTTCTCTGCCCCTTTTTTTAATCTCTTTTTTTTCTTTCAATTCATAAATCCAAAATTCAACCAGAGCATAATGTTTGGTACCGCTTATATTTTCATTTTTTTTTATTTCATTAGATAATATTCAAATCTAGCTAGTTGCTGAAAAAATTCAAAATTTATTCAAACAAACAAGGTTCGGCTATTAAATAGGGTATGCAAAATACTAGCTAGCAACCAAACATGTATTTATGTGAGAATTGCGAATGCCGTGTCCTAATTTCAATCAAGCATATATATTGTAGGAACCAGCAGCCCTGATATTGCCCATTAAACGGGTATCGTCCTCTTAGCCCCAAAATGCGGTTGAAGGTGAAGTTTTACACACGACGTGGTCATGAGTCTTGTGACACAAAGCCCGTAACTTGAGGCTAATTATGTTTATTATATCTAGGTGTTTGAGCTACTTTGTTCATTTTTCGTAATTTTATGTTCTTGAAATTAATAACTAGGATTAACCTCTAGTATGCCACTAACTTAAGTTCCTAGCTAACCTTAAAAAAAAAAAAAAAACACTTAACTAAAATAATTCGTAATTAACATCAAATATTTTCGGTAACTAACCAAAATAATTCGAAACAATTGAATTAATGCGTAACTAATCATACTATAAAAAATACTACATAACGCGTAAACTGCATAGGTTCGTAAATAACCACAAATATGTGTAATTTCATTTTCTTACGATCCACAATCATTTCTTAGTTAGCACATACATCATAAATGTAGGTAACGATTTTTTTCCTGTTCGATTGTGACTTTGTTTCATGAACTGGACCATCAAAATTCATAATAACCACATAATAAAGCAAATACAGGTGCGATGTAAAGCAAATACAGGTGCGATGTCATTAAGTGCCTGCAACTAATTTAAACATGCCATTGAATGCAGAGGTGGCTCTACATGTGTATCACTTGAGCAGTAGATCTCAAGCCATTATATCAGTTCACATGTCAATTCAATTATAAATTCGATTATAATATTTTTCCAGCTCTAACTTTTTTGGGCCACTTAGTTAAAAATCCAAAACATTTGACATTTTTAAAGAAAAATACAATGAACTTTTGCAATTGAACATAAAGACAAAAGAAAATTAGTATAATTTCACTTATTTTAAAAAGTTCTAATTTCGTACAAAAAATTAAAAAATAGGAAAAATTAGTTATAAATGCATTATATTTGCCTTTGTTAACCGGAGGATTTTCAAGAAAAATTTGCCTTTGTTAACCGGAGGATTTTCCCATGGAAAGAAGTGTAAACTGGAATTTTGATTAGCAATCTAATCAGATCATTGGGAAAGATTCCATGGTTTTCCCAATGATCCTCCAACAATGCTTGTACTACATCCTCCACTGGGCCACCTTCGATGTCGACGACGGGCACAAAGATTCCATGGGTTTCCCATTGATCTGGTTAGAATC
Source organism: Vaccinium darrowii (assembly GCA_020921065.1). NCBI lineage: Eukaryota > Viridiplantae > Streptophyta > Magnoliopsida > Ericales > Ericaceae > Vaccinium > Vaccinium darrowii. The sequence continues at coordinate 11,709,350 of CM037157.1, forward strand.
GTTAGATTGCTAATCAAAATTCCAGTTTACACTTCTTTCCATGGGAAAATTCTCCGTTCAACGAAGGCAAATTCAATGGAATTTTGGAGGAGGTCCAACCAGCCATGGTCGTACTGTCAACGAGATTAACGAGATTAGTATAGAAGTTGCTTCACGCAGAACTTTTTTTTTTTTTTTTGCCTTACCCCAAAATCCCTTCCAAAACGGATGTCTTTATTTTACATGTCAAAATACCCTTGTCCTTCCTTTAAAAAAGGTACTCCCTCCGTCCCTTTTTAAATGCGTACCTTGGGAATACAAGCAATTTCAAACCCCTAAAAAACATATTTCCCTATATAATTTTTTAATTTTCTTTATACCAAATGAGCACTTTAATTTGGTGCAAAAAAAATTTAAAAATATTATACGAAAGTACATTTTTTAATGTCCATAAAAATACACGTTTTCCAAAGTACTCACTTAAAAAAGGGACGGAGGAAGTAAAATGTGCATTTATGACTGATTTTCCCAACTACTTTGTTTCCGGAATATTGATGTCAATGTAGTATCTATTTTCGGACTCTAAAAAGAGGCCTCATTTTTTCTTTATGTCTGAGGGTAAAGCCTAAAAAAAAAATAGTTGGACAAAAATTCTAAAACCACCCCTGATTAAAGGCCACCCATGTGGACTATGTTTTGGGGGAAGGATCTTCTTTAGGCTTAGTTCTCCATTTGCTAAAATGGAGATTTGCTAAAATCAAGTGGGTGATTTATCTTGACATAATAAGTTCAATGGATTCCAATCTGATGTCGCAATCTTTAGTTTATTCAAAATAAATACACTCTGAAAGCCATTTTAGTTGGTATGTCTAATCAAAATAAATTCTGGTGTGGTCAACATTCTTGATAAGCTCTAAAAAATAAATGATTCAGATCATCAAAGTGGATGTGAAAATATTTACAAACGAGCAAATTAGTAGGTGTCTTGGGTGTTGATTTCAGAGGCAGATTATGGAATCTGCATTCTGTAATTGTTTGGTGCGGATTCTAAAAATGTATTATGCCATTCATTGTGGCAGAATACATTTTCTTTTTTTTTTTTTTTGAACAGGAAAAAAAAAAAAAGCATAAGAAGCCATTTTCAAAACAAGCATAAGAAGCCACAATCTAAAATGAGGCTCCGGAGCTACTTTTGGATTTCATCCATGATTCTCCATTTTGATGTCTATTTTAACCTAAATAGACACTTTTCACCGTCCAAAATATATTATCTCATTTCAAAACTAAAAAGGTAATGAGTAGTTAATGAATTTCATCTTTTACCCTTTCATTTTGAAATTAGTAGGACTAAAAAAGTAAGAAAAGGTAATGGTTGAAGGGTAAATGTGCAATATTTGTTCTCCCTTATTTAGTTGAAAATTTCAAAAAGGACAATTAAATGGGGGCTAAGGGAGATTCATAATTTAACAAACAATAATTAGGGCATCATGGTCAAATGTACACCCCACAATTTAGTAATCTCATTATACTACCAAACACTTACAAGATGGTTCCTAATCTATTTTTCATACATTCACTAAACACTTTCATAGATTTTGATTATGAGTACTTTAGAATCTCATAATCTAGAATCAAAATCCAGAGTCTAGAATCAACCACAATAATCAGCACCAAACACCCAGTCCTTAGATTATCATGAATAAGAATATCAATGGGGCGAGGCAGGGCTGGTTTTGTCATACCCCAGCCCCGACCTGAAAATTTAGTCCCACCCTCACCCCCGCTCCGAATATGACAGGGTAATGGCTGGGTACTTCCAGCCCCGCTCGCATCAGATAACGGTTTTACCTACTCCTTTATTTTTATATATTAAGAAAATATATTTTAGACTTCAAAATTAGTGTGCACAAATAATAAAAATTCACAAAATAACTATTACAACTTAACCAACATCTACTATTTATAAAGAAAATGAAAAATAATTCATATATGACGTGATATTTTAATTGTAAGGATAAAAATAAATGCTTCTGCATAAGAAAATTTCGGGGTGGTTTCAGGGAGGGGTGATATCTACTCAAACTTGGTTGGATTTTTCAATTCTCCTCAAAATCCAACCCTATATCCGAAAAATTTAACAAATACCCGCTCCAATCAGGATGAGCAGGTGAAGCGGATTGAATTGCCACCTTTGTCATGAATCGGGGAGAGCAAGTTGTTTTTTTCCCCTTGTTGTATGCGTATTAATTGGATCACATGTCAAGCTTATCAGAGCGAGGATCTAGCCTGCCGGACGGGTCTAAAACTTAGGAGTATAAAAGAGGGAAGTAAAAAATGGTTGTGGCGGCAAATACGTAGACAAATACCTAATTTTAGAGGGGTATTACGGGCAATTTTAGATCATTAGGGATCAAATGTGTAGTACTCCCTCCCATCCCTGAGATGTCAATAGGTGGACCCTTTAAGATAGGAAATGGAAATTCTATTTCTTTTTCTTTCTCAGTATCCACACCTGAAAAACACTAATAAGAATAGTGGGGCCCCCTTGGTTGTACCTTAATTATTCCAATGGTCTACTTTACAAAGAATAATGTATAGATCATTCTTATAAAAAATCAAGTTGAGTGGATATCGGTAATACAATAAGAATGAGGAACTTACTGATATCTGATCCCTGTTGAGTTTATGACCGTCAATTATTTTCAAGACACACAAGAAATTACTGATATCCGATCAACTTGATTTTGATTTTTTGGTCTTCTTTTTAATTTGAAAGTCTTAAACCTTTTAGAGTCTTCTTATTTTGATTGTCCATTTTCGGCAATTTTTTTGTTTTTTCCTAAATCAACAAACATTGCATGAAGTTTTTAAAAGTGGTTGAAAATAATAAGATTAGAAACAAAGATAATTTTTTCACGATGTCCGAAAGAGTAAATATGGGCAACAAAGCAGGACCAAGTGAGTAATTTCTTTGAATTCCATTAGAGAGTCATTTCTTCAAATTCATAAATTTTGGGGGCCTAAAGTGACCACCTCGAGGTTTAGCTCGGGACCGGCTATAATATCCCCATTGATATTGAAGTTTCAAATAATTTGTGAGAAGTGCTTAATTTTCCTCCCAATTTGGACACTCTCTTTCTCCTTTCCCTACAGTTCACATGGTTCAAGTGTGGGGGATTATCAGTTGGGCTCAGCTGGGCCCACGTCCTTGGGGATGCATTTGCAGCTTCAGCATTCATCAATATGTGGGGCCACATCATGGCAGGTCAGTTGCCACCTCAGCCTCTCAAAATGCCCAACACTGGAAAATGCCAATTCCCACCAAATTCAAATGCCGAGAAACCATTTTCCCTCAAACGGGTTGACCCTGTTGGTGACTATTGGCTTGTTGCCAATTCTTGTCAAATGGGAACACTTTCCTTGCATTTCACTGCCAAAAAACTTGACCATATAGTCTCAAAAGCCTGTGGCCTAAACCAAATTGCCAAGCACAAATATTTTCATTTCCTTGCCGCGTTGGTGTGGAAATCGCTAGCGAAAATAAGGGGAGAATCCGAACCGAGGGTTGTGACAATATGCAATAGCGATCCTCGCAACCAGGGAAATGAAGTCTCAAGGAATGGTCAGGTGATTGGCACAGTGGAAGCAGATTTCGAGATTGCGAAAGCCGATTTACTGGAGTTGGCCAAGTTGATCGCGGAAAAAACAGTGGATGAAAGAAGTTTGATCGACGAATGGGTGGAGAGAGAGAATGGAATATCGGACTTTATTTTATATGGATCCAACTTAACGTTCGTGAATTTGGAAGAGGTGGAGATTTATGGGTTGCAGATAAAAGGGCAAAAACCTGTTTTCGCGAATTATAGCGCTGGTGGTATTGGCGATGAAGGGGTGGTTCTGGTGGTTCCGGCTCCGGAAAATGGCAGAGGCGGCGATTGTGGCGATGGAAGGGTGGTGACAGCGATCTTGCCGAAAGATCAAAGTTTGCAATTGAAGAATGAACTTAGAAACGACTGGGGTGTTTTTTGAAGTTGAAATGGCGGCACCATCAATCCAAAATGTTTGTGGATGTGACATTGGGGATGGTAGTTGTGTTGATATTGTATGATTGAAATCAGAGTAGGTGTGGTTTTCAAGAGTGCAATAAGATCAAGACTGTATCAATGTGGATTCTAGCATGTGTCATAAGAACATACTTGTATTTATGGGCGAATATAAGGATTATTGGGCCGGATCTGACATGAACTCGCTCCGTCCCATTTAAAGCGTCAATTATAAGAATACGTGTATTTTCCGATACCCCCAAAATATATTTCTTCATTTTTTTTTTAAACCATTGAACACTTTAATTTGATACCCCAAAAAAAAAAAAAAATTTCTATGAAAAAATATTTTTTAACGTCCAAAAAATGTACATTTCTCAAATAAAACCTTAGAAAGGGACTTAAATGATTTGACCATTTTATTTTCCACCTCTTTTGCGGAATTCTTTGATCTGCCATTGTTGTCATTTCTAGTAAACACACTGTAAGAAGATCTGCTTTCCAGATGAACTCCATTGTTAAAAAAACATAAAGAAAGAAAAATGGTACTAGCCCTATTGCTCATCGGATGTGCCAATTAGTTGGAGAAATATATGGGAGACAAGCAACAGACTTATCGCGACGATTGGAAAACAGAAGAAGAGAGCAGGTTTGACTCTTGTTGGTCAGCGAAAAAACTCTTAGGTTTTGTCTGTTTCGAAGTAAAATGTTTTCGGCAAAACAATTTACCCATTTTCTCAAATGTCTTCCGTGTAAAAATATTTTCCATCATATGATGAGCACAATTGTTTTTCTCTCAAAACTTCCGTAAGTCATTTTTGAAAGGACGAGCCCGTCCTTCCCTCATGACGTCCCTGCCAAGTCACGCCCCATGGGATTCATATGAGACAAAAGGCCTGTATATACAAAATCTCTTGCCCTCTCTTTCTATGTCCACACACACACACATATATATTTGGGCATGCCTATGTGTTCGTATCTATTCGTGAATTATGGCTATATTTATATAAAGGGTTAATAATCTACTTGCCCCTTAAACTATTCAATTTTTAGTTGAATCCCCCTCCAATTACCAATTGAATTTACTTGCCCCTTCAACTACGTAAACGTTAGTTAATTGGTCAAATCCCTCACTTTCCATCCAATTAATGGATGGAAAACTTAACAAAAACCCCAAGTGGTGTTTTTGAAGGGCATTTACGTCTTTCACCTAACAATATATGTGCATATGTATGTGATCCCATCTTCTTCCCCAAAAATCAGTCCCCATTTTCTCACTTCTGCATTTACGTCTCTCACGAAGTTTGTTGAGCACAATCCAACTGCTACGACAGTCATTCTCTCGGGGCTCTCCGAGGAAAATACAAGAAGTCTGCAAAAACTATTAAAGGGGAAGGCTTAAACTGATAGGTTCACAAACAGAGACCAACAAAGTGGAGCACTTTTTGAGTAATAAAAAATAAAAAATATATACAACCTGGAGTACATATATATAATAATAAAAAAAATCGTTCATTTTTTTAGTGGATTCCCTTGGAGCTATTATTAATATAAAAAAAATCGTAAACCGAACTATTATATATACAAAGTGGATTCCTTTGGAGCTCTCAATTGTTTGCTTAAAAATCCATTTTAATCTTCATTAATCGTCTCGATTTTCTACCACTCGATTGTGTCAAACTCAATAGGAAAAAGAAAAAAAAAACTTACATTTCGGTTTTGATTCCTTTGGAGCTCTCAAGATCCATGCCACTCCCCACAATTCAGAGTCGCCAATCCAGTCTCTCTTTGATCGATTCTTTGAAGCTCTCAAGATCAATTCCTTTGATCTCTCAGCCTCTCTTTGATCGACTAGTTTGAGGAATTGAATTTGGGGTTGCTAATTTACCCCCAAATACACGATTTAGTGGGTGTGGGAGGAAAAGTCTATTTTACCCTTTAGTTGGTAGCAAATTAAGATGGTTAGGATTTTTTCCTACTTTTTCCGTTAATTTGGATGGATTTGACCAATTAACTAACATTTATATAGTTGAAGGGGCAAGTAAATTCAATTGGTAATTGAAGGGGGAATTAACTAAAAATGAAATAGTTTAAGGGGTAAGTAGATTATTAACCCTAATATAAAAAAGCAGCTTAAGTTAAATTGAAATTTCTTTCCAAAAGGTATGAAATCTCTTTCGACAGAAATAATTTTTAAAAATGAGAAAATCATCATTTTCTGAAAAAATTATTTTACAGGGACAATGTTTTACGTCGAAACAAACGGAGTCTTACAACAACAAAAACTAGAGTTTACCCAATCCTTAACTGAAGAGTCCCGACATTAAAAGTCAAGGCGCGTGAAGCTAGCTTAAGACACCCAGTTACAAAAGAAAATGTCGAAAGTATCTACATAATCGAAACAGAGTCCAAATATTTACAGCAATATTCTCTGCTTACTTTACCTCTATTTACAGCAATCATATATTTACATCAAAGAATAAGCAAGCACACAACGCAGCACACACTTTCTTTTTTCTTTTACTTTTGTTCTTCTTCTTTTTTCTTTTTCCTTTTTTTTTTTTCTTTTTTTATGTATTCTTTCTATTTACAATATTCTCATTAGACCATTCTTTCCCACTGCTGTATCACCACCCACAAAGTAATATCAGCTCAAACCCCAACATAAGCAAATCCATCTACTAGCAATACTACAATAAATCCAGTTTTTCTTTTCTTTTTTCGTTTCCTTGAGTCCTATTTCGATTTCTTCTCCATTTGATTTTTGATTTGTTTTTTCCCAGTTGGAGGAAGCAAGAGCGCAAGACGAAGATTTGCGTACAAGCATGAGCTTTCATCGATGTCAGCTGTTCCGGAGAGAAGAAAGCCACTGTTCCATGTACTTCTTGCTCTCTGCGAAGCAAGGAAAAAACGCGACAAGGCAGTGATAAGTTCCATAAACAATGAGGCATAGAAAGAAAAAGAAAACAAAAACAAGAATCGTGATTTTGTTTCACTTATTTAAATGGATGGATGGATGGATGGACAAAAAATTAACCCAATCAGAGAAATACTTTCCGCATATCAGCAAGATAAAATCCAATAGTACAACGAATTCGTTCTCCTATCGTACAATCAATGAGAAAGAAACCAGAATAGAATCTTCAACCTAATAATCCACATAATTTCAAGAAGCATCGAGCAAATTAACCAGAAAAGATCAGCTAGATGCCTACACTAAATTCAAACCACAATCTACATGTTAGCTCCCTTAAGTGACTAATTATCCTAAAAATTTATGATGTTAGGAAGCTGGACTAAACAATGTATATCAAGTCATTCAATAGGGTCCCTCACTCACAACCCTCTCGCACGCTGAGAAGCAAATAATCATAGATAGAGAGAAACAGAATGCAAACTGCAAACTCTGATCAAATGCAAATGGAAGGGTTGGATCCCGAAACCTCTCTCAACTTGAGCTCTTGTAGTATATTAAGTTACCATTATCCTAAAAGTTTAAGCTGTTAAAAATGCCCAACAATTTACATAAGCTATTCAACATCTCCCCCTTCTTCCTAAATGGCCAACATCAGCAACACTGAAGAGAAGATTGTCCCACAAAAAAACAATAAAAAAAAGTATTAACGTGTAATTAAACCTTACAGGTTCAACCATAAAAGATAGTGACGTAACATACACAAAAGTCAATTTGTTTCGACTTCTAAAGTGGACCTCCAAGGGAACACTCTCTCATACCTCACATCTCATAACCAAGAACTTGAGTGGGAAAGGAAGGAAAGAGAGAGTAAAGAGAGGCAAAAAGATGCTGGAAAGAAATAAAGAACCAACTTTTACAAGCACCAAAGTAATCATCCAAGGTCCCAAAAGAAAAAGTGCAGTCTCACAAGGATTACAAGTAGGAGAAACCACATAAAAGGTTCATCAATTTGTGCCGATCCTTTCAACAAACGGCTTCAAAGCTGATTTTTGTCTAATCTGTTGAAAGTAGTTCTTTTGTAGCGTCTAATCAATATTTTGCTACTAATCTGGCAATTTTACCCTTGATCAGACATTGATTCGGACACAATGTGAGTGTTTTATGGTTTTGTCTTGGGGAGTTATTTTGGTTTTTCGGTAGCGGATTGTTTATTAGCTGTTTATCTTCTCACGCAAACCAAAGAGAATCACATTTGGATCACTAATTGAATGGATGGAAAAGGAAACGTTCTAGTTGCTATTGGCCTCTACTCCTTTGGTTGGAAGTTTCTCAATGTACAGCTTAGAAACAGAGTCATCTTAATATCCTGTGTAAAGTGGATAAGAAAATCAAAGTCCTCTTCTCTTAGAAGATGAGAAGAGGACATAAAAAAACTTTTCTAAAAAGAACAAGTACCTAAAATATCATTTGTCTAACATTATGCCAGCTAATTATTAAGGAACCTCAAGCTGCTAAAGGAGAATGGAAGCCCATCATATGTTGGCATCATGAGGTAAGCATCATTGCTAAGTTAAGTTTATCACTGAACATGACCAACACATTATGTAAGCAACTCAAGCAACAGAGATTGGAATACAAAGGACCTTCACTATGTAGCACCTACATGGACATGACAATGACACTCCGACACATAATTTTTAAAAGTTGGAGGACACGACACCTTGGGGGACACGCTTTAAAGAATATTTATTTTATGTATGCTACTATATTTAAAGAAAGAAGCATGGTAATGTGCACATAAATCAAAATGATTCTTGGGTCTGCCCTCTCTGATGCCTTTTGGCTTTGATTTGAGGGCATGATTCCGCAGCAAATGCGACGGTATAGGGGGATCACTGTTTCAGTGGTATTCTGTGAGCAGCCACTTTGTGCATTTATTGCCAAAGGTTAGGTCTGTCTCCAATCCATCTGTTTCAGTGGTATTCTGGGAGCAGCCACTTTGTGCATTTATTGCCAAAGGTTAGGTCTGTCTCCTATCCTTCCCCCGCCCATACCCCCAATTATTGGGGACTAAATGGGTTATGTTATTGTTGTTGTTGTTATTGTTGTGTACTATATGAGCTTAAAATAAAAAATAAGGCTCTAATTGTAGGTATGTTACACCATATGTACCTTAAATCATATATTGAAAAATATTTCAACAAAAAGCGTTTCATTGTTTATGTGTCTTCATAATCAATAAATCATCATCCGCCACATAAAAAATAAGACTTCGCCAAGAATCTAATATTGTGGTTAACAACCCCGGCTGGTTTTCGAGTGTCTTGAGAGGCACCGTAGCATTTTTTTGAGTGTCCCCACATGTCCAAAAAAAAAAAAACTGGGAAAAATATTGGATACCTTGGATTTCAGTGTCTGACACGTGCCCGGAGAGTGTCGATCTCCGACAAGTGTCAGATACTGGTACGTGACCTACGACAAAGTGCCCGTGCTACATAGGACATTAGTATGACTATTAAAACAGAAACTGGGATTACGACTGAAGATCTCTTTCTAACTGAAATCACAATCTATTTATGGAATTGTTACCTTAGCTGTCCCTTAACCAGTTACAGTTCACACGCCCACACAGGCAATATACATAGATGCACAATTCAATGAAGTTTTACCGTGCCAAGCATCCTCCTAAAGTTTGTTATCGCTGGAAATGACCATCACATTATACAGAACTCAAACATTAGGTATTGACTCGCATAGAAACTCAAATACAAACGTATATTCTATGTGCGGACATCATAGCACAATATGACTTATCTTCGGTGGTTATCTATTATATACGCAAAAAGACAAATGGGGATTACAACTGAAGATGCTTTTCTGTTTAAAATTACAGAATTTCTTTTGAATTCTTCCCTTCAGTCACGTGAGTTAGCATCACAGAGGGTTTCCCCTCAGAAAAGGTTAGCATTCAGCAGGGACACCAAAAATTCCCCGCCAAGGCCTTCTATGCTTTAGAAACCAACAAATGGGTCTTGGACACTTCGAATGCAAAATATGAGTTTTGGACAGTAGAATGTAATTTTGATGCGTCCAGATTAATCCATTTTTCTCTTCTGAAACAGGTTGTATACAATCAACACCAATAAGACAAAACAAAACTTTACTAAATCGAGTTGCAGATTCTTAGAGAAGTTGTACTACTCACAATTTGAACCTATAACTGCTACTTTAGCATGTTGTCTTCAAATCTGCACTCAAATTTGTCACCGGCGTAAAGGTTACAGCTTACGAGCCATGATATGTGGGGAAACAAACCAAACACATACAAAATAGCACAGAGAAGAATCAAGCAAACACCAACAAAACACGACGAAAAGATTTGTGTGGTTCGTAAAGAATGCCTACGTTTACTACACACACCAGTTTTCACTCCTCACAATGTTCTGAATCAGAAATTAGAGATGCAAAGAGGCATATGCGACTAGAAAATTATATAAAGCTAAGGTTTTGCAATAACCAAAATTACCCAATGAAAATTATTTGTGCTGCATTTGATTATATACCAAAAGTTTTCTCTAGCTAGAATTCAACCTCCCTGATAAGCTTATTTGCAATAAAACCAACACTACCACCTAAGGGGCAGATCTTGAGACTAATCTTATATCCTAAGTCCTAACCAAAGGGAAAGATCTTGAGACTAATCTCGATCCTAATAGTTCACCATAAATTACCTTTCACATAAGAAATGGCTCCATCGATCACAACAATCTTAAAGTTCTTGACTTTCTAATCAGTTATGAAAGCAAATCCTGGATTCAACAAAAAGTGATTTTGACAATCCTAAAAAGGGTATGGTAGCAACATAATGCACACAAGCAGTGGAATTTCACCTCACAACCAGAAATGGAATATCAAGTGACACCAACAAATAATAAAAAGAGCAATCAAGACTGTACAAACACAAGCACAAAATTAAGAAAGAGACTCTTACCAGCAGCATACATATCTGGGACAGTTCCAATGGTGTCAAGAAACTTGTCCTTAAAATTTTCCTCCTTACGCATGCGCCCACGACCATAGCAAGGTACCAACACAGCAAAACTATCATCTGGATCTTCATCACTCTGAAAACCATCGCCATGGGGCTCCAACCATCCAATTGACCAATCCGAGTCATCGGATTCAGACCCAGAAACACAACCACCATCTGATGGTACAACCACAACATCGTGTTCTTTGTCAATTTTTCTTTCTTTCCGGCTTGGCCATTTTCGTTTAACCCTTCTAGACGAGGAGCTTATATTGCTTCCATTAACCAAACGAATTTTCAAGGTATCCAATTCCCACAAACCAGCATCAGGTAAGGAATTTAGAGAAGACCCATTAGAGATTTTAGGCTCTTGCTGCTTTCCGCCCCACATCCACCGAGAGAGACGTGTGAATGCCACGGCCATATTTATATTCACAAACCGCTGCACTCACGACAGACCTCAAAGGGATTGTGGATTCACAAAAAAATTGCGAAGAGACAAATTTGAAGGTTCTTATGGCCCTGAATCGGAAGCTCGGGCCGGAGATTCAATGGGAAGTTTCTGCCTGCTGTGGGAATCACTAGAAATTAGAGAAGTGGTCCATTGAATGAAGACATACAAAAACAAATAGAGATTCAAGATCTTGGCAATTGGAAGACTTGTTCTTGGCAATCAGACGGCCACATAGCATATTTTTTGGGGGGCAAAAAAAGAAGTGCAATCAACGCCCCAAACGAACCCAAATTTGGCCCACAAAAATTCTAGATTGTCTTAACTATATTTGCCATGAAAGGTACAACACGTATCCACCAAAAATAGATCTGAATTTTAAAAAGTAAATGGCGCAACAATTTGACTAAATACTTATAACTTACAAGCATGAAGTCCAGCTACAAATGTATAAATCATTGATTCGAGTTGATTTTACAGAACCCCACGATTTAAATCTCCAAAAAATACCAACTTTATCCCTAATATTCACCAATCCGATCGAAATTCAATTTCTTCACCTCCTCCACATATACATAAACATATCTAAGCCACCAAACAATCCAATATTGAAGAAGAAGAAGGAATAGAACTACTTCAACCGTTCTAATGCAGTTAAGAAAACCTCCAAGTTCTCTGTTAAAACTCCGAATATACTAGAAGATTCAAAGCAAGACAACATTCGATGGATACGTCGATGTAGTGCAGATAGATTTCGATACCTTTGAGCCAACAATATATCGATTGCGGTTTGTTATGGAATTCGAACCCTAGTTTGTCTTCTCGGTTAGAAGAAATCGGAAGAGAGAGAGAGAGGGAGAGAGGAGAGGGAGAGAGAGTTTCTTGTACGTTGGTACTGGTTTTTGTTTGTTCGATGAACCTTCTCTCACTCAATTATTTTAGGAGCAAACAGAATTTAAAAATGGAAAACATGGATAAACTATAGTAACATTTATGAAGCTCTTATGCCCTGCAAGTAAGGTGGATGGAAAAGCTAGAGTAGTACCCGACTTCTCTACAATTGGATCGTAAATGAATTTTTTTGGTTGAATTTTAGTCGTTCATCTCGACAATTAACGACTTAAATTCTAAAAAGATTTAAAGTATAAGTTCTATTTGGACCCCACTTCTCTACAATTGGATTGTAAATAAATTCTTTTAACTGCATCTTAATCGTTCATCTCGACAATTAATAATTCAAATTCTAAAAAGATTTCAAGAGGAGTGGTATTTTGGACGTCTCAGATTACACAAATTGTTTTTTGCAATCCAATATCAGAGTGCGAGGAAGTCTGATTAATTCCATATTTTCCAAGCCTATTCGTTTCTGATTTATTTAATTTATTATTTAAATTAAGATGTGAAATAAGTAAGACTTTTAGAGAGAAATAAGCAAATAAACAGATAATAAAAATATTGTCGAACGTGCGCTTCCGCTCGTACAGTTTCTCATTTAAAAGGAAATTATAGATAAAAATGCTTTAAATTAGTTAAAACATTCATCAAAAAAGTAATTTTATTTTTTGTTCAAAAAGTGATACGATTTATACGTATATAAAGTCCAAAGAATTTACACATACAAACAGTCAAAAGACTTATACGCGAAGTCACCTTGAATTATTTCATTAAAGTATATTATTTCTATTCAATTAAGTAATACAATTTCAAAGGAAGAACCAATAACATGGGACACATCAATAGCTTTCTATGTTTGTACAATGGGACGAAAACGAATCAGATTTTGTTCACATATAATAAATAAGTAGAGATGTCTCAACTAACAGACGTTATAACTCATTGAAAATGTAGTCTGTCGAACAATTCTTTCTTGTCATAACTTCAGTCTTTCAACGCGGTAATGATTCATTTGCAGCATATCACTGAAGTCAAAGCTTCTAATCTTTCGACGCGCTAATGATTCATTTACAGCCTATCACTGAAATCATCAGAAATACTTTTATTTCTCCTTTTCAAATATATTATTATTATTATTATTATTATTATTATTATTCAAAATTTTAATTTTTTTATTGGAGTAGGTAAAATCTGGTTACCCTACTGACTAGGCATAGCGCGTGCCTAGCAACTTCACCACGAGAGGGTGAATAGTTCGGCACCATATAGGGTACACGTGAGCCCTGTGCCGAGCTGGTTTGGCCATGAATAAGGCTAAAAAGATTGAATAAATTAAATATACCAGGATGTGCTAGCTCGATGTAGGTTACAAGGCAATGCCCCTGATATGGCCGAGCTAGCAGAGGTATGAGCAAAGCTTAAAATAGCATTCTGGGATACATAGGTTCAGCTCGGCGTGAGTAGCTGGGTTATGTACGAGTCATACCGAGCTACGTGGAAGCTCGGCACCGCCTCAGATAAGGCGGTGAGACATCCCAGAATATTCTACAGCGGTTCCTTAAAGCAAGGGATTGATAGGGGAAGTCCTAATGTGATTGGGAGTATACCCCATATAGGAAAGAGTCCCATATGGAAAGAAAGACCCCTGCTAGACGAGATCTAGTAGGATATGGAAACTGGCTGCAAATAGGAAAGTCCTGTCGGGAGATGGATTCCTGAAGCTAACAGGAAACCAAGGCATGAGATGCCTAAATCAAGCCTTCTTCACCTATAAATACAAGGCAATAACCATGGCAAAAGGTACGCTATGAAACCTATTTTCATACGCATTGTGATTTGAGCTTTCAAGTACGTGATACTAACTTAGGCATCGGAGGGCCTTTGCCAACGAGAGGCAAAGGTGCTCTAACCCTTTCTCTGTCTTGCAGATCTAGGGTTGATCCAAGGAAGCACGTGATCCAGCGTTACGTGGTTTTTACCCCGTACATTTATCATTATTTTTTAAAAAAATTTAAGATCTTTTTTTTTATTTTTAAATTAGTGTAAAAAAAATCAAAAACTTATATACGCGAAGTCACTTTGAATTGTTTCATTAAAGTATATTATTTCTATTCAATTAAGTTATACAATTTCAGAGGAAGAATCAATAACATGGGACACAGCAATAGCTTTCCATGCTTGTATAATGGGGCAAAAACGAATCAGATTTTGTTCACATATAATAAATAGGCAGAAATGTCTCAACCAATCGACGTTATAGCTCATTGAAAATGTAGTCCGTCGAACAATTCTTTCTTGTCAAAACTTCAATCTCTCAACACGGTAATGATTCATTTACAGCATATCACTGAAGTCAAGCTTCTAGTCTTCTGACGCGCTAATGATTCATTTACAGTCTATCACTGAAATCATCAGAAACACTTTTATATTTATTTTTCAAATATATTATTATTACCATTAATTTTTTTTATTATTAAAATTTACTAGTCTTTAATTTTTTTGAAATTGAAGATTTTTTTAAAATTTAAAATTAGTGTAAAAAAAATCAAAAAACTTATACGCGAAGTCACTTTGAACTATTTCATTAAAGTATATTATTTCTATTCAATAAAGTTATACAACTTAAAAAAAGAACCAATAATATGGGACAAAGCAATAGCTTCCCATGTTTGTACAAAGGGGAGAAAACGAATCAGCTTTTGTTCACACATATAATAAATAGATAGAGAGATGTCTCAACCAACCGACGTTACAGCTCATTGACAAATATAGTCCGTCGAACAATTCTTTTTTGTCAAAGCTTCAGTCTTTCAATACACTAACGATTCATTTACAACATAGCACTAAAATCAAAGCTTCCAGTTTTTCGACACACTAATGATTCATTTATAGTCTATCACTGAAATCATCATAAAGATTTTTATTTCTCTTTTTATATTTCAAAAAATTTATAGGCGAGGTCGCTTTGAATGATTTTATTAAAGTATATCATTTCTATTCGACAAAGTTATACAACTTCAGAGGAAAACCAATAATATGGGACATAGCAATAGCTTTCCATGTTTGTACAATGGGGCGAAAACAAATCAGATTTTGTTCACACATATAATAAATAGGTAGAGAGATGTCTCAACCAACCGACGTTACAGCTCATTGACAAGTGTAGTCCGTCGAACAATTCTTTCTTGCCAAAACTTCAATCTTTCAACACGCTAATGATTCATTTACAACATATCACCGAAGTCAAAGCTTCTGGTCTTTCAATGGGCTAATGATTCATTTATAGCATATCACTGGAGTCAAAGCTTCCAGTTTTCAACGCGCTAATGATTCATTTACAGCCTATTATTAAATCGTCTGAAAGATTTTTATTTTTATTTTTCAAATATATATATTATTATTATTATTAAAATTAATTATTATTATTATTAAAGTTAATTAGTGTAATGTTAGACCGGCTCAACTATTGATGTAACTTTTTTTCCACCAAAAAAAAAACAAAAAAACCTATTGATAGCTGTTGACATTAGGAGGGGATAACCGGCTATTGGAACACCAATTATATTGATCCTATTATAATAATAGTAATACTAAATCATTTATACATCCACAAAACGTGCCAATGACCTCTTTTTTGTTTTGTATATTAAAAAAATTCGATGTGTACGCACGCCTAGCGTACGCAATATGCAAGGACGGTGCATCTTAATCTTCCGTGCGTGTTTTCGATAGTCGAGATTTTAAAAAAAAAAAACTCTTCAGGTAAGAGTTAACTCTTGCATGGAAGAGTTTATTGTCAAAACTTCAGTCTTTCAACGCACTAATGATTCTTTTACAGCCTATCACTGAAATCATCAGAAATACTTGTATTTCTCCTTTTCAAATATATTATTATTATTATTATTATTATTATTATTATTATTATTATTAAAAAGTGTAATTTTTTATCATTAAATTTTTTTTAAAATTTAAGATCTTTTTTTATATTTTTAAATTAGTGTAAAAAAAAATCAAAAAACCTATACGCGAAGTCACTTTGAATTATTTCATTCAAGTATATTATTTCTATTCAATTAAGTTATACAATTGCAAAGGAAGAACCAATAACATGGGACACAGCAATAGCTTTCCATGTTTGTATAATGAGGAGAAAAAGAATCAGATTTTGTTCACATATAATAAATAGCTAGAAATGTCTCAACCAATCGACGTTATAGCTCATTGAAAATGTAATCCGTTGAACAATTCTTTCTTGTCAAAACTTTAGTCTCTCAACACAGTAATGATTCATTTACAGCATATCACTGAAGTCAAGCTTCTAGTTTTTTGACGCAGTAATGATTCATTTACAGCCTATCATTGAATCATTAGAAATACTTTTATTTATCTTTTTGAAATATATTATTATTATTAAAAAAAATTATTATTATTAAAATGTACTAGTCTATAATTTTTTTGAGATTTTTATTTTTTTTTATATTTTCAAATTAGTGTAAAAAAATTCAAAAAACTTATACGCAAAGTCACTTTGAATTATTTCATTAAAGTATATTATTTCTATTCAATAAAGTTATACGACTTCAAAAAAGAACCAATAAAATGGGACAGAGCAATAGATTTCCATGTTTGTACAAAGGGGAGAAAACGAATCAGCTTTTGTTCACACATCTAATAAATAGGTAGAGATGTCTCAACCAACCGACGTTACAACTCATTGACAAATATAGTCCGTCGAACAATTCTTTTTTGTCAAAGTTTCAATCTTTCAATACACTAACGATTCATTTACAACATATCACTAAAATCAAAGCTTCCAGTCTTTCAACGAGCTAATGATTCAATTATAGCCTCTCACTGAAATCATCAGAAAGATTTTTATTTCTCTTTTTTTATTGTTAAAATGTACAATCTTTAAATTTTCTAAAATTTAAGATTTATTTATTTATTTTTAAGCTAGTGTAAAAAAAAAATCAAAAAACTTATAGGCGAAGTCACTTTGAATGATTTTATTAAAGTATATTATTTCTATTCGATAAAGTTATACAACTTCAGAGGAAAACCAATAATATGGGACATAACAATAGCTGTCCATGTTTGTACAATGGGGCAAAAATGAATCAGATTTTGTTCACACATATAATAAATAGGTAGAGATGTCTCAACCAACCGACGTTACAGCTCATTGACAAGTGTAGTCCGTCGAATAATTCTTTCTTGTCAAAACTTCAGTCTTTCAACACGCTAATGATTCATTTATAGCATATCACCGAAGTCAAAGCTTCTGGTCTTTCAAAGCGCTAATGATTCATTTATAACATATCATTGGAGTCAAAGCTCCCAGTCTTTCAACGCGCTAATGATTCATTTACAGCCTATCACTGAAATCATCAGAAAGATTTTTATTTTTGTTTTTCAAATATATATTTTTATTATTATTAAAGTTAATTAGTGTAATGTTAGACCGGCTCAACTATTGATGCAACTTTTTTTCCACCAAAACAAAAAACAAAAAAACAAAAAAACCTATTGATAGTTGTTGACATTAGGAGGGGATAACTGGCTATTGGAACGTCAATTATATTGTGTCTATTATAATAGTAGTAATACTAAAGAATTTATATCTATTGTGTCTATTATAATAGTAGTAATACTAAAGAATTTATATATCCACAAAACGTGCCAATATTAAAAAATCCGATGTGTACGCACGCCAAGCGTACGTAATATGCACGGACGGTGCATCTTAATCTTCTGTGCGTGTTTTCAATAGTCGAGATTAAAAAAAAAACCTCTTCAGGTAAGAGTTAACTCTTGCATGGAAGAGTTTATTGTCAAAACTTCAGTCTTTCTACGCACTAATGATTCATTTACAGCATATGACTGAAGTCTTAAGTCAAAGCTTCCAGTCTTTCAACATGCTAATGATTCATCTACAACCTATCACCGAAATCATCAGAAAGATTTTTGTTTCTCTTTTTTCAAATAAGTTTTTATTATTAATTATTTTTGAAATTTTTATTATTAAAATGTACAGTCTTTATTTTTTTTGAAATTTAAGATCTTTTTTATATTTTTAAATTAGTGTAAAAAAATATAAACACTTATACGCGAAGTCACTTTGAATTATTTCATTAAAGTATATTATTTCTATTCAATAAAGTTTTAAGACTTAAAAAAATGAACCAATAATAATATGGGACAGAGCAATAACTTTCCATGTTTGTACAATGGGGCGAAAACAAATCAGATTTTGTTCACACATATAATAAATAGGTAGAGATGTCTCAACCAACCGACGTTACAACTCATTGACAAATGTAATTCGTTGAACAATTCTTTCTTGTCAAAGCTTTAGCCATTCAACGCACTAATGATTCATTTACAGCATATCACCGAAGTTAAAGCTTCTAGTCTTTCAACGCGCTAATGATTCATTTACAACTAATCACTAAAATCATCAGAAAGATTTTTATTTCTCCTTTTCAAATATATTTTTTATTATTAAAAAAATATAAATTGTTTATCATTAAAGTTAACCAGTTTAATGTTAGACCGGCTCAACTTTTGATATAACTTTTTCCCCCCAAAAAAAAACCTATTGGTAACTGTTGACATTAGGAGGGGATAACTTGCTATTGGAACATTATCCTTGCACATATCATTTTTGTTAATTATATTGGGCCTATTATAATAGTAGTATTACACTATTACTAAAGAATTTATATATCCACAAAACGTGCGAATGACCTCATTTTTTGTTCGGCTTATATATTAAAAAAAATTCGATGTGCACGCACGCTAGGTGTAGTAATATGCATGGACGGTGCATCTTGATCGTCCGTGCGCGTTTTCGACAGTTTGGATTTTAAAAAAAAACTCTTCCAGGTAAGAGTTAACTCTTGCATGGAAGAGTTTATTTAAACTCCGGACCGTCAATTCCTGAAATAGACGGTCCAGACATGTTTGCGTGCGCGTACGCACGTGTGTACTTACGCGTAGCCGGGGTTGTATATATTATATTTCGGGTCTCATAATCTTACGCAACCTACGATAGTACGATGCATCCTCCTCCAGGGGTATACTTCCCCAAACTAGCACGCGGCAGCTTTTCTTGAAATTTGACAAAGACAATTTGGAGATGATCTGCCCCATATGGAGTAGCATATTTTACTAGTAATAATTTACCGCGTGTTCATTGAATTTGTCTTTGTGTGCATTATAGAAAAAAAGAACGTTTTTGCACTAATGTAGTCCACAAAGGTTTGCCAGGTGAGACTTGTCAATTTTGCTCTCACCAAGACCATCAATCCAACAAACAGTACTCTAGACTTCCACACGTGGGCCATATTTCGGGGGCCAAAAATAATAATCCGAACTATTCATCTTGTACTTCACGCAGAGAAGAACATCTACGTAGAAAAACAGTTTGATTGAATATTGATAGGGCGTATAAACGGATTATTGTTTTGCTTTGTAATGTGGACGGTCGTGAAAGAAGATAAACTTAAACCGTCCATTTTGTAAAACAAAACGTGATTTGTTCACGTGTCTATCAATATCCGATCAAACTAATTTTTTGCATGGACTTTTGTCTCTGCATGACGTATAAGATGAGCAGTTTGGATTATTATTTTGGATTTCAGGTGAGACCCACACATGAGAGTCTTGAAAGTTTTATTGGATTGGAGGTCTTGAGAGTAGCTGAATTGTGCTTTGGCTGGCACCCTGTAGTACCGTGGAATTTTTTCACCAAACTCATTTTTTCATTGTTCATGTACTTGTAATTATTACATTCGGCTAAGAATTCAGCTAGTAGTAGCAAAAACATGCTACTACTCTCAATCATAATTTAAGAAAGACCATTTCTTTTACACGAATTTAAACCCGAAGCGTATTTGCTCCCTGTTAGATCTCAAGTTTTAACCTTCCGGTTGCTATCAATTTTCTTGAAATTAGTTGTAAGCTCCATATGCCGATTGCCGAGCTTTCTCATAGTTGCTAATTTCACGTCAAAATGCACGTTTGCTTGTGTTCTATTTTACTGTCTCAATTGTACTGTCTTTAATGTTTGTATATGGGTACCTTGAAACAGGGAGTTTTTTTTTTTTTTTTATCTATCCTTAACTTTGTCAATTTAAAATTCTCTCTCCGTCGCAAAATTTTAGTCCACTTTCACCTTTTCTATTATTTTTTAATTATCCATATCTTTCAATTTATAATAATTTTTAAGATTTAAAAAAAAATTAAAAAACTAATTGAGATCTATGAAATAAGATTCATATATAAAGTCTTATATATACAAGATATAAACTTTTTTTTATCAAGTTAGAACAGTAACATAGACTAAAATTTTGGGATAGATGGAGTAAGTAAAAAGCTACAAATTGAAGTTTAAAATAATCTCTCTCTTTTTTCGTGTTAAATAATCTTAAAAAACAAATAATCAATTATTTATTATTCCTTGCAGATATTTTTCGTTAATAAATTGAACAAGTCAAATTACTCATCCACTTTTAATAAAAGGACCAGGCCACGTGTGTTTTGGTGGGTGTGGGGTGCAAGTAACTCTCAAATGACATAATTACTCATCCACTTTTTGATGAAAAAATATGCTTTGTTTTGAGGGATTAGGGTAGTTACGACATTTTCCCCACTTTTTTTTATTTCATTATTATAAGCAGGTCCAGGATTAGCTGTTGGTCAAATTTTAGATCCAATTTGAATTACAAAAATTAAAAAAACTTTCATTTTATTGTTGAACAAGAACCAAATTTGAAACTACTATTTTCAGTACGTGGAGGTATTCATAAGGGTAAAATTCACTGACACCCCTCTGTTTTACCGTAATCACACACAGAGTACCAATTTACTACTATCAGAAATCACACTGGAGACCCTTACGTTATCATTTTGTGTGACACTGGAGTCCAATTTTCCTTTGACCAGCCCAAAAGTGACGTCTTCATCTAAAACAAGGTTTGATATTCCATTTTGCAATTATAGGAGTATAGGATAAGTGTCCAATGCACGATGCCGGTACACAATCTTGGCATTTGCATCTTCCAATTTTATGATATTTAGAAACCTAAAAGCTCTCGTAGACATTGTAATTATTTGAAAAAGTAGAAGCTCACTTTAGCTAGACAACAAATTTGATAATTTTACATGGACGGAGTCCAATTTGATATCAAGTGTATTCTATAATTTACAGTTAATTAGCGGAGATCATTATATATACAACATACGATATGAGTTAGTTTCCAA
This sequence comes from Vaccinium darrowii, assembly GCA_020921065.1. Taxonomy (NCBI): domain Eukaryota; kingdom Viridiplantae; phylum Streptophyta; class Magnoliopsida; order Ericales; family Ericaceae; genus Vaccinium; species Vaccinium darrowii. Next base: position 11,730,928 of record CM037157.1, read on the forward strand.
TGCGTGTCATCGTACACAAGTATTACTTTTAGATGAGCATTACACTATCCTAGGAGTTATGTTTTGGAAGGATTGGTGATTAGACCCACAAGATCGTAGAAGGAGCTAGAGTTTTCAGTTTTGGAAGAAGGCAAAGAGAGAAGCAGTAGCAGAGAGTATATATGTATGACTTGTGATCTAGTAGGAGTACAAGAATTTTGATTAGCTTGAGAGTCCAAATTTTCTCTAGAAAACAAGTTGGATACAGTCACAGTTTCTATCCAACAATTTGAGCTTTTTTATAAAGTGTTATGCTCCCATAGTATATATCACATTATACTTTTTAGGTCATCCTTCATCTAAATTGTTGATCGGACTTAAATGAATAAATAGTTTAAGGATTTAAATTTGTTGAGAAATTCCTTGCATTTTCTTTCCTTCGCAAATCTTTTTTCGAATCGTACTCTTAAAAAACCTTATCAAATAAGCCAAAAAAAAAAAAAAAGAGGGAAGAAAAAAGACAAAAATAATAACACAGCCTAGAAGCCAATATTTAACCCATAGCCATTGTAATATGAAAACAACAAAAAAAATTAGGCCCAAGAAAATAAACACATAACTAGCAGGAGATCTAGAATGTGCACGGGGATGCATAGAATTTCTTCGGCCTAACAAGAAAATGAATAGACATCTGCAATGGATGTCAAAGAGTGAGGGACGCGATCTATGCAACTACATAAGTACAACACTACAACTTGAAATTGAGATATTAACATGTTAACGCGTAGCGTGAGACGCATGTTGTTAGCGTTATAAGAAAAGAATCAGTTCGCTAATACAGTTCTACTTCAACTAAAATCGATACCGAATCGATTTTATTTTTAAATTCCAATCGCGAACAAACTTCACCCATACTCCGAGAAAAACTAAACCAAAATCCAACTTTTTGATTGTACGGTTTTTTAATATTATTATTAATTTGCAACCCTAAACCTTGGAACTACTTAGAGGTTATGGGATCTGGGGTGGGTGCTATGCGGTAGGTGTTGTGCGCCGTGTTGTGTGGCAAAACTACGTCATTTTGCTTGATTTTTTGTGCACACTTCCAAAGCTTCCAAGGGCCTTGTTTGGAAGAAGAAAAAACCATTACAAAGTGCATAAACCCTAAACTTGAAGTGCCTAAACTCAAAATGCCTAAACCCTAAACCCAAAGTTCCTAAATCCAAGTGCCTAAACCCACTATACCCTACCCCAAAGAGCCTAAATCCCCTAAAATTGAACCCCAAAATTAAACCCTACACTTAACTCTTCAAACAGGGCCCTTGGATATACTAAAAAAATGAGCAAAACAACGTAGTTTTGTCGCACAATACCTACTGCACAGCGCCTTCCCGGATTCGAGGTTATGCCTAAGGACGGAGCCAGAATTAAATATCTAAGGGGATCAAGTTCTTAAAGATAGGGATTTGAGCTGGACCTTCTATCCACTTCTTCCCTTCAATCATTCAAAGCAAAAATAATGGTTTCTCTAATCCAGTAGCGACCAACATTACACATGGCAGATTACGTTTCGATAGGGATAACACAATTATCTGACATGTTGTGTATATATCACAAATACGTTTGTTTGGGCTTATCTAGTTTACTTCTTATGTTTAATTTATATCTGCAAGTTTTAGGTCTTTTAGAATTCACGGTGCCAGACTGTTTATGCATTGATTTGAATCTGTAACTCCTTGTGTGCTTGATTTCTTTGTCGTTGACTCGCACTATTGGTCGAATTTCATGTGTCGGTTTTGTTTTGCAGTTTTCAGTATGTGTTAAGAAGTTATGCTCATGTCTCTAGCTTCGTATCGTTGTATTTTGGATGGATTCAATTATAAGTGCTATTGGGTTATTGGGCTTTTTGACATGATATGAATTGCCATTTACTCTCTAGTCCGGTATCTCGGATTGGAGGTTTTTTGGTGTTTTGAAGTTTTTAAAAGATGTTTTTGCATGATCCGATCCATTCAATGTGTTCAAATGGTGTTTTCAAGGGTCTACGCGGGAAATCATCGTAAAAAAAAAAAAAATACCGGGAAGAGCTTGATCCATGAGGCCTTAACTTGCACTCTTTGATCAGGACTAGATGTGGAGAGTGCTCAAGATGATCTTCATTGATCAACTGATCAACGCAATAGCAACTGCTGAATCAGACTCAATCTCCATAGCTTCCATTATTTCGTTTTGGATGAGATTGACTTGCTTTTGTTTTCTACATTAAGTTGCACTGGTAAAATTTAGAATATCATTTTAATGTGCATGAAATTTTGTCGAGCCCAGCTCATAAAATCAATAAGCCTAAAAAATGTAGTGAATTAAAACTTGTTATGTTTTCACAAGGAGTGGATCCCAAATGCACTTTTAACATATCAGGCTCGAGTGGCTTCATTGATTCAACAACGTTACAACAAAAACACGTTTATTAAAATACATGGTTGAGTTTCAATTTACTGTTTAAAACAAATTGAACGTAAACATAATGTTTTAATTATCAAGATATCACACAAATGCATCACTAATTGAATGATGATATGTGAGAACTATTTCATAGGAAGATTTCCTGTCAAATATAATACTCAAATTATAGTTGTCATGCTAGTATATATATATATCACATTACAAAGATTGCAAAATTGAGTCAACTTCTCTCCACTTTTGAGCGAGAAGGTCAAACGAGAATTACTACTTTTGAGTCTCGATACACATGATCCCAATGATGGACGCAAGGATGCAGGAGAGGGCCACGACGCCCTTTAACTTTAGTGTAATCTCATATATTTCATAATTGTTTGTATTTATTTACAATTTATGTGTTGGTATTCTGGCCCTTAAAAATCCTGATAATTTTAAATAGCCTCTTCAATCTTGAATCTTTTATTACAATCCTTTCGACTCTAAATTTTTTTTCATTCATCCTTCTCTTTGTAAAATTTATGTGTCCACCTGTGCAGGAGTCTACAAACTCATGCGTCGGCTCACAATGAGAACTAAGTTATCATCCCGAGGACTAGAGAAGTCGATCCTACATGCATTCGCTCACAGAGAGGGACATGGAATATTGAACTATCACCTTGAAGGACTACAAATGAACTGAGACTATTCAAGGCTCGATTCGGTGAAGACTTGTTCGAATTCGATTCAGGTAATAAACGAATTGAACCTGAGCCTCAATTTAAGGCTTGTTTATAAACGAGCCAAACCTAAACTTAACATTATTTGACTCGATTAGGCTTGCGAACCTAAAGATACATTTGTATGTTTCATATGTATTTTATATAAACTTTTAGATATACATAATGAAAATTTGATAGATTTTTACAAGTATAAACTTTTATAAGTTAGGAGTATAAACTTAAATTTTAATATATTTCTATAATTTTATATATGTATAAATTTATTTATGTAAAAAAAAAAAATTATGTGAAGTTTTATACCTGCATGAGAGCTTCGATGTACAAGCCGGTCTAGTTTGCTTGGCCTAATTGCCTCAAACTCCAATTAAATCTTGAAATTTCAATGCTAAAGGGTGTTTTTTCAAAAATAATTCAAATTTGTCTTTATCTGATTTTTTTTTCATTTATTAGTTTTGCAATCGATTTTTTGCTCGACGAGAGGAATCTAAAATGTTGAAAATTATTATCAAAACTAACAAATGCAAAAATAAACCGGTTTGGTTTAGTTTGGTTTCTATGTCCACCGGTTTTGGTTCTCCATTTTCTGAAAAAAATTAATCCAGTTTGGTTTTGGTATCAATTTCCCCCATTTGAGACCAAACGGAACCGAACCGATTTAATAGTGAAAACATATTTGGTTTCACCACCGTCCATGCGTATGGGAAGAAGCAGAAGTTGGTAAACCCCAGCTACAACACAGACATGGGGTGTGCGCAGTGTGTTGTGCGGTGATTTTCAGCACCACGCCGGCATCGTCCCAGCGATCGAAAACGTCCACCACGTAGAGCTCGTTGGGTAGTGCAATTCTACCAAAAATCAACTTGATCGGATATCGTTAAGTCCCTCGTCAGAACAAAAATAACTTGAAAAAAAATGGATTTAATGGTTTTCATCCAGTGTTTCAAGTTATATGTGTTCCGATGAAAGACTTAACGATGTCCGATTGAGTTAATTTTTTGTAGAGTTGTAGTACTCGACGAGCTCTACACCGTGGGCATTTTTTACCGTCAGAACAATGCTGGTGTGGTGCCAAAAATTGCCGCACAACACCCCCTCTGTCTAGCTACACTAGCACGAGTCGCTTCACTTTCAACATCCTCCATCTCGAAAACCGGATCGCACAAAAAACGTCTCTTAAAACTCAAACCGAACAAAGCCGAATTCTTTTCCGCGTGAGAAGGGAGAAATATTGTGCTGAACGGGTATCACCTAACAGTATTTAGCGTGCATCCCAGACGTCCAAATATATTTTGGACTGTTCCAAATTTTAAAGAGAGAAATCAGTGTCATCCAAAAAGCCGGGATGCGAGCACGCCGGCGCCAAGTGGTGCGCTCGGCACCCAAAAATTTCTCGATTACACCCTTAAACCCTCCAAAAGTCGAATCCTACGCCCGCCGTCCATGGAGTCCATTCTGCTGAACCCTTCTTCGTCTTTTCTTCCCCTTTCATACGCTCCAAAGTACATTCTCACCAGAACTCAACCACTCCTACTCTCTCTCATCGCCCCAGAGACTAGACAGAGAGGACCGGCGGCGGTATCGTGCGCCATGGACAAGTCGGCAAAGAAGGAGGCGAAGCTGTGGGGAGGTCGGTTCGAAGAGAGCGTCACAGACGCCGTTGAGAGGTTTACGGAGTCTGTATCCTACGACAAGCAACTCTACAAGCATGATATCATGGGCAGCCGCGCCCACGCCTCTATGCTTGCTCACCAGGTCCATCTCTTGGATTTCGATTTTGCTCTCCTTTGGTTGCGGAGATAAGACTTGCGGAAAATTAGTACATTTTTGTTTAGAAAAAGATTGTTAGGTTGCCAAAAATTTGTACTGGCCGCAAAACGAGAACTTAGAAGACTACATTTTTGTCTAGAAAAATCCAAACGTTTTACGAAAACTGAAAAGAAATTGTTGATATCTAACTAGCTGCAAAAAGTTCGAATTTTTTTTGACAAACTGAATTTATTTTAAGTTCTCGTTTTACAGATCGGACAATCATTTCGGGACGAAGGTAGTAGAAGCTTTGGGGGACTTACTTGTGGCGATGATCTTTGATTAAGTGAGAGTCTTGGTTTTGGATTTGTGAAGATGAGTGAAAACAAGATAAAAGAAAACTAAAAACTTGTGCTAGGATGCAATGTACTATTGTTTTGTTGTTAAGATAATAAAGCAACAAGCTGTTGAAAGAGGAAGGTTGGTTTTCAATGCTAAGTTTGTTTACTGAGAAAATGAAGGAATATCTAAAGGGATATTTTGAGTTTTATGACTTAAAGCAATGCACGTTAGTTTTGATCGATCATTCGTTCTCTTCATACATTTACTTATGAACGTGGATGGACACAAGATTTTACCTTTCGGGAGCGAATGCATATGTTGCCAATTGTTGTGGTGACGGAGCTCCATAACTTAAACATATTTTTAACTGAAACATTCCAAGATGGAGTGTTTTTCCCCAAGATTTTGTAGTGGCAAACTTATATAGCCATAACTACTACAGCTACAACTATAACTATTACAGCTACAAAAAGGAGTATTTTAAAACTTTGTATTGGTGGTCGACTTCACCAACAGGGCAGAACCAAAAAGTATTGGTGGTGGGGTCAAATATTTGAATCTGATATGAATTTTGTGTGAAGTTATATTGAAAAAGACATGGGTTGAGCTCGGGCAAAAGTAGAGGGTTGATATCTAACAACTTTGTAGAAAATGAATCTATATAGAATTATTATTGAATGATCAAAGTAGAGATACGCAAAGCATAACTATATTTTATGGGCCAAGTGTACATTAACTGTCTAAAGACTCTACTTAACCAGCTAACACTTTCACCACAATTTGCATAACAACCTATGAAATTAATTCAGCTGTTACATTTAGTGGAGCATGTCATGGTTGTGAAACTTAATCTGATTTAAGAGTTGGATGTGAACCTTTAGCTGGAGATAAACCTTTATTTGAACCTTTAGCTGTAGGTACTGAACCTTGATCTGGTGATTACCCTGATATACTTTACACACCCTACAAACTGATGTCGGGAATCAACCAAAACGAGATTGGCTTTGAGGATCCAAAAGGCCTTAAAGAAAGTAGTCAGGTGGTTTGTGAAATAATAGCTCAAAGGGAACTTGGCATTTAACAGAAGAATAAGGCATTTAACAGAGAATAAGGGAGCCTATTTAACAGCTAGACTACAATGATTAGGGCCTCAAGCCAAAACTCAAGAGGTAAAGGCCTTGTTCGTTTGGTAGTTTTAGTTTAGTTTTGATGATGTCATCAGGTGTAATGAGTGGAGAGAGATAGAGAGAGAAATGAGGAAAATGATGATGTCATCAAAACTAAAACTAAACTAAAACTGGGAAACGAACAGGGCCAAAGAAGTTTGTTGTAACAAGCAATAATAGTTTCAATGAGATGGGCATGTCTGTACTTAGAGGTTGAAAGAGTACATTAACTAACTACTCAACTTAACCAACACTGTCACAACAACTTGCTCAACGACTAGTAGAGCTTGTCCCACATTGGTTAATTATAACCTCCAAAATTAGTACATGAGCCTGGGCAGCCTCGTCACTCATTGCCAATCCGGTATGAGTTGGATGCTTCAACATGGTTTCAGAGCTAGGTTTTCAGAGGCTTTTGGACTAGACTCTCTTGATTGATTGTCCCCCTTTTTCTTGCATTAAGCGCACCTTGTTTCATTATTCGTTGTTGTCCTTGTGATATGGATCATTTGTTTATTTCTCAATGTACGGGTCAGGGGTCGCATGTTCGGGGGTGTTAAAGCTTGTCCCACATTGGTTATTTATAACCTCCAAAACTAGTATATGAGATTGGACGGCCTCTCCACCCATTGCCAATCGGTTTTGAGGTAGATGCTTCAACAACAACTATCAATCTAATCCATCTGGCACACTTAGTGGGACATGTACTGGTAATGGAACTGAATCTGGTATAAGAGTCGAAGTTGAACCTTGAGCTGGAGATGAACCTTTAGCTGATCCTTGAACTGGTGATGTCTTCCTTTTCTTATGACAAAACTGACTGACACACAAGGAGTGATTTTTTGCTAACTTTTTTTTTTTTTTTATAAACTTAATAGAAATGGTGAACCTGATATACTTGACAAGTTATACTTTTAGTAAGGTTTTTTTGGGCAATTTCTAGTTTTTTAGGTTTGGTGTATAAAGTAGTAAAACATTTATTGCTTTTTAACACATACTTGTCATACCCTCCCTCCGCTCTTGTCCACTAAGCCCCACTGGGTCTGCCCCTGCTCAGGAACCTGTCCATAGAATTGTATTGTTTCTTTGTCGTTCTTGTATATCCGCTAGAAGGAAAGGTGAAGATTGATTGTTTATTTGGTTTTTACTGCTGAATTTTGTCAAGAATGCATATGGTATTGTTCTTATTTGTATTGAAACGCGTTATAATTAGCTGATTTGTTGGTCCTCTGTAGGGGTTGATGAGCGACAGTGATAGAGATAGTATATTACAAGGTCTGGACCAGATTGAAAAACAAATTGAAGCAGGGGAGTTTGTGTGGAGGACTGACAGAGAGGATGTGCACATGAACATTGAAGCTGCGCTTACAGATTTGATTGGTGAACCTGCAAAGAAACTTCATACGGCTCGGAGTCGAAATGATCAAGTTCTGACTGATTTTCGCTTGTGGTGTCGCGATGCTATTGATGCAATTCTTTTGTGTATTAAACGCCTTCAGGTTGTGTACTTGTTTTTTTTATTTGTCTTTGTTATTGGATAATTTAGATTGATCCATTTGCAAAAAGCAATTTTGATCGAACAATTTGTTAAGTATTGCAGCAGCTGAATACCATAAAAAAACTTAATAAAAACATTTTATACACTGTTCGCTCACATACGACCGATTAACTCTCGGCACTCTCTAATGCTTGGCACTGCACTTTCTGAAGTGCACCCGCATAGGTGCTCTCCCAAGCTGAGAATCATGGACAAGTCAAAGAAGGATATGTGTCCAAGTCCCACACATGTCAAACATTAACACTTCTCGGACACGTACTATATTCTTTTCATGGTGTCCGGAAATAAGAAATAAATCTCTTAATTTCGACACGTGCCTTGCTCTCTTGTTGCAACTTGGACATTTCTTAGGTGTCTATGACCAAAAAACTGGCATGTATTGAGACTTCTTAAAAACTTGCTAACATGTAATTACCAAAATTTTAAATTTTGACATCATTATCTGGTACAAATTCAGTTAAAAAAAAAAAAAATCTGGTACAAATTGGACATATTTAAATGTTTACCAAATTTTGTAGAGAAGTGACAAAGGTACATTGAACGAATATTAGGAAGAGAATTTACCATTTCCTAGATGTGTTATGCAAACAATTTCTTGAGTACCGTGTCCATCAAGATTCTTCATAACTTACCTTACATGTATTTTTAAGCATGGGACGTAAACTTATGGTGATAGATACATCGCTAAACATTGCTATATGCATCTCACCGGTGTGTCGGGGTTTAAGAGTATCGGAAGGCTTAAAAACCATTACATATTGGCCGATACAATATGTAACGACCGCTAATTAAAACCTTGCAGGCTGACAAAACAAATTGAAAATCCGTATTTATAGTTACGGAGGGGGAAGGAAATGAAGATGAGCATTTGCTTTCATAAGATTACTAAGGCCTTGTTCACTTAGTAGTTTTAGTTTAGTTTAGTTTTGGAGATACAGGTAATGAGTGGAGAGAGATAGAACGAGAAATGAAGGTAATTATTACAAAACTAAACTAAAACATGAAACTAACAAGGCCTAAGCTTTTTCATGATGGCATAAGTTACTTTCTAGTAGATGAATATCCTTTTATCCTTTTCTTCTTCTTTTTTTTTTTTTTTCCCTGTTTGCAACAAGTATGCTTATTTTGAATTTTCCCGCTCACTAGGGATCTTATGCTTTGTAATCTGCAGGTCTCACTTGTGACGTTGGCTGAGAAAAATGAAGGCCTGATAGTTCCTGGTTACACACATTTGCAGAGGGCACAACCTGTTCTACTGCAACATCTTCTCTTAGCATATGTTGAGCAGGTTCACATTGAGTTACTTATACACTATCTTAATCTGTGGTGATATGCTTTGTTTCCGCGATTGTATGTATGTTGGCTGTTTGCTCTGGAGCCTGGACATTATCTTTGCCATTATTCCATGTTTACGCATATGAGAACAATGGCAATCTTTTCTTTCGAACTTTGTACACAAAGTACACATGCTTTAGCGAGTATGAATGCCAAAAGGAACGCGAATATGGATTTATCTTGTATGTTTTCCACTTTTAACTACATGCATAGCTTTGTAGTTAATTGGATCATTAACTGCTTTCAGATCTTGATAACTTTAAATTATCAGATGGATCACTGATGATTAAGTTTATTATGTCGTTTACTTAGCTTTGAAGCTAAATAGATCAATAACTGCTTTCAGATCTTGAATCTTGCTAACTTTAAATTATCAGACCGGTCACTAATGATCCAGTTTTTTTTTTTTTATCCGAGCCACTGATGATTAAGTTGATTATTTTGATATTGTGACCACATCATAGGGTCTCCTTTGAATAGCACGTGCAGTGACAGTTAACGATGTAGAATACTGGTCCACCTTGACTCCCAACTTCCAACTCTTGTTGCATTAGGCCAAAAAAAACAAGTGTGTATCAGTTGTAAATATGTGTGTTAGTATCACAAGCACAATACCATTTTCTCTTTAGTCAGCATATGTTGTTTGGCTAGGAGAACATTACGATGATAATTGAAAGAATTGCCTGATACTTGAAAGAAGATATTTCTAATGGAACCAAGCAGAAGAAATGGATCCAAATAACCCACCCTACGTAAGTGGGACAAAGGCTTGTTGAGTATTTGTGATACAGTTTTTAAAAACAATAACCAAACCAAACCGAGCCTTTAAGTCTCAATAAATTGTTAGAAACAATAAAAGTTGTTATGGCTTCCTACTGGGAATTTGGTTGATTGCATGTTAGGTCCAACTTATTTGGATTGTCAGTCAATAATTTACTTTGGGTAAAACTTGATTGAATCCTCACGTTAAGTTGCTAAAGAAGTTTTGCTCTTTAATTTTCTGGTTAATTCTGTGATCTTAACTTTGGCAACAATGTTTCTCCTGTAGCTGGAACGTGATGCTGGTCGTTTACTAGATTGCAGAGTTAGGCTAAATTTCTGCCCTCTAGGTGCTTGTGCATTGGCAGGAACTGGGCTTCCCATTGATAGATTTATGACTTCTGATGCTTTGGGATTCACTGCTCCCTTAAGGAACAGGTACATAATGAAGCAATTTTAGCCCATTTACCTTGCTGAATTGGTAGCTTTAAAATCTTGCTTTTGTTCCAATTGAAGTTTTATTGACTTGGTGCACTACATTATGGAATTTCTAGACTGATCCATGGTCCATAAGGAGCCTATTGTTGATTCAATGTAATATTTCACATTGGTTATTTATTCTAGTATTAACATCTCTATACTTAATTGTTGGCAAATGTTCTCTTACGAGTCTTGAGCTCACCAGCATCATCTTTCAACGGGCTTTGGGATGTCCTCAGTGCTTCCTATGGGGGTGGAACTTGCATAAAGATAACCATGGTCCATTTCAACGAGTTCAACAAAAAAGGTCAACATTGATAGACAAATCGTCTCAGATCTCAAACTCCTCATACCTAATCTAACAACGAAAGGTTTCCCCATGATACAAGTCATAAACTACCCATATTTTTCGTTCTTATTTTAATAGTTCAGAAGTATATCAACAATGTGACAGCTGTGAACGGTGAACCTAGTCCATATTTCGACGATTGGCTGTTGGATATCAATTTCAGGTTGGGGTAGAGGGTGGGGTAATAGAGGAGAATTCTGGAGTTTTTCGTTGGATACATCTGGACACTAATATTTGTGGATTTTTTAAGTTTCTTTGAAATACAGTGCCCACCCTTATCTTACTAGAAGACATTGAACTAATTGTTTGCTTGTTGATCTGTGTTTCTTTATTCCAATTATGTTTTTTCATGACATAATAACGCCAGGAATTAAAGCTCCAAATCTCTAATTAGCATCTTGGAAACCACCTATATCATTCTTGAATTTTCTCTTGTTCATTGTATCAATTTCTTAATCTACGAAATTTACCACTATCATCGTGCCCATTAACTGTGCAGTAGCAAGGCATAATTGGAGCCCCAGCAGTCCAATATATTATTTGCTTCAATTCTGCCTCTGTATTTGTTTGCATTTTATTTCTTTTGGCTTCCTCTGATATTTGATGATCACTTTTGGAATAGCATCGATGCAGTTTCAGATCGGGATTTCGTCTTGGAGTTTCTTTCTGCTAATTCCATCACAGCTATTCATCTTTCGCGCATTGGCGAAGAATGGGTAATGTGGGCATCAGAAGAATTTGGATTTCTTACACCTAGTGATTCAGTTTCAACAGGAAGTAGTATAATGCCTCAGAAGAAAAATCCAGATCCAATGGAACTTGTTCGTGGGAAGTCTGCAAGAGTTGTTGGAGATCTAGTTTCCCTTCTTGTGCTGTGTAAAGGACTTCCTCATGCTTACAATCGTGATTTACAGGTACACTAGTTTTAAACGATGACAAGTGTGTTAACAACTGCTCATTGTAGGCAGGGGGTTTCAGTTGGATAACACTTTTATCCCAGATCTAATGTCTTTTCACCTAACATAATGTGCATGCATTCCTTTTTTATTTTTTATCATCATCAACCACTTGTCTTGTTTGGTGCTTTCACACGCCAGCTCACTATACTTAATATTTGATTTGATTTTTGTTGTCATTAAGGTCTCATTGATATGTTGTCTTAAGAGATTTGATGTTTGAGTTTTTTCAAGCAGGAAGACAAGGAACCTGTATTTGACAGTGTCAAAACGATCATAGGAATGTTGGAAGTTTCAGCAGAGTTTGCGCAGAACATAACCTTCAATCAAGAGAGAATAAGGAAGTCTTTGCCAGCAGGTTATCTTGATGCCACTACACTTGCAGATTATCTGGTGAAGAAGGTAAGTGATTGCCCATGGCTCACTAATTGTTTTTACCTTCCAGGAGTACTTAATGCCTTCTTCCCTCTATAACTGTACCGATCAGTTCATTGCCTCTGATTTTCCTGCATTAGAGAAGCAAAAACATAAAAACCATGTCTAATTATTTGCCGTGCTTTTTGGGTTGCAGGGAATCCCTTTCAGGACTTCTCACGATATAGTGGGAAGGGCTGTTGGGTTGTGCGTTTCTAAAAACTGCCAGCTTCAGGATCTCAGTCTTGATGAGTTGAGAAGTATTAATCCAGTGTTTGAAAAAGATGTTTATGAGTTTCTTGGAGTAGAAAATTCGATCAAAAAATTCTGCTCATACGGTTCCACAGGTGCAGAATGTGTTGCTAGTCAACTCGAGTACTGGATTTCTAAGCTTGACATCAACAGAGTTAAAGACTTGGCGGGGCAATAAAGAGGTTTTTACCCTTTGAAGGACTGGTTGCTATTAGGTGAAAATTAGATCCGGCAAAGTATTGGAATAGCAAAAGATACCAGAGAATATACCCTTAAAGAGAACTTTAAGCGTTACCCTTAAATGATCGGCTATGAAAGAGTTTGAGACACTAGAGCCTTGTCGTTTTTCTCCGTTTATTTTTTGTCCTCTTTTTTGTGAGCACATTTGTTTGTTTTCGTTGTAGGCTTTCACTGAGTTTTGGTTGGAACTAGAGCCAGTATCTGGAATAAAAGGAGTCTCGCCCCGTATCATGTCATTATATTATATCTTTCATCTTGTTTGTTTTCGCACATCTGAAAACTTTACGCAATCTTAAATCTGCTGTGGGAAAATGAGTTAAAGCATAAGAAAAGGGGATGAAGTGAAATTGGAACTACTCTAGTCCCCGGAGTCGTTTGCCAGGAAGAAAGAGCAGCTTTGATCGATGTTTCCGTAGTAGAGTAGTTCTTGGGGAACCACTGTGGACGAGACCCCCCCCAGCCTCGGCCTCGATTCTTTTGCATAGTCCAGGGGCCGGCCCTCATTTTGTTTTGTTTAGTGACTCAAAAGTAATGAATATGCAGAGCTTTTATCATCTTTATGGATACTCAACAATCAGTATAAGTTTCTGCTCAGTTTTACATGTCTTCAAGTTGTTTAATGGTGTACAATAGGGGAGCCTCTTTTGGTCTTGAAGAACCTGAAATTTCATTCAAAACAGCGACTAGTGTAAAAGAGACTAAATGGTTGGGTTCATATCATTGAGATACAGACTTCGCAAAGAAACTAGAGTGCATATCTTGAGTACAAAACAGTGGACTCATTGTTCGAACAAACCGCTGGGTACAGTCATCTTTAATGAATTAAGTTACAGCAGCACCTCATTCTGCTAATCCAACCAGAAAAAAACCTGATCAATGGAGGATTGACCAACCCTCATCACCGTAAGTCCATCGCTTCCGTTAGATATCAGCATCAAAATCCACTAAAAGAATACCAACTTAAAGGCCTCGGTTCTCTTTCTCATCTGTCATTCTTTGTCGCCGAGTTGGACTAGTTGGAGCTGGAGCACCACCACCCTCTTTATTTACAACAGAAACATCTGACTGCTCAGAATTCCTCTCTCTCAAAAGGTTATTTGAGGCAGCTGACCGCATCGCTCTAGGCAACTGTAGCGGGATTTCTGCCTCAGTGGCACTGCTCTCTGGTTTCTTCACAGCTTCAGTGCTTTCTGGAAGTAGAGTTGGGGCAGCTGTTGGAACGAGTTGAATCACGGATTTCCTCCATTTCTTTCTCTGGTTAGGTTTTGGCGCATTAGATTTTCCCTGTAGCCATCACCAAAATGGTTAGTGCACTGTAATGTAATATGAATGCTAAGGGGTTGAGAATCACCAAAATGGTTGAACGAGTTGAAGAATTTTTAAAACTGCTTAAAAGCTGATTCTGAAACATTGATTTTGATACTTTTGGATTCTGATTTCAGAATCAGCTTTTGTAGAATTTAGAGTTTTGACAAAACAATACCGCACTCTATTCATAGAGAAAACAGAAGATATTGTACCACGGTATTGCCTATGTCAGATAAAGGCTTCCTTCTTGGCTCATTCCCATCATTTGCCTCAACAGGCTTCTCGGCTAGTGCACTCTGAAGTAGCCTTGCACCTTCAGAAGCAAGATCTTGGCTGCCCTCCGTTTCATCATTGCAATCAGCCAGTTTTGAATGCGGCAAATAATCCAAGGCCTTGGTTAGAGTTGCTTCTCTATTGCTGCATTTAGAGGATACACAGTTGCAAGAGACCCCACAACTTCCTCCACCAGCTCGGCATTCACACCTCATTGTCTTGCACAATGAGCCTTTACTGCAGTTGCAACAAAGTCCAGGAGCAGTTTTCTGAGTTACAGATGTCATTCCCTCATCAGAAGCCTCGGTTTTCAAACTTCCAGAATCATTGAGTTCTATAGGGTCTGACAAGGATCCCATACGGCCATCAGTTTTAGAATTCCTTTTCTTGGCAAGCCGCTTTTCAGTAGCTTCCCACTCAGTGTCATCATCATCATAAGCTGCATCGAGGTCTGAATGTTCTGATTCAGAGGTGTCCATGTCCACCAATAACCGACTGTTATTACCTGGATTGGTAAAAACCATGGAGCCTCGCATCCCCTAGGATCAAGCAAAAACAAAAGGGTTATCAGCAATAAACTGAAACTACAACCAGTTATCACGTCGGGAGGGGGTAGATTGGGTATGAGCCCAACCTTGACACTAAATGCACAAGGTGGCTGGAACCAAAGATGCAAACCACCAACTTGTCCTAAATGTTAATAGGCTAAGCTTTTTACCACTGAACTAGTGGTCACCCCTTCTGACATACTAAATGATCTAACGGAACCCCAAACTACTTCTACTGTATATTGGAAATTGCAATGGCTCTTATGGCTGGTGGTTGTAGTTGTAGATGTACGTGTACAAGTAGCCGTGTGATACCTTTGGCCGTAAATCATAGACATGTGCTTCCCCGGAATTCAGGTCAGAATTCCCCGATCTTGCTGCATTGTCCATGGAATATTTCATCAAAGCTAATTTCTGTGACAAAATCAAATAGTAATCTTAGTAGCTTGAAATTTCAAAACACTAATGACTGTGGGCAGTGAACTAAGAGATTAAAGCGTGCACTAACATGCATCTTCTCCTGCTGAAGAAGCGCGGCCTTTTGCATTTCCAGTTGTCTAATCAAATTCACAATCTTTCCCTTCAATTCCCTTATTTCAGAATCTTTCTCCCTACAGTCCACTTCTTTACCCCGTAATTGGCACCTTCAGAAATCAGAGAATGGGGTTCAATGACAGAAAACCAAAAAAAAATTTCTTTTTTTGTGGGTTCCCTTCGTTGGCTAGGATGATAATTACCTGGACGAAGACACTAAGTTAAATAGAAAATTCATTATATTTTTTGCTTCAGCAAGAGACCGAACTTGGTTCCAACGTCCTCTGCCGCTAAAAGCCCGTTCACGCTCTTCTGCTTCTGACAAGTGTGATGCCATTGAAACAAGGGAGCTGGATGAAGTGGCAAGCATATTTTCCAGAGCGAAAATCCTTGAGTTTCTTGCACCAGGAGACATTGTCTGAGGGCCACTACTGCAATAGAAAAATTAAGACAAGGTGTTTATGCAATAATGTCCAAAAAATAATCTTGATGAGGAAGAAACAGAACCTCATAAGTTACACAGAATAGGAGATTGAAAAACTAGGTTTCTGACCTTAAATTTGTTTGCCTTAAGTTCTGTGCTTCTTCCTTCAGCTCTGCCACCTCCTTAGCCATTCTAGCTCTCCTGGAAACCAAAACCAAATTACCTCAATCGATTGCAACTGGAGTAGATTGAACTCACTTAGTGTTTCACAGATCAAAGTATTCTAAACCGCATCATCACTGAGAAGTCAGAGAATGTTACTACCACTTTGGTATTTTATGTGTAACATTAAAACAGATAAACATGAGTCAATCTAAGCAACCAAAAAGACAAAATGCATAATAATACGGGCTGACATTCAGTAGATCTGTCATTAGAAACAACTGTAGATTATCTAGATGATTTACGAGAAAAAAAGACTACAATGTGACTCACTCTTCCATTTGACGCTCATATTCTGAGCGTACTTCGTGCACCCGTACTGTGATTTCGAGTTCATGCTCAATTGTCTGCATCAGTGTCTTCTCAACACAGAGAGGTCATAATTAGAACAAACAATCATCAAATACGTGAGCACCAAATACATGAGCATCAACTTTAATTAAAAGCCACACCAAACCCATCAAGGGAACACCACCACAACATCTTATTAAATGTGGAGTAACTTGGACATGGAGGCAGTCACACAGAACTAAACACTGGTTTATTATAGATACCTGAATTCCAGGACCGTTGCTATTTCCAGCACCTAAGCAAACCACGAAAGATGTCAACAAACTATGCGTAGACCAACTCAAAGTAAAAATGGAACATGGAGCAAAAATATTCTAACCAGATGTCTCACGCGACGAAGCCTTTCGAGAATCTAATAGCTCTTTTAGCCGTTTTGTAGCCATAGAAGCTTCTTCTGTCTTCCGTTGCATAACCTGAAAAAAAAGCAGATTTTTTTTTTTTTTTTTTTTTAAGAAATAACATTTTGAACAAGAAAAAAAGCAGAATGTCGGCACTTACCATCTTTTGCCTCTGGTTCAAAGCAAGTAGCTTGTGCATCTCATACTCGGTCCTTCTTCCTTCTTTCTTAAGCTGTTGACAAATGAAACATATCCCAAAGAAAGTTGATACTGGAACAAATCCAGAAATTGAAACAAAACAAGCAGAATATAAACTATAAACAAACTAGATTAATACATTATCTTGGAAGAGATATATCTCCGAGCATTAAAGAAAACTTACAAAAGCACCTTAGTCAACCGATAGTCGAGAATAGTTTCTAATATCAATCCGATCCAACATAAACAATATTAAACTACTTTTGAATATCACATAAGACATCTACAAGTATAACTATACCTGAAGAACTTCTTTTTCTCGCGATGCTTTCCACAATCTGAATTGCTCAGACTCTTGCTTAATTTTTTGTTGCAATTGGACCTAAATAATGCACAGTGGAATCAAATACAAGTATATAGACAAAAGGCTTTCATGTACCAGCCTGAGATGAAATGGGTACCTTTTGTGACTTTATTCTCTGAATCTCATCCTGTAGTCGTTTTGCTGCCTCGTCGCTTTTTTGTTTCTGTCTTAAGAGTTGAGCTTGAGCATCTTGTTTCTTTTTTAGCACTGTAACCTGCAAAGTGATATTGTTATAGAGCAAGTAATACTAATAAGATGACTAAACAAAAAAGGAGGTCGACAAGAAATCACAATACCATAAAAAAAAATGTAATCATGATGAGATAAGCAAACAAATGAAGGTTCACCTGGGATTCAAGAACATTTAACTTCTGAAGATAATCCTCCTTCAGCTTTTGAGCACCTTCGCCAGAAGTAGATGAAATATTTTCAAGATTGTACCTCAGTTCCTCAATCTCTTTCTGTTAATTGACAAGATAAATAAGAAAACAATTAATAGATAATGGAGTAATAACAAATAACACATCCAGAACTAACCTGCAGAGCCCTTTTCTCATGCTCCAATTCATGAACCTTTTTCTCGTAATGTTGCTTAAGAATTGAGGGGTCAACACTTCCAACCCTCTTCATTTCAGCCTTCAGAAAAGAAAGAGGTATTAAAGCACATAAAATGATCACAGCATGAAGAAGAAAAACAAAGTAAACCGTATTAGATTATTCCAGCCCAAGAGGATGATATGGTCAGAGCTGCAGTCATAACTTAGTTGCAGCATTGGTTTACAACACAATATACACACCTTCATCATGTATACTTCCTAATCGCTTGATCCCCAAAGCAACAGAGAGTGACAGAGTTCAAGAAAACAAGCAAACACCCCATCCAGAATACAAACATATTCCAAGACTCACCCCACCTTAATTGAGTGCAGGAACTAATCTAGCTAGTGGAACCTCCGGAAATATATGGAGATGGTGTAGTTCACAAACTTGCACAATAATAGTTTCTAGGAAAAGAACTTATCCACTAGTAGACAAGGGAAATAATTCTAAGACTCCCCTATTTTACTCATACAATATTTATTTATTCATAAATAGTTAATTATGTATTTCTAGCAAATCACATCCATAAATTAAATTATAGTACTTCTCAACTACCTAGTGGAAGAATCCAAAGGACATATTAGTGCTATCGTTTTCGAAAACGCAAGCATTCCATTGGCATTCGGCGAGCTTTCATGAATTGAAATGGTTGCAAATCAAGAAGGAATATTCCACGAGACACGTGATGGGAAGAAATTATGCATGCTTGTGCTTCGGCTGGGGTCAGTATTCATTACATGTATCATCTATGGGCCAAGTAGTATTGATGCATAGGATTGTAGTAAGAAGCAATGTTTCACGGGTCAGCTGACCCCAGTGTGTATCACTGTAGTGGCACTCTGCATTTAGGAAAGACAATTAGGACCAGTAACAGTTAACGTTAACACTAACGTAAATTATGCATTTTTGAACTAACACAATCAAGTTAGGTAGCCTAATAAGGCTGATAGTTTTCCCTAATGCAGAGATACTAAAGTGTCTGTCAACTTTCTGCATTGCTGCAGTTGCATCTTGTTGCAAGGAGCAACATACTTCCACCAAAACATGGAACTGGAAGAAGCACAATAACCACTTGCGGATCTTGAAGTAAATAACTGAAAGACAGGGAGCTACCAAGATACAAGCAGGAGTTTTCAATTGAGAGAGAAAGCACCTACCTCCTTCTGTTCAAGTTTTTTGTCCAATTCCTTGAGCTCCATATCCAGTTTCTCCTGAAGAGAAGAATGTTCTAACTCTTTTACCTGGACTTCGGCCTCACCTGCATGTATAAGGCAGTGAGGTTACAATCCCCTTCAAAATAAGCTAAATATATGAGCGCGTGCGTGGGTGGCTGCGAGTGTGTTTTCTCAACAAAGACGAGGTGAGAAAAAGAATCCAGCAAAATCAGATATCTTCGACCAGAAATACCATCGATAGTATATAGCTTGACAGAAAGTGTGAGTTCTAATCTTGGGGCCCAATCAACCAGCAAAAGGCATTAAGAAGCAGGCATGATAAATAGCAATGGCTGTTCAAGTCAATGTCCCATGTAAAATAAGGGAAATTCATATGCTTTAAGACTTACCATTTATTTCAACATCTTTTGTACTAGACCCAGATGACAGCTCGTGAATATTTGTAGAATATGAATCTCTTGAGTGAAGCGCATCATCATCCAACTCAAGACAATCAACAACAAATTCACCATGTTTTGACTCTTTTAAACCATTCAAGCTTTGCAAGCGCAACAGTTCCCCTTCTAATTCTTGAATTTTTGATACATATGACTTCAGCAAATCAATATCCTGAAGGGAAAAAACAGGAGGTTCTGAAACTCAGTTCGTCTAAATTCATTATTAGAATATTGCAATCATATCTAAGGAAGTACAAGTACAAAAACAAAATATTAGAACAAACCTGATCTGAAGTAGAGTCAATCTCATCCCAAGATTTACCATTTCGAGCTGATTCAATTATCATTTTGAGTTTATCTTTTTCAACCTGTAGAAGCCAAGACATAATGCAATTTTATAGTGTCTTCAACAAAGTAAGACCAGTAAGGTTTAAAAGCTCATCAAACTACCTAAACAACCCAAATGAGACAAACCTGAGCATCAAGAGCACGTTGCGTGAGATGTTCACAAGCAATTCGGCGTTCTTGAAGCTCCCCTCTTAGCTCTACATTGCTTGCTTCAAGCAAAGAGATCTTGTGCTTCAGAATCTGGAAAACAGAACAAATTTTCATAAATTAAAGCTGCCCCATCTAACACAAGATAATGAGCACATAAATTGAATTGGGTCAAGAGGCCTGTCCCCTTTGATGCCTTCTGGCTTTAATTTGGGGGCATGGTTCCACAACAAAACATCCCTTGAGTTCCTTGATTTTGGGGTTATAGGAGGACGCTATTGCAGTGGTAAAACTTTCAGAGAGCAAACACTTTGGCATATATCGCCAAAAGTTGGGTCTATCTCCACTCCTCCCCCGCCATTACTCCCATTGATTGCGGAGGACATGAGCACTCACCGTACAGTTATTGTAACACTAAATCATACAGCACATTCTGAAAGAAACTCAAGTTAGTGCTATACCTGAAGCTCCTCAAAAGACCCACCAGAGTCTCCACGGAGAAAAAGGAGCTCGGTCTGCAGTTGTTCAATTTGGCTTCGCATTCTTTGCATTTGAGCTGTCATTGGGTCCCGGTTGATCTAGTGTAGAAATAAAATGAGACGTCGCTAAAAGTATATCATGCAAAAATAGTTCAAAAGTAAAATAGCGCTAGGTACGAAACTAACAATGGCTTTGTTCTGAATATTGCGAGCACGATTGGCATACTTCAGAGTGTTTAAGGTCTCCTCTGTGTTTGTGTCTGCGGGGCTCACACAAGCTGCATTCATAAACAAGGAAAGAGGATACCAGAGCATTAGAAAGCAAAACCGGAGATGCCTAAGGTACTTTAAGTTCCGATACTAGACAATTACAGCCCCTTTGGATGGAGAGATTCCGTGAGAAAAGTAAAGAAAGGGGTATGGTTTCTAGCCAAAGCAGTCATTTAGATTGAGTATTTGTGCGAGAATTTGAGAGAAAAGTACAAAAATGAAATGTTTTGATTGGCTCTTCTCCTTTCTCATCCAATCTCTCCAAAAATGGTGAGATTTGGTGAGAAAGGGCTCCCCGATCTTATCTCCCCCCTTCTCACCATCCAAAGAGGCTATTACTATTAGAAACTATATTTCATGCAGCGCACCTATCATGACTGTTTTGCTGTTTCCTCCAAGGGAATCCTACAAAATCACATGCCAGATTAAGTCACACAAATTTTCGTCAATTGAATAAATAAAAGTAGCATTAATTCCATTGCTCGGCAGACACGAACAATAGACTAAAGGCTTCACTGATATCTAACAACATTATGAACCATTTGCAAAGCATGTCAAACAAATAAGCATAAAAGAAACCATGTATTATCGCACTTGAAACTTCATGCTGTGTCAAATCGTTACTTGAGATAAAAGAAGAATGACAACAAGGTATGTTTCTCCATCCTAAATGTTCCGCTGGTAAAATTTTCTACTTCCTGTAATATAATGCCTTCAGAAATCTAAAAACTAACAACAGTTAGCAACTTAGCATCCTGAAAAGATTCAGTTTTTGAAATAAGGTCGGTAAGAATGCAATATTATGGGTAACATTTCAAATGAATTTGTTTTCTTTTCCTCAATTATATGCTAAAAGCCAGAGTGTCACTGGACAAAGGAAAATCAAGCGATTGGCGGCATCGGCCCTGAGAAAAGCCAAAGGGAACCACATTTTTATGCATATTCACACAGGATCAGCATAAATCTTTGGCCCACCTTTTGTTTGCACAACTCCAGAATCATGCAAAGCTCCAACAATTACAGGAGACTCGCTATCAGCTTAGAAGCCAACTATTTTTGCAGTATGCAGCAGAGGTGTTGAGCAATAATGACCACATAAAGCTTGATGATTCACATGGTTTACGCACAACACTACGCCTGAACATTTCAATCTCAGCTAATTTTTAGAGCAATATCATTTTTGTTGCTTTCAAGTGTGGATCATATTTTTCACCGTCCCCAATTGAATTTCTTTCCTTTATCCTACTTCAATGTTTGCATGTTGAAGGGTTTCTCATCAAGAAGCCAAGAAGTATTGAAGTGATAGTATTAATTCCTGGGTTTAATTGAAGTGATAGTATTAATTCTTGGGTTTAATACAGTTGAGCTGGATATATTGTAATAAAATTCAACAGGAAATGATTTGCGAAATAGTTTTCCTACATGTATAGGCATGAAAAGTTAAACTTTTAATTACCTGTAACAGACGCGTTAACTTGCTATCACGATATGGAACATGGCCTCCTTCTTTCCGCTTCTTCTCATCTCCCAAGGCACTTATCACGTTACCAAGGGCCAGCAGTCCCTTATTGATATGAACACCTGGGGTATAGTAACCACCAAAAAAAAAGGAGAAGTTTTTGAGTTATGCACTCAAGAAGATCCGAAGAGAACTGAGTACTACTGACCAAATACATGGCAGCCCAAGGCAAATGAACTAAATTGCTCTATCTTGCTTCCAACACAAAATTCTTCTTACACTCATCGTTATTCCATTTTATTAAGCTATTCAGTTGACTTTTTCCCTTTCTGTCTACTAGTTGTCTCCCAAATTCGAGTTCTGATTCTTAACCTAGTTTACATTTAAAAAAATTCGACTACCTTCGCGGAAACGCATCCCATCTGCTCCAGTTCGCTTCGCTCTTTCAGAACCAGCAAGATCTACTAAATGAAGTTTTGCACACAGAATATCATCCCCGCCATCATTGTGGGAAGCTCCAGTCGAAGCAGTTTTCTTTTGCTCCATGGATATCGTGAATATAGCATGTGAACGACTGGAAGATTATGCAAAACATAGATGAGAAATAGTGCAAAAATACCATCTCAATTAAAGCAAAACTACTAATGCCTATGTACCATGTTAATTCTTTGGACTATTTCAAAAACAAACAAAAATTTATTCTGTCTATCTTGTCACATAAGAAATGTGAACATAATAAAACTTACTTGAATCATTAGCACAAAAATACACTCTAATTGTACAGCTCGTGCAATTGATTAGCCAGTTCAGTATGCAACATATTTTTTAATCAGAGTATACACCATGACTGTCAAAGATTATGTCAAGCGAAACAAAATGATAAACAGAATAGTAGAAAATGATAATGAACATTGAAGTCTAAGTAATTCTTTGACCAATATTAACCAATTCCATCCCCATCCCCATCCCCCCATAAAGGGAAAAGAAAAAATACATTAAGTTGTTTACTCGTACTTGAGTTCAATGTTAGAGCCACAGAATTAGAAGCAAAGCATGAGTAGAATGCACGTGAAAAAACTATTCCAATGCCGCAGTGTTGTTAAGAAAAGCACCAAATAATAGATGCATCTGCATCCAACCAGTTATAACATGTACATTCTATAAAGTCCAAACCTTGATTGACTGTTCATGTTTGTGCTTCCAGTAGCACGAGATAATGCACCACGCATAAGAAATGAAGCCATCTCTTCTTTTGTTCTGACCTCTGCCTCCGTCACACCAGCAAGTGTTATCCCCCCATTCACAGTCTCTCTGATTTGAATAGGAACTCTTGCAGGTCCAGCAGGCTTTGCTAGAGACATTCCATCAGCTCGAGAAACAGCTGGCAGGCTCTGATCCAGTAGATCAAATACCTCTTCCTTAAATATCTTCAATGCCACAAGTTCATTGGAAGCAAGTCAATGAACTATCCAACGGGATAAACATAATGGAGTACAAAAATGCGCCAAAATTAGTTTGTATACTTACCTCAATAAACGATATTCTAATTAAGAATTCAGTGGAATCTCTAGTGGCCTGTACTCTGGAAAATATAGTTTCCACCACCTTAGGAATAATTCCACCGTTGTGTTCTTCTCCATTGTAGTTTGTCCCCATTGTGTATGTTTTTCCCGATCCAGTCTTACATTTCAAAAACCCACATAAAACTTGGTAAGCTCACACCTTATCAAGCAAATTCCAACTTACAAAAGAAATAAAGAGCAAATAAAGGCAAAGTTTGTGAGCTCAAATTTGGGGATTGCTAATTTCTCTCTTCACCACTTTCACAAACATCACAGGGCAGTGAACTAATAAACATCACAAGATATGTGGATGCCAAACCTGGCCATATGCTAGCACAGTGCCGTTATAACCGTGAAATAGGGCATCGACGATGGGAGCAACACAATCATCGAAAATACGAGAAGAAGGGTGACCTGTGCTTCCAAATACATGGTCAAATGTGAACGCATGCGACCCAATTTGAATCTGTTTGTACACAATCAAAATTTTAATCAAAATTTTAAACATTTGCTAGACAGTGAATCAAAACCACATCTTTCAGCTTAAAAGGTTTACCTGCGGTTCACCCGGGACAACTGTGATACAGTCAGTACAGCCAACCAGAAGCTCTGGGGTTACTAATGGTCTGATATTCACCGCTACTCTCACACATTGTGACGAGTCTTTCGTCTCATTATTTTCCATCTCCAAACAGACCCTCAAACAATAGGCGACACAAAACCCTGATTTGAAAACGAAACAAGAACTGGAGTGTATAAGCGTAGGGTTCAATGTTCTACATTCGCCAGATTTATATTTGAACTTAACCAGCTATCATTGCTGCCCTTGGCGTTCACTACACAAAATATCAGATATGTAAATGTAACCCTGATTTGAAATTGAAAAGAACTGAATGTACAACCAAAAAAAAATTAGGGTTCAATGAACTAGATTCGCCAATGTTATATTTGGATTTAACGAGCTGTGATTCTTTGCCCTTAGGGTTCAATACAGGAAAGAAGAAAGAAAAATTCAGATATGTAAATGTAACCAAAATCTGTCTCGACAAATCTATGTATGTAGGTCTACATCAACACATTTGTATATGCGGATTGTATGTATTTGCCATTGAATTCTGGATAAAACTACAAGTGTGGATGCGATTGAGGTGAGTTATGAGGCGATTTGAGAGGAAATATGTGCATGAAATGCGTTGGCGATTGAATAATGAGATTTGAAATTTACCTGTGGAGGATGAGGAGAAGGAAGCAACGGTAGAGAGAGAGAGAGAGAGAGAGAGAGAGAGACGACTGATTTCGAATCAGAGAGAGAGAGAGAGAGAAAACAAGGAGGACCAATAAATTGAATTGGAGCAAAGGCGCTGGGGTCCGAAAATTCAAATAACGAAGGGGTGTGGCACGTGTGAGGGGTGTGGCACGTGAGAAATACCCGTCAAGTGAGGAAGCCAGTGTTACACATGGTTCGTTGAGTTGTCCGGAAAATATTTTGCATTTGTTAATTAGCATTACTTTTCTTAAATAACAGATTACTGTTTTTTCAAATTTTTTTGATATATATTTTTTACGTTTTTCAATTTTTCTTGACAAGAGGAATGAAAAAAATTTGATCAAAAAACAATTAACAAAATTTGACAGAAAAAAAAAAAAAACTAAAGATTATTCAACTTTTGTTTTGCCTATTTTAAAGTTTTTTCAATTATAGTCTATATTCGGTTTTAATTTTTCAATTTATGTTGTCAAAACAAATCAAGAAAATTCAAATAATTGATCAAAATTTTCAAATAATTACTAACAACGAAAATAAGTTGAGATAATTTAAAATCAGTCTTACAAATATCAATGTGAATTTGAGTCGTTATTACCAACCCGAATGAGAGTTGGTGAAGAATTGTTCTAACTAATGCGGTAGAGCTCTTGGATGCCCCACACTGTATTTAGATATCGATTTTCATTCCCCTCTCCCCCATGTAATAGATTAGGAATAATGAATGATAAACAAAAATAATAAATTGAGGAACCTTTGGAGTGGCAAAGTTATTTGAATTGGTATTTAAGTTCAAAAAAATCTATTTGAGATCATAATGATGATAAGAATAGCTATGTGCCAAGTTGCTTTGAGATCGTAATGATGGGGTTTTTTTTATTTGAGTTCATAATGATCTTTAACAATGAATTCATTCGGGAGTGGATTTTTTTTTTTTTTTTTTTTTTGCGTGGTGTCCCATTTTATGTCTTTATTTGTTTTTTCCGATTGCAAAGATTTAAAAAAATTAATATGCTGCGTATAAATAACAAATCATGCCATAATTGTGTTACCTTTGCATCTATCTTGCATGCTTTAAATTAAAAAATAAACCCATCCAACTTTTCTTGGGTTTATTTGCACTTTGAATGAAAACCTTAAGTTTTTTTGAGGAGATTGGTTGGTTTAAGTAACTAAAGCCAATAACACACGTAATAAGTGATTAAACGACTGTCAATCACCCAGTTTTACTTATTTTTATATTTCAGTTACAATTTTTTCAAAGCGAATATGCAACACGAGCCAAACATATCCTTAGTTTACATAATTTAGCGAAATCTAAAGTGAGATTAAAATTGAACGATTATCGTTCAAGCAAATTTTAAATGTGGTTCAATCGAGTTAATCACAATTCAAACTCAAGCACTTTAGCGTAATTTAAAAAAAAAACTTTGAGCCGAAATTATAAAATGCAGAGTTCAAATTATGTTAGAATTAAGATTGATTATGTACACCTTATGTTAACAATTTTACTGACAAGTTAAATATAAAGTCAATATCGAATAACTTGGTTTATTTTACAGCCTCAAAGCTACTAATATTTTCTTCTTTTTATTTCATGTTTGAGCAACTAGTATCCAAGTCATGCACAAA
Source organism: Vaccinium darrowii (assembly GCA_020921065.1). Lineage (NCBI taxonomy): Eukaryota > Viridiplantae > Streptophyta > Magnoliopsida > Ericales > Ericaceae > Vaccinium > Vaccinium darrowii. Next base: position 11,757,616 of record CM037157.1, read on the forward strand.
AATGATGTTGGAAACACAACTTGTACAATCTATCTCTCTCATGGTTTATGTGAGGACCTACCTACTAACCCTTAGGCCTGGTTCAGTTGTCAAGAAAGTATGAAAAAGGATAAGAAAATCAACTTTCCTATAACTTTTGGAGTGTTCAGTTACCAAGAAAATTATGGGACCCACAAATGTATTTTTCGCACTAGGACTCACTTTCCCTCACAATGCATCCAGCAAAAAAAAAAAGTAATTGTGTGTCGTGGGAAAGTTTGTTTCCGCTAATTAAACTTTCCAGGAAATTTCCCTTTCCTTTACTTTACTTCACTTCATTTCACTTTTCTCAAGATTAATTTTCTAATATAACATTCTCAACGCTTGCCTTTATATATTGCACTACAATTTCCTTGCCCACTGAAGTGGGACTTGGGGGTATCACAGTTTATTGATTGCATCCCAAATTTTATCAGATTTCAGAATGTTCTTTTTTTTTTTTTGAAAGGCCCATTGCTTCAAGCTTAGGAATGTTAATTTTTTTTGAAGGCTGATGTGGTAATTTGACACCCTTAAAATTTGCCCTTCTGGGTGGTCGCGGAGGTGGCAGGTGGGGGGGCGGTTTAGGGTTTTCTGGGTTTGGGCTTGGCTTTTGGTGATTTGGGCTTTATTGTTGTATTGGGTATGCCCTTTTTGGACTAGGCCTTTAGGTGTTTTGGGCTAGGCCCAATGTGTGTTTTTTAGGCTTTGACTCAAATGGTTGTTTTTAATTTTTTCAACCATTGGTTGGAGTCCCCTCCCCTTTCTCCCTAACTTAATGTACCATTTCGTCAAGTTTCTTTAATATATTTTTTTCCAATCAAAAAATAAATAAATTTGCTCTCAGGATCTTTAAAAAAAGAAAAGAAAAAGCCAACTGCTATTTTTGGTAATTTTAAAAAGGCCACTTTTGACGCTTGATGTCAATTTTGAATCGTAAGATTGGTGTGAACTGTGAACTATGATGTCAATTTTGACAAGTGGAGCTCCACGATAACATCTTTGAAATTCCTTGGTAACATCTTTGAAATTTTTACAATCATTTATTCTAAAATATTACTAGGTACGCTATCAGTTTCACCCTTATCATTTTTTCTCCAAACCGGTTATATCATCAAAGACAGAACTAAGAGTTGGCTTAGGGGGCCAAGGTCACCCACCATTTTGAAAATTCCAGTAATTATCTAGTAATTTTTTTCTTATTGAGGTAACACATTGAGAAACATTTATTTTTTTCACCATATAATTGTTTTTGGTTTGATAAGAGCACCTATATATCTTGTGATTTTGCTTGGTTATTATTTTGATATTTAAAATTTTAGATTTCTGACATTTGAAATTTTGAAATCTTGTTGTCACATTGCTGCCCACTCATTTATGAAATTCTAGTGTCATCCCTGTATATCATAGAACCCATCATTTCATAGGATGAAATATAACTTATTCACGTGATTATATATTATATATGATATAAAATTCTTTTCTTGCACAGACAAAACATTTTCCGAGATTTACTATATGAACCGTTTGAATTACTCTTGTAAACTCAAAATAGACCTACAAAATGAGAACTTGGAGGGGTGTGGAATTCAAAAAGAGGTTAGTTGATCCCCTTATATTTGAGAGATTGCCCCTTTCGCCCAAAATTACTGGGTGCTCTTGTGGTGCTTGAACATCTTTCAACACTATATTTTTTTCGGGAGTCTGTCCATTATTTAAATATATGAATTCTAAAAAAAATATGCGATGATGAAAAATGACAAGGCGCCCGTGGTGGTGTTATAAGAGAGCCCAATAGTTTACTCTTTTTGGCACCAACAGTATGCTGCAGTGTTCTATGTACTGCAGTAAGAAAAGCCAAAACTTGTATTATGCTCAAATTATTTATCTATGTTATGGTTTGAATCCAACGGGCGGAATGGACATTTGAAATTTCAGGTAATAACGGTCAGGCCCCTTTTTACCAGTGTTGCCCTAAGCCCGTTATACAACTCAATGAACTCATGACTCTATAATACTTTCAAAACGGCTGAGGTTTCAAAGGCATAGAAATTTCCTTAAAAAGAGGATGCTGTGGGCCTTGGGCCACCAACTTGAAAGTCAAAGCAACATAACATAACATACAGAAATAATTTGAGTTTATTGTTTTTGAGTTTGGAGGCTAAAAGTTTTTTTTACAAAAAAGGCGGGGAGGAGCTTTTCCATTTTTAGGCCCAGTTTTTCAAAAGATTTTAACATCCAGGTGCTAAAATTATGATATTTCAAATCAAAAAATGAAGTGGTTCCGTGTGTCGTTTTCCTATTTTTTTTGTACCAAATTAAAGAGAATTTGGTGCAAAAAAATAGGAAAACGACACACGGAACCACTTCATTTTTTAATTTGAAATATCATGATTTTAGCACCTGGGTGCTAAAATCTTTTGGAAAACTCGAGTACTTTAATTTGGTGCAAAAAAAAAATCAGAAAACGACACACGGAACCACTTCATTTTTTGATTTGAAATATCATGATTTTAGCACCTGGGTGCTAAAATCTCTTGAAAAACTGGACCTTAGTTTTCTATTCTCATTTTAGGTCATTGGCAAAAAGACTAAGCTATCCCTAACCTTTCGATTTGAGTTAATAATTCTTATACGCTAGTCACTTTATTTATTTACTTATTTATTTTTGCCTTTACAATACAATAATAAAAAGACCAAGGACAACATGGTAAGAAATCAAACCCACAGTTCATTTTGACCATATTCCCAAAAACAAATACTCTTGCAAAATGCATTATGCACATATCTCCCAAACACTCCACAAATTCACAATACATTCTACATTAAAAAAAAATGCAAAATAAAAAAATTGAAAATTAGGGCTCCCAAACTGCCCCTATATCATGGTTCAAGTTTTGAGTGTAGTTTTGCACTTTTTCCAATTCAAAAAGTCTCTCTAAAATTTTTGACTTTTGTGATTCCTATTTTTTCGTCTTTAGTGATTTTTAAACAAATTATTTACGAGTATTTTTTTTTTTTACCTTGTTGGATGTATATGAAAGCTCTATTCACAAAGTACAAAAGTTTGTTAAAATGTTTAAAAAATCGACCAAAGATGAAAAAAATACACAATTCTATACAATCTTTTTATCTCAAAAACTTATCTGATAAATAAGAACAAAAAGTCCTACAGAACGTGAAGCAGTTTAACAAATAAGTCGCAACTTTCTCTTTTCTTTTTGGTAAGGTAACTTATTATTAAGAAAACCAACCAGAAACATGGACCAAGGGAATGGCCATGAGAGTCGCCACAAACGTTCACAGAGAGATACAACAGAGGAACATCCAAACAAAAAATACAAAAGAACTCCCAAAACAGGGTCCCCAACTAGACTACACAACTAATCAGAGAACAAATATTGGGAAAAACCAGCAAAACAAAAGAAACTACATCAATGCTTTAGCACCAAGTGAGGATTCAAAAAGAATGCAGCAATTGAATACCTTGGAACGGTAAGAGGGAAATTCCTCCACAAGGTCACAACTTTCTTACTTCAGATATTGAACGGATCCGATCACTGCTGCGAGCCTCGGGTGGGCCTAGAACGGGGGATCGCAAACTAGCTCATGCCCTGGTCCTTGTTTCAAACCCCAACCAGGTTTTTAGCATTTTGAATTAAGCTCGAGGTTGGAGGGAGAGATTACTCACTCCTAATCCATTTCCTAAGCTAAGCCAACATTTGAGATGACGTTCGTCATCTCGAATTAATGCAGTCCCAGAAACAAATTGTCAAGAAGAGACGATTTTAACGAAGTGAACATCAGAAAAATGCGGAACTGTATATTCCAATCTTACTGGGCGTATCAAGAACAAACAAATAGAGCAGAAAATCCTTAAAACACGATAAGTGATTTCCAAAAGCTCATGTTCATACTAATTAAGGTTGACACATGCAATCGCGTGCGGGATAAGTATATAAAGACTGGTTCTCCTTCCTTAACCTGATTTGCCCTTGTCTGTTCTTATGCCCATCCCGCACTGACTGCTGAAATGCTGCCCATTCGATGCTCTTATTCATAAAGAGGTTGCCCAACAGCGCCATGTTTGGTCTAATGGACTTCAAGTTCTGGTAAGCTCGATATCCCAGCTGGTAATACAAGAAAGTTGGATGAAATTGAGATTATACAAATTCCCCGGGTAAAATAAATATTCTTGGTTTGTACTGCATGGTATATACATGTAATTCACTTGACATGTACGATTTGGCATCCTTGCAAAGCATTGGGCAAACCAAAACAAGATTCATAAACCACACGGTTGGAAGCTTAAAATCAAGCTGCAATCACAAAATCCATTGACTACGGCTGTGTTTGGATAATGTATTTTTGAAAGATTTTGCAACAGAACGGAAAATGATAGGCCAACCAGCAGAATCAAAATGGCTTATTCATATCATTATCTTCTCCTTCACCTTTTCATTTCCTCACATAAGAAACTTCCAGAAATCCATTATTCCATGACCAAACACAACTTACAGATTCTGCTTATTCCAGAGATTAGTTGAACAAAACAGAATGCGTGTAATATGATTGGGTGTTTACCATAGCATTGTGCATATTGCCTGGAGAAGCTGAGATGAAGATATCACTCTGCATGCTCACATAATAATCAACGGCTGCTGATAAAGAAGCCTTTCCTTCAACCTTTGATCTCTCCTCTGCGGTAGCAAGACTTCTCCTATCCTCCATTAGTGGAAACAATTTGCGTAGAGTAGAGATCCTTGCTTCTCCACCATAAACCTGAAGAAAGTTTTTATACTGTTCTCAAGCCATTTCTGAAAACAAAGTTCCATTTTCACTAGACGGCACTGGTACATGGGCTGGGGTGCGGGTTCATGACCAAGCACCAGACCTTCCTAAACTAGAATTGTAGGAACTGCGATGTGTCTAAAGTCAGGTATGAGTATGCAAACATGTCTCGAGCATATATTGTATTGTAAATCATAGATTATTCACAAACAACATGTTTGTGAGTAGAAATGTACACAAAATGAAATGGATTAACGGAAAATGTGAAATTTTCTATTTCACATCCTTGTGACTGGTTACAAATGCTTTTATCAGCTACTGTGAGCTTCTTTTCTTCCTAGTACAAATAAGAGAGGATTGAAATGTCTAAATTGGGTACAGGTAGCCGACATATCACACCCTCGCCCAAGCGTCGGGCATCCAATACAAATACTTGCACATGTTACAAAGAGTCCATGCAACATAGCCAGGAGGTTCGAGGAAAACTGCATATCTTCATTGTGAAGTTCCCAAGGATGAGATAAACTGTAGTTATGTACAGTAGAGGCATATGACAAACCTTATGGGAAGCAAGATAAAGCCTGGTACTATTGTTGAAGCCCATAGCTGCCAATAACAGTCCAATCTCTTCAGGAGTCAACGGGCAACGGCCCTGATTCCTCAACTCCTCGTCTGTGAACTGAGCATTGAGGACTCTTCCCTGCCAAAGCACCTGGCGGTATTTTGCAAGAGCCAACTTTTCAGCTTTACCCCCACCAAAATCACAAGCTGAATGAGCAGCCATATCCTGTGCAAGGGCACGTTCGTTAAACACAGTTTGAAAAAAATGCTAATTATATCCCCTACCCCAACACTACCCCATGGGGTGTTTGATCTTGGATTTGAGGAGGGATTTGTGCACGGGAAAAGAAGAAGATATTCTACTTCCTCACCTTTTGATAAAGCATAATCCCTCTTCTTTTCTTTCCTTCCACAAATTTGAGAAACATATACATCCTCAGACACACATGAAGGAAGGAAAGAGGAAGAAGGCCAATACTGAGTCACTAAGACACAGACACAGAGTCATAAACACAGGCTATTTCTCTTTCTGAAAGTACCCCAGTAAAATTGAAATGGACAATGGTAATGAACATTGGCTACAGTGGGAAATCAAATTAGTTGTTTCATCTCTCTCAGTAAGACAGCAAGACACCAGAATGCTTTCCATCAACTCTTTTATTTGCCAACTGCAGCATTATTACTGTGTAGTATGTAGTGTGGTGCTTCTGATCTACAGACAGAAATCATGAATTGAGATAACTGAAGATATATTACCAGGAGCTGAAGTGACTAGAATGCATGCTTTCCAGTTCTTACCAAGCACCAGTAGACACTAATAAGGCAAAACATGTACATCCCGATAGACGATAGCGATCCAGAGGTAACAAAAACGGAAAAAGAGGACTTCATAATATTAGAGGAAAATGTCTGAATGAAAACAGATTATACCTTATCAAAACGAAGATGAAGAACAACAAATTTTCCAGCTCCTTGTTTGCTACGGACATCTAATCTTTCATCGAGATTATTCTCCCCACTTACTCTGCTCTTACTAGGACTCCGCAGGCGATTGATGAGGGCATCTCCCAGCGACCTGATGTGGGGAACAAAAACTAGTGCTTCAAAGTTGACTCTACAACGTAGGTGCTGGATGTCGGAAGGCATGTTGTCGAAAGCCAGACGGTGAGAGAATGGGGCTATAGCAGCGATCCCATAACTGAAACAGTTGGAAACAGCTTTGAAAGTCAAATTAATCGTATCATATGCAATAACTAACAATGTCAAGTTGGTCTGCAACTCAGAACCAGCTAAGTAGTAGATCCATCAAATAAAAAATTAGGATGTCAAAAATATTTATTGATGTATTCTCTCACACAGGCTTCAGTCAGTTTACACTTACTACGAATGAGGTCAGTGGTATAGTAGTACTCTGAATCATAGTTGTCAAATTGCGAATTGAATCGAGAATCGGAATAACCCTTTTCCAAATCGTGAATCGAATCGAATGGTGAATCGTAATGATTCGGTCTAAGTTTAAAAAATACTTGAAAATTGTGTCTATGCACTTGCATAATAAAGATACATTCTAAAATTGACAAATTTAAGCTTAAATCAGCATTGAAGTTTCTTTCTAACATAAACTGATGATTACATGGTCTAATAGGAAAGAGTAGATATTTGTACATGAAACTAAATACTATAATAAAATGGATATATGGGTATAGATATTAATATTCATTATAAAAATTGAAAGGTTAGCCTTACAACAAATAACAATAAAAGTTTAGTACAAAACTAGTTCATATGGCGAAATTAAGGTAAAACCGCTAAAGTGATCTCACATTAGTCGAATGTAATAATTGTGGGAAACCTTGATTTGCATATAGATTCGTATTGTTTTTGCATGAATCGTGAATCGAATCGCGAATCGTGCAGTTTTGACAACTATGCTTTGAATTACACTTCCATATCGATATCGACTCAAATTCGAGGTCAAATTTTTGTTTAGAAAAATAGTATCACTGTAGCATGTTGCTTGGTCATCACTGTAGCGTGTTGCTTGGTCATCCACATGTATCAAATTTGTCTTCTACACAATAGGTCCCTTTGCTTCGCTTTTCATAATGAAATGAAAAGTTCCTTTAAAAGACACATTTTTAGGACTTGCTTTCTTTTCCTCTTTTTAGACAATGAGCACACATTTTCTGAGAGGGGAAATTGCAAAAATGAAGATGAAACTACAAAGGAAGTGGATGTAGTGTGTGCGACATGAGATTTTGGTTAGAGAAATTTGGAAAGGGGTGCCGTGAATGAGCAGTACCAGAAACAAGCAAGAAAGAGTGTCCATTGAATTAATGGATTGATGGTGTGATGAGATTGTGTGGTTATATAAGCAAATCAGTCAAGTACAGGCTAAAGTACTCTTCGACCCCTTCCAGAAAATCCCAACTGGTTCGAAGAGTTAAAGAACATCAAGTTTGATCCCACTACTTCTCATGCTGACTATTCTTACACCATCTTTCCCCATTACATATTCAGGCCAATCCATGACTCCCATCCATGTTTTGGACGGAAAACGAGAAATTGACCAATCCATGTTTTCTGATTCCACCTCCCGCTTTCCTCTCCCCCTACTTTTTTAGGAGTTTGAAATTACACATATTCCGATAGGGATCATTTACAAAAGGGACGGAGGGAGTCTGTCATTGAGTGATTTTTGTTACGTCATTTGTGGCTTTTTTACGTCTATTTCGCATGTTGCACACACTACATCCACTTCCTTTGCAGTTTCATCTTCATTTTTGCAATTTCCCCTCTCAGAAAATGAGTGCTTATTGTCTAAAAAGAGGAAAAGAAAGCAAGTCCTAAAAATGTGTCTTTTAAAGGAACTTTTCATTTCAATATGAGAAGCGAAGCAAATGGACCTATTGTGTAGAAGATAAATTTGATACGTGTGGATGACCAAGCAACATGCTACAGTGATGACCAAGCAACATGCTACAGTGATGACCAAGCAACATGCTACAGTGATACTATTTTTCTAAACAGAAATTTGAGCCTCGAATTTGAGTCGATATCGGGTGTAGCTGCCTTTGGGTTTGGGGCCACCCTTAGTAATATATTAATTCTTAATTGCAATAAAAGCAAATTTGTCTGATCTCATAACAAACCCAGTGACCTCTCTGATCAGCTCCAAGAGTTTGTACCTAAAAACAGACTGTTTAATGCAACCAAAAAAATAAAAATAGTAAACAAGCCACTGTATTCTTAAGCAATAAAAATTAAATAACCACATACCTCTCCAACATGGGCAAAACATTTTCCAGGTACCAGTTAGCTGATGCATGCACAGGGGCTGTCTTAATTCTAGTGTCTCGTATCCCTGTAGCATAATATTCCCTGGTGCTCCATGAATATTTGCTAGGAAGCTCTTTTACTATAGAAATTTCATCATTAAGAGCACTAATAAAGTGATCCACGTCAAATATTTCAATAAATGAACTGCAGATAAACAAATTAATTTTCATTAGTAGCCAACTTTTCCAGATTGAGAAATTAGTGCAGTAAGCAAAGATTGGTCTACTCGTACCATACCTTGAATCTTGCCAAACAGGGTTCACTTCCAAGTGTGGAATCACTAGTGTTGCATTTAAAATTTTAGCAACGGCGACTGCATCACAAATCTTTCAAAAATGAACTAAAGTAAGTGAAATATGCAACACATTTTCAATAAATAAAAGATTGCAAAATCACTAAATTATTACATAGAGCACATAATCATTCTTATGTGACTCATTCTTGCACAATACAAATGCTAAATGACAACTCAAGTACCCCCATTCTCTGTTGGTTCAGGCCTCCATCAAGGAACACTTGGATATAACCTTGAGATTTCTTTGGTGACTCTACATAGCACACATAGGAGTCATAAGAAACTTTCCTCCGTATGGAACCATGCCAATTCCAAAAAACCACACCTCAAATAAATATGATAATTGGATTAAAAAAAAAATTGATGTAATTAAACTATCTAGCAGAAAGGATAAAAAAAAAATTGATGTAATTAAACTATCTAGCAGAACATCATGAAAGGCAACATATGAGCAGGTAAAAGTTTAACGGCACTCACGAGGGATATTTGTAGATTGAACACAGGGTTTCCATCCTTGGTAGGCCAAGGGAGACCAAAGGTCAGATTGTTGTCGGTCAGACTGAAAGGAAAAAAGGAAGAATAATGCAAATTTACACAAATGTTGATGAACTCTATAATCTGGAACAGCTCACTGAATAGAAAACCAGATACTTAGCACCTACTCACAGCTTGTTGATGTAAAGCACCCAGTAAGAGACGCAAGTGATTAGGCTTTGGAGCATTCCATTCCTACCATGCAACAGTTCCTTTGTTATATAAACAAAAAGGCAAAGATTAAAAAGGCATAGATTACTAATCGCCGACTTTTGCCCGATTAGTCGGGTTTCGATCAAGTCGGAGGACACCCGAATAGTGACTTTGAGCCGACGAGTCGGCCGACTTGACCTACTTTTAGAACACTGATTAAACCCCTGTTTTTATAACACAAGTAAGCACTTTTAGAACTGAAGACACTCAGTTGTTTTACGTTGAAGAGCCTCGGGTAATTCATAATCACCATCCACTTAAATTTGCAATACTGAAACAGGGCTTATTCTAAATCAGACATAACTTATCACTGAATAGTGAATACCAACGCTAAGTAAAACCTACATTTCATCTTCTTTTCAACTATTAAGTAAAGTACCACTTGAAAGTTAGAAGCATTTCAAGAATACACAGTTATGGTTAGGGTGTACACTGGACACTTCAATATAGTGCATGCATTACATCCAAAGTTGGAAGCCAATAGAACCTCAAAGATGCATGCACATAAAGTTGCTATATGGAGGCTACCCTAACTTCTGTTCTCCTTTTGGCAATGAAGCGAGGAATCAATTTTAGGTTTAACTTTATGACCATTGATAAATAGTGTAATGTAACAACGCTCGTCTTCGAGTAGTGCGATGTTGAGAACACAAAATTTAACTTTTTTTTGGCTCTCTTTAACAGCTTAAGTTTTTAAGTGCGCTGGTTCATTATTAGATCTTTGACATTCGAAGCTTGATTGTAAATTGAAAAGACATAAAAAGAAGTAAAAAAGCCTTGAGAACTGGGTTTCACCTGACATCTCACCCAAAATTGCCACCTTCCATGAAACACAATCTAGACTTGTATAAGAAACCGCATCTCTGGGGAATTCTCTGTAGATGTGTCTCCAAATGTGACTGTAGAAGATAGAGTCATTTGGTCCCTTACTAACTCTGGGGTTTTCTCTGTTAAAATCTGCCAGGGAAGGTCTAAGAACTGAAAGGTCATGGGTATCTTGGCATAAATTGGTTTGTTTAATAGTCATATTCCTAGCTGGGTTTTATCCAGTGGATGGCCTTTCAGGAAGGCTGGCAACTAGGGATAGACTTATTAAATGGAGCATCAATGGTGTAACAGATTGTGTGCTTTGCAGGAGTGCGGACGAGACTCATAGCCACTTAATTTTTGGCTGTTGTTTTGCTGGTGATATTTGGAGATCTGTGATCAGTAAGTGAGAGCTATGCATTTGGAAGCTGAAATGAAATGGCGCCTTCCAAATGGTAAAAGGGAATCTATGATGAATGTTGCTTAAAAATTGGCTTTGGCTGCTACATATTACGAGGAGAGAGAGAAACAGAAAGATATTCATACAAATGGGCAAGGATGGTGCTGCTATCCCTAGGCTGATCTGTGAAGATGTGAGAGCATACATTTGTGGTTGGAGGAACAGAATATGTGAGAGCATACTTTTGTGGTTCGAGGAACATCACCCCCTCTAGTGACAATAATTAGGATTTGTAATGCTTGGGATTTGCCTAATGTAATTCCAAGACATGACTGAAGTCTTGTGCTTAGGCAGTCCTATCGTGCTTCTGTTAGAACATGTGCGAAGCGGTGAATGCCACATCGAACGAACAAAATAAAGATTGGGTCTTAATATAATGTTGCATGCCTCACTACTTACAGTCTTCAGCTTTTAAATGGGTCCGATTTCATTCAATTACTATTGGGCCCAAGTGATGTGGTGGACTCTGCACTACCCTTACAGATTGGGCCTTGTGCATACAGTGGTAGATAAATGCATCTATAAACTTCCAATTGATTGTTCTATGTAGCTTCTCCTGTATTGGGTTCAAGGCTATCCCCTTGCCCTGGTTTAGTGGTCTCTTCTTGGTCGGTTTTATATGCATAACTTTCTAACAAAAAAAAATCGAACTTTTAATCTAGAAATGAAAGAAACCACATCACATACAACACAATTCGGACGCTTAGCATCTCCAACTCATGGTTTCAAATTGGAAATGTCAAATTTTTTTTGAAAGCTCATGTGGCATTTTGACGTCTCCAAATTTGACACCAACAAACCTCCATCTCCAACATTTTAAGTATATAAAAGTACAAAACACCCTTTTTGAATTCCAAAATGCCAAAAATGGATTTGGCATGAGGAGTCAAATTTGAAGCAAATTTGTCTGGAGCCAAATCCAAAGTTGGATTTGACATCAAGGTTGGATTGAAGGAGAATGCCAAAAGTTCCATTTTCTACTCAACGTAGGATTAGAAGCAACAAACCCATCAACGAGATGGATAAAATTTCCAATACAAGTCTACCCAGGAGACTAAATTGATTTCTTCCTCTTACCATGATTCTACAATTATCGCTAAAAACGTAGTTACCTTTAGGGTTCAATACAAAACACAACAGAGAGAGAGACGTACGGAGAAGATGGAAGGTGAAGCGCGGCCCAATGGAGAGAAGAGATTTGGGGAGAAAATTGGTAAGAGAAGCACCAGTAGACCCGTCAATGCAACTCTCTGAGTCTGGCTGCTATGGTTGTCTGGCTTCATGGATCGCCTTGTTTTTTCAATGGAGGAATTGTGTAGTATTATTAGAAATTTCCATGAGAATGAAAATCAGTACAGAGCTAGTTGGAGACGAAATAGTCCAGTACTGTAATTTTTTTTTTTTTTTCGCTTGCCATGTACTGTAATTTTTATTTTTATTTTTAGAGTTAATTAGGCATCTTGTAAAAAAAAATCATTATAATTTCATCCCATGAGATTTGAATACTCATGATTTCATCATAAAATTCAAATAAATTCCAAAACACATTTTCTCTCTCCTAATTTTCTTAATATTTCTCCCCTGATTTTTCTAATAATTCTCTCTCCTAATTTTCTAACATTTCTCTCGCCTAATTTTTTCTAATTTATCTCTCTCTCTCATATCTTGAAAAATCTCTCTAAAATCTCATAGACTATGATAAATTAATGATGACAATAATCCTTATGACAACAAAAAAAAAATGAAAAATTCTTTATGACAACAAACAAAGAAAACATGATAAATTAATTGATTTTTATAGACTATGCAAAAAACAAGATAAACTAATGATGGCAATAATTCCGAAAATCAGGCATCTAACATCCCATTTTAAAACAACCCATTATCCCATTTAAGTAGAAGATATCGTGGCAAAATGGTGTGTTTACACAGGGAACACAGTTTATTAATTAACTATATTTGCTGCAACCAAATATTGTTCATGCATGGAACATGAATTATTTATTAACCATGTACCCATTTTTCCATTTAAGCAGAAGATTTCATCGCAAAATGGTGAGTTTTCACAAGGAACATGGTTTATTGATTAACCATATTTGCTGCAACCTAATGTTCATGCATGGAATATGGATTATTTATTAATCATGTTGCTTCTATCGTAGCTCAATCATTGATTAATCGTGATCATACAGGGAACATGGTTTCATATTTAACCATATTTTATTGAACCATTAGTGGGGGGAAAAAACATTAATCAATGAACCATGCCAAAAAAAAATATGGGAACATGGTTTATTGGTTAACCATTTTTACTGTACCGAATTCACCAATATGGTGAATCAATGAACCATCAGTGGAAAAAAAAAAACATGAATCAATGAACCATGCTAAAACAAATATGGGAACATGATTTATTGGTTAACAATTTTTACTGTACCGAATCCACTAATTCATTAATATGGTGAATCAATGAACCATCCGTGGAAAAAAAAACATGGGAACATGATTTACTAGTCAACCATTTTTACTGTACCGAATCCACCAATATGGTGAATCAATGAATCAGGTTCGGGGAAAAAATGGGAACATGGTTTATTGATTAACCATTTTACTGTATTGAATCCACCAATTTTTACTGTACCGAATCCACCAATATCTGAATCAATGAATCATGAAAACCCATAAATCTTTTGTCTCCCCTCCAAAAAAAATAATAATAATAAATAAAAAACTTCCTATACAAATCCACGACAAATCTCAAAAAAAGGTCAAAACCCACAAACTTTTGGTTCAAAAAATCACTTGCTCGACAACCACCCTATTGAATCGGGCCCAACGTGTTGGATTATTTTCTTGATCGAGTACATCTTCTCTGCGCACAAGAAAAAATATCATCGACGTCTTTCAAAACTAGCGTTTGTACGTCGGGATCTCGTCGCCGTCCTTTAAAGCAATTGGGATGGTAGAGAGATTGAAAGATGAGTCTTGCTGGGTAAATACAGGTCATTAGTGGTAGGGAAGATACAAAGTCATTTGTGGGATAATAGAGAGATTGAGAAAGTGGCAGCCAAATTTCCATGAGAAAATGAAAAAAGGATGTGAAACTTGAATTTGTGAGTGGGTAATGGAATGGGGCATGGATCTCGGTTAGTCAATTCCTATAATTAAGGAAATCATAACTGATAGGGTAATTGAGCAAAATCTCCTAATATAAATAAGGAAATTATTTTTGGATGTAAAAATAGCTTATAAGGACACAATGGTCCGATTATCCATTTACAGGATGAAATCATAAAGATTCAAATCTCATAGGATGAAATCATAATGATAACATTGGTATAGGATGCCTAATTAAAATCTCCCTTTTTTTTATCGGCAATAAAGTTTTATTAGTAAAAACTTGAAAAGAGTACATCAAGTTGTGGGAGAGATTCCATCCGTAGTTGATGAAATTAAAAACACCCAATGCGACGAGGCCCAATAACATCTGGTGGGCAAAACCCAAAACACCTAATGGCCTAGCTCAGAAAAGGTATACTCAATACAAAACATTGAAGCCCAAACCTAAAAGATGGAAACCCTAGCCATGCTTCTACCGCCCCACATAACCAGATCACTAACCCACCCCCTTGCCGTTAGGCCCATACCAGTCACATCAAGCAATGATAAACCGCCTGGTGAGCAGAGCCAACGATGGAAAGGCCCCGTGACAATTGCAGCAAGCAAAAATAGCCAATTGACGTTGTTAAGCCAAAATGGATTCACCCAGCAGTGAACCCCACGGAAGATTGAAGATGCCAGTGAACAATGGATCAAGACGACGAAGAGGAAGGGGAAAGAGGACTCAGGGGAGTAGGAGAGAAAGGAGCCACCGCTGCCACCACATGTAATTTTCTTTCAATTTATTTACAACCTTCAAATTTAATGGAAAATGTTTACATGGAATTTCAAGGCATAATTAAAAGGTGAGAAAAGTTTAATAGTTTTTGAAATTGAATTTTTTCAAAACAATTGATCAGTAGTTTCACATTACCATCACATGCAAATAAATATTGTGTTAAAAGACTGAAAAAAAAAAAAGTATCCGCAGGCTCTTAGTAGTTACAAAAGGAATTTATTTTGCTATTTTTCAATTAGGCTTTTCTTAAAAAGTCCTTTTTTTTTTTTCGATTGAATTTTTTTGGATACATGCCAAAAGCATTCACAAACATTTTGCATCGATCACTGATGTTTTTTGCCCAGAGTTGGCCCTAACTTTTTGGAGACTTAAAGCGAAAACCAAAACGAGGCCTTTTTCAAAATCTTAATAAGCAAAATGTAAATAGATAAATTACACTTCCAAAAACAAATACTAGTATTCATCAATAAAAATGAGACTTCTAGAGAGAAAAAGCTTTTTGTTAGTGAACTTGAGATACAAAAGCTTTCAAGGTGTTTTGGGCAATGAGGCTCTCACCTATTTATACACACCAAGGGAGAAGTCTAGAACATTTTATAAAAGCTTCGCAATTAATCTTCCCTAGAATTCTCTACCATCATCTATACAAGTCTAGAATTATGTACAATATTCTAGATAATTCTATACAAGTCTTCATGCTTCCGTATGGTTCTAGGGAACTTAAATCCTAAAACAATAACCAAACATTCCAAAATTTCAAACTTGTCACTTAAATATGGCTCATGTTCCTCTTGGCCACTCTCGTGTTCTTCATTATCCAAATAGGTTTCTTCTTTATTTCCGAAATTCTATTGTTCTTCATTCCTGAATCTTTATGTTCGTCTTCCACTAAGTCTTCAATCAAACTTGAACTCTCTTTTTATGATTTATTCAAAATCTTATCGAGAGCACCCGCTTGAGATTGAATTAGGGCGTCTACTTTTTAGTTATTGTGAATTTGAAATTGGGCTTTATAGACACGATGTTCATTTTTTTTTTTAATTGCAAAAGATACCTTAGGGTGCCTATGGATACAAAAATTATGGAGGCCCTTAAATTTCTTATTTTTTTGGGGGCCTAAATCGGCAGCAACACTTGCTTTAGCTCAGGGTCGGCTCTGGATAGAACACAATTACTCACTGAGTTGTGAACTTCTACAAACAGTAACAAAGGTTACAGATGAAGGAGAGTAGGTCTTTTATGTTTGGGTAAATTTCACTTACCTCCCCTAAGGTTTTTGACAACAACAGATACCTCTCCTTAGGTTTTTGAAGTTGCACTGACCTCCCCTGTCAGTCTTGTCGGATAACTTTCTGTGGACGGTAAAATCCACGCGGCTCGCTCGAAGGTTCGGATATGAAAACGAAAAAAATGTGAGTCGCCACCCGGGGTTTAAATTTAGAAAATGTTTGGTACCCGAGAAACCGTTTTAAGAATAGTTGTTGACTCTCATGCCACGTTGGAAAAGATTTGATCCACGAAAAGATTCTTTTGAATTCGGAAGCCAGATTACACGCGGGGAAGGTTTTATTGAAAAGCACCTCGCTCGCCCGAGAAGTTCTCGGTCTCTACTAAATAATTTGTGGGATTTTTATAGAAAATATTTTATTAAAAACTTTGACAATTAATCAAGCAAATAAAGAAACAAATTAAAACCATAACAGAAATAAAATCTAAACAAAGAGGACTAAATAGTAATAACAAGAAAATAAAGGGTGGAAAAGTGTAATAAGAGAAAAAAATTACATAGAAATCAAGAAAACAGAGTACGGACAGAGGAAAAACAGAGGAAAAATTTTGATTTAAACGGGAGCCGCGCGGCTCCTACGCAGGAGCCGTGCGGTCTACACTACAAGCCGCGCGGCTTGCGTGCGACCCTATTTTCAAAAATTTTATTTCAGGACCAGTGAGTCCAAAACCCGTTCAAAACTTGATTTTCTTCTTCAAATCTACTCCAAATAAGTTGTTTTTGTTTGTAAACAAGTTTTTGAAGTGAAACTTATTTCCGGTACGGATCGTACCGTGCGTTTATCGAGAAAAATCGCCCGGTACGGCTCCGAAAAGCCGATTTTTGTTTTGAAAATGATTTACTGAGTTAAGATACGGTTGTTGAAACCGTTATTAACTCGGGAATGCCCTCAGAGAGCTGCGATTTGAAAATCGAAACGCGAAAACGGTTTATACCTTTCTGGAACTTGAAACGGGGGTTGGAAACTTCGGATTATTCGGGTTTGAGCTCGTGTGATCAAGATTTGGTACGAACGGGAATGGTATGGAGGGATCGAGGTGGAATGGAAGGTGTGAAGTTTCGGGAAGTTTACTGGCGGTTTTTGAACGAAAGCTTTGCCGGAAAATCGAACGGAAATTCTTTCGGGGTCTGATTTTTCGGTGTCCTCTTTGAGAGGAAGAGGAGGCCTCCATTTATAGCCGGTTTTGAGGGAATAACATGATGATATTCGGCGGTCGATGAATGATGATATTCCCGAACAACTGGTTTGTTAGGAATTTTCAGGGGATAACAACACTAGCCGCGCGACTTGTATGAGGGAGCCGCACGGCTTGTATGAGGGAGCCACGCGGCTTGTGCAAAGAAGGGGGGAACCGTACGGCCTATAACAGGAGCCGCACGGCTTGTGAGGCTGAGTTTCCAATTTTTCCGGACAAGTTCCAAGGTGGTTTAAACGTTTCATTCGTCATCGGGCATGCACAGGTATCAAAATTGGGGTGTCTACAATTGCCCCTCTTTGGCGAGACTTGGTCATCATTCTGAGATGCAAGTCACGTCAAAGATATAGACTTCCCAATTTTGAACGCCCAAGTGCCAAAAAGAAGAAAATGATTCAAAAGCATGGTCGAGCAAAGAGCTTCCTACGTACCCTGCTTGTAGGGATCAGACCGATCGTAGTTCGGGGCTAACAAATTTTTGAGAAATACCTCAGAGGGATTTTTGGAAAAACTTGGATTGCCATTTGAAGACATCAAATGACTTCTGAGTAATAAACAATGCCGTGACGGACTTTTGGAAAGATTTTTAGAAATTCAATCCGGTGCCATCGAGGACTTTTAAAATGATTTTCAGAAAATCAATTAGTACCTGACGGGATTTTAAAATGATTTTTAGAAAATCAGAACAGTAATACCTGACGGTTTTTAAAGATGATAAACATGATTTTTCGAAAATCAGTTAGTACCTGACGGATTTTTAAAGTGACAATGATTTTTAGAAAATCAGAATAGTAATACCTTACGGATTTAAAAGATGATAAACATGATTTTTCGAAAATCAGTTAGTACCTGACGGATTTTAAAAGTGACAATGATTTTTAGAAAATCAGAATAGTAATACCTGACGGATTTTAAAGATGATAAACATGATTTTTCGAAAATCAGTTAGTACCTGACGGATTTTAAAAGTGACAATGATTTTTAGAAAATTAGAATAGTAATACCTGACGGATTTTAAAGATGATAAACATGATTTTTCGAAAATCAGTTAGTACCTGACGGATTTTAAAAGTGACAATGATTTTTATGGAATGCCGTTGAGGGCTTTTAAACGCGGGAAATTTCAAAAAGCTTGGGATAAAAGCGCGCTGGACACCCTTTGAAAGTATGACCGGACCCGGGGGGGGGGGGGGGGGAAGTGTAATTTTGGAAAGAGAGGGGGTGAACCGCACGGTTCACCTGTGCAAGCCGCGCGGTGTATCAGACAAGCCGCACGGTGCCTTTTATTTGAAAATCGATTTTTTTGTTTTTGTTTTCTGTAACTGCCTTATTCCCCGAGTGTTACCCTTCTTTGCTTGAGATTCCGGTTTGTTACCCTCATAGAGAAGCCATCTGACGATTCTCTTACTCCTCTTTGCCGATTTTCTCAAAACTTTCAAAACCCCAAAACCAAACCTCGGGGTCTGTTGGTTATGGCGAGTCCCGGTGATCCAAGGGTCGATTCCGGCGAGCAAGGGATTGATTCCAGTGACCATGGTGGTGTTTCTTCTCCTTTATCGTCGCCGGCGAGAGAGGAGAGTCGATCAGTGGCTGAGGAGAGCCTACCGGTGGCGGATTCGGCCGTGGGTGACTCGGCCTTGATTGTTTCTGGTTTGATCCCTACTTATTCGCATGTCGCTGAGTACTGTATAGGCATCGAGGTGCACCGTGCGGTTGGTGATGATGGCGACCGTACGATCGGAGGAGTGTGGGCGGTGGAGGTTTCACATATTGATTCAAATCTTACTCATGAGGGTTTGGCTACCATCGCGAGTGGTGGTGATATCCAGATACTAGAAGATGCCACGGCGAGTCGAGTCGAGCCGTATGGTGAGGTCGGTGAGCGGGGTGGAGGAGAAGGAAGCCGCACGGCCGGGGATGAGCACCGCACGGCCGGTAGCGGTGGTGCCGCGGTTGATTCGGTCCTTACCCATGGGGGTCCGATTGCTAGCATTCCTTCGGAGGGTAGTGGTGGTGCGTTTCATGATCCGGAGAGCACGACGGTCGACCGGGTTGAATCTCATGGCACCATTGGCGGTGATCAGAGTATTGCCGGCATCCTAGTAAGTACCACGATTACTCCCAGCGTTTCAATACCCATGGGTTTAGATTTGAATGTTTCCATTTTCGAGATTGAGATGACTGTGGGCGGTGTGGACTGTTTGGTTGATCAGAGAGCTGTGGAGGGCACTGTAGTTGGTGAGGTTGAGGTCCCTCTGGAGGTTATGAGTGCGGTGCTAGGTGGTGATACGCCAATTGGCGGAGACTTGCCCCTGACTGGTGTTCCAGAGACTGTTACTGAGCCTGGGGATGTAGAGATGGAGGATTTAGGCGTGACAGACGATAGTGGCGGTGAGGATGGAGATGGTGGTGAGGACGGAGATGGTGGTGAGTTGCAAAGAGAGAGTACTTGCACTGAGGAGGCACACGTTGAGAGAGTAGGGACTGCGAGAGTAGAGACTGAGAGAGAACAGGCTGAGGGGACGGTCCCTGTTATACCCGTTGCCCGTGTTTTCAGGAGCTTGACTCGGGTACTTGGTACCGGTATGGCTGTAGAGGAGAGTGCTGACACTGGGGGGCCTTCTGACCCAGTTTTGTTTCCTTCGCGGGTTGGTTCTTCACGAGCTCCGGGAGCTACCTTAGGAGATACTTTGGAGGCGGCCGCTGACGAGTCTTTAACTAGGAGTGTGCAGGACTTTCCTGAGCTGGAGAGAGTTTTGGTTGGTCAGACCCCACCGGTGATTGTCCAGGACGCCGAGAGAGAGGAGAGACAAGCAGAGGAGGTGGTCCACGCGACCATTGTTGAGGAGGTTTGACAGGCTCTGAGGGATAGGCCACCTTTCACTCTTGAGACTTACGTGTTTCGGCTTCACTTCATCATACCGCTGGGGTGTGAGACTTACGAGCCGCAGTTGCCATTTTACCCTGGGGACCAGGTTCTTTGGGACTCAGCGACACACATGTCAAACAGGACGCTGGTATGTATTTGAACTTGAATTTGAATTTGTTTCCTTCTGATTTTGCCCTCTGTTTATTGCAATTCCTGTTTACTTGTACTGATTAAATGAGTTTGTGTTTGAAACAGGTGAACAGGGGACTGTTCGCATACGGTGGTTCTTTAGATTGCTTGGAGCAGTATGGCATGTTGCCTGAGAGAGTGAGGTGGTTCGTGGATGCCTCAGGTTTTACTCCGTTTATCCGGACTTTGATGGAGACTCGAGGGAACAGACAGCTGGTGAGAGCTCTGGTGGAGCGTTGGTGGGACACCACCAACAGCTTTCACTTCAGGTTTGGTGAGATGACAATCACTCCATTGGACTTTGCAGCGACTACAGGTTTGAGAGTTGGAGGAGATCTGATCCCTTTCGACTCGGGTTTGTACTTGGACAGAGCAGCGATTCGGCACTATTTGGGGAGAGAGATGGGGGACGAGCCGATGGTGAGATGCGACCATTTGCCAGTCCTTTGGGACCATGTGCCTGAGACTGATTTGGAGGCACATCAGATGGCCAGAGCCTACTTGTTATATATGTTCGGACAGTCTCTGTTTCCGAACCATCGGCACACGGTTCACTTAGGTTGGTTGCCTGCTTTAGGAGAGCTGGAGACAGCTGGGCGGTTTGACTGGGGTGGTTCTGCCTTGTGCTCACTTTACTGTTTCCTGGGTTCAGTAGTTCGCGGTGCGGCGAACACCATTGCTGGCTACTAGAGGATACTAGAGGTAAAACGTCGCATATCCTTGCTTCATGTACTTTGCAATGTATTTGGTTGTTTTTGCTTCTTTTACTGATGAGTTTCTTTGAAAATGCAGATATGGGCTTACGAGGTGTTCGGAGTACCAGGCTCGGAGAATTCTTACCACGATGACCGAGTGCTCCCGCGCGCGATGAGGTGGGGAAAAGCATCCCTGGGAAAGCAAGCAGAGAACAGGGATTTGAGGTTCTGTCGCCTCTTCTTTGACTAGTCTATGGGCGAGACGGTATGACATAACAAACTTTCTGATGCTTTATTTCAAACTTTTCTGTTGGTTTTCCAAGAATAACCCGAAGTTGCTTGCAGGTGCGCTGGGATGTGTGGGACAGGTTGGATCGTCCTTACTTGGCCAGGAGCCGGACGGTGACACGGGGGCGTATACTGCTGGAGTCCCCTTTCGGCTGGCAGTGGTACTTAGGAGACAGGGTGGCGCGTCAGTCCTAGGGGTTGGGCCATTTCAGAGTACCTGCTTCACTTCCGTCGCGTATTCTGCGTACGCACGAGTATACTCTGGCTGAGATAGAGGCGTTCACTGTGCTGGACACGTCCTGGACTTTTCACCCTTCTGTGGCTTATGACCACTACGTGACGACCACGCTCGCCCATGACTTGCGCATGGAGGCTCGGTTGGTTGGGCCTGCTCCAGCGGCGGATGCGGCTTTACCTGTGGCGAGGAGAGAGATAGAGGTGATGACGTCTGGTGGGGTTATGGGGGTGATAGACGTCCCCCGAGTGACTGCCCCAGTTGTGTTGGCAGCGAGAGAGGTAACCTGAAAAAGACAAAATAGCAGTAGTCAGTTTTTCATTTTAAATTTGAATTTCTTGCTTTGTTACCTGCTAATGCCTTTTTGTTTCTTTCTTGTAGTTTCCTGTTGAGTGGGTCACATCCCAGGTCGAGCTAGTACGTGACTTGGAGGCCTTGGTTCGTCACCTTATGATAGGTAATATACCAGAGGTGCGACCTAGAGCAGAGCCTGGCATTGTGCCGCAGGCAGGTGATGACGATGGTGGTGATGGTGGAGATGCCGGAGCTGGAGGCGGGCGCAGAGGCGGAGGTGCCCGTAGAGGTGGGCATGGCTCAGGAGGCAGAGTGAGAGGTGACCGCGGAGGTGAGTGCAGGGGCGGCGGAGCTGGAGTTGGTGGCCGTGGGGCCAGTAGTAGTCGTGGCGCTGGTGGCGCGTCTGGGAGTCGCCGTAGGCCACGACGTGACCGTTCCGCAGGTAGTGAGACAGACCAGTCTGGGCGTCGACAGAGGCCGAGGCGAGGTAGTTTAGCTGGCAGTGAGGCAGACCAGGTATGTCTTTTATTATGGCTTTTGAGATTTGAATGCTTGAAATGTTTGTTACTGAATTTTCTCCTTGTGCAGGACGTGCTTTCTTCTCCACCGCGCCGTACCAGGCCTTTGATGAAGAATGCCGGTGGTGGTCCGGTGCATATTCAGCCTTCAGTCCCAGTTTTAGGCAGGGTTTTGCGGAGTAGCCGCTCTTCGGTGGAGGGACCTGGGAGTTGGTGCTTGCGAGTAGGAGATTCAGAGGGTAGCAGTGACCATGACGAGGACCAGACTGAGAGCGACCACCTGAGTTCCTCTGATGAGTAGCAACACCTGATGATAAGCCCCCAATGTTGTATATATCTGGGCTTATCTAGCTCTTTTTGTTCACACACACACGCATTTTAAAGCCTTATACGATTGATCTTGCGCGTAGTGTTGTTTTGGTAGTTTCAGGGTAAACAAGTGCATAAAGCGTGTTTTGAAGCACTTTGGGAAACATCCCAAGAATTCAAGGGCCAAGGGCCCCATGACACTCCACCATCAAGCCTCAAGAGCCAAGAAATGAAGATTTGGCTAAGGCTCGAGAAGTTTAGAAGGCACAAGATCAAGCCGGAAGGCTAAAGGCGTGTCCAAGGCTTACAATCACTCCCGGTTGAAGCCGGGAGTGAACAAGGACTCACGAGACCAAGTGCTCCCCTTCCCAAGGCTCACACGATGTTCGGAAGTGTTTTGGAAGATGCTCGGTAGCACACAAGGTCAATGGATGGCGAAGAAAGAAGAGGAAGCCTCAAATGCCTAAGTATTGATGCGGGTATTGATACCCCTAACAGTGGTATCAATACCTCTGAAGCACAAAGCTGGACAGAACCTTGGGTATTGATACCCCCAACAGTGGTATCAATACCTCTGAAGCACAAAGCTGGACAGAACCTTGGGTATTGATACCCCCAACCTTGGTATCAATACCTGGCAATCCGAAAAAGTGTTCAACCCACTTGTTGGACTTTCCACTTATGGAAAGTCTAGCTTGTTGGGATATTTTGGGATATTTTGGGAGAGAGGAATTGAAAGAATATAGGCTCTCTCCTCTCTCTTTCTCAGGACTTCTTCTTCTTTATTTTCTCTAGGATATTTTGCTCCCCTCTCTCTCCTCCATGGAAGAGGTTCCAAGCTTTCTCTCTCTAGTTTATTTCATGTAAGTGTTTGTTTTACGTTATTTTGTCGAGTTATAATAGTTCTTGTAATCGAATGGTTGTTCTATAAATCTAGTTTATTTACGTTTTTAACGGTGAAATCTTGTTCTCATGTTCTAGCTTTCATTCTACGTAAACTCTAGTACTACATGCTTGTTTGTTATTCCTCTGAGTATTAACGTTGTTGGCATAAGTGTTGGCTTCCATAAAAATCAGGTTGTAATGTCATATGTTATGTTCTTTATTTTCTTCATTAAATTAGTCATGTTCTCCGTAGTCATGATCGAGTAGTCGTTATAGGCTCGGTCATGGGGTGATTAGCACCCCGTGACTTAGGTTGATTCACACTCCTCGCCATAATGTAAACATCGCTTGTTAATCAAAGAGTACGGATTGATTTTATGTATCAAAATTGGGATTTGTTAATCTCTTTGATCACACGTAGCCAAGGGCTTGACCACTTGGCACGTGTGATGCTTAGGGCGATGTCAATTCAAATGTTTGTATAAATGGCACAAGAATCCTACTCTTTGAAAAACACCATTTCTAGTTAAACGAGTTTAAGTACCAAATCTTCCGTTCGGGGTCGTTTAACGCGCCCCGAGCCGGTTATTTTAGAGGAGAATGAATTGGCCTAAGGCATGGGAGTTGTGACCCCCTTGACTTAGCCTTGTTTTAATTAGTCTTTTTAACCTTCCGAGTCATTCACGAAGTTAAGTGAATTCCACCAACAAACCACAAAAGCAAAGTTTGCCACTTTAAGGCTAAAACCAACATTCGCGAATCAACACTCACGTGCTGCACATTCGGTCCCTGAGAACTCGACCCGGACTTCCGGTTATTATGCTTTGCGACACCTAAACCCTACGCTTGGGGAAACATCATTTGAAGTACAATCTAAGGGCGCAAGCACCTGACAATTTATGTATAGGAGATAGATTTTTATTTAGGACGAGCCTGCGCGCTCGATTTTTGGTTCGGGCGCCTGTTTGCCCTTTCTTTTGCTTTTCGCTCATGGATGCGGCTTGCGTGCCGAGTTAGCTGTAGATGTTGGGCTTGTTTGCCCCGGATAGATGTACTTTTACTTTTCATTATGCATAAGTTACTTTTGTACATGTTGTTTTTTTTACTTTGGCATTTTCTGAGTTTGAAGTCTGAATTTGATGCACGAGTGCTCTGAGGGTAACCGAAACTAACAAAACATGACGGATGCCTCTGGAGCAATGAGAATGTATGACTGTGAAGTGAAAATACAAACTGACTCGACAAACTTGAATTTTGTATGTGAAACGAAAAACTGAGCGATACAGGACCCGTCATGCTCAAATTTGCAATTTGCATGATAAATGCCAAACAATACTTCCAACAGGTCATAAATGTGTCTTATAACTCGCTTGAGCCAATGAAACAAAGAAAATGTTGCCCGAACCAATTTTGATTCGCCGACGCCCCGTTTTCACAAATTTCATGCCTTGAAATGTTCGAATCTTGAACTCCATATCAAATTCTCCCAATGGCCTTGCGTCAATGTTGCAAACACGTATTGTGACTCGCGGGAGTCATCGGTGTCCTAGAAATAGAAACGACAGCGTCTCGTCTGCTGATTTTTGCCGGTTTTGCCGTATCTGAGATCTCGGAATGCCCAACCACCCAAATTCGACCAAAAATCTCAAATGATTGTTCCAATAACCTTGAAACATCCATTATGACTTGAATGAGCAAGAAAGGTGCCAAAAATATGCCCGAAATGGTCCAGGGAGTGCTAATTTGTTCTTGGAAATCTCAAGAGGGAGCCGTACGGCTCCTATACACAAGCCGTGCGGCTTGTGTGCATGAACCGCGCGGTTCATGTATGCAACTGGCACAGTTTTGGCCTCTGCTTTCTGACTTCTGGACCTCTGTTTGGCTTTTCGCTTGCACCTGAGCACACCATAGTCTTGATAGGCCTAGGGAATATCTATTTTGCAGATTCCCATGCAATCTTCACATTACCCAATGGCGGCACGCATCCCAAGGCATTCCTTTCTCTTTACAAAGGCAGGCCTTTGTTGCATGTTTCTTGTTCATATAACCTTTAAGCTTCTTTTTATAGTGCCAAAATCCAATACTTCTTTGCTTCCATGGCAATTAGCATTTCAGCCTTAATTCGACCATGGCTTGACGAACTTGACGGCATGGGTTGGTTAAACTTCCGGGATCACAGGCTTCATTCATTGCGTTATGTTCGAGATGTAACCATACGTCCGGAGTTGTTACACGCGGCCGTTCAATTCTGGGATCCCGAAGTGCATGTGTTCCGCTTCGGTTTTCATGAATTATGCCCGACGGTGGAAGAATTTCATGCATAACTTGGCGGTTTTGACTTGGATATCCCCGTGGTTCCTGTCTACGGGATAGGTTATGCCGAAATCTTGTCTCGAAAACTCGGCTTGAGTAATAACGCTGCAAGGTCTATGATGGAAGGAGGCGTGATAAATATTGCACGTCTTATCAGCCAGTTTCGTCCCAAGGGCTTTGCGCTGTGCCTTAGCATTCTTGTTTGTTCGGACAGACTATCAGGCCAACTCTGCACTTGTTGGGGTGGCCATGCAAATTGAAGAACGCAAAGACGTGGCTCCCATGGTTCTTGCTGAGACTTTGATTGGTTTAGACAGAGTTCGTGCCGGTCAGACAAACATTTTTGAAGGAAGTGCTTTGCTCTTACAGGTAGGCTTCTCACTCAGCTCTCCTTTTTCTGGTTCATCACTTGTTCTCATTTTACCTCAACGCTCGGGTTTAGGCTTTCTACGGTTACTGACTTGTTTTCTCTCTTTTGCAGATATGGATTTGTGACAAGGCTAATCTGTTGGAAGTAGTGCCGAGAAATAGCATCCACGAAACTCAGGGCTTTGTTCAGAGGGATTTTCAAGAGTTTCATGAGGATATCCAAGGTTGGGTTCGGGTGTTTTCTCGGCTTACTGAGGAGACCATTTCTTGGCGTCTGTCTTGGCTTGACCACTCGACCATGTCTTTGAGCAATATGGGACGTCAGCGAATGGTTCTGGTTGGTCTGACTGGTTGGACCTTTTACATTCCCTACCGCATTCTCCGCCAACTTGGTGTCCGTCAGGTAGTTCCACCAGCTATTCCTGAAAACTTTGTAATACCAAACTTCAATCATGCAACTGTTCGAGCTTATCAAAACACTTGGAGGGAGCGAGTGACCATTCCAAAAGATGACTACCCCACTGTTCTGCTTACAAGGCGATACATAAAATGGTTGCTGAAAGATATTGAAGAGAGAGAAAATGGACACCAGAATTGACTTTGACTCAACCTTAATGTACCCAAAATAAATTGTGGACCCGTAGGGGTCAATGCTTGTGTTATTTTGTTTTTGAAAGCTTCATGCTCAGCCTTGTAATCGAAAAAAAAAAAGTTCAATAAACTGAATTATGAGAGTCTTTCCACTTTGATTCACAGCGATTGTGCATGCAAATGATAGCTTTGGATCAACTCAAGAGATTTTCGAAAAGTGGTGACCGGTCCTCAAGGTGAGGATGCCTACGTATCCTTGGAAAAGGAATCAGGTCATGACGTAGTTCAGGCGAACAAATTTGGCTAGGGTTCACTCGTGTATTAACACTCTCCTTTTAATGCTCTTATTTTTGCCTAGTAACGCCCTTTCGGGTTTTCGGTCTAGCGAGCTCATTAGAATGTTTT
Source organism: Vaccinium darrowii (assembly GCA_020921065.1). Taxonomy (NCBI): domain Eukaryota; kingdom Viridiplantae; phylum Streptophyta; class Magnoliopsida; order Ericales; family Ericaceae; genus Vaccinium; species Vaccinium darrowii. Next base: position 11,784,976 of record CM037157.1, read on the forward strand.
TGCCTTAACTTTTGCCTAGACCGCCCAATGTGGGTTTTCGATCTAACAGGCTTGCTCTAAATTTTGCCTGGCACTGTCCGCACTTGCGGTTTTCAGTCCAGCGAGCTTCTCTCATGGATAGTATCTCTTGAGCTGGTCCATGTTGACCAAAGTGGAGAATTCGTTACCGTCAAGATCGATAAGCTGAGTCGCGCCTCCGGATAGAACTTTCTTGATGATATATGGCCCTGCCCATTTCGGTGGGAATTTCCCTCGAGGATCGAAAACTGGAGCTCGGATCTCCTTCAAAACCATGTCTCCTTCTTGTAAGTTCCTGGATTTGACCTTTTTATTGAACGCCCGTGCAATTCAGCGCTGATACCCCTGAACATGATATAAAGCCTTAAGCCGCCTTTCGTCAAACAACATTAGCTCTTCAAACCTTGCGTTTTGCCATTCTGTTTCATTGATCTCTGATTCGATCATGACCCTTAGAGATGGTACCTCAAGTTCGATCGGGAGGACGGCCTCCATGCCATAAACCAAGGAGTATGGTGTTGCCCCTGTCGGAGTACGGATAGATGTCCGATACCCCCACAAGGCTAATGGTAACTGCTCGTGCCAGTTTCTTGCAGATTGAGTGGTTCTCTCAAGTATTGTTTTGAGGGTCTTGTTCGCCACTTCAACAGCTCCATTAGTCTGTGGCCGGTAGACGGTTAATTTGTGGACCTGAATACCGAACTCCTTAAGCACTTCCGCTACTCTTCCCTTGAAATGAACCCCGTTGTCTGATACAAAAGCTTGAGGGACACCGTACCGGTAAATGATGTTTTGCTTGACGAAGTGAGCGACCTGGACTGCTGTGAGAGTAGTGTACGAGGTAGCCTCGACCCATTTAGTGAAGTAGTCGATGGCAACTAGGATGAATTTGTTCCCGTTTGACGCAGCCGGTGTAATTTTGCCGATAACATCGATACCCCAGGTAGAGAAGGGCCAAGGCGAGGTCATGGAATGCAGCTCAGATGGTGGTACATGCATGAGATTGGCGTGAATTTGGCACCTGTGACACTGTCTTACATACTGGACGCACTCAGTTTCCATGGTTGACCAGTAATATCCCTGACGGAGAATCTTCTTTGCAAGCATCATCCCATTCATGTGAGGACCACAGACACCTTCGTGGATTTCTTCCATAATCGTGGTAGCATCTACACCGTGCACACATAGTTTATGTACTCCGCAGTGCGATCGCCGATACAACTTCCCTCCACAGATGATGTATTGAGAGGCCAATCTCCGAAGAGCAATTTGGTCCTTTTTACCCGTTTCTGCTGGATATTCACCTTTCTCAATAAAGTTCCAAATGTCATGATACCATGGTAGGCCGTCATTTGGTTCATCAATCACCATGACATATTCAAAGATAGGCTTATCCCTTTGCTCAATCGTGATTGGTCTCAGTTTAACTCTATCTGGTATTTCCACCATCGAGGCTAGGGTAGCTAGAGCATCTGCAAACCGATTCTTCAACCACGGCACATGAGTGAATGTGACCGTTTGAAATCGGGGAATCAGATCCCCGAGATCTTTATGGTAAGGTTTGAGCTTGTCCTCTTTTACCTTCCAATCCCCATTGGCCTGAGACACAACCAAATTAGAATCACCGACCACCTCCAGTCTCTTGACCCCAATTTCTAAGGCAACTTCCATTCCGACGATGCACACTTCGTATTCCGCTTGATTGTTAGTGACGTCAAAGTTTAGTTTGAATGCAAGCGGAATATGGGACCCTTCTGGTGAGACTAGCAATACTCCGATTCCGAACCCTTTCTGATTGGCGGCTCCGTCAAAATACAACATCCAAACATCGTTAGCCATTGTCATTATATTCTCATCTGGGAATTTGAACTCTACATCATCTGGTCCCTCCACAGGATGGTCTGCTAGGAATTCTGCAACTGCTTTCCCCTTTACTGACTTACGGGTGACGTACTTGATATCGAATTCAGCCAGCATGAGTAACCACCATGCCAGCTTGCCAGTGAGTGCCTGTTTCTCGAACAAGTATTTAAGAGGATCCATCCGGGAAATCAACTTTACGGAATAAGCTAGCATGTAGTGTCTAAGCTTTTTGGAAGCCCAAACCAGTGCCCAACAAACTTTTTCTAATGAAGTGTAGCGTTCCTCACATCCCATCATTTTCTTGCTGATGTAGTATACGGCTTTCTCGCTTCCTCCTTCTCCTTCTTGTGCCAGCATACATCCCATGGTTGATGAAGTGACGGACAAGTATAGAATGAGAGGTTGCCCCAGAATGGGTGGCATCAATACTGGAGGGTTCTGAAGATATTTCTTGATGGTGTCGAAAGCTTTCTGGCACTTATCATCCCATCTGAATGGTACACCCTTCTTTAATAAATGAAACATCGGCTTCCAAGTTGAGGTTAACTTGGCGATGAATCTGCTGATAAATTGAATTTTTCCCAGGAAGCTGCGTATTTCCTTCTCTGTTCGAGGCGGTTCCATTTCCAAGATGGCTTTGATTTTTGACGGATCCACTTCGATTCCTCGCGTGGTGATCATGAATCCAAGCATTTTTCTGGCAGTGACCCCGAATGTACACTTCTCGGGATTGAGACGTAATCTGTACTTGCGGATCCTTTCAAAAAACTTTCGGAGGTTAGGTAGATGCTCTTCCCTTTCCTTGGCTTTGACGATCATGTCATCTACATATACCTCCACTTCCTTGTGGATCATGTCATGTAACAATGTTGTGGCTGCCGTTTGGTAGGTAGACCCTGCATTTTTCAGACCAAACGGCATGACCCTGTAACCTAGGTGCCCCATTCTATGGTGAAGGTGGTTTTCTCACGATCTTTCGGAGCCATGAGAATCTGATTGTAACCTAAAAACCCATCCATGAAAGAAAGTAGTGCGTGCCCCGCGGTGTTATCCACTAAAACGTCGATGTGCGGCAAAGGAAAGTCATCTTTTGGACTGGCTTTGTTTAAATCCCTGAAATCCACACAGACTCTGATCTTCCCGTTCTTTTTAGGGACGGGAACAATATTTGCAACCCACTGGGGGTATTCTGTTACCATAAGAAAACCTGCATCTATCTGCCGCTGAATCTCTTTCTTGATTTCCAACACCCAATCTGGCCTCATCTTCCTTAGCTTCTGCTTGACAGGCTTTGCATCAGGGTATAACGGGATTCGATGCTCCACAATTTCGGGATCAATACCAGGCATATCTGCGTGCGACAATGCAAAGACATCTTCGAATTCTTTCAAGAGATCTGAGTGGGCCTTAAATTCTTCTGGAGTCAATCCGGAGCCGATTTGAACCATGTGCGGATTATTCTCATTTTTCAAGTTTATCGAAATTATTTCTTCTTTTATAGGCTGAGCATGCCTTTCGTTTTCCCTTTCAATTAGGGATCGTAGTTCTTTCGGAATTTCTTCCTCAAACTCAATCTCTTCATCATCAAGGTCAACACAATTTATTTCAGATACAGCAAGGTAAGCAAAGTTGATTTCATTTATTGCCAAGAAGGGGGCCCTAGGGGCGTGATATATGAGTGTAGACTCAAACTCAAAAGAGAAGTGATGACGCGGAATGATGACAGACTCATGTTCCGACTCAATGCTGGACTCAGACTCAGTGCTGGACCCAGACTCAAACTCAGAATTAGTGCCATTGTAAATGATCTTAGGTACAAATGTGCAATTTTTATAAGTTCCATAGGCATCAATAATGAGTGCAGTGACATCCTCTAGAGCTTCCTGACCCAGCATCATCAGCTCCATATCCTCAACAGGCTTTAAACCAACGAACGTTGCAGCAGGTTCGTCCTTTCTCATACCTAGCGGATTCTCCTCCCCAAACAGCGATAAAAGATTCCCTGAGTCAAGAACCTCAATCCAGTCAACATGGGGCATCTTAGCCGGCGCTTTCCATCCTTCTGTCTCATCATCGCTCTCCCAGGTGTTGTCAACAAAGATTTCAAATCCCGGCAGCTTGGTTTTTGTTTCCATGTCCCAGAATGGCTTTGGGTCCCCCTGATAAATAGCTTCTGGAGCTTTTACGAATTGGATAGGCCCTTTCTTGGCACAGGCTTGTACTTTCTTACCATGACCAGATTTGTTGCCAGTTAATTCATAACCAAGGCCGGAACGATGATGGTTTGTCAAAAATTAGGGAATTCTGCTATCCCTTGATTGTTGCGACCAAGTCCTAAGCCGGGCAAATACTCCATTTTCAGCATCATGTCCAAGGCCGTTGATCTTATCGAGAAATCCTCGTCCATCTTGATGTCTTCCTCCGAGAGTGATGTCTTCCTCTCCGTGGACAATTTCAAGGAGGGGAGCATTATCAGGGACATGCGGACGAATTCCAGAATCCCCATAGATGGTGAAGGTTCCTGTAGCCAACCCAAGCTGAACTTTCTGATGTAGAGAGGAAGGCACGGCCATGATGTCTGATCGATGGAGCCACGACCTACCTAGCAACAGGTTGAATGATGAAGGGATGTCGAGCACATGAAACTCAACACTAGTCTTGAAATCTTCGATCATTATCTCCATCTGAATTGTCCCAACCACGTCTCGGCGAGTATTGTCATAGGCACGCACTCCAAGGTTTGATGGCTGGAAATCCTTATTCTTGAAACCCAAACAATAAGCTGTACGCAGGGGACAGACATTCAAGGCAGATCCATTATCTAGTAACACAACCAGGACCCATTTTTCCATGCATTTCAAGGTGATGTGCAATGGCTTGTTATGACCAGCTCCTTCTGGTGGTAGATCCTTTTCAGTGAAGACTACAACATGCTTTGCGCGGGTTGGCGTAAGCAGAGCTATCATTGTTTCAGGAGGAGTGTCTGGTGGCACCTCCATGTTTGACAAGGCCTTGATTAGCTTTTGACGGTGTTCTCGAGATGAAGAGAGTAACCCCCAAATAGACATTGTGGCTGGGGTTCATTCAAGTTGCTTTTGAATTGGATCATTTGTTACTGGGGGATTCTTCGGAGGAGGCCTAGCAGCGGAATTCTGCTCAATGATGACTTCTGGATGGTCAGAAATCGTGTCCTCAAGAATGGAATCATCCCAAGCGAAATCTCCTGTTGCAGCATGATTGGAGGGATTCCCACCTTGGAGGTGGGCTGGCTGGTAAATTTGACCGCTTCTGGTTATTCGGTTAACCGTTTCTTCCCATAACCCCTGATTTTCACCCCAGAAATTCGTGCATTCTTCATTAACTTTTCGTTTGCCGGCCTTGATGGCTTCCCTTTTTTGCATGGCTTCTTGATCTTCAGTCCAGAAATTCATCAGATCACTTCTGGTCCTTTGTTCCTTGATTTCAGCTGCTTCCATTTTTGTCTGGAGGTTGCCTACTTTGGAGTCTTGCCAAAAGGACGGATCCATCATAGCTTTGTTGACAGTCCATACCTTGTCATTGCTTACCCGGATATCGACCACTGCTTCTTCATCCCAAATGGTAGCCATAGGGTCAGTGACTAGTACTGATACATCGGATGACGGCGAGAATGGAACTGACGGCTGAGGTAAAGATCTGTCACTGATGTATGCTTGTGGGAGCCAATCTTGGTTTCCGAAGGCGGCTTCTATGACAGAACGGCCTTCTTCCCTGAAATGTGCGAGCGGTGAGACATGATCCACAAGATGCCTGTCTGGAGTCAACACTCCTCCTAGAGGATTGGTATTTCTTTCTTCTTCGCTTTTTTCAGAAATGCTTCCTGTTGTATCAATCTGGCGGACATGGGAACTTTCTGGTATATGAACAATAGGCTTATTCAGGAATTCGGGGACGATGAATTGGCTTGGGTCCCTAGAGATTAGCAAAGAACCGAACAATGCTTGTCGGGATACCTCCCAATCTCGATCGCTCAAGGACCATTCTTCTTCTTCCACGATTTCACTCCACTTCGAGTTTTGCATTGTACTGGCATATGAAAGGAGATGGACCTCAAGACCTTCTGGCAGGGGGACGACAGGTTTTGGTTCAGTAGCTGCGATGATGTAGAGGCTAGGGTCAAATTTGGTGAAGGTAAGGTCTTTTGTAGTGGGGATGAGGGATATCTGGCCGATTTGGGTGTTTTGCTTATGATTAGGCAAAGGATTGGAAATGGTGTTAGGCTTTTGGTTAGGAAGTGGAAGGGTTCCGTCGTCCACAAGATCTTGGACTTTATGCTTGAGACGGATGTAGTTATTGGTATGATGGCCAGGCATCTGGTGGTAGGCACAATAGGTGTTTGGGTTCTGGTTAGGAGGAAGCTCTTTGGGTGGCTCTCAAGGTTCGAGTGGTTGGATGAGGTTTTTGTCAAGGAGTTTTTTGGACACTGTGACAAGAGGGAAGGGGAGTGGATGGAATATTCTTCTTGGTGGGGGAGCTGTTTGCTGGAACTGTGACTGGGTTGCAATCTGGTTAACTGGTTCAGCTTTGGCTGGTTTGGGGTTGGAGGAACTTGCTTGGTTTTGGTTGTAATTGCTGGGTCCAAACAAGGCGTTGTTGTTGCCAGAGTAAACTCGTCTCGGTTTGGGGGTAGATTCGCCTTTCTCGAATATGCCACTTTGGAGAGCATCTTCAACTGCCAGGCCGGCCTCATAGAAAGTCTTGAAGTCAGCAGTAGTTTGGAATACCACCAGGTGTTTGGCAAAATTCGGTTCCAGATTCCTTGTGATAATTCTCATTTGTTCTTTTTCTGAAGGCCGTTCCATCATCTGAGAGGCTTTTCCTCTCCATCTTTTAACAAAGTCGGCAAAAGATTCATTCTTTCCCATCTTGGTTGACTCCAACTCCCGGACAGTCATCTCAAGCTGAATGTTGTAGTTGTATTGGGCGACAAAGACTGCCCCAATATCTTCCCATGTCCTTTTCTTGGAGATGTCCAGATTCAGAAACCAGCGAAGTGCAGGCCCAGTTAGAGTTTGTTGAAACATCTAGCCCATCGCATCTTTTCCAACGTCGTACATGGACAAAGTGCCTACATATGTTTGTAGATGAGCTTTCGGGTCACCACTGCCATCAAACTTGTCCCAATCCATTGGTTTGAACTTGTCGGGGAGCTTTGCATCTGGGAAAAGGCATAATTTCTCCATATCAATCCCTGTAGCTGCTATTTTCTCTTGTTTCTAAACAGACTCCTCAAGCTTAGCTATCTTGGTCAATACTGACTCCATGTTCCGACTGCTTGAGTCTCCGGCTGGTGGAGGGATTTGAGCAGTCAGTTTCTGGATCATGAGCATCATCTGGGTCATCTGCTTGGCGTTGTTGGTTTTCTGTTCCTCTAAAGCATCCTTGAGAAGTTGAATTTCATCTTTTTCTTCTTCCATAGCTGAGCTCCCGGTTAACCGTTCTGTTCTTGACTCAGCTCGAACCAATCGCTGTTCGGGGGTTCGAGTCCAACTTAGTATGAGGTTTTTCTTCTTTTTGCCAATGGTTGATACTGATGATATGTACAAATGGAACTCAGGGGTGCAGTGTGTAGTGTATGTGCAAAATGGAAAAGAGTGTATGTACAAGAAAATGATGCATGATGCATGAAAGGATTGCCCCAATTTCTCTCTTATTTTGTCGGATATATTCAAATTCCCATGGTTTATGAACAACGACCGGACCGGAGGTTGCCTACGTATCCTCATGGAGAGGAATCAGGCCGTAACGTAGTTCGGGACTACAAATTTGGCTCTTTTTCTCAAAAGATCTTTTCATTAAAAGCAAGGAATTTTTACAAACTGGTACAACTACCGACTTGACAACAGACTCGATGATTGAATAGACTTGATAAGCAAACAACAACAAACTTGATAATCAAAGTATCAAGAATCACAAACTGGCTTGATTCTTGAAAAGAAGCCTTGCTGGCTGGATTAAGTCGGTGGATATTCACATCTGGCAACAGACTTGATAATTAAACAGCAACAGACTCGATAACAGACAAGAACCGCAGGCTGACTTGATTCTTCAAAAGAAACCCTTTTTGGTTTGATTCAATCATTGTACGATCACTTCTGGTTCTGAAAGCTTGTCTTTAAGAGGAGGGATGATTCGGAGATGTCGACCCTGCGGAGGATCCTGCTTCATCAGTTTTTCATTTTCCCTTGGGGTCCTCCTTCTTGCACTGATCCTTGAGCTGCTGCGGGGTCATGCTGTCATTATTGAGGAGGCAATCTGCAAAGCAAACTTCACATTCACACTCATCCCAATACTTGTGGCCCGTGACTGGGTCTTCAAAGTAGTAGACGGGCTGGCCGTTGGCATCAAAGTATTTCACAGGTGGCATGGTTGTGAGCTTTCCGTCATCTTGCTCCATCATCAAGGTGATCTTTTCTGGCATAGGTTCCGGCTTTTCCGGGAAGCAGAATTTCCATCCTTCATTTGCATCCCATTGGAGAGACACACCTGGTAAGTTGGCTTCGGCCAACAAACTGAGTTTCTGATCGAGATCTTCTCCCATATGGTCTTCTATGTTGAGCTTCCCTGGCTGAGGCTCCTTTGGTTTGCACGGAGGTTGCTCGGGCAGAACTTCCTCGATTATTCACACGGGAGAGTGGACTTGAATCGTTTGTACGGCCCTCCAGACATGATGACTTTCTACCATAAAGGAAATGTGTACCTTATTTTGGGAAACAGAGCCAATCGTAGCGTTTTTGTGATTTTGATTTTGTGATTTTTTTTTTGATGAGGAATTATCGTATATCTGACGAAATGCGTGTGATTGTCAGGGCAATCCTTATGTATGCAGACATGATGTAATGTCCTAAGGCAAAGTTATCCTATGCATGTATGCAAGATGGAGACAATATGCACATGGAGTGATATACAAAAATGGATGAACAGTTGATAAGCAAATAAGATGGACCATTAACAGATAAATAGATAAACAGATAACAGGATAATCAGGTAAACAGGATATAACAGATAGTCCTACCCTGTGGATCCCTGTCCTAAGTTGGAAGGTACTACGGTTTACTATATGCAAAGGCCGGGTTTTGGTTAAAGGGGTTCCCTAGACTAGAGTCAATATTTGCCTCCCAGTGCCAAGTGTACTGCATGGCAAAGGTCAAACGGCAGGCTAACTCATCATCGTCCGGGGTTGCCGAGAATCTTGGGATGTCCTAACACCGGCAAGCCGGGTAGGGTAACCAAGACGCAACGGCGGGGTTTATCCAACATCGATGCACGTGCAATGCAAAAGTTTTGATAATAAAATATTTTCAAAAAAAAATTCCACAAATTATTTTTCAAGTTTGGCTCACCAATAAATTAATTTTGATTTTGAAATTTTACACAAGCAAACAACCGGGAAAGCTCCAGTTCGGATTGGTCGGGCGTAGCCCTGTTAATGCACCATTCCTTTCTCGATCACGCAGGGCGTGTTCGTTTTTGTCAAGCTTTTAGGGGTCGTTTTACAAGTGTAAAGTTCCAAGAATAAAAATTAATTTAAAATCCCCAGTGGAGTCGCCATTTTGTGGACGGTAAAATCCACGCGACTCGCTCGAAGGTTCGGATATGAAAACGAAAAAAATGTGAGTCGCCACCCGGGGTTTAAATTTAGAAAATGTTTGGTACCCGAGAAACCGTTTTAAGAATAGTTGTTGACTCTCATGCCACGTTGGAAAAGATTTGATCCGCGAAAAGATTCTTTTGGATTCGGAAGCCAGATTACGCGCGGGGAAGGTTTTATTGAAAAGCACCCCACTCGCCCGAGAAGTTCTCGGTCTCTACTAAATAATTTGTGGGATTTTTATAGAAAATATTTTATTAAAAACTTTGACAATTAATCAAGCAAATAAAGAAACAAATTAAAACCATAACAGAAATAAAATCTAAACAAAGAGGACTAAATAGTAATAACAAGAAAATAAAGGGTGGAAAAGTGTAATAAGAGAAAAAAATTACAGAGAAATCAAGAAAACAGAGTACGGACAGAGGAAAAATTTTGATTTAAACGGGAGCCGCGCGGCTCCTACGCTGGAGCCGCGCGGCCTACACTACAAGCCGCGCGGCTTGCGTGCGACCCTATTTTCAAAAATTTTATTTCAGGACCAGTGAGTCCAAAACCCGTTCAAAACTTGATTTTCTTCTTCAAATCTACTCCAAATAAGTTGTTTTTGTTTGTAAACAAGTTTTTGAAGTGAAACTTATTTCCGGTACGGATCGTACCGTGCATTTATCGAGAAAAATCGCCCGGTACGGCTCCGAAAAGCCGATTTTTGTTTCGAAAATGATTTACCGAGTTAAGATACTGTTGTTGAAACCGTTATTAACTCGGGAATGCCCTCGGAGAGCTGCGATTTGAAAATCGAAACGCGAAAACGGTTTATACCTTTCTGGAACTTGAAACGGGGGTTGGAAACTTTAGATTATTCGGGTTTGAGCTCGTGTGATCAAGATTTGATACGAACGGGAATGGTATGGAGGGATCGAGGTGGAATGGAAGGTGTGAAGTTTCGGGAAGTTTACTGGCGGTTTTTGAACGAAAGCTTTGCCGGAAAATCGAACGGAAATTCTTTCGGGGTCTGATTTTTCGGTGTCCTCTTTGAGAGGAAGAGGAGGCCTCCATTTATAGCCGGTTTTGAGGGAATAACATGATGATATTCGGCGGTCGATATATGATGATATTCCCGAACAGCTGGTTTGTCAGGAATTTTCAGGGGATAACAACACTAGCCGCGCGGCTTGTATGAGGGAGCCGCTCGGCTTGTATAAGGGAGCCGCGCGGCTTGTGCAAAGAAGGGGGGAACCGTACGGCCTATAACAGGAGCCGCACGGCTTGTGAGGCTGAGTTTCCAATTTTTCCGGACAAGTTCCAAGGTGGTTTAAACGTTTCATTCGTCATCGGGCATGCACAGGTATCAAAATTAGGGTGTCTACACTTTCGTTAACAGAAAATGTGAATTTACATTGTTACCCCTTTCATTGACCTCCCTTGAGGCTTATAATAACAATAGATACCTCCCTTTAAAAAAAATGTATTTTTAATATAATTTCTTTCACTTTTGATTTTTTCCCCCTTCCACTAATAAGTCAAGGAAATTGATTGAACATTAAACTAACATGTTATGAACTCTTAAAAGTAGACCCAACTCCTATATATGCACATGAGCTTTATTTTTGTGAGAAGAAATAATATTAATAGATTTTTTAGTATTTAATCACTGAAACAACACATTAAAACATTCATAAATGTGCAAAGTAAACAATTATGCATGGGAGAATTTTCAATCTAAAATGTGTTGCTCTGTTGTTTCCTTTTTCTTTCTCATTTTCTTAACCTGTGTGAACTAAGTTGGTGCTTAAACATTTAAAAAAAAAAAGTTGGGTCCACAACATAAAGAAAATTTGTGCTAAAAATACATAAATTATGTGCAACATCATGATATCCCTTAGTTTATTTGCGTTATCTAGTGACAAAGTTATGCGTTAGATTTATTACTGTCTTTCTTCATTAGGAAAAAAAGAACAGTTTATTTGTGGTCTTACACCTCAATAGTTTTAACCTTAACTGTAAAAAAATCCTTGAAGACCCAACTTTATATGAGATGATAAATGAAACCACTTTCATAGATTTTAAAAAATAAGAACCACTTTCATAAAATAGTATTTTTCTTATTTTAATTTTAGTTGAATCCTACAAAAGGGACCATAATGAAGAATAGCATCCAAACTTGCTTATATGGGGCCAAAAAAATTTGAAAAAAAATAAAGAATAAAAAAAATTATAAATGCATATTTAAAACAAAACTAATATATTATTTGATTTTAAAACCAAATGAATATATTAATAAAACTCTTTTAAGAAATTGTGATTAGGGACATTAATGTCTTTCAAATTGAGTTTGGAAGGGCACTAATGTCATACAATCAAGTTACAAGGGTAAAATGGGTAACAAAAAAGGTTAAGTTGATGATGTCAGAGATTTCTGTTAAGTTATAACGGCTTCCTAATGGTCTGGGGGAAACTACAATCGACAACTAAACCAGAGGGGAGGTAAGTACATTTTTTTAAACGTGAGGGGAGGTATCTGTTATTGTTAGAAACCTCAGGGGCAGTAAGTGAAATTTACCCCTTTAAGTTGATTTGCATACGCATTGTATTTGTCCTGCCTCTTTTATTATCATCACGTTTTAGTAGTTTCATATATATTTTCTTTTCTTTCTTTTTATTTTTTTATTTTCTCTGCAATTTCTTTTACTCTTTGCAACGTACTTTTTTGTTTCAAGTTTCAACTTCCAACAACGCATAGAAAATTATCTGTTATTGGAACGCTGAAAATCAATATTAAGAGAGAAGAGTATGATATTGAAAAAAAAATTAAAACAGGGGGAAACATTTATAAACAAGTAATATAAGAATTTCATTTTCTTCATGGGAAGTGATTTTTGTTCTCCTCTTTTTATCATCCGCACATTTTTTTTCCCGTTCATTATTTTACTTTTTCACACGTTAAGGAATAATATAGTGAATATACATAAATATTAACATAAAAGGAACGCGGATGATAAAAAAGGGGAGTAAAGGGGACTCGATTTTTGCCAAAAAAAAAAAAAGAAAAAGAAAAAAAAGAAGGGAAGTGCAGATGAAATTCTTAGATTACATAGATCCTGCATCTGACTAGGAGGTCAGGAGTTCGAATCTATCCACGTATAGATGTTCTTCCCTTGTATTTGTTGGATGTTTCTCCCCTTAATGGGGCTATTAGTTGGGTTGGTCTTTTAGTGATTATTATGGACTTTGTTTCGAATATCTCCACCTGCATGTGGGTGTTTAGATTGGGCTTATAGTTTCATAATTATATTCTTCTACGGTTTGAAAAGAATAAAAAGATAGAAGTTCAATCTATCAAATAGAACATAGTGGAGCAAGTGATTTACGATTGAAATGACTTTCCAGTAATTTAGCCTCGTTGTTATCAGCCCATGTTTCCAAGGCGTGGGCTTCAACGTTCCTAATGATACTAGTAATTATTTTTGAAATGGCAACAAAGTTTTATTATAACTCGACAAAGGATACATTGAAAAGAAAAAAAAATCCCAAACCAAACACAATCCAAATGACGCGACAAAATCATGTGCCCAAGGAATAGAAGAAAGTACATGCAACAAAATAGCGAATGCATGTAGAAAAAGAAAAGAAAGGAACAAAAGAATTATGCAAATCACCCCACCAATGCAAAGATACCAACTCATTGTCTCCAACTGAAACTGTAATAAAGGACTCCATATGCAGCAACAAAACTCCTGTGAACACCCCGCGGGAATGTCCACGAAATTGATTTGGTTTGGAAAGCGATTTTGATTGGTTGAATGGAGTCGCCACCCGGATTTGAGGACCATACCCGAGAAACCATTTTAAAAAATGACTCTTTTGCCCTTGGAATAGAAAATGTTTCATTGGTCTGCTTTTATTGAGATTTCTCGGGTCCGGGAGCTAGGTTACGAGAGGGGAAGGAATTCAAAGCACCCCTCTCGCCCGGCACGATTGCCGATCTCTACTCAATGCTTAAGGGATTTTGAAAATGTCGTTTGAATGGACTTTGAACACTAACTCATGCAAGAACACATAAATGCATAAAGGAAATTAATGAAATGAAAGTGGATGTTTGTGCTTGTGTCATGTGAGGATGTTCTATATGCATAAGGTACTGAAATTTGACTAAAACATACTTGGATTGTACTGAAAGATGTCAAAACTCAACCACAAACATCGTGCGAATCACACCTGAATTGGCATCCAGGCGCCTGGATTAGGCAAATCCAGGCGCCTGGACTGGGGGACTACACAACAATCCAAACTTTGCGGGGCCATTCCGGGTGCTACCGAACTCCGTTTTGTGCATGGTTTGAAGCGTTAGAAAGCTTGTCAAGTCTACTTTCTAACCCAAGTAGTTTGAACCCAAAATGATTTGTACATCAAAATGTGTGACCATTTTACCCTCAGAAGGTCGGGAAAACAAGTGATTTTAGTAAAACGGGCACATCTCCCTCATTTCAAAATAGATTGGGGCGTATTATATGTCGATAAAGAGGGTTTTGAATGTACTAGAAGATGGTGTAGGCTTGGGTTTATTTTGGAGAGGTTTAAGAGAGGTTTCCAAGTTCACAATCAAGCTCTGTGTGCTCTTATCGGGCATTTTCATCATCGGGGATGCTTGATAAGTTTCTCGGGTCAAAATCGAGGTGTCTACAACTCCATCAAAAGTGCTCGAGCAAACACATTTCACCAAACAACAATTCAAAACTCCAAAAATCCTCAATCATCCTTCGAAGCAGTGAAAATCAGTAGTAGTCGAAGTCCAAGACTCCATCTCCTATATATATTTAGCCATAAGCGATGGCAATCAATAGCAAAAGTACTCAAGCCCAGACTCCAAAATCATTCACAAAGCAGCAGCAGAGAGCCACAACTAGACCTAAGACACTTCCTTCCATCCCCTGACAGATTACAAGCATTACAACATCCCAAACCTCCCGAAGCATCACAAGAAAAACAAACCTCACTGAAACAACAACTTGTCAACCTCCTTCCAGCCCTGAACTCAACCATTGACACTTAAAAAACACCAGGCCCCTCCAAACCATGCACCAATAACAGGGAAAAACAGAAGTAAAGAAAACACTCCCAGACAACCCAAAGCAAAGACAAATCTCACTAACTACACACACTCATTGATCTACTCGCAAGACCCCTATTGATCCAAGATTAACAATTTTCATGGTATTCTTGGATCTTCTATAACTACTAAAATAGGCCTTCAAGAGGTAGATTAAGTCCTCTGAAGCAGTTCATACTCTTTAGTTTCATTCTCAATCATCTTTTTTGTCAATAATGCATCACCTTCCACTAGGTCCACACCTAGCCTTGTACCCGCCATCAATGTGGATTGTACTTCATCACCATTTTCCTCTAGTGCTTGTCTTTTCCCTTCAAACAAGGCTGAAAATCAACAAACTTACATGCGTATGAGTTCATAGCTCCCTCATATGTTTGGCTTCTAATCTTTTTCCTAAGTTCTCTTGGGTTAAGATCAACCAATAGATTAATCCACTCTACCTAAGATGCTTTAATATCGGTATGTGAATCAAGTACCACCGGTTCCTACACTAAAGGCAAATCTTCTTGGTTGTTCACTGGTTCATGCATGTTAGAAACAACCACAATCTTGTTAGAACCACATTGGACTTCTTCTCCACTAACTTGGGTTTGATGATCCAGTTGATGAGTATTTAATAATGGTCAAGATGAGTCCTCCACACAGAAATCCAAACCATGAATAGAATTTGAATTAGCCTCATTATATTATTCACCTAATTTCTTTTGGATTACATGTACCAACTTTAGGACTTGAGGATATTAATACTCCTCTGCGCACCTATTCTCTTTCTCATGCAACTCCAGTTGTCTTTCAGCCAAAATCTGATCTACTGGGTCCACCACATTTACTTGAGCAAGGTTGTGCCTTGCTATGTTGGCTTCTGACCGTGTCGTTCCGAGTCAAAAATATATTTATAACAACTAAGAATTAACTACTACTCTAGAGAATAGTGGCTAAGTCCGAGTATCGATCCACGGAGACAGATTGGCTAAGTTACAATAGATTCGATTAATTTCTAATTTAATTTGGAAAAGATTAATTGATTGGTTTTAATTTTGTGAATGATTAAACTAAGATAAGCAATGATTAAATTGGAGATGGAAAGAAAGATCTAGGGTTTCGAATCCACCTCAACCGCGTAACGAAAATATGCATAGGCTAGGGTTTTTACTTGAATCATGATTTTGTCAAGAGGATTATTGTGTTGCCAACAGGCATGGCCTATCCCATAGCACGGTCTGTCTCGCTGGTACAACCCCGTCTTTTTCACGGTCTGTCCAGTGGCACGACCCGTCTTACGAGCATAGCCCATCTCAGTCACCCAAACACAATCAGTGAAAACTATTGATTAACTAGGTATTTACATTGCACTCACAAATACTCAACGTAATGGAAGAAGTAAAGCAATTTCATTCATATGTAATGAAAAGAGTTCTTAGTTAAACAATTGATCCGAATAAGAAACCTAAATCCTATACATAAATTAACGTTACTTGGTGCGGAGCTTCATCTTCCCCCTAGATGAGGGGTTTAGCCGGACATGAAGCCTCTCTTCAACTTCTGAACCCCTAATAATGACCTAGGATTATCCTTTTATAGTGCTCACAACTCTCTTGGAGTCCAAGTAAAAGAATAAGTTTAGGAAGTCCAATCTCAACTAAACTTCCCAAAAATCCCGTTCTTGTCTGCTGCAGCCGGCTTCCAGTCCAACTTCGACCTTCAAGATGTTGGAATTTGGAAAACTCATAAACAGGAAAGTTGTAGGAAATTGAATTTCCTTTCCGGTGCCACAAACCTTGTCTCAATTGGACACTCAAGCTAAAAGATATGGTCAAAATACTGAAGGCTATCTAGATTCCTTTTCAATTCGGGATTGAATGATTTCCTTTCCAAATTGCACTTTATTTGGCTCATTGATCTCCAAATCCTACAAACACATTATACTAATTAATCCGCATCAAGTGACAACATAAATGGACCCGCAAGTATAAGTTAGAGGGCTTAATTGAGTACAATTAAGCACCTATTAGCTTCCATTACATCACTACTGATTGTGATGTCCTATTTCCTTTCCACATTCATCATTCTTTGAATCCATGTCATCATCTTCTTCCTCAAACTTCAGAAACCTAATCATTGGGATTTTCGCTAAATTCCACCATTCTAAATGTTTCTTCCTTCTCTACTCTAACAGAAAATCTCTTGCCTCCAATTACCAAGTCAATTCTCCCATGTATCTTTTCCACTAGCTTAGTTACAATAAGAATTCTTCCTCTTTCATATGACATTCCCCTCAAAGTATTATCATCCACCTTAATAAAATGCCTCCACTTATTACTATGTCCCATAATGTTGGCATCATGCATGCGTTGAGAAGCATCCCAAAGCTAAAGGTCCAAGCAAGACGCTCATCTTTAGCTTGATCCTCGTTCAAACCAGCTCATCAACCATCTTTCCTTGTGTAACGATCCGCCCCCGCCTTGCACAATATTGTCCGCTTTGGTCGCCCAAGCTCCTTGGACTTCCCAGAAGGTCACCCATCCCGGGATTACTCCAGGGTGAGCACGCTTAACTGTGAAGTACCAACGAGCTTTGACGCCCTCACGGCTTTAAAAGGCCTTGTGCAAGTTAGGGCATGATCTATTCTCTTATATCATAGAACTCCGTTGCATCTAGGTGGGTCATGGGCTGTCACACCTTGATTATCTTGGTTGCTTTCGTTTTCCAGTTTTAGTTTAATTTTAATTTTGATGACATCATCATTACCCTCATTTCTCTCTCTGTCTCTACTCATTACACCTTTTGACATCATCAAAACTAAACTAAACTAAACTACCAAACGAACACAACCTCCATCTCCGATGGCTTCATCAAGTAAAGTTATAATCATGAACCTTGCACCCATAGCTTTTATTTGAACATCACGGACCTTTCCCATCCTCAACTCCTTTAAAAATTCATCGGTTGATGATAGTTTACGCATCTTGGCCACAACACTCCTATAGAGCCAGCCATTCCCAGTTGGATTAATTTGAATGCTGTCAATATTAAATTGTAAGGATACACGTGACACTAATTTGTAAGGATTTTGTTTTACAAAACAAATCCAGGATATATATATACATACTACCAGCTTTTTCTTAATTTCCTGCACCAAATATTTGTCCATAATTAAATTGTTGATCCAAGCACAGCACAACAATACTCCCGTGACATTCAACACCCACTGTTTATATTAAGCGGAAAACATGACATATGCAACCAAATATATAGTTCAACTTATACAAGGCAAAGCTACAGAGGGAAAATCCGTCAAGAAATTTATCTCAAGCTGCTAAATGGGAAAAGCCGCTTATTCCATACACGGGATATACATATCTTCCATCTTCTTCCCATTCCAGCTAGTTAAAAAGGTAACCTGAAACAGAGTTAGAAATATACATAAACAGCAATAAGTTATTACTTATGTAAATGGAGACGAAATGCATAGCTTACAAGTAAATTCTGGACCAAAGTATTAACTAGCAGTCAATAGATATCTCGACCTACTAACAGTATCTTCTTCATTTTTTGATATATTCGGCTAACTTGGCTGCACCTTGACACCTACCGACATAATCTAATAACATGATCGATATATGGTCGGATATCAAAACCGTACCTGATCATGCATGGTTCAGTACCAATACTAAATGGAGATTCCTACCCTAAAATGGTGATGAGTAATAAGAATTTCTAGAGCAACTGCAGAATAAAACAAGGGCAAAAACTATCAAACATCTTTCAGAATCATTCCAACACGGGTTTGTTTGGTGTCATTTACTTATTTTGACGTCTTTTTGCACGTTATGTTTTTTTAGTAAAAATTAAAAATATATATAATTAATCGCTGTCTCACCATTTTCGTCTGAAAATAGTTTTAAGACAAGTGTGTCTTCATGATAAAACATTCACAAAAAGTTTTTGGAAATGTTCTTCGAAATAGAAAATCCGATATCATTTTTTTGTTTACCTATAGTCGTGATAAAATAAAAGTTTTTGGAAAACGAAACAATGCAACCTAAATATGTATCCTAGAGTCAGAATGAACTCGAGCAACATTACATGCACAAAAACGCATGCAAAGAAGTTTGTACACGCAAGTCAGAGATGGCTTAAGTGGGTATGAGAAAACAATAAATGTTTGTCCTGTGTGAAGTCAAATGTTTGAATTTCACAAAGTCCAAAACATTTCAAATCTTAGGCCACTAGAGGATTTGCCCGGTTGACAACTTCAGGCCTCAAAATTAGTCGACAAGCGGGTAAGCTGGTCCTGATATTCGATTAAAAAAATTCATGCTTATAATAGCTTAATTACCCTAGTTTCAAAGAAGTGTCGGAGCAATCATCCTCAGGAGGAGGAGCACCACTGCAGCTTGAGACATTAGTGACGGAATCCGATGACTGCCCTTCTTCTGGATTAACCAAAGTGTCCGACTCTGTGGTGGCAACTGCGGCGGGAAGCAATTTTCCTTCAGAAATCATAACCACCTGTTGTTGTAAATATGGCATTATTTTTTTCGAACGGCAAAGAAAATTTCGTTAATCCCAGGGGAGCCAAATATGAAATCAGCTATGGCATAAATATATATGTAAAGAAAAAAACAAATAAACTGTCACCTTTTGTTTCAGCATCTGGTTCTCTTCAATCAACTGATCACCCTGCATTTTTTAGGATCAAGTGTTTAAAAACACAAGCAAGTCCAAATGTATGATTTTTATCACTTTGTTCTCCAATCTCCATTTATCAGCAAATTAGAACACATAAAATTTATTTGGTCAACGGTTTTCGAAACCCGTTTGCTGAAAATTATTGAACAAGGACTCAGGTTTGAGAAAACTTAACAAAAACGTTTCAATTCTCGGATTCGCTC
Source organism: Vaccinium darrowii (assembly GCA_020921065.1). Lineage (NCBI taxonomy): Eukaryota > Viridiplantae > Streptophyta > Magnoliopsida > Ericales > Ericaceae > Vaccinium > Vaccinium darrowii. The sequence goes on from CM037157.1 coordinate 11,804,492, forward strand.
ACAATGAATAAAAACAAAAAAATGTATTATTTTCTAAAATATTCGGCAAGAAATATTTCTCATTAAACTGATTAGAAAATTAGTACGAGCAACCAAACCTAGGTCCTAAAATTCTTTAGCAATTAAAAAGACTGCGACATGACTCAAAATACCATGAACAAAAACATAAATAAAGAGGTAGCAAAAGGCTGGTAAAGTATTTTCTGACCTTCCTTTTAAGGGTAGCAATTTCATTCATGATTCGGTCACCCTGCAACGATCATCGATACCTCATGTGTTAGTATAAAACCTAGAATAGAGAAAAGTGTGGAGAAAATTTCACAGGAAAAAGCAATGAGCGGTTCTGAATCGGGCGTAATAGGGTCAACTCCAAAATGAATTTCAGCAACACGTTCATTTCTGAGATTTTTTTTTTTTCATTTTTTTGGTTTTATTTGGCCCGCTCATACTTTAGTATATTTATTTTAAGCTTGAGAACAAAAAAAAAAAAGAAAAAAGAAAGAAACACCTTTGTCTGAAGCACACGGCTTAGACCAGCTTCAAGAATTTTCTCCAAGTGCTGCAATTCACTTATGTTTAGTGCTTGAAGATCCTCACCCCTCATCTGCCTGCAGTTTAAAACAGTCATTAATTTTCACTACTACGATCGTCGAAGAATACTATGAAAAACTACAACTCTTTGTATTTAAACATTTGAATGCATACCTCAGTTGATTGGTCTTGTCTGAAACTTCCTTGCTCAATCTGGCAAGATTGCTATTCTCTAGCTACAATGAGTAACATCATTCCAATCCATATCATATACATAGCTGGCTCATCATCGAAATTTTCATCTCAAAATACAGTTGAAAAGAGAAGCATGTAGTTGAAATTTTATATTCGTTAGTAGATATATAACGATCTAGCTAGGTGCAATCTCAAAGAGAGGCTCGGTACAATAGACATGATTGCAAGTGATGGTTGGAGTGATTCTCAACGAAGACCTTTAATTAACTTTATGGCAGTCACCGGAGGTTTAACTATGTTTTTTAAGACCGTTGATTGTTTGGGGGAGACAAAGGATAAATATTTCATTGCTTTGTTGATGAAAGATATAGTTATTGAGGTTGGACCTAGGAATGTGGTTCAAATCCTTACAACAATGCTCCAAATTGTAAGGCTGCGGGAGTTAGGACAAACAATTGAAGTACAATATCCTCAATTTTTTTTGGATTCCTTGCGTAGTGCGCACTCTAAATCTTGCTTTGAAGAACATTGATACGCCAACACTTCACTTGATTTACGACATGTGGGATACTAAGATTGAGAAAGTGAAGTGTGTCATTTACAACACGAAGAGAAGCATTTGGACAATGAGATAGAATTCTATAATGTTGTTCATAAAATACTAGTAGATAGGTGGAACAAGAACAATACACCACTTCATTGCTTGACACATGCACTAAATCCAAGGTAGTTACAAACATTATTTACCATTTTCACTAACTTAGTCTTTATCCCATTCACCTCTTAATTATGTATTTACTTTGTAATCTAGTTATTATAGTGAAAAATGCCTTTAAGAGGATCCTAAGCGAGTTCCTCCACAAGGATGAGGATGTCACAAATGAGGGAAAGAAATGCTTAAAAAAGTACTTAAATGATTCCGTGGAGCATAATAGATGGAATATGGATCCTCATATTGGATTATTCGTGGTGCATCTGCCCCGATTCTTCGAACTTTGGCCTTGAAGATTCTCACTCAACCTTCTTCTTCTACATGTTGTGAGAGAAATTGGAGTATATTCTCCTTTATCTATTCATTGAGAAGGAACAAAATAACCTCTCAACGGGCGGAAGACTTGGTGTATGTTCGTAGCGACCTCCGTCTCTTTTATCAAGGAGAAGCCTACAATATTGTGGCGGGAAGACTAAGATGTGGATATTACGGGAGACCACAATTTGGCTCACTTGAAGATGTTAGGATGCTTGAGGTTCCAAACCTCTCACTTGATGAACCCAAGATGGAGGTTGTAGTCTTTACAGATGATGGAGATGGTGACGAAGCCAATAACGATGAAGTGGTGGAGGAAGTTGAGTCTTGTTGAAATTTTGAGACATGGTTGCTTAGTTTATTTCTTTTGCTCATTATTAGGGAACTATGGATGTTCTCTCTTTCAATTAGGTTGCACTAGACCTATGACTATGGATGTTTTGTTTTGTTTGAAAGGTATCACCGTATCAGTACTCATATATTATGTTAAAACTACTAATGGTTAGAGTTCATGGAAAAATACGAACATTAAGTTGTTGTATTTATATTTTACAATTTAAGCATAGAATACACACACACACACACACCCCGTGGATCCATCCACACCCTTAACATGCAGACTCTGTCCAACCCCAAGACCAAGGGCAAAAGAGAATTTGTTAATCTTTCGAAGATACAAAGATTGAACGGACCGAGGACAAAACGATATAGTGCTACCCAAGACCTAAAAGAGGAAGGCAAGAACCCAACCTTAACCTAAGGGAAGCAATAAAAAGGAAAAACCAAATCAAAAAAAACCAAAACACCTCCAAACCCAAAAACCAAAATGGAGGCCCCAACTAAAGCAACCAAACCAAAACAAAGAAAGCGCCAAATTAGAAAAACCTGCACCACACCCAACCTGCACCACAAAATATCAAGAACAAAAGCGCCAACGGAAAACAACCTAACACCGTAACAAAAACCCGAACCATCTAGCAAAAAGAAATAGAAAAAATCGAAAGAAAGCAAAGGAATCAAAGAGATCAAAACTCCAAAGAGCTAACTTCATCCTCCAACTCTGCAAGCTCCACCTCCGACCTTTGAGCAATCTACTCCTCATCTCAACAAACTTCATCAAATTATAGCTCTTCCCTCCTCCGAATTTTATTCCTATTTTAGCACATGTATCCCTTGCGCTACGAGCATTCTTCATTTAGAGGGAATTCATGTTCTGAATGTCAAAGGATGATAATGAAGAAAAAGAAGTCTTTTTATCTTTGTTTTTCAATTTGGTCGCCATAATCCCAAAATCAGAGAGGAGTTTCTTCTTCCTAATCTTTCTTTCAGACTTATTTAATCTCCTTTCCAATTTTAAAATTGTTTCATGGATTGATCTCCCCTAGAATGTTAAATACTTCTCCTCTATCCTCACTAATAGGACTAAGTTGATATTGTCATGTCCCCCGTCGTGTTCATGTCCGTGCTACTTAGGTTGGAAGAGTTTTGTTTTCATTCTCACCAACCAACCTGGACTTTTCATTCTTATTATAATTTTCTTGATTTTTTCTCTTGGCTCATTTGATGATGAGAATCAATGCTTCTCGATGTACCATTCTCAAGTTTTGTATAAAATTTCTTTAGGTACTAGTAAAAAAAAAAAAAAAAACTTAGGGCTCATGGCGATGAAGATTTGTATGCTTGGTCACTTGCTAAAAGATGAACGTGTATCAAAGTTTGACAACACGTATGTGATTTTAACTAGAAATGTAACTGGTTTGAGTTTATTAGAAAAAAAGCAACCTCGGGGAGGTTCTTGCTTTTGTTCTGATGTTAGTGAAACTTCACCCAATAAGCCAATTCGAAATACCATACAAAATGTAACGGGATGAGTTCATTATCCATCAACTGAGCTAAAGTCAATCAACCGGAAACACAATAAATGCTGAAAAAATGAAGACGAATTATGCAGACAAAGCAATAAGCAGAAATTCAATCTCGCGCAGTGGTCAGGACTTGGGACCACCTCTAGAGTGAACGAGCCACCCATGAATATTTTCTGAGCAAGTTATGCTCAGGAATATATGGCAATCAGTAATACAATAAACACACATAAAGGAGTATTAAAAATAGTACGTACTTGAAGTCCAAGTGAAGGCTGATCCATCTTCTCAATGTTATTTGCATGCAGACTATACTTCCCAAGAATATCACTCATGCTTCAAGCCACAAAAAATGGAAAATCCAATAAATAAGAAAACTCAAGCATTGAATCATCACAAGACTATGTTTTGTCTAATTAACGCCCTAAAGGCCACACCATACAAAGCATCGAAAATTAACTTGTTCAAATAGGCATAACTACAAGAGGAAACTAGAAAGCAAGAATACTTAGAAATTTGGCATTTTTCTTTTAAACAACAAAGAAAATTTTCATTAATTCTGAATGAGCCAATTATGAAATCAGTACAATACGAGAAGAAATGCATCGAGAAAGGTTCCAAGAAACTTCTACTACTGCAACTCACAAATACCAATCCTACCTCACATACATCCAACTGCTTAACATTGTGTTCCTAGACTTTTTATCTTTAAAGGCTTATTGAATTTTCACTTTGTGATGGCTTTAGGAATATGGCTTGGAGGTAGGATTAATATTTGCGAGTTGCAGTAGTAGATGTGTCTCCGAACCTCTCTCGATGCATTTCTTTTCCTATTGTCCTGAAATATTCATATTTGGCTCTTTCAAGATTAACAACATTTTTCTTTGTTGTTTGAAAAAAATGCGTTCAATTAATACAATTTCTATCTTACGGGCACGAGATACACCTAAATATTCAAATTAGTATAGTTCTTTAATTCCTTGAACAGATAATATTTAAAAAAAAAAATCAAAACAATAGGACTTTCTTTCATAGTTTATGATAAAAATTGGATAAAAACAATACTCCAGCTTGTTATGTGAATGTCCAACGTATGTCTGACACTGATCTCATATACTTATCTAGTATTGGACACACGACACTTTATTTTGAACATTTAGAATCACTCATTTATCAGACTTCAGTCAAAGAATGTACGTCTAGGGAAACTTTTTCAACCTCCAAAGAAAGATTTCAATTCACTTTCTCAAGCTTAATGTAACCTTCCTTGGCACAACTCATGTTTTTTCTTATATTTATGGAGCAAAATCATCTCAAATAAGATGAAAAAACACGCCCTTGTTTTCATATTGACTTTCGCTTTTGGCAGTATTATATGCTTAAAGGCATAAAACAGGGACAGTAAGCAAGTGTGAGCACCCCGATAGTCACATAGTGAACTTACCTTCTAGGGTTTTCATCTTGTGTAGAGATTTGTTTGAGGTGATAGGGTTCTTGGTTGTGAAGGAGATTGGAGAGGCAACGGGATCTATTTTGAGGGGATTTGGGTTTGGCTTGTTGTGGTGATTGGAGAGGCTAGAGGTGATCACAGAGGGTGTAGGGTGGTCTTCAGAAATGGGAAATGACGGTGGCATCGTGAGGAGAAACATGGAGACGGATAGATGTTGAACTGGAATGGTTTTAGGTGCTTTGGGGTTTATCAATGGTTTTTTGATTGGGTTTCAGGGATTAGGTTATTTTTTTTTATCAACAATAAAGATTTTTTAATAGAAACTCAAAAATGGGTATATCGAGAGAAGAATAAACTAGACAAAACCCATCGATAAGGTTGGCACCCAAATGTTTGAGGAGGATCTGCTAATGGTTGGTTGCATTTGAATTAGACATTTGCTGCCATTTGTGTACTTAGATCCTTGATTCAACATTTGGTTGGGTGCTGTTTGTCATGGGTATATCATTTTCCGTCATGTATCAACATCATGATGCAGGTGTTTTCCGTTTCTTCATATTTCCCTCAATGTACTCTTATCGAGTTATGAACATATATCTTCCCCCTCCCCTTTCCTTTTCCCTCTCCCTCATCAAATTAGCGCCCCCCCCGATTCCCCTTCCCTGTCCAATCTGATTGTCTCACGTTTGGGGGGTTGTGATGATTGGGCTGCCTTGGATTAGCTGCTACTCCCTCCGTCCTATTCTGTTTGTCAATTTTTGATAATCGTGTCAATTTTCGATCGTTCATATCTTTTAATATTGATCTCCAAATATATGCAATATGGATCTTATTTGATACTTCACGATTAATTCTATTATAATTTTTTTTCAAAACCATGAAAAACATTATGCATTGAAAGATACAAGCAATTTAAGACGTAATAGAAAATGGAATAATTGACAAACAAATTGGGACGGAGGGAGTACTTTATGATCTTTTTTAGCTTTAAATTTTGCTTTGGGCTCAATCAACTTTGGGTTTTGTAGTCGTCTTTTCTTTTCAGATGCATGTTGTGTTGTTTATTTTAAGTTGTGTTTCGTTTTATTTTTGGTTGGTGGAGTTGTTTGGTTTGTTTTGGTCGATGCAGGTTTGTTGGGGTTTGACATTTGGCTGGAAAGTTCAATGTATGGGTTGCCACTAGTGTGGAATTATTTGAGTTCGATATAGGTTTGTTTCTTGTTGGAATCTGGAGTTGGTGAATAAATAGATGATTTTAGGTGGTTTCTGTGAGGTCCAATAGATGACACGCGAGTAAGTTGAAGATTTGGACGATGGTGGTTCTCTTTCATTGGAATTTTAATTTCTAGATCCATGTTAGTGTGAGGGTGTTTATGGTTCCTCTTCGGTTTCGGTTTTGTGGTTTTTTCTCTCTTTGGCTGTTTGATTTTTTAGTAGAAGAGATCCTAATTTTGAGGTTTTGGGGGCTTCGGTTGCTTTTTGCTCTTTTTAGGTGGTTCTAGCTTCTTGGTTGGTTGCTTACCTTCCCGGCTTTATGGGTCTTAGGTGGCATTTTACGTTGGTGTGCCCTTGTCCCTTCAAACAATTTTTTTTTTATCAGCTTCCATTCGATCTTTAATTGTTTTCTTCAAAGATGAATAAATTTTTACTGAAAAATTTCCTTGGCAGGTCACCAATGCAGTGAACTTTGGTGACCTGGCAAGTCATTTGGAAGAATGTCTCCCCTTTTAAGGTTGATGTTTTCACTTGGCAAGCTATTCAAGATAAAATAGCAACTAGAAGTGAATTGATCCAGAGGAATATTTTGCCACAAGATGAGGGTCTGATGGGAGTATGCCCCCTTTGTCAACTGGACTTGGAAACTGCTATATACCTTCTTTTGCACTGCCATATTTCTTGGAGGGTCTGGTCAGTGATAATGGTCTGGTGGGAAATAGAATGGGTCTGCCCATCTAACATATATGAACTTATGTGTTGGTGGTTTTCAAATACAAAAGTGTGAAAAAAGTTTGCTGGGATATTACATTTTATGCAGTTCTATGGTCCTTATGGCTTGAAAGGAATCATGTGGCGTTCAGAAACAAAACACTCAACTAGATAGTGGTTGCTATGTGGACGAAAACATGCTTTGATCTAAAGAATACAATGCAGAAGATTTCAAAAGATGCTTACAAGGTATTAGAAGACTGAAAATGCCAAAATTGATTGATTATTGAGCTGGCTAAAGGAGTATGAAGAAAGAGAAGGTAACACACTGGTGCATTGGAGGAACAGATACAGACTAATACATTCTTGCTGATGATGGTTCTAAATCATGGTGGAAAGGATTTCATTGGCTCCCTGCAGTATGTGGTTTGACATTTTTACTGGATACCAAGTTACCAACTAATTTTGCTTTTCCTTTCGCTCCTTGGTGGCATATCATTGTCGTGTTTCGGGGGTGGCAACATAATTGGGATGTCCGTTGTGCATTGTGATGCCTCTTTGCCTTGAGTCCTTTTAATCGTTGTAATTTGTTTCGACGACTAATTAATTTTCTTGCTGAGCAAAAAAAAAAAATTTAATAATTTTTTTTACTTAGCCAAAAAAAAAAAAATGGAGTTCTTACTCTTTCCCAAAAAAAGGATGTATATCTTTTTTGCCAATTTATAAAGACAGGTTGCCACCCAAACCCAATCCAAGCTGGTTTTACTTTTAGATGGGACAATTATTATTTTGGGGAAGCTTATGGCAACAGAACTTGAGAATTTTCCTTGGCTCTCTTCAATTACATATGCATTCACTACTACAGTAATACATAAAGTACACACTACAAAAATGAAAATAATCTCAATAATTTTCACAGAAGCCTAATAAAACAGTAAGTATTATACAGTTGAATTGGACTTAAAAATGGCTTTTTATTGAGTAAAAATCGTGATAAAAAGTACGATACAAAAGGTTTACAACTCTATAAATCGCGGTTATATAACCGAGATCAGAATTGCCAAAGGTCACAGGTAAAAACCATATCTTTCATCTTCTTTTTTGTAGTGGAGATATTCATTTGATACCCACCACAATAAAAATAAAGAGAGGAGTACAAATTATTTGTATGCAAATAGTTAGAAAGCTTAATGATCATGTGGGTTCCCATTACAAAAAGCTAAAAACACTAGAAAGAGAACCACAGAATAACTCAACATATAGCTACTGGGAGAAGGCCAAAATGAGTTCAATTCTGCTCTTTTTAAGTTTCTTTTTTTTGAACGGGAAAAAGAATTTTATTAATGTTTAAAAACAGATTACAAAGATTAAAAGGATCTAAGTGCAAAAGACATCACAACACAGTAAAGCATCCAAAAAGCTGTTCTTTTAAGTTTCAATGCTTCATAGTACTGGAATATACACATAGCCACTCAATTAGGATTTCCCAGTCATAGATGATTCTCTTCTTTGCAATCCAAATTCAAGAATGATTTGGTAGGAGTATGTGCAAGTTTCTTATTTCTTTAATGGCCTAGGGTTTGAATTTCTTATGTGACACGTTGACAAAAAGCGAACTCTATGTAGAATTAGCAGTTTTGCGTCGATTATTTTTGACGGGATACAATAAGATAATCATGTGTATTTGACACAACCTTGAATAGACACGACACAAATACAATATTACATGACACGATGTTTACGCTGACTTTTTTTTGGGTATCCCCATGTTATGCTTAGCATATATAGGAGGTTGGTATGTATAGTTCTTATCAACAAAATTCGAACTAACAATTTCAATTTGTGATCACTTCACACATAAACAAGGAGCACCATGGACCATATATCAATCTATTATTGTGCCAATATGCAATTCATTTGATCAGTACCCACTTATGAGTGAACACTAATTAACCAATAACAAACTGAAACTGTCTTAATACTACATAATATTCACCTTTGACATAGGAAATTGTGAGGGGCGAAGAGCTATTGCGGGTAGTGGCAGACTCAAAATTTATATTTGGAGCGGCAAAATTAAAATAAATCAACCACTTATTATTCAATAGTAGAAAAGTACAAGTGCTTGAATGTTAATTTTACATGTACCCAAAAAATAAGTCTAATAAACTTTAAGATTAATCATTCATCAACATACGACCAAAATAGTTTAAGAATCAATGCTTTAGTATTGAAAACACCAAGAAGTCTAAACAAATACACACAAACAAAGCCCTCTTAATTACTAATCAATACTCACATAACCAATGCTCAAATAATTAAGAGGCTAGGGAGAGCCGTTGTATCACACCTTATCCCTTTGTAAGTAACAAAACATAATAAATTGACACAATTTCAGTGTTTGTATTTTTAGATTTAAAAGTACAAAAAGCCAAAACCGGAGAAAAGAAAAGTCTGGAACCTGGGGTGGCATGTGCCCACTACAAGCCTCAGCCCCTGATTGAGGGAACAGTATTTATTTATGCGTCTGCCCAAAACTTTTGCAGACAAAAATACCTAGAAAATAAGGTGTAGGGTGCAACTTTTAATGAAGTTTTCGTGATTTGGGTTACTTTGATCACAGTGAATCTGGTTCTATAGATTTTTATTTGTTGGTACTTTTTCCATGTATGTAATATATAATGTAACGGACTTGAGGTGGTGTATATATAAATGATACTACTAATTTAGGATGAATGGAAGAAAGATTAAGAGATATATTAGTGAACTTAACCACATTTTAAGGCAAATTTATACTCAAGCTTGAAGCTTGTATCACAAAATAAATTACCTTTAGATTCAATCAAAAAAATTAAACACATCGTTATGGTGGTATTAGATTGTTAACCACCAACTCATCAAAAAAACTACAGAGAGGAATAACTTTATCATTTACATCTTCAACTCGCCTCATCACGTGTAGCCAGACTCCCCCCGTAAGCAAGCTAAACACGTGTAAGTGTTTAAAGTATCAAGCAAGATTTCGAATGCAAGATTTATTACTCTCTGATAGCATATTAGGTTATTAAAAAATGTTAAGCGCAAAGAAACTTACACCGGATCATACACAGAATGGGAGTGCTTTTTCAAAAGTGTGCAAAACACGACTTCATGTTCTCACATTACTCACTTCTGTGTATGTTTCCGTGTAAGCTTGCTTGTGCATAACATTCCCGTAGATTATTAACTAATAAATCATCTAAAAACTTAAGATGCCACAGAGAGTAATAATTTTATCATTTATATTTTCAACTACATCATAAACGGTCATTAAATAGAGTAAATTAGATAATCAAAAACAAATCGGCAGCTACAGAAAATAAACAAAGTTAAAGGACACATTGAAATGACCGAGTAAGGAAGGCCACCAGCACCAGAGAATATCTATACAGAATCCAGTTGCTAGGGTTTCTAAATACTTGTACTTAGAAATTTTAGGTTATACTGAACTTATATAGGAAAAGGAAAAATAGAAAGGTAGCGTTAGACACGAGATTTATTTTTATTTTGTTCAAACTAGAAGCCTTCTCTCTCTCTCTCTCCAATCAAGCAGACTCCTTAAATAGTTAAGTTACACATTGATCACATTTGCAGAAATTTATTCCTAGTTCTTCCCATAATGTTGGAAAAGAAAAAGAAATTTATTCCTAAAGGAGTTGAACAGACACAAAATAATTGTTGGATTTTGAAAAGGCCTAATTCAACTTCAACCTAAAAATGTATTACGGTAATGGTCATGTAAAACCTCAAAATAAACATTTTCGTCTTTGGGTTTCCAAAAAAAAAAATCCCTATTTCTGACTTTTGTTCAGAATAGTATAAATTTACGGAGTGTTTGAAATATATGTGAAGAATGTATTTTGCAACGAGAGTCAAATTAGAGAGATTTATACGGAATACATTATTTAGGTATTCTTATCAAAATGGAAAAAAAAATGAGAAGTTAAAAAGCTGTCTCCTCCTATTTCTGACTTCACTTCTATTCAGTAAACCTAAAATCCAAAAACTCATTTTCTCATAACTCGTTATTGGTACTTCCACCCAAACACCTAGAATTATTTTTTATCATAAAACACCTAGGATTAAAAAATGAGCCATTCAAACACCCTCACTCAATTTTCCAACTAAGCAACAACATAAATCTTTGTATCTTGATATACTTATTTCTTGCTTGATTGTCATTCTTCCTTTTTTTTTTGAACGGCAAAGACTTTTTATTAATTTAATGTAAGGATACGAGAGATTAAAAGATTAAAAGGACGTGAGAGAAAAACATCACAACAGGAGTATAGCATAGCATCTCAACGAAGTTGGCACCCTACACACTTATTTGTCGACATTCTTCGTGCGATTGTGTGAGTCAGTTCGGTCAAATTAATCAGAAACAATAAGCACTTTTTATATATATGTATATGTGATGATAGGGGTTTTGTTAGATTACCTTGAGCTAGCATACTCGAAAAGTTTTCCGGTGGCAGAGAAGATGATGAGAGCAACCTCAGCATCACAAAGAACAGCTAGTTCTTCTGCTTTCTTGATTAGCCCTCTTCTCCTTTTTGAGAATGTCACTTGTCTGGCTGTTATGTTGTCTATCTTCTTGATCTTGATCTTCTCTCTTGCCATTCTTGATATGATCACACAAAGGTCAGTTAACCAAATTACTAATAAAGCTTCATTTCTCACATTTTCCTTGTCTAACCATAGATCTAAAAGACCCAAAAAACCGATACTTCCACACAAAAAATTAAATAAAAAGAAGACAGTAACATTGTTCAATTAACAAATCATAGATCTTGATCAAAAGGATCTTTTTATCTTTACCTAACATGAAGAAAAAAAAATCTGAATAATGACGCAGTACTGATCACAATTGTTTTTTAGTATTTAACGGCAAATAGAAACATTTTTATCAAACTCGACAAAGAATATATCGAGGAAAATAAAGAAGCTAGAGATGCTGGTATGATCAAGGCTAGAAAACACTCCTAAAATGAAAGATCCTAGATGACCACAATTTTACACAGATCATGTAGTGCATAAACAAGCTAGCTACGTACAATGATAGACCTGTGAACTCAAATTTTCTGTAATCATTTTTAAATCTATTTCGGTGCATTCATTTGTTAAATCAAAAGTAAAAATCCTCTTTCTTCTCTCTCTCTCTAGATTTTCATAAAATCCGGGAGTCAATGAAAAAAATTAGGTAAAAAAGACTTGATGGTTGCTTTCCAGGAATATCAGTACTCACTTTATACAGCATGAAATGACATGAAATTAGGAAGAGGAACAAATGGGTACGTGGATGAAAAAAGTGAGGATTAAATGTGGGTTTTGTGTAACCAGAAACCCTAGAAGACGAAAAGAAAAACCCAGGTTAGATCTGGGTGAAGAAACCCAGGAAAACCCACCAAAAAAACCTACAAATTTTTCCTAGAAAAAGCAAAATGCAAACCCAAAAATAGAGAATCACTGTTCACCTTGTTTTGGCTAAAAGCAGTACAGAGATTGATCAGCAGGAGCTCTAGCTGGTATGATGATGGAGGCGCTTACTCTCACAGCTACCACTGAAACAAGAAGAAAAGCTAGTGGCTAGAGAGAGAGAGAGATTCATGATCTGGGCAAAATTTGTAGTTCGAGAAAGGAAAGTGGACTTTCCCTTATGAGGAGTCCTGAGGCATTTTCCCAAAAAAGTTAGAGATGAAACTTCTAGTACGCCTAGGTACTCCCCAAAAGTGGGTTTGGGTGGCTAAAAGAGGACCGTTTGATGAGAATAATTCCTGGGGTAGTGAGTGTAATAGGGCATGTGGGTATAAAAAATGTTCAAAGTAAAGATTTAAAAATATTTAATGGAGTACTTTTCCTTTCAAATTTCTTGTTCATTTCTATCAGAATATTTGTCCGATCCGCACATGAAAACCTTAAAATAATAATATATTTTTTCTAAATCAAATTTTAAAATTTTACAATAAATTAAAAAATGCACATTAATATGGAGTAAACTAGTAGGGTTTTTTTTTAATTTTCTTTGTAAATTTTTGTTTTTAAAGTTTTCGTTTTGCTAACTAGACAAATATTTGGAACGGAAAATTTACAAAAATTTTTATTTGAGCCCACTTCGGGTTACACACGGATGATCGAAGCTGTTCGTGTTTTTCAAAATAACTAGTCCAGCAACTCAATCGAATAACAGTAAATGTTTCATTAATGTGTCCAGTTTTGGTTCAAAATAAAAAATTGGATAAACTGACGGAGTATCTACCAATATCTGATGTAACTGATTTTTTAAATGGTAAATAGTACTCCCTCCGTCCTTTTTTAAGTGTGTACCTTGGGAATACGTGCAATTTCAAACGCCTAAAAAACATATTTCCCTATATAATTTTTTAATTTTCTTTATACCAAATTAAAGTGCTCATTGAGTACTTTAATTTGGTGCAAAAAAAATTTAAAAATATTATACGAAAGTATATTTTTTAATGTCCACAAAAATACACGTTTCCCAAAGTACTCACTTAAAAAGGGACGGAGGGAGTATTAGTTTGAAGAACATGAATAGTACATAATCAATTCCTTTTGACTCTTGTACAGTATCTCCACTGCTTCACAACTACTAATACAGTATGTGCTTTTCTTTTGAGTGGACGATGTTTTTTCCGTACAGATAGGGAGTGTGTGCATTTACAGGTGACCAGTTCATTATTGTCCTTGCTAAGCAGACATAATTACGTCCTTGGCCCCTCGTCTGGCTTTAAGCCAAACATAGAGATGTCCACGTGGAATAAGTCAAAATAGTCTTACAATTTCTCCTTGAATAGTCAAAGTCAACAAATACATTCTCACCAATACGAATAAACGGGTTTTAACTACTAGCGACCATAGCCTTAATTTATCGCGATATATTGGACTCACTTGTTTGGCTTCCGACTGAATTGATGCATGAAGTAATGAACCTGCGCCTCCCAAATTTGTTTGTCAATATAAAGGTTAAAAAAATGTATTGAAATATGTAAAAATTATATAAAGATATGTGAAAGTGTATTAAAAAGTATAAAAGATATATTGAAGTGTGTATTTTTTTATTTATTTATGTGCTTATTGGGCACACGTTAGCAAGACCTTATGAAAAATATTAAGGGTGAGTTCTCCAATAGATTTTATTAAGATTTTGATAAAATTAACCCATTGATTTTATCCATTCGCGAAGACAGATAAATCCTATAGATTTTTTAGATTTTTGAATGCAAAAATTCACAAATTTTATCACATGTCTTCACGAATGGATAAAATCAGGGGGTTGATTTTATCAAATGTTGATAAAATCCATTGGAGAACTCAACCTGAGAGGTGAGAGGGAAGTTTTAGAGAGAGAGAGAGAGAGAGGTGGGAGAAGCCTCCTACACCATGTTCGGATTGGGTTTTAAGAACTCGGTTCTCATTTTTTCATATGGACCCCTCAAAGTCAATCCAATCTTTTCTTTTTCATCTACATTTTTTGGAACATTACTCTAGTCCATACATTGTGCGAGATGGGTCCGTAAAGTCTATTTTGAAGACCCACACAAATGATCTAAGCCGTTCATTACTTTTACAGTATTTTTTTTAGTAACTCCTAAAAAATCAGCTCATTCGAAAAACTATAAGTGAACCCCACGGACACATCTCGCACAATGTGTGCACTAAAATAGTGTTCCAAAAAATGTAGATGAAAGAGAAAAGATTAAATTAACTTTGAGGGGCCCACATAAAAAAGTGAGAATCGGGTTCTCAAAACCCAATCTGAACATGGCTCTAGTCTGCCACCACACCTCCCCTCTCCCACCGCCCCTTTCCACTTTTTCCTCCTCCTCTTCTCTCCTTTATTGCTTCACCCACTTAGTTTCTCTTGACTCCCTGTGGCAATCGAGCTCCTCTCCTCTATCCAGGGTGGCCAAACTTGGGCAAGCAGGGAGCCGAAATTTGGGGTTTTCAGATCCGGACTTTCGACAACGACTGTGGTGGCAGTGGCTGCGTGGTGATAGCTCCAACGATGGCTCAGGCGCTTTTTAGCTGCTTTTTTATATACATTTTTTTGTACGTTGGTGGTTTTTGGCCAGTAGTTTTAGCTGGTGGTTTTCTTTTTCTTTGTAGTCGCTTTGTTGGCCGATGGTTTGGACCGATTATTTTGATTTAATAATTTTCTATCTCTTTACCTAAAAAAAAAATGCTATTACGCATCATCATTATTAGGCTCACCAATTTAGGACTGAATTATTTTTAATAAGTCACTTTTTTACTTTAGCTATTCACTTTTTTGAAAGTATACTAAATTAGACTTTCTATTCTAATTTAATTTTATTAAACCATCCTATCTTTATATTTGTGCTTTCCAATTTTAACGTTAATTATTTTTTTAAGTGATATATACTTACCGGATCCATTTTAGTTTCCATATTAAAAATGGTCATTTTTTATCGGTCATTTTTTTTACGGCTACAGTATATTCTAACGGTCATATTTTAAATGGCTGTATTCTAACGGTCATGTTTTTAATGCCTATATTCTCACATAAATTATTCGAATCGTTCGTTTATTTTTAAAATAAATTTTTGAATAGCCTTTTAAAAAGTCATCTTAATTGAATTACCATAGGCGCTCTTCGAATGGCCCTGTAGAAGTCCTCTTGCAAAAATAGAAATCTAAAACAGTAAAATAAAAGTAGGCCATACAAAGCCATATGTGTGATACAATAATAATAATAATAAACTAATTCTTCCTCCGTTCCAAAATAAGTATCTACCACAAAAAGTCATGTCATTTTTTAAATAAAAAAATTAAGTACTTCCGTGTATCCTGTGGTCATTCGGTGCGAAAAAAAATTAAAAATAATACACAAAAGTACTTAGTAATTTTTTTATTTGAAAAATAGCAAGAGAGAGAGAGAGGGCACTTATTTTAGAACGGAGCAATAACGTGGCAAGTGGGCCCATGTTGGAGGAGGCAAATGTGGGGCGCCATAAATGGCCCTTGTCTTGTTAAAATAGTGAAAATGGGATCTAAAGGAAAAAATCGATCTCATTTGATAAATCCAATTTATTTTATTAAACAAAAAGTTTAAGATAGTAATTAAAAAGAGAAATTTTTGCTTTTATCCCCTAAACTATGCACATTTTTTCTATGTAGTCCTTAAACTATAAAACGTTTCTATGTCGTCCCTTAACTATTCCATTTCTTCCTATATGGTCCAATTGTCAATTTGCCGTCTATTTTTGGACGGAAATTGGACCATGTGACTGTCACGTGCAATCATATCCCAATTGGTGGGGGGGGTGGGGTGGTTAGAAAGGGCATTTCACTCTCTACGCCATCATATCCCAACTGTGTATACATCGATCAACCCATTCTCACACACACACTGTCTCTCTCTCTACGCGTACATCGATGTATACTCCCTCACACACACACACACTCTCTCTCTCTACGCGATCAACCCCTTCTTTCTCCTTTGTAGACAATGAAGTCCTCTCCTCTCCCTCTCATTCAGTAGATCAAGTTAGGGTTTCATAATCTACATAATCGGAACAAGAAAACAAGGAAGCCAAGGGTTACCTATTTCTGAAGGTTCAAAATCGGAACACCAATCGACGGGATAAATGAGTTAAAGGAAGGAGATGACAAAATCCCGAATTGTAAGTAACCAACTTATGATTTTTGGAGCATTTACCATTTGCATGTGTGGATTTTGTTTCTTATGCATGTGTTTTTTGCCTTTTGTCTGACTCTCATGGTTGATTTTCGAAATTTTTTATGAAAAGTGGTCCAAAATTGTTCCCGGAGTGGGTGTATTGTGGTCCCCCATTTGAAGCCGAAAAAAATAATTTTTTTTTAACCTTATGCAGTTTAATAAACGTACACATGCTAGTAGTATAACTATACTTTTTAGATTGATTACGGTTTCAATCTGACTTGTTCAATATCCTTGAACCTGGGTGTTATATATTCTAAATTGCTATTTGTTTTGTTTGTCTTTTTTTACATGTAGATGTCAACCCAAACTTGTTCTCAATTAAGATTCACTATGGGGCTGTTTTTGTGGTTGAATCTAGTAAAAAGTCATCTATGGGTGGACAAGTGAGGTACAGTGACTATGAGGATAGGACTAAATTCTCGCTAATTGAGTTGGATGAAATAGGCAAAAAATTAGGGTTTAATGATCTGTTAGAATACTACTACAAAGTCCCTGGTGGAGGATTGAAAATTGTCCAGACTCATGGTGAACTCAGTGACATGGTCAAGCATATTAAGGATAAGGTCATACAGATTTTCATTGTCACTCCTAATTCCATTATTGAGGATTTGCAAGATGTGAATGTTAGTAATTGGGAATGGGACCGTGGGACCTTTCCAGAGAGTGGGGTTAGCATTGAGAATATAGATATGGTAGAGGGGTTAGGTGGCAACTTAGTTGAGGTTGAGGATGACTTAGATGCTGATGCAAACTATGACTACCTTCACCACAGTGATTATGATTTACGTGATGAAGATGATAAAATGTTTTATAACAATGTGGATGTTAACACAGATTGGGCTTCAAGTAGGATCAAACCAAGGGTTCCATCACAAATTAATGTTACTGAGGGAGATGGTGGGGAGGAATATCTTGTCTCTAATGATGAGGAGTATCCTGATTCTGATGATGGGTTCTCTAGTTTAGATGAAAGAGATGATGAAGGTGGCTTGCTAGCAAGAAAACCAACTGTTTTCAAGCCAACCAAAGGGAAACAGGATCCTGTTTTTTGTAGAGGTATGATTTTTAGGAATAGGGCCCAGATTGCAAGGGAAATTAGGCACCATGCTATTCTCCAAGGAAAAGACATAAGATTCACAAAAAATAAAACCACAAGGGTGAGGGCTAAATGCAAGGTTTACATTGATCCAGAAGATGGAAAAAAGAAGGGTTAGTGTCCATGGGAGCTATATACTTTTGATTGAGGGAAAAGTAACAAAACACTTCAAGTGAAAAAGTATAACCCAAACCATAATAGTGGCCGGATTTGGAATAACAAGTTGATGAGTTGTTCTTGGTTGGCAATGATGTACTTTGATGATTTGAGGATCAGTCCAAATTTTAAGGTTTTAGAGCTAATTGAAAAGGTTAGACAAGAATTCAAATGTAATGTGTCACAAAGTCAGTGCTATAGGGCAAAACACAAGGTATTGAAGAAGGTTTAAGGTAGTATTGAAGGACAATTTGCAATGTTGTGGGATTATTGCAATGAGATGAAAAGAACCAATCCAAGGACTAGTGTGTGTATCCATTTGAAACCTGACTTGGATGGAATCCACTCAAATATTTTCCAAACATTTTATGTGTGTTGGGAAGCATTGAAAAAAGGATTTGTAGCAGGGTGTAAACCAATCATTGGAGTGGATGGGTGTCATTTGAAGGGGGGATATAATCTTGGTTAGTTTTTTTTTTTTTTTTGGATAAATTAGCTTGAAATAGAAAAAAGGATAACCGAATGTACAGTCTACAAGGGGCATATCCCAGGAAGGAAAGAAAGAAAAAGAAAAGAGAAAATTTAAAACTAAACCACAGCAAAATAAATAGCCAACAAAGCTCAAAGCACACTTAAAGAAGTAACACCAAAACACTTCAAAGAACTTAATCTTGGTTAGTTGCTCACAGCTGTGGGCATAGATGCAAATGATCAAACCTTTCCTGTGGCATATGCAATTATGGAGCAAGAGAATACAAGTACCTGGACATGTTTTCCTATGCATTTGATTGTAGACCTAGAGATAGTGAATGAACCTACTTGGACCATCGTTTCAGACAAGCCAAAGGTAATAATTGAACATATTTGTACTTTATTTCATTGTGTTTTGTACTTGATTTTCAGTAACAACCTGTTTATTTTGTCCCAGGGATTGGAAAATGCATTTGAAGAGCTTCTACCACCAATTGAGCATAGACATTGTGTAAGACACTTGCACAACAACTTTAAGACTGTTGGATTCCTAGGTCAGGTATTGCATGATAAGATGTGGAACCTAGCTAGGGCAAGTTATGTAGGAAAATTTAACTTCTTGATAGGAGAACTAGAGAAGGAAGAGCCAGCTACATTTGAATGGTTGTCACACCCAACTAGAGACCCCTGTCATTGGTCTAGGTCACATTTCATTGTCACTCCCAAATGTGACATCTTACTCAACAATCTATGTGAATCCTTCAATAAAGCAATCTTGTGTGCAAGAGATAAACCAATAGTCACTATGTTGGAAAGACTTAGGACATACTTCATGGATAGTTAGTTAAGAAAATGGAGTTTGCAACTACATGGGTTGATGACTTGGGTCCTAAGATTCATAAGAAGATAGAGAAGATTAAAGATAGATATGGTGACTATATCATACACCCATGTGAGGAGGGGGAGTTTGAAGCAAAAGGATTCAATGGTGGTCTGTACATTGTTAATCTAAAAAACCAGACTTGCTCTTGTAGAAGATGGGACCCTACTGGAATTCCTTGTGAGCATGCTGCCAGAGTGATAGTTGAATCAGGGGGACAGCCAGAGGAGTATGTTAGCGACTGGTACTCAAAGCATAACTTCTTGACAACATATGGGTACATAATGCACCCCATGAATGGACCTGATATGTGGGAGAAGTCTGGTAAGCCTCCAATTAGATCTCCTGACTTCACAATGCAACCTGGAAGGCCTAAAAAGGCAAGAAGTAGGGAAGCATATGAGCCTGTAAAGAATCCACTCAAACTCAGTAAAGTTGGTGTGAAAATGACTTGTAAAAGATGTGGAAAACAAGGGCACAACACCAGGACATGCAAAGCACCACAAGGATCTATAAACCCCACTCCTGCAACCAACACTAGTTTAAGAGGAAGAGGAGGAGGAGGCAGAGGGGGAGGAAGAGGAGGAGGAGGAGGCAGAGGGGGAGGAAGAGGAAGAGCAAGGGGCAATACCACCAGTGAACTACACCAATAGAGTACCAATTGCAATACTCTGTTTTGTAGTCCTTTTTTTGAGATCCATATAGCTTACATTTGGGATCTTCTTTTTTGTCAAAAACTTTATATGTTCTGTTTATGCAATTATGGTAACTTCTACAACTTCAAACTTTTGTAATAGCTAGATATGGTTAAAGGTTTCTGGAACTTCAGTCCTTTGCAAAACTCTGTAATGCATTATCAGTTAATCTATATAGTGGTTATGACCATTATTTGCAGCAAATGTTCATGTAATTATGTTTGTTTTATACTTGATGATGCTTGTGTTTATGACCAATCTGCTTATGGACTTGCAACCTGCATGGACCTGCTTGTGTTGCAACCTGCATGCACCCCATGAATGGACTTGTTTGTGTTGCAACCTGCAACTTGCTAGTGTTGCAACCTATTTGTGTTGCAACCTGCAATCTGGTTATGAACTTGTACTAAATGACTCTGTGTTGCAACCTGCAACCTGCAATCTGGTTATGAACGTACTAAGTGACTTTATGTTGCAACCTGCTTGAGTTGAAACTTGCAACCTGCAATCTTCTTATGAACTTGTACTAAGTGGCACGGTATTGAGTCTACTGACCTCTTGTTTTGTGAGGTTTCATGTGCCATTTATCTCTGTAATGTACTTAAATTTGACATGTTTGTTTTATCACAGGTTTAGGCAATTAAAGGAAGAAGAGAAGAAGAAAAAGTTGAGCAAGGCACTACCTGCAGAACAGGTTGCGGCTATGGCCTCTGCATCTGAGTCTGAAGATGGATCAGATGAAGTGACTAATGCCACGGTAAATTCTAACCTGCAGTTGCTTATATGCCCTATGGAAAATTACTAATTTTTGGTATGTTCATGAACACCATTGTCATTCATAGCACAGTCATCAAAATACACTGATGCTAAACACCATTTTCGTTCATTCCTTGCACAATAAACCATTACATATAGACTCATTCATGGCAGATACTTGACATGTTCAGTGCAACTACCATTTTTTCTTGTGAACAATACAATGATGCATGCAAGAACCACAATAAAACACCATCTTCTCCAGGAAGTCACTTTTGCCTCTGCAGCTATCAACTTCTTCTTCAGCTGCTTCTTCTCTTTGCTTGCTTCTTGGTTTGTTTTTTTTTCTAAGTCCTCACACATCTTCTCTAGCAAAGCGTTCGTTGCCTCCAATTCCTTTTCTCTAGAGCCTGGATCAACCCAGTAAAATTACTTGCTTTTTTGTTTTCTCTGACAGAGATTAAGAAAAAATACATTAGAAAAGAAAAGAAGTGTTGGCAGAGATAAAATTAGGTACTCTTTTGTTTACCTCATAATTGGCACAACCTAAAAACCTTATTCCTGGATTTGCTACAATGTTCGACCTTCAAATGGAGGTTGGATCCCCCACAAAAGCACGTAGGATACTCATGCTGATGAGTTCCAGAGGAAGAGGATGCCATGGTCAAAGCACAAACGGAGGATATGGTGTTACCGGGGAGAGAGAGAGAGAGAGAGAGAGGTGGTTGGTGTTGCTCTATTTTTTTCCCCCATAAATGAGTAATAAACTGGAGTCCAATTTTGTCCACCCTCCTTAAAAGAGGGTGAACAAAACCCTCTCACTTATTGGCTAATAAGAGGAGTGGGGCCACTTTTAACCAAACCAACCTAACCCAAGTTTGTTTTAACTTTAATTTCACCAAAACCCCCCAATTTCTTCCAAAATTTCTCTTCCACCACTGGGCTAAAAAATAGAAAACTACGTTTACTCTCTCTCTCTTTCTCTCTCTCTCTCTCTCTCTCTCTCATAACGTCAAAACACAGTCTTCTCTACAGGAGAGAAAAGTAGAGAACGATTGCACCGTCTGGCCCCTGCGTACCTGTGATTTCAGTCGGGATTTCGCCAGAGAGTTGGTTCCGGCTAAGGTCAACGAAGGTCAATAGCCCACATTGGCTGATTTCCTTTGCAATTGTGCCAGAAAAGCTGTTATGACTGAAATCAATCTTGGACAGCTGCTGTAATTGACCGATTTGAGGTGGTATCGGAACTGAAAACCTGTTCCCATCAAGTAAAAGCTTCTGTACACTTGAAAAGTTTCCGATACTCGGCGGAAACAACCCAGCGAGCTGATTATTTGACAGTTTGTGTTGACCCAGAGTGACTGATACCCAATCCGTTTCTGGAAATTCCCCAGAGAGAAGATTATCTTGAAGCTCAACTTGCGTCAGCCCAGGCAAAGTAAGAAGCCCCTTCGGTATCGACCCATTCAGGTAGTTATCCCCCATCCTGAGTCGACTCAGTGACTCACTCCCCCCTAGTGAGTCCGAAATCGGGCCCAATAAAAAATTCCCCAAACGATTAGCGTTGAAGACGATTACCAGAGCACAAGTACGGCGGCAAAATCCCCGTCAACTTAATCGACGATAAATCAACAATTTGAAGCTTCTCATTTGTACCCAAATTCTGTGGCACACTCTTTGTGAAACTATTTTCCCTCAGCCGGAACCAACTATCCGGCGAATCCCGACTGAAATCACAAGTACACAGGGGCCGGGTCGTACAATCGTTCTTTTCTTCTCTACAGGAGAGAAGACTGTGTTTTGACATTGTGAGAGAGAGAGAGAGAGAGAGAGAGAGAGAGAGAGAGAGTAAATGTAGTTTTTTTTAGCCCAGGGGTGGAAGAGAAATTCTGGAAGAAATCGGAGGGTTTTAGTGAAATTAAAGTTAAAACAAACTTAGGTTGAGTTGGTTTGGTTAAAAGTGGTCCCCACCCCTCTTATTAGCCAATGAGTGAGAGAATTTTGTTCACCCTCTACTAGGGAGGGTGAACAAAATTGGACTCTACTTCAATAGCGCACTATAGAAACTTTTATTGGAGGTTTGTTCGGTCATTTGACTAGAAGGACGGAGAGAGGCATAGGAATTTATACGCACCTCGTAAAATACATATAATAAAGGTTTGGAGTGATAGTGTACTATTGGAACATATGACGTGTCTAGGGTACAATGTAACATGGATAAAGACAAGTGTTTTGGCTTAAGAAGTTAACCTTTGTTTTCATCTTTATTTTATTTTATTTTATTTTATTTTTGCGTTTGTTTGTTTTGTATCAATTTTTTTTTGTGTATTATTGGTTCGTCTTGATGAGAAGAATCCAAAAAGGTAAAAAATTACGATTAGAACTCTCAAGTTTTTGAATAAGATCGAAAAAGGTGTAAAAATCAGTCTTTTTTCACTTATTATTCAAAAATTTTAAGCTTCGATCATAATTTTTTACTTTTTTGATTTCTCTCACCGAGACGAACCGATAATACACAAAAAGTTGATGAAAAACTAAAAAATGCGAAAAAAATCAAATAAAGACGAAAAAATAAGTCAACTAACTTTTTAGGCCAAAACACACCTAGATAATGCGAAAACCATTTTTTTTGTGTCAAAACTGTAGTGCATAAAATGTTTGTACCATGCACATGATACAAGGTTTTTAAACACTACAATTTTGGCATAAATAAAAATGATTTTGGCACAAACAAATACGATTTTAGCATTAGCATCACTCTAGACTATTTAATAAATTTTACTAAAAATTAAACACGATTGGAAAACAAATAGGGTGTGACATATTTCTCCTCACATATTTGATCCAATCAAGTAATCAACTGTGTAAGCCGCAGGCCATAGCGCAGCGTGTACTTGTTTTCTTTCTATGTTACGTCATTCTTAGTTCAATTCTCCTGTCTTAAGCATGAGACTACCTCCAACGATGGATCTTGTTCTAAGCCCAATCTTCTCGTCCTAGCAGTAGCGGCTCCAGGAATTTTTCTAAGGGTATTCATAAATTCTTATGGTCTACTACCTTTACAAATCACAACTTAATATTGATAAAAAAAATTCTATTAATATCGATAATGCCACCCAAAAACAACGGATAAAGACATAAAGTTTATTACAATTGCCCTCGACGGGTTTTTATATTTTGAAACCGCTGCATAATAGCCTCGTTATCAACAGTATCAAATACATCACTCTCAATATAAGTAACTAAGCAATCATTCATCAACTAATCTCCTATTCGATTGCGCAAATTGCTCTTTATATACTTCATCGCTGAAAAACTTCTTTCAACCGATACAGTGGTGACAGGAAGAGTCAAAACCATTGTCATGAGCAAATAGACCAATCTATATATGACATGCTTATCTTATCTTGACTGGTAGCTGAACATTGAAGGAATTGATAAATCAATTATTTAAGCCCAATAATTCATAAAAATCGAACAACAAAACCTAGGGTTCATTACAATACATTGTCAGTTTATCACATTACCTTTGAGAGAGAGAATGAGTGAGTGAGGTGGGCTTGGAGACTGAGTCACTGATAAGAAATCTTGGAACTTGGAAGTTGGAAGAGAAAAAGGGGTAGGGACTTGAACTCCGCTGCCTTCAGTCGGTCGACCAAAGACTCCAGAAGAAGTTTATTTTTTGTAAGTGAAAGTCGAATAACTGATTTGTTTGGGTATCAGGCCAGGGTATGCCTTTTGGCCTTTAGCTTTTTTGGTACTTCACCTGCCTTATTTTTATTTGAGCTTTAATTATTTGGGTTTCAATTTGAATTGAACTTGGGCTTTTTTTTATTGGCCCAAGTGTTCAATACTTAGGCTTTTTTTTTTGCATGATGTTCAATTTATTGGGGCTTGGGTGTTCAATTTAATTTTGGTAGGGTGTTCAACAATGGACTATCCAAAAAAATTCTACATGTATTCTAAGGGAAATTTTTTTCTTTGGGTGGTCATGTGACCATTGAAGACATAGGGTGCAGCCGCCCCTGCGTCCTAGGGTAGGACTAAGCCTCATCATTTGGCCCGAGGTCCGCCCGAGGCCCTCAAGGCTCGCCGGGCTTTGCTCAAGTCCGAGCCCGCTAAATGGGTGGGTTAGCCCATCCCGACTTTTCCATGGGCCGGGTTTGAGCCTAAGAATTTTAGCTACAAACTGCCCGCCCGATAGCCCATCCTGCTGGTCTGAGATACTAGCCCGTCCGTAGCCCGGTACACTTTTAATGCATTATTGCACGGTTAATGTACATAAGACATAATACATAATGTACCCAAAAAAAGATATAATACAAATGTACCAAAAAAATGAGAGGTCTATGCACGGAGAGAGGGGATTCTTATCCCACTCTTTTGGGCCAACTAGGCTACCACCTCATTGGTAGGCCACAAGAATGATTGATTACAATAATTATGATTTGATTCAAAACTTAATTTGTAATTTTTCAACTTAAAATGAGACGTATAATGCTAGTGAATCTGTACCCAGAATTTATCCAGAATTTGATAATCAATGTCCCATATTCACTTGGAGTGAATCTGGGATGTTGATTTACACTTTTGGGGTCAATTTTGGGTCCCCTCTCGGGGCACCCAGACTTACTGCATTTTTATTGATGGTGAAAAGGAGATCGAGGTAGATTGCCACCCATCACTTTGACAAGAAATATAGGAATGATGTGAGGAATTGGTAACTATGATGTTGAGGACTGTGTGTGTGATGGTCGATTGACAAAAGAGAGAGTTACCATAAAAAGAATCCCATGCATCATTTTTGGATTGTAGATAGATGATGATTGATGGTGAAAATAAGAGAGACAGATCATACAACTCCTCCCATGAATAGACTATCGATGATTAGCCCAGAAAAGCCCATTGGATTTGGGTCCATCTATTTTCTTTGGTTGCCAAAATTAAAGAGAAAAAAGCCCATGGACTGTTTAGTCCATCTCACAGGATTTCAAGCTGGTCTCCCCAACCACCGCACAGCCACCTTACAAAATGGATTTCAAGACTGTTGGTTTCGTCACTTGTGATTCCGAGAACCTTTCTCTCTCGCCCTCTCTCGACACAGTTTTCATGAAGTTTTCGCTTCACTTATTACTTTCATCTCTCTATCTATCTATCTCACATCAACAAAGTAGTCTCGAATGCAGGAGTTCATAGCCAATCAAACTGAAATTAATTTAATTGACAAGCTCTGGAATGAATTACGGGACGACCCTATGAGAAAGAAGATATCCAGCGCTTTGATAGGGTAAGGACTGTAGAATGAAATAATTTTCAATACTGATTTACAAGTAAATAATCTTAACTTTTGATGAATTGTCAAAACATGAGCTTTATGGGAGAGCCGAAGCTCCAACAGGTGAATTAAGAATTTAATTATCTTTTTTTTTTTTTTGGGTGCTTCGGAAAATGCATAAACTTAAACGAGTCAGTTTGCACGCACAAAGATCCGCATGGATTCATAATTCATTTTGGGGTTTAGAGGGGCTTGTGATTCATAATCCATTTTGTCAAGGAGTAAAGAGTACCAACCCAGCTTGGGATGCCTCGTTCTCTTTGTAATGCTGTCGTGCTCTTGATCCTTAATCTTTCATAATTATTGTTCAAAGATTCACAAAAAAAAAAGAACTTTTGCGTCATTCAAAACACTTTTATCAACAATAATTATTTGAACAGTGAGTATAATGCATTTTATTTGTTTCCATTATGGGATCGGCGAAAATAGTGAATACAACCGTTTCGCCACGTTACCGCGTGGTGTAATAAATCTATTAAAAAAAATAAAAACCTATGGGTTAGGAAAACACCACCTCACGAATGTAAACAATTTTTTATACTCTCATACAAAAAAAATTTAAAAATTAGGGGTGAGAAAAAAACCCGTCAAACCGCAAATCCATTCTAAGCCAATCCAAACCAAATAGTTTGGTTTGGTTTTTTAGTAGCGTAGTTTGGTTTTGGGTTAAAAAAAAAAAAAAGGAACCGTATTCAATGGTTTGGTTTGTGAATTTATGTTAACGGTTCCGGTTCCAAACTGATTAGAACCGCATACATATAAATATAGATATGGGGGCGGAAACCGTGGACAACACATTTTGCACAATAATTTTGACGCTCTATTCCGGCCCTTGAAACCAAGAATTGAGATTAAAAATTATGAAAACAACACTCCATCGTCCTCCGACGATCAAATAATTTAGAAATAAACACACGTCTTCGATTTGGAAAAAAAATTCTGTTTGAATCTCCATCCACCACTTTCTTCTGACAAAATGAACAAAAATGGAGGAATCCGAGAGGATGACCTACGAAAGCCTTCACAGCTATCTGGAGGGCACCGCGAGGGGATATAAATCTTGCTTGGTCACCACTGTAGATTACGACGAACTCCTCGTTAATTAGTTGGATTGCCATGAGAGAGTCCGACTCAACATAGATATTGCTATAGCCCTTTTCTGGCATGATTGTGAGACCCCTGTATATGCCCCATAGCTCCGTCTCCAAACTGGAATTACAGTTGAGTTTTTCAAAGTAACCCAGCAGCCACGTGCCCATGTGATCCCGTAAGAGTCCACCAAAACCAGCTTTCCTGTTGCTTTTGTACAAGCACCCATCGGTGTTAAGCTTAACACCAGCTGTTAAAGGGGGAACCATCTAATTAGCATAGATTTTGAATTGCCATTGTAGAGGATTTGAACGCCTTGGTAAATTCGTTGGAATAGTCAATGATGATCAAAACTCAAATTGCTCACATTTTCAATATTATCAAAACTCTTCCTATTTCGATCTTTCCAAATCTGTCATAGAGTTACAATAAAAAGGACTTTCCAAGAAACATCATTTCCTATTCCATAATTACCTTTCAATTTCATGTTGGATTTTATCCGTTCTAAAGTAGTGCATTCACCAACTCCCCTTCTCCAATGGCTGTTAGAGAAGTAATTCCAAAAACCTTGGCTTTAATACATTCCCTAACGAGGTGTGTTAAACCCTCCGGAGAGGAATTACATCTCGGGCAAGAATCAAGAGTAACAATGCCCCGACGGGCTCTCATTTGATTAGTAGGTAGTCTGTCATGAAGAGACATCCATAGAAAAATTTTAAACTTTTGAGGGATTTTGAGTTTTGAAATCCATTTCCAATCTGCGGTATCATTGCCTTCTTGGTTAAGCATATCATAGGCAGAAGCAACAAAGAAATTACCGTTAGAATTACTAGACCAAATCATGGTATTAGGCATGTTAGAAAATCTAGGAATGTAAATTCTCAAGATATCCTCCAGAGTTTGGTTGGTAACAAGAGGAGTAAGGTAAGTGAGATTCCAATTGCCATTATTATCAATAATGTCTTTGACTTTCATATCAGATTCAGTATGGTTTCCCGGATACTGATTAGCAAGGGGTCCGTTACCACACCACTGGTCATTCCACAGGTTAACAGATTGCCCATGCCCTCTACTCCATTTGATGCCTTTTTTAAGTAAAGAAGTAGTGTGAACAATGCCTCTCCAAACGCGGGAGGCTGATCTATGAGTAGGCCAATTGAAAAGAGAGTGATTCTGCAAGTATTTATCACATATGACATTAGACCAGAGACTGCTAGAGTTGGCAACTATGTTCCAGCCCAGTTTGGTCAACAGGGCCTTGTTTTGAGTTTTAGCTTTTTTAAGACCAAGCCCCCCTCTATATTTGCTTTTGCATGCAGACCTGGTTCCAATTTATGAATCTTATCAGAGACAGAGGAATAGAGCTCGGTGGTTTACATGGTGTAGCTAGGGATTGTGGAAGTGACAGATTGCACTAAGGTGAAGAGAGTGATTTTGCAAGTGTTTCTCTAAATTCAATTGCTTTGTTATCCCTATTACAAGAATTCTATCTTTCACCAAGCTAGTTTGGAAATGGAGGCTGAGCATCTGCAGCTTCCTCCAAGATCTTTGAGTCCCGTTTGAGTGTCATATATTCAGCATATTCAAAAGCTAATTCGACAGCCTCCAGCGTTTCCGTGGTCGGAAATGGTGGGCCTCGCGCTTTGGCGGTGACTGTTCAACTTGCATTGAGGCTGGATTGTAAGCCTTGGTTGGTAGGGTCAAGGTAACAGGGGACTGCTTGTGTGTGTGTGTGTGTGTGTGTGTGTGTGTGTGTGAGAGAGAGAGAGAGAGAGAGAGAGAGAGAGAGCGTGGGAATTGGGGATTATTTTTGTAATTTTTAATCTTAGCCCTTGGTTTCAAAGGCTGGGATGGAGTGTCAAAATGAGTGTGCAAAATGTGTGTTCACAGATCTGCCCCCTATAGATATATTCTTTTGATATACACAAAATAAGCATGGAAGCCACAGTCAACTAACTTCCCAATTTAATCTATTTCACCATCCCAAGTGTTAAGTATTTCTTTTATGCCAAGATTTTATTTAGCCTAAACTTCTTTATATCACAAGTCATTGTTATAATTTCGATAAATCAAAAGAGTTTTGGCTTATCATAGCCAACTAATTCGCTAATGAAATTATCCATTCTAGAAGTGATTCCACCACCCATTTCCTAAATTTTCCTAAATTTTTCAATTTTCTAGACATGAAAATCAATACATATTCCTATTCCTTTACTACCAAGACTACTTACCCTAAATTTTTATACATGAAAAAAAATGTTGGTTATTTTAATTTAATTGGTTTTAATATAAGTTTTGGTTTATTAATCTTTACAATTTTAAGTACTCTAAATAGATTACGGAGATGATATTTCAATTTGGGTCCAGCTACTAACCACCCATTGGGTGTTCCAAATAAAACCGTAAAGTAACTTGATTTGACATGTTGAGGTACTCTACTGCACCTTTGCAGAGAACTTGTACTCGGTGCTTTAACCTTCTAACCACAATTACCATAAGAGCATCCTCATCGGGGGAGACAAATCTCCCTGATGGCTAAGTTGTTGAGTGAAAGGGGAAAAAACCCCCCAAAATCAGACTCAACAATTTTTTTGTAAATCTGCAAAAGTTATAACTTTGCTACAACAACTCTATAAATTCTTTGAGGCACTATTCACAGGTTAAAGCAATTCTCTCTTCTGACTTCCTGAATAAAGAGTCTGATTTTGTGAGTTTTTGAAAAAGTGACTTGTTAATTTATAAAAGGTGTTATTTGTTGAGCCCGGACTATTTCAATTGTTGCACACTAAATGTATACAACATTATATGAGATCCATTTCAAAACTTCATAAACAATTGGAGCTGCTAAAATTATTTAAATTTTGTTTTCTAATGATTCCTGTACAAAATCAGTTATGTCAGGTATCAATGAGAGCTTGATCGATTCTTCACCCGACTGAGTTAATTTTTAAATTATTTTAAACAAATTGACTAGCTTCGATCATTTGTGCGAGACCACGAGGTGTGCTCCACACAACGCATATACCCATGGTTTATTGGTATTTGTTATTCGGACAAATTTGTCCTTCTACATCACTTTTTAACGGGATCACATACATGTGTCATAGTCTTATTCTATTTCTTCCTTCCCTTTAACTTGTATTTTTTCTGTACCAAAATGTTACTCCCTCCGTCCAGATTTCTTTGTCCCTCGTTCTATTGTAACCAAATAAAAAAACTAGTGATATATTTAAATTTGCAATAATTTTAATATGTAATATGGATCTTGTTTACATCAATTTAAAGATCTCATTGACTAATAAGTCAAGAATTGCAACAACTCCGAGTATCATTCTTCTTCAGTAACACTTCCAAATTTGATCAGTCTTAGTGGCAATGCCTGGTGGAAGAGGATGAAGGATAAAATACAGGAGAAACGTAAAAATTTGAGAATTGGGGGAGAGGATTAGAACTTACTACCTTGTTTGTAGGGGTGATCAAAATAACCGTAAAACCACGAGTCCGATCTGGATTGGTTTGGTTGAATGAATTTTTTGGTTTGGTTTGGTTTGATCCTCTAAATTCATAGTCTGTAAGTAGTGGTTTGGTTCTTGGTTTACTACAAAACCAGACCAATCTGGTCCGTGCTCACCCCTACTTGTTTAACTAAAAAATTATAGACGGGAGGAAATTGACATTTTTTTGCTTCTCCTTGGGCTGAATTAATTCATGGTAATACAATGGGCATAATTATTGACGGTTAGTAATTTTTTGGTTTCTCTTTACGCCAAAAACTTTAGGATTAATCATTTGTCTCGATGAGAAATCAAAAAAGTAAATAGATGCGGACCAAAGTTTAACAAAATCCATCTAAAATACACTAATGATAGTCCAAAAACTTATTTTCCAAAAAAAAAAAAAAAAAAGGTCTTTTGTTGTTAAAATATTAATATAAACGAGGGCAAAGGAATCAAATAATAAATGAGCGGAAATGGATTTAAAAAAAAAAATACATACTCCTCTGTTAGGTTGTTAACACAAAATGACAGTACGTGCTTAATTTTTTGGAGCAAAGTCGAGAAGGTTGAGATAAAAAAAGAAAAAAGAATACTCGTAGTATAAAAAGGTTAGAAGTTTCACTCAAGCTTATTGGGGGGAAATGGTATAGGGGCAATATTGTCAATTGAACTCACAATTTCAGTGATAAAAAAAAAACTCACAATTTCATTCACTTTAGCGTAGGAGACAGAAGGACTGTCAGTGACATGGGAACATGGTGCAATGACTTCCCTGTTAACTGCGTGAACACCACAGTGGACCATCCATTGGGTTGGTCCTAGAATTTCCCTTTCAATTTTAAGCAAATTCTGGTTTGAAAACCAAAATCAAACTATATTTTATTGGTTTGGTTCTATGTCTTTTGGGGGGGTTTGGTTTGATTCTCCAAATTCATAATCCGTAAGTATTAGT
This sequence comes from Vaccinium darrowii, assembly GCA_020921065.1. Taxonomy (NCBI): domain Eukaryota; kingdom Viridiplantae; phylum Streptophyta; class Magnoliopsida; order Ericales; family Ericaceae; genus Vaccinium; species Vaccinium darrowii. The sequence continues at coordinate 11,836,173 of CM037157.1, forward strand.
TTGGTTTTTGGTTTACCATGAAACTATACCAATCCCGTCCATGCCCACCTCTAAAAGAAATGTGGGTAAATTTCATCGACACCCCTTTACTTTTGTTTATATCAGACTGTGTAACCTCAAACTCTATGAACTAACACTGACACCCCTATTAGTTGACCATGTTTAATAATTAGGAGTGAGATTTGACAATGCCCTTGGAGTGGCGAAAGAATCCCTTAAAAATGATGAGAGCTGTTTCGGACACAAAAAGAGTAAAGTCCAATTCATTTGGGCTATTTTATCAATTTTCCAATTTCTAAACTTCAACTTTTTATATTTTTTTTACTTTCAAAAATACTGTTTTCAAGTTGTGATCCTTTTTTTTTCAAGATTTTGGTTATTTTTTGTATTTTTAATTTGGTATACAAATATGTAAAATAGAAAAATGAATCATGGAACTAAAAGCGCTATATGGGTAAAAAAAAAAAAAACAATTCGAGGAAATAAGAAAAAGTTGACTTGAAATAAAATCTACATTCATCTAGGAATAAAAGCAAGTGGCAAGAAAGGGAGAGAGATTATGGGTTTTGCCAACGCGTGCCTAATGGCTACACAATAAGCACACAAACAAATAAAACAAACACACTTCAATACACTTTTTACACTTTTCAATACACTTTCACATATTCCTATATACCTTTCACACACTTCAATACACTTTTTCAACATTGACGTGTGTCTATTGGGCACACATTAGCATTTTCCTTGTAGGATTTTGGGGATGCTTTAAAATCACTTAACAATTTTTCCCCGAAAGAGAGAGTCGATGATGTTTCCCTATACTTAAGGCAAGTGCAACAGACTACCTAACTCTTCCCTATCTCTATTTACTCAACCAAACCCCAAAAACAAAGCTCCAAGAGGCCCCCTAAACAGGTGAACAAAATACCAAATGCTACAGTAACTCCCTAAATCCCTCCCCATATAGGGAGTCACTGTTCACTCCCTTTAGAATTGTTTACTATTTTTTCTCTCTTCTCTCTCATTTCTTTAGTAATATTTAAAACAGAAAAAAAATTGTATTTTAATAGTAGATAAGTAATATAGGTAGTATTGTTCGACGGATAAACCTATGGGTACCGAAACCCAACGTACAAAAATTGTACTAAACGGCGTGCAGGATCCACTTGTGGATCCCACACGAATGATCCGAACTGTTCAATAATTTTAAAATAATTTTTTGAGTTCCCCTGCAAAAAATCAGCTCAATTGGATATGCGTAAGTGCTTCATCCAAACTTCAAGTTTTTCATTCAGAACTTAGGATCCTGAATTCTAAATGAAAAACTTTAAGTTTGGATGAAGCACTTACGCATATCCAATTGAGCTGAATTTTTGCAGCGACACTTGGAAATTTTTTGAACGGTTCGGATCATTTGTGCGAGACCCAAAACTGGGTCCCGCAAGCCGATTAGTACAATTTTGGTACATTACCCTTCGGTACCTGTAGCATCGTCCACTGTTGGAGTATTGAAAAAGACGTGAGTAGATAAAACACTGTTCACTAATTTTTTTGGCTCAATAGTTACTGAGCCTTGTTGGGGATGCTTTTAGTACTATGATTTTTGTTGTGTTACTCAGCAAAGGGAAATTCTCATCGATCTTTGAAAAATGATTATAAATAAAGATTTAAAGGGACTTATGGCTTCCCAACGAGACATGCATATTCCGATTAGGCTGACACTCATGCAGTATAAAAAATTTCATTAGTCTGGGTCGCATTGTTAGTTCTTTCAGTGAGTTTTTGCCACTTTTACATTGCTTATAGTAGTTTTTTAATTGAGAAAATTTTGCTTTTATCCCCTAAACTATGCACATTTTTCCTATATAGTCCTTAAACTATAAAACGTTCCTATGTCATCCCTTAACTATTCCATTTCTTCCTATATGGTCCAATTGTCAATTTGCCGTCTGTTTTTGGACAGAAAAACAAAGACCAGCCAATATATTACCCAAATAGAGGGTAAATATGGCACTTCACCTCACAACACATTTGGCGCCAACCCTAAAACAGTCCCCCCCAAAATTTGCAACCACCACCCAGTTTATTGAGTCCAATTTTGTTCACCCTCCCCCTCCCTAAGAGAGGGTGAACAAAACCCTCTCACCCATTGGCTAATAAGAGGGGTGGGGACCACTTTTAACCAAACCAACCCAACCTAAGTTTGTTTTAACTTTAATTTCACTAAAACCCTCCGATTTCTTCCAGAATTTCTCTTCCACCCCTGGGCTAAAAAAAACTACATTTACTCTCTCTCTCTCTCTCTCTCTCTCTCTCTCTCTCTCATAATGTCAAAACACAGTTTTCTCTCCTGTAGAGAAGAAAAGAACGATTGTACCACCTGGCCCCTGCGTACCTGTGATTTCAGTCGGGATTCGCCGGAGAGTTGGTTCCGGCTAAGGGAAAATAATTTCACCAGGAGTGTGCCATAGAATTTGGGTACAAATGAGAAGCTTCAAATTGTTGATTTATCGTCGATTAAGTTGACGGGGATTTTGCCGCCGTATTTGTGCTCCGGTAATCGTCTTCAAACGCTAATCGTTTGGGGAATTTTTTATTGGGTCCGATTCCGGACTCACTGGGGGAGTGTGAGTCACTGAGTCGACTCAGGATGGGGGATAAATACCTGAACGGGTCGATACCGAAGGGGCTTCGTACTTTGCCTGGGCTGACGCAAGTTGAGCTTCAAGATAATCTTCTCTCTGGGGAATTTCCAGAAACGAATTGGGTATCAGTCAATCTGGGTCAACTCAATCTGTCAAATAATCAGCTCGCTGGGTTGTTTCTGCCGAGTATCGAAAACTTTTCAAGTGTACAGAAGCTTTTACTTGATGGGAACCGGTTTTCAGTTTCTCGATACCACCTCAAGCCGGTCAATTATAGCAGCTGTCCAAGATTGATTTCAGTCATAACAGCTTTTCTGGCACAATTGCAAAGGAAATCAGCCAATGTGGGCTATTGACCTTCGTTGACCAACTCTCTGGCCAAATCCCGACTGAAATCACAGGTACGCAGGGGCCAGACGGTACAATCGTTATTTACTTTTCTCTCTTGTAGAGAAGACTGTGTTTTGACGTTATGTGAGAGAGAGAGAGAGAGAGAGAGAGAGAGAGAGAGAGAGAGAGAGAGAGAGTAAACGTAGTTTTGTATTTTTTTAGCCCACTGGTGGAAGAGAAATTTTGGAAGAAATTGGGGGGGTTTGGTGAAATTAAAGTTAAAACAAACTTGGGTTAGGTTGGTTTGGTTAAAAGTGGCCCCACTCCTCTTATTAGCCAATGGGTGAGAGGGTTTTGTTCATCCTCTTTTAAGGAGGGTGAACAAAATTGGACTCATTGAACTATGAGTTTGTATGCATTTCTACGTTTTATCGAGAACTCATCACCACAATCTGAATCGTTCATCCTTGTAAAGTTCATTGATTGGATCCGAAAAACTTATCTAATTGGTCGAATATCATTAGTTCTTGGTTGGCCAGGCCAACATTCGTTATACGAAAACAAATGATCAATGTTTGATTAACTAGATTTTTTACAACTAAAGGCCTGGAACTTAGGTTTTGCTCAGATTCGAGGCTTCTTAGGTGCTATCAAATCGTTTAAGGGCCGTTCATAGACTCCATAGACTCCATACAGAGCTTCGCTACAGCAATGGTAGGGGTCCTTGCTTGTAGTAGGAGGGATTAGGGCATCCACAGTGGGCTCTCTAAAAATGGCTCCTAAGTTGACTCCTAAGGTGTACACACAAGCTTAATTGGGGTCCATTTGACACTCCTAGAGTTTGCTAAATATAAAGAGCATACGTGCACCCAATGGACTAACAAGAAAATTTTCTATTTTGTGAAGAAAGTAATAAAAAAAGTGTGGGTCCCATAAAAAAAAGGATTAAAAGGGCTTGGGTCTTACTTTGAGCTAGCTACAAGGCTAGTTAGATTTAGCTAATAGGTTAGGAGCCATGCTTAGGAGCCACCATTGGGAGCCCATTGAAGACCATAATTGATCAAATGGCTTGCTAAATTTTAGGAGCCTCACCTAGGAGCCATTTTAAGAGTCCACTGTGGATGCCCTTAGTATCCCAGGATTAGTCGAGGTACTGCCCTGGACACTTGAGTTACTAAAAAGGACTTTATTTTTAGAACAATTTTCACAATATTCAGTGACTCTGTAAACTGAACCATATCATATTGATAAAATAGAGTTTTTTTTATGTTTTTTTTCTTCTAAACTATCCAAATTATTTCTTCTTCATCCCTAAACTATGAAACCACAAATTTATCCCCTAAACTATTTGATTGCAATCAATTTCGTCTGATAGTTAACGTTGTCCACCTTTTTGGATGGAAAGCACAAATCGCTCTATGGGGTCAACTTTGGGGTCTCACGCCGCCAACAATCTTAGACACTCATTACTTTAAAAATAATGTTTTCAATTGGCTTCTGTAAAAAAAAAAATTAGCTCAGTCGAATGTCTCTAAGCGCTTGATCCATTTTTTCAATTTTTTATAACCTTAACACTTGATCAAAAATTCAAATGTAAGATCAAGCTCTTAGAGTTATCTGATTCAGCATTTTTATACGAGATCACTTGAACATATTTTTAAATTAACGAATGGATCGAATTGTTCATGTGGAACCCCAAAGTGGGCCCTGAGTCGCAATCTGTGCCCATAGCTCTTTGGGCGTAAATTATTTTCCATTAAAAAAAGTGGATGTTAACCATTGAACGAAATAGGGTGCAATCAAATAGTTTAGGGGATAAATTTGTGGTTTTTATAGTTTAAAGACGAAGTAAAAAACAAGCGTGGATAGTTTAGAGGATTAAAAAGAAAAACTCTATTTTTAAAAAAAAATTGAATGAGGTAAACATGCAAGTTTATGGTGTGACCCTTTAGTTAGGGTTACATGTTCCTCTCTGCCGCATAGCATCTTCAAACCTTTCCAAGTGCCTTTTCCAAAAAAATATCTATAATGCTAAGCTAAACTTACAGTCGAATTATTACTTTACCAAATGACTGGAATGTAATTTTTCCTATCTCACTTTTAGAGCATCTTTAGTGCACTACCTAAAAAATATTTGCTAAAGTGTACACCTAAGCACATGTGAGACCCTATTTTGTGTTAAGAACTTAGTTAGCTAGTTAAGGAGAAATGCACTTTAATGGAGCTCCCTAAAAATGTTCATTATCTTTTAAAGTGAGACCCATTTAAGTGGTGAGGGGTGCTAAGTGGTCCCACAAAATTCTCCTCTCCTTCCCTTCCCTCTATCTCTCTCCTTAAGTCACTCCCCAAATTTAGGCAGTCACTTATTAGGGTACTTTAGGTAGTGAGGGGTGCCACCTAGGATATTAGGAAGCCAATTTTTGTGCACTAGAGACCATTTTTTGAGGTTTTCCTTAACTAACTAGTTAGGGCACTTTAGGTAGTGATTTTAGGTAGTGCACTAGAGATGCCCTTAAGACATTAAGGTCCCTTCGATTGCTAAGCTTGGTTTATTGACTTTTTTAAAAAAAATTAGTTTTTTAAGTTGATTTATGTGGGAAAAAAAAATTATCTATCTCGTAAAGTGTATAAAAGTCAAAAAAATCCAAGGACTTGCTTAGTGGAACGAGACTAAAAATAAATTTGTGACTTTAACAAAATATTATGTTCAAATTTGATGATGGAAATTTAGAAAGTAGTGTCCTTTTTTTTATATCCTATGTTCCCAATGAATGAGAATGAGAATTGGATTCCTATCTATATATCCACTCCTAAATCCCATTTTCGGCTCAGTTTGGATGACAGAATTTTTGAGAAAAATGGATATGTGATGCCTTACTTTTCATGATTCCGATGTTTGGGAGAAACAAAAATAAATATCTGATTCCTGACAACGAAAAATTATATTCGCAGACGAAATGAGAATCTGATCCCACCCTTATTCCATGGTAGTCAGAGATTCATGGCTCAATTATTAATAAAAGAAATGTTGATTATGTTGATTTTGATAAAAATATCAAAATAATTATTTATCGCATAAGATTATTTAATCAATTCAAACACCGGAATAAAATTACTCCATGTATTACACACGTTAATTTCTCTCTCTCTCTCTAGAATAAACGCTTCACCCTTTCTCTTACAAACCCAAAGTTTCAGATCTGCCTTCGGGGGGGGGGGGGGGGGGGGGGTTGCTGCCTGCTGCCCTCTCTCTCTCTCTCTCTCTCTCTCTATGTTTTTCTTTACAGGTGTGTTCGACTTCCATGGAAAAGTGGGAGGCGGTTGGGATCTTGATGGTTCGACTCTTGTTCGTTTGTGGGGTTCGCATTTGGCGGATCTTGGCGGTGTTTTTGGAAGTCTAATAATGGGGTGGATCAACGGCGGTGCACGGCGGCGGCTCCCTCTCTTCTCAGAGTCGGCATCTTGGGTTGGAGCTCCTGATGTCACATCTCTTTTCCACCTCCCTTTCCCTTCCGTCGTTCTATTCGGCTATGGTGGTCTTTTCAACTTCCACTGGATCCACTGTTGGGTGTTTCCGGTTTATGCTTAACAGCGTTTGGCAGTATTGGGCTATTGGTCTCGCTGGTTTTCATTAGTTTCCTCCTCTGGTTGTTCTTTTTCCCCCATCGGTGTTTTCATTGTTGGGTGTCTCCGGTTATTTGGCCTAACGGTTTGGGTGGATGTGGCCTTTATTGGTTGGCCATGGATGTTGCTAGGAGTGTCGGTTTTGGGTAGCGGCGGCAGTGCTTTGTTGATATCTAGGGTTAGGGTTTGGTTTGCTCTTTTTTTTGGACTCATTGTAATATTTGGTATGCCCTTTTTGGGCTAGGCCATCAGGTGTGTTGGGCTTGATCCACTGGGTGTTTTGGGCTTTGACCCATCAGGTGTTTTTAATTTCTTCAACTTTGGTTGAAGTCCCCTCCCCTCTCCCCCAACTTGATGTACCATTGTCAAGTTTCTTTAATAAATTTGTTGTCGATAAAATATATATATATATATATACACTCCAGGTATTAAATGTCGGAAAAATTGCTGAAATTTTTGTAGAAAATCAACAAGATGTAACAATATAATAAAACAAAGGTAATAATTCAATCAAGAGATTAGAGAAGTATAGAAAAGCCAATGGATTGAGGAACGCGTGAGGCGCTCTTCTAAGAGAAGATACGTCCCCCTTTTGCACCGAGTAGATCGACGTTCCACTCACAAGATACAAACAATTCTCGGAAAGTTTTATGTGCAACTAAAACTTTCACCGATAACTTATAATTGTCTGTATGCTTAAAATAAGATACAGTGAAAGCTCAAAATATAATATGAAAGGTGAACTTTTGTAGTAGTGGATAGCCCTCTTGTATTTTGTTATCTCACAAATATATGTCTATAGCAGTAGCTTTTCAAATATGTCTTTTTTTGTCTCTAGCTATCCCATATCCAGACCCGAAGGGACTTATATAAGCGAGGCTTTCCAATTGGAGTTGTTTGGCCAATTGCCCTCCAATTTGGCCAAAATTACGAGTCGCCCTATGAGACAGCTGTTCCACAATTGGTTCCATCTGCTCCACGTGTACGCCTCCTAACCACAGAAATCAACTTTCTCGTTTATCGGAGGGACTTTGGAGGAGAGAGAGAGCTGTGCTGCTTTATGCTTTATGTCATTGGACCTTTCCTTCCTCTTTCTCCTCTTTCTTTGCATTAATTTAAGGTAAAGGTATGACCAACAAAATTACCAGTACATTAATTTCTGAATGAAAAAAAATGTCAAAGATTATTTTTCATTTTTATTTCTGGAACTCAATTTTTATACCCTTCGTTGAATTGGTGAGAATATTTAATTGTTAACAGAAGAACTTGAAGAAGATGGCTGTGAACAACGACAAGCTTAATGTCCCTCATCCTGGTCAGTTGAAGAGCAGAAAGATCTATATCGGTACTGAGCATTTTTTTTTCAGTTATACCTCTTCATAATTGCCAGTTGCACTGATTCTTCTGTTAATGAAAGATTATCAGTTGATGTTTGCCAATATAGCAATGCGATTTTCAAGCTTTGAGAGGTTTAGACACTGTATTTGTCTTATGGTCTGGTGTTTCCTGTCTGCGCGTAATAGGAAATCAGGAACAGTGGTTCATCCTTCTGTTTTCTGTTACTCTATATTTCCTGTGGGTGAAACCTAACATGGCTCATTTATTCTTTTCTCATGCAGCTTGGAGACGACACTGAGGAACGTTTCTTGCTTAACCGCAGGAGATAGTATTATAGTGGCATACAATAACAAAAAGTATTAAATACGCATCAGTAAAACAAAGCCGAACTAATGCAATAAGTATCATTGAGACTCACTATGAGGTGGACTTTGCACCTCCCCTTGATTACAAGGAACCTGAAAAACTTGTGCCAAAAGTTCCTTCAGGCAAAGCACTGGCAGCAAGTATGAATTTGTATTGATATGGTTTTATTCTTATTGTTATGGGGTATACTAGAAACAAGTTTGTGAAGTCCGAAACTTTTACTGTTTTCTCTTAGAAGCAAAATTTTGTATATCATGCTTTTAAGACTCCTTTCTTCGGTCATTTTGCATTTTTTTAACAACCTGTTTGTTCAATCTCCTTCCAGCCAAATCTTTTTGCATTGCAACCTGAACACTACAGTTAAAAATTGTATAGTATGATGTTTATGATACAAAATTCATTCCTTTGCCAGTCAAAATGCGTAGTTTGATTCCATTATTATGGGTAAAGTACTGGACTTATCCCGTCCCTGGAACTTAATTAGGATAAATACAAATCAGTAAAACTGGAGGGTAATAACCTCAATTGGAGAATAAATGTTTGGGTTCTAAAAGCAGATAGGCATAAAACTAACGATCACGCGAAAAACTAACGGGCATAAAAGTCGTGCGTAGCACGACGCCTTGTACCTAGTAAATATATAAAGAAAAGAGTAATAGCATTAGTCATGACAATTGAAGGAGGAAGAAAATTATGTATCAGTTACATTCTAGCTAACCCAACGTTCATGCATACAGTTACATTCCAAGCAATAACCCAACATTCACATTGGGTAAATGCTAGTACAGAGACCAATGGCCAGTTGGCTCCATACCGAAACCGATACAAGCAATTTAACACACTAAATAATATATAATCAGAGAATTAAATATACAATAGAATCAAATAAATATCTTCTATGAAATTTTAAATCATAAACTTCCACATTAAATTTTTAGGAATTCTATTCATGGTAATCATATCCCAATCCTACTCAAGACTCAAGAAAATTCGTATGAATTTGATTCTCAGGAAATCATATTTCTATTCATATTCAATATACTTAAGATTCCGATCATCCAAACATATCAAATAAGTATAAATCTACTCCATCCCTTTGGGTGGCCGTGGCCCTATTTGTTTGGTGAGATTTGGGGGAGGGATTTTGGGATGGGATGGAGTGGGACCTAAAATCCCATTTTGTTACCCTTTTTTTGGATGGGATTTGAAATCCCTCACCAATTTTTATCTCAATCCGTATGGGATATGGAATCCCTTTTTTTTTTTTTTGAGGGAGGTTTAATTGCTAAAACAACAAAAAAATGTTTTCCAATGGCTATATCCCGTTTGAACACAAACACTGAACATGGATTTTGTCCATCCATTAACATTCTGAGCAATATCCCAATGATTTCATATCATATCCCAAGGGATTTTATATCCCATCCATTTATCTCCAGCCAAACAAAATAGGAATTTTATTACCAAAATCATACAATCGGTAATTCAATAAATTGGAGTAATTTTACTCCAATGTTTATATTAATTCAGTAATCTTTCCAGGAATAAGTTATTTTGGAAATTCACTTAAGTCAAACATTTCCTTCTTGTATTGATCAAGCCAAGAATCAAGGATTCTCATGGAGTGGAGGGTAAGATTTTTCTTTAGTTTGAGAATGTGATTCCTGATTGAACATATCATCAATAACATATCAAGTAAGTAGAAATCTGCTCCATCCCTTTGCGTGCCCAGAATATTCTTAGGTAGAAATAAAATTTTTATTACCAGGAATCATATTATCGGTAATTCAACAAATGAAGTAATTTTATTCTAACGTTTAGATCAATTCAGTAATATTTTCCAGAGATCAGTTATTTTGAAAATTCACTTTAAGTCGAACATTTCCTTCTTGTATTGAGCAAGCTAAGAATCTAAGATTCTCATAAGTAGAGAGATTAGATTCTTCTTTAGTTTGATGATGTGATTCCTGATTGAATATATCATCAATAACATTTCTTTTCCAATCATTACCGAACGTATGAAGCAGGAAAATATGAACCTCACATTTTTATTTCTCTTCAAAATTACTATTATCCAAGCTAATACTATAAGATCTAGAAATTCCACTCGGGGCCGAGAAGGGCAGCAACGGTCCCATGACTCCCATTTGCTCGAGAAAATTTTTGGGTACGGGGAGGGTACCACGTGGTACCCTCTCTCTCGGCACATCCGGGCCGTCCAATAATGCAACCAAAGGTCCGGATTAAAAGTGTCGTTCGGATTTTAAAAAAATAAAAAAGAAAAGAAAATAAAGAATGTGTTTTAATTCGAGCCGTCCAATACATTTTTGGACGGCTCTGATGTGGATAAGGGACACCACGTCACCCTATTTGCTCCAAAATTTCATCCATATGCTCTTTTGCTAGTTACCTAGACATACACGTAATATTTACTAACTTTTTTGATAAATAAAAAAAAATCAACAAAGAAAAAATCTTTTTACTTATTTGGGACACTGACGTCACTTAAAATTCAGGAAAGAAACTCCTTTTTCATACTCTTATTTTGTACTTTCTCTTCTTACATCATTGTACGTTCTTACAACATCAAATAGACTTGATCCATAAAATTAATGAATATTATCAAATAAAATTATCCAATATTACGATACGTTCTTACAACAATTTCAAATAGACTTAGTCCATTTTAATTAATGAATATTATCAAATATCTTTATTTAATATTACGATACGTTCGTACTACAACTTCTAATAGACTTAATCCATTTGAGAACGTACCGTAAAGACTTAATCCATTTTGCTTAATAAATATTATCAAACAAAAAAATCAAAAGAAAATTGACAAAATTCTACATCAGCTACTTATTTTCCTTTCCCCTCTCTATTCGTCTTCCGTCCAAAAAACTTTTTTGAAACTTTTCCTTTACGCTGACACTTTTTTTCTAGTACATAAAATATACAAATTCAAATATATTTAAACTAAATCAACTGAAAATAAAAGTCAATTATCTTTATTATGAGGTATTAAACAATACTAATATATGAAAACCAGGCATTAAGCCCACAGTAATACCAATTCAACTGAAAATTTATAAGGATTTGAACATTTAAACTTTTCGTGTATTGGACTAGACACCACTTGTACAGGAATTAGATTCTCTTCGATCCTTAATTTGGACAGAATGAACAGTCCTGATATGGACCGTCTATTTGCTACTCCTTCCATTCGAATTTGTTTCTCTCTCGTTCTATTGCAACCCGATAAAAATTAGTTATATATTTAGATTGGTAAGTAATTATATGTCTAATATAGATATTGTTTGATAAATTTTGATTAGTTCTATAATACAATGTTTTTAAAATTATATTAAACATTATAAATTATACTCCATCCGTCCCAATTTATTGTGTCTGTTTCCTTTTTTGAACGTCTAAAAAAATGTCTATATCTTTGCATTTATAATGTTTTTTATATCTAATATGGATTTTGTTTGATAGATCTCAATTAATTTTGTTAAATAAAGATTTCAAAATCGTAAGAAAACGTTATAAACTATAAAAATACACTATTTTGTAAGAAGTCTCAAAAAGAAAATAGGCACAAAAAATTGGGACGAATGGAGTAAAATATAATTATTTGAAAAGTGACACGAACTTTGAAAATGAACTAACAAATCTGGATGAAGGGAGTACAATTAAGGGTTTGGATTAGTTCGGTAAAAGTTTTTGAACAAATTCACACCATGTAGCAAATGAATGGTCAAATTTTGGACCGTCTCGTCCAGTTCAAAACTTGGACCGGAAAGAATCGGAACCTTTTGTATAAAATGAAGTTCTTGTATCCCCTCATATCATATCCAGACAATCAAACACGCCTTTGGCCAAAAACAAAAAAAAAAACAAAAAAAGACATCCTCCATTTGGTCCGGATAAACAGAACAAGCATCCCAAGACTTTCCTCATTTCCCGTCGCCGGAAAAAATGGATGAAATCCCGAGCAACATAGCCGAAGCCGGACGCCTACTCAAAATCTCCGAAAAGCTCTTGCAAGGCCGAGACTTCAACGGATCTAGAGACTTCGCGATCCTGGCCCAGGAAGCCGACCCGTTTCTTGACGGCACCGACCAGATCCTAGCCGTCTCCGACGTCCTAATCGCGTCGGAGAAGCGGATCAACAACCACCACGACTGGTACGCCATCCTCCAGGTCGATCGGCGCTCCGAGGACCTCGATCTCATCAAGAAGCAGTACCGCCGCCTCGCCCTCCTCCTCCACCCCGACAAGAACAAGCTCGCCTTCGCCGACCACGCGTTTCGACTAGTCTCCGATGCATGGGCGGTTTTATCCGATGCGCGAAGGAAATCGCTCTACGACAACGAGCTCAGCATGTTCGCCAAGGTCGATCTCGCCGGATCGAAGAATGACAAGGAGCGAAATCAATTTCAGCAGCAGAAGTTGCCCGTGAGACGCGGCGGTAGCTGGGGCGGGGCTGACGAGGAGGTGGCGTCGTCGAGTTTCTGGACGGTTTGTCCGTACTGTTATCATTTATACGAGTACGCTAGGGTTTACGAGGACTGTTGTTTGAGGTGTCAGACTTGTCAGAGGGCGTTTCACGGCGTTACGATACCGACTTTACCGCCATTAGTAGCGGGGAGGGAGGCATACCATTGCTGCTGGAGTTTCTTTCCGTTACCCTCTGTGATTGCGAATAATTCGCAGGGTGCGAAGAAGGCGGCTGCGGTCACCGATCGGCAGGCGCCACCTCAGCCGGTGTTTTCAGGTGGTATGGGTGGTGGTGCTGGTGCTGGTGATGATGATGATGATGATGGGTTTATAAACTTTTCTGGAAATGCGAACCAAATGCCGAAAAAGAGGGGTAGGCCTAGGAAAAATGTACATCCTTGGTAGATTTGCTAGAATCTTAGTCACATAATGCGCATGAGGGAGTGGGAGCGCAAACACAGCGTGAAAGCTTCCTTCAAAGTATTTGATTTTGCGAGGGCAAGGATTGAGAGTGCGAGTGAAGGGTGCTTTTGAAGGATTATGTGACTAAGGTTAGAATATCTAACAAAGAAGAGGAAATTATTGAAGGGAAAGGCTATGCATGTGGGAGGGTATGAGAAGATGGAAGAGATGAAAGGAAACCCATTTTGGTAGAAGTTTTAGGAGACTGAAGCTGCTCAATTTGGCACAAAAGAGGTATTGTAGTAGTGGTAGTTTTTGTTTGTAGAATTTGTCCTTTTTTTTTTTTTTTTTTTTTGTGTTGTTATTTGAACTGACCGTCTTTTAGGTGATGTGTAATTTATAATGTGCAAGAATGTGATGTTGGGTTTGGAACCAGGTTGTAGTTTTGCTGAATTATTGACATTGTGATACATTCTTTGGATGTCAATGAAAAAAACTTTTCAAGGTAATTTTTTTTCTGTTTGCTGTTGCTCATTGTAAAGAGTTTTACTATGTACAGTACAATTTTGTTCAACTGGAGATCAAGTTGTACTTTCTGTTGTTTTATGGCTGAGTCGCTCAAGAAACAGGGGTTACTCTTATACTTCGCATGAGGTTAAAATATATTTGGAGTCTACATACACTTTGGATTCCATTTTTTTTTTTTGAATTTATCGATTTATGAAGTTCGTGAGTTTTGGTCATAGCTGCTAGCGTATTCATCAGAATAGATGTGAGAATATTCATTAGAGCATCTCCACTTGGAGGCCTAGGAAAAATGTACAGCCTTGGTAAATTTTTTTGAATATCACACAAGAAATAGAAAATACTGATGGCGATGGGTGAGGCTATGCATTGGGGAGGGTATGAGGAGTTGGAATGAAAGAAAGCAAACTCATCTTGATAGAAGTTTTAGGAGACTCAAGCCACTCAATTTGGCATAAATAGAGGTATCGTAGCAGTGGTGGTTGTTTGCAGAATTTGGTTTTTTTGTGGTGTTATTGACACTGACCATGCCATAGGTGATAGACATGTGATGTCTAATGTGTGATACTGTGAAGTTGGGTGTTGAATCAGGTTGTAGTTTTCCTGAATTGTTGACATTATGATACATTCTTTGGATGTCAATGGAGAAAAGCTCCAAGGTCATTGTCATCTCATCTATAGCACATTGTAAAGTTTTGCTATGATCCATTTTCGGCTACTGGAAAACAGGATGTGCGGTTCTGTTTTTACGGTTGGTTGAGTTGCATTTTAAATACACAATAAACAGGGGGTTTATCCTGATGGTCTTGGGGGTTTGCACTTTGCTCATTTCGGGGTCGAAACCTCTTGGGTGCTATCAGCTCCTTTGGGGCAAGTCCAAAACGAAGCTTTGCTCCGACTTTATTCGGGCTCCCCTCAAGTGGGCAATGGGATTGGGCCCCCGGAATTAGTCGAGATGCGGTTAAGCTCGCTTAGACACTTGAGTCATAAAAAAAAAAAATGACCAGGGGTTTATCCTTGTGTTGTGCATGTGGATGTGGTTATATCTATGTTTGCAGGCCCACAATCTCTTTGGATTTCATTTCCTATTGTACTTATTGATATGAAGATAGAGAGTTGTGCTGATAGTTACTGCTAGCAATAAAGCATCTGTACTTGAATATGCCATTTTGGCAATTCCATTGCCAGAAATTGGCGTTTTACCATTAATGTTGCTCCATTGAAGCAACTACTAAGTTTTTACTGCGGGATAGAAAACAAGGAATGATGTTGGTGTTGTACGTTTGCCAAATTTGTTGTGTAAATTTTGACAAATAATAATTTTGAGAAATTGTGCCAAGGATTTGCTGATTTCTGCCGAATTTTGGCAATGGCAATGGTTTTACCAAACCAGTGTAGATAGCTCTTGCTTTTTTGATTGTCTCATGAACGCTACCGAACAATATCTGTATCATCGCCCAACTTTCATTGCGGTTCTCTTTATAGTATCTCTGACTTGGTGATTTTCTCCCGATGGATGATGGATGAGTTGCAGGAAGATTTTCTTTGATAGGTTTTGGTACTTTGCAGTTTGCAGCATATACGTTGCAACAAGCAACATATACGCCCAAACTTCAGGATTTACCTGAATGTTTCTTCTGTTTCTGCCCAAGTTCACGTTCAAGTTGTTTCCCCTCTTTCTGCTGATCGGTACCGACGAGTATTGACGTTACATGTTTTAAGTTCCTAATGTAGTAGTAGGTGTTTTAATTTACTCTCATGCCCTAGAAATTTTGTGGTCCGGACAAAGCCAAATTGCTCAGTAGTGTCAAGTCATTTGAGGTTATTTTTAAGCTAGGTTTTGGTTCTGTCTCCTTTGCTCTCGTGGGGTTCCTGTCAAGGTAATGGACCACCAACGACTCAACAGAGTGGTTATAATGGATGAAACTCGTCGACATCCACTATTATTGTACTTCGGAATTTTGGTATGGCCATGTGACATTATTATTACTTTATTTTTGGTTTGGTTGTCAGGGGTCCGGGACAGTTTGCACACATCTCAATTATTTTTCGTCTCAAGTTCAGTCAAAAGTAGGCTATCAGTGTCGAGACTAGGGAATTCATTATCTTAGAATACTAGTTTGGTGCTGATTTATAAATAGCATTAGGGTGAGGGCCGCCCCTAGGTCAAGACTCAAGAGGCCCGTACTTGGGGCCTCGGTTTTTTTTTGCCAAAATAGACTAATAGTTGTAAATATTAGTTTCTTCATAATATAAACATAGATGTTCTTCTTAGTTCATTGGTAAGTTGAATATATTTGTCCACTTTTTGTGCTTGAGTTTGAGTCTTGCCATAACACTTTCTTTTTAAGTGTTTATTTATCAAAAAAACAATTCCATTGTAGGAATTTGAAGCTACCCTGTATTAAGCCTATCTATTCCACTGGAATCAAAACATGTTGTTTAAAGTGGACAAAAATAATTATATGCACAAATTATTTCGGTATTAGTGTTTAATTCTACAAATATGTAGGATCCCACTTGACTATCGGACAAGGTCTCCAAATACCTTGGGCCGGCCTTGATTAGGGTCAGACTGCAATCCTAGGGTCTTTTGACAGGGCTTTTGATATTTTTCGTGGTTAGGATCTTATTCAAGGACCGTTTTGGATTCCTAGGCTTTTTGTTCCCCAACATGAACTAAAGAAATAATAGTTGTACACACCAATACACCATGTATGTCCTATTAGTCTAAGCTTTTTGTTTCTCCTGTTTTGTCTCGCTGGAAATTGTTTCCTTCAACACTACCTATAAACTTCTTTCATTTGGTCTTAAGCTCTGTTTGGTTCTTAGGAAAAGAAAGAGCAAGGGAGAGAAAATTTAAAAAATTTCCCTTCCTTTGTTTGGTTCTACAAAAGAGGAAGGAAAATAATCAAACCCCTATTTAACTTTCCTCCCATTTTCTCTTCAATTTCCCCTTCCTTCTTAATTATTTTCCCTTCTTTTCTCTTTCTTTCCCTAACTTCCAAACATACCCTAAAGAAATGTGTAGGGCGTGGGAGCGGGACCTTACAACAGTGATTCTAATTTCTCACACGGTTTTTATTTCGTCATGAGATTTGTAATAATAACCTCACACACACATTGCGTGAGCGTGAGCAAAAGTGGGTGCGGGAGCATGAAAACGTCCTTTCTAAAACATCCCAAATTATAGGGGTGCTCACAGTCCGGATTGGCATGAATCCAATCCTAATCTGCAAGTCACGGTTTTTTGAAAATAAAATCCGTGTCTGATCCAAAAGTCTCACGGTTCGGTTCCAATCCGATCCGTGAGTCACAGATCGGTTCCGAATTTCTCCACGGATTTTCAACTTATTCTAAAATTATATATATATATATATATATATATATATATATATATATATATATCAACTCAATTTCAAATTTTGCCCCTATTCATGTAGAAAATCAAGTAGTAGATGCACTAGCAGAAATAGAAACCAATCAAGACTACAAACCCAATCAGGACTACAAACTCATACTAGCATGTAGATAGTTCCAATTCACAAACAAAGGCACTAACAGAAATAGAAACCAATCAAGACTACAAACTTATCCTAGTACGTATATAGTTCTAATTCACAAACAAAGGCAGTTTAGTTGAGTGGAATACAAATACTTCAGTAGTTACATCAAAGTCCAATACAAAAAAACTACACACACACACACACACACACACACACACACACACACACATATATATATATATATATATATATATAATAAAAATTTCACGGACCGGATCGGTTAATCTATGGTTTCAAAATCAAAATCCTTGTCTGAACCACGAGTCACGGTTTTTTATTTTGAATCCATGTCCGGACCATTAATCCACAGTTAAAATCCAAAACGTGCGGATCGGTTCGGTCCGGACCGGATTCACTGTTCACCGGGTTTTTTGAGCAGCCCTACCAAATTATTGAAGTACCTGAGAGTGAAGATTAAGAACGGAGAAGGAGATTTCAAATTATGTGGTGTACTAAGGTGGTGTTTGGGAGCCTTATTTTCAGCTTTTCATTTTTTACTTTTTAGATTATAGTCAAAGTGTGTTTTGAATCTGATATGAGTAGTTGGGAGAAATGTGCAGAATGCATTTTCAAAGAGGAGTAGTGTTTTGGAAGTAGAAGGAGAAGTTGGGAAGCTCCTCCAAAGCTACTTTTCACTTCTGGCCTCAAATGTCAAAAACTGAAAACACATTCTATCAAAAGCAAGAAGTTGAAAATGCAATAAATCGTCGGCCAAACACCCCCTAACTTGTTAAGCCTGGTTGGTGAGTAGTAATGTGTCCTTTGGTCTCTGACCCTCAATGCCCGGGGCTCACTTGGAACTTGGAAGTAAAGTTGGCAATGTCACGCACAAGCAATAATTTACAAAGGTGCGTTCAGGGACAGAGCCAGGATCCATACACAAGGTGGCATCTTTTAATGAATTATTCACAAAAATCTAAGGAAAAAATTAATTCGGAAGTCATATAATTAGGTTTTGTTACGAGTGTTTTTTTTTTTAAAATAAATAAATAAAGGCTTCCTTTAACTCTCTTAATGGCATTCAAATACAAGACATGTGATATTAATTTTTCTTGATCCCAACCTACAATGCTCTAAATTGCAAATTTTCCAATTTTTTTTTTACAATGTATTAGGGTTTTTTTTTTTTTTTTGTATACCTGTATATAAGTAGTTGAACCAATTTAGTCTGTGAAAAATATTTACATGTTCAAAAGTCCGGGTGACACCTATCCACCCCTCTCTATGTTAGTACCTTCACAAAATAAAATAGACAAGTAGCTCTAACAGTCGTCATTTTTGCTTTTTTCCTTGGCAAAGACTACAAAAATTAAATTAATTGACTAGTTTCATGGATGCCGGAGCCAATGGAAAATCTTTCTTTCACTCTCTGTGTAAAACAATGAGTAATTTGTAACTTATTCATACAAATACGGAAACCGAAATGATTGTAAATTCATTGTACATTGCTACCTACCATAGGGATGCCGGAGCCAATGGGAAATCTTTCTTTCATTCTGTGTAAAACGATTAGTAATTTGTAACTTATTCGCACAAATATGGAAATTGACATGATTGTAAATTCATTTAATTTCATTGTACATTCCTACCTACCATAGTCCGTAAAGAAACATACAGTAAAAATACTAAACTTTGAGAAAAAAATTTAATATTCAAATGTGTTGCGCTCTCCTCCATAAAAAAAATTGCAAACCTCGAGAGAAAGTGAATGTTGGCCTTTGGGGGAGTATAATGGTAGGAAAATAAAACCCAAACCCGATATCATGGGCTGGGGGGAGAATCCATCCCTGGTGGGTGGCACCGTGGTCGAACGCCTTGACCAACTGACACAAGTGAATGTCAGTTCGAGCTCTTCCTCTTTTCCAATTTTTGTATTTATTGTTCTTTGCAGTTTTTTTCTGGGAAAATTACTTAAAAATGGAAGTAGGGGCAAGTAATGACAAATTCATGGTGTACTTTTACTGAAATTGTTCAATACATGAAAATAAAAATTTTAATTGCACATAAATGAAACCCATTATTTTATGGACCAATATACCCTCGTTAGAAAAAGGACCCCCTAAACCAACCCCTCCCTCACTCTCCCTTCTCTGTCAAACGTAAAAAAGAGGGGGAAAGAGAGAGAGAGAGATGGCATAGAGAAAAAATAGACGACAGAGAGAAGAAGAGAGAGAAACCCTAGATCTGAAGCATCTCTCCCCTTCCCTCTCACTCTTCCCGTCTTCTCTTACACTCTCACTACGGAAATAAGCAAGGCATACCAGAAGATCAACGGGATCAACCATACTCGTACAACAAAGCAACATGTACGAGAAAACAAGTCGAGATTTTCAATGGGTTTGTTCGGTTCATATATGCTTAGTCGATTTTTGGGTTTCCATCCCACTTATTTGACATTTTGTTCTGCAAATTTGTGCAAATCTCACACAATTTATTGTTGACCCTAGATCTGAGAATTTCATGATGAACACAAGGCTTGAATTTTTGAAATTTTTATGCTTTTAGTTTGAGACGATAGTTAGTTACAAGGCTGAGTTGTAGGAATCAAACAATGGTGTTCCTTAGAAGTGAATGTAATCAGTTCAGTAATGGATGAAATAGAGTTTGTTGCAACGAATATTCTCACCATTGCACCCTTACTCCTAGTTTGTTTAACCTGTCATGGACAAGTATTGCACTCCTCTAATGTTTGATTTCACCGTACTTGGTCCAAATGGGGCTGACTTGTGTCATCAAGACAAAGTTGTTGGAATCACTCGTTGACCATTGCACCCTTGTTTCACTTGTGATACGTCCTGAATGGATAATTGTTGCACTCCTCAACAAAATCATTGCATCCATGTTGCATGTTTTTGACACTCTAAAAACTTTGTTAGTTTGTCTCGACTATACCAGTCCTCAAATTTATAAAAATATTTGTTTTCCTAGAACTTTCTTTACATCTCAAATTTGTTATTAGTGGTCATATGCTACTCATATCAAGAATTTTGGACTCATTGTATTAAAATTCTAAGGAATTAGTTTACGGGGAAACTTTTGAAACGATAATCGCAGTTGAACAAAAGTTGGTTGAAGGTGGTTTGTTGGTGGATAGTTGGACTAACAATGAAAGTTTTCAAAGGATATGTCACCGGGTTCTGTTAGTTCAAGTGGTGGTAGGTGGTGGAGGCCGAAGTGCCATTGTGGTGATCAAGCCGTTCTTAAGCCTTCTAGAACTAAGGAAAATCCTGGATGGAGGTTTTTTAGTTGTCAAAAATATCCGGTAAGTGCCTAAAATTTTGTTGAATTGGTTGAATTGATAAGTGTAGTGGCTTAGCATAATTTGATTCTATCATTGTACGATCCAAAATCGTGCGAATTCTTCGAATGGTTTGATGATGAGAAGATAGTCAATTTAGAGAGGGAGATTAAGTTCTTCAAGGAGAAGGCCACCTTGTTGGAGGAGAGGGCCATCGGCGTTTCATCAACTTGACCTTCTTTGGGGCTGACATCTTTATCACGGGGACTTTGGTTGTTGCCATCCAAGAAATCCAGTAGTGCATTCGCCATTTTTTCTCCACCAACTTCCTGAACATCGGGTTCATTAGGGGCTTGCAAAAGAACAGATACATAAGTAGATGCATAAGGACTTTCTTAAGTTGCTCAACCCCAACTTCTACGAGTGAGGGCATTATTCACAGTAAGTTAAGACTTTATATTTACTAGAGGGGGTGTTTTTGTACCGTACCGGACTATGAACGAAGGGACCGTCTTTCTTGCAAGGCAATCTCTTACCATTCAATCTCTCACAACCGTCAAGGCTCTGAACTTGAACATTCCGCAGCATAGATAAGTCATCATCCCATTTACGCAAGTTCTTTAAACGTTTTAAGAAAGCATGTATCTCATCATGGTATGCTTTAATAGGTGCCTATAAATGGTACATTCTTTTAACTAAGATTGTGTGATGGACAATTATGGAACAAAAATATTTACAACCGATACACCAATTGAGAGATACATCACCTCATTCTTCATGTTAGGGGGGGGGGGGGGGGGGGGGGGGGGGAACTGAGAGTACACAGACTCCTTCGAAGGTTTGTCCTCCGTAGGGGTGTAAACGAACCAAGCCGAGCTCGACTCGGTTCGGCTTGCTAAGAGCTCGTTCAAGCTCAGTTCGTCAAATAAACAAACGAGCTCGAGCCTACATTTTCAGCTCGAAACATAAACGAGCTGAGCCCGAGCCTACAAATGCTAGGCTCGAGTTGGCTCGCAAGCCTATATAACTCTGCATATACCGTTGTATGTATACATCATATACGTTGCATTTTTTGGGAGACAAGTTCTCCACGTGATGGCTCCACTTTGAGGTGCAACACTTACTACCTCTCTGTGCCACAAACAGCACCGACTGGATTTTATAGAGGGGAGGGGATGGTTTTTCCCGATGTGGGACAAAGTTCACATGTGAAGAGTGAAGGCTTCAGCGTTCAAAGGAAATCCCATTGTCCCACATCGCCCATTGAAGAAACTCAAGGCAATTTACACCTCATAAATAAAGACCCAGCCTTCCACCACTCACTGCTTCGCTGGAGCTTCTTGATTCGAGTTGTACGAGTTGAGCTTCGAGCCTGGTCAAAACTTGGCGAGCTGAGCTCGAGCCTGGAAATTTAGCTCGTCACGAGTTCGAGCCGAGCTCGAGTTGAGTAAATATTTGGCGAGCCGAGCTCGAGCACCCAATACTCGGCTCGATTACACCCTTAGTCCTCGGGTTCAACACTTATTCGCTCATCAATCAACTCCTTCGTCCATAAGGCAATGGGAAGGTCACTTTCTTTGCTGCCAATCTCAACATTTATCGGAAAATGATGAAAATATATTATCTGCAAAGTGAGTATAAATGACATTATCTTTCACGACAAAATATTGAAATCAATAAACTTACAAATAATTAAAGGACGAAAAAATTTACACACAATCAATGTGAACAAAGCTCTGCCAACACCTTGGGCACTTGAAGAAATGGCCTTTCGATACACTTATCTTATAATTTGTTATTTCTTCTATCAACCAATTGAGGACAAATTAAGGCCACTTGTACCTCTTTATCTTCTCCATTTTGTCCGTGACCACAACCGGAAATAACCGACTACCGACAACATCCTTTTGTGTGGGACACAAGAAACATCCCAAAGCAAACAACATGTAAACCCTTTGGAATTTGTCATCAGATTTCTTCTTCAACACTACATCTCGCAACGCACTCAATTTTATACCTTTAAATTCCTTAAAATAGCCATTCATCTTGTCTCCGTGCATGCCTTCACACACAATCGGCACGGGTATATCTCCAATTGGCAATCTCGAAACCCTCGCAACATCTTCCTCCGTTATAGGGCAAACATGGCCATTTTTAAATTCCAAGGTTTGGTTGTCGGGATTAAAGCGGTCGGCCAACTTCATGATAAAATCTCTATGCAAAGTTGCACATTTCAATACTAGAAGTTTATGGAATGGATTACACTTCTTCAATGCTTTCCTTTGTGATTGCGTCAATTGGGAATTCAACTCCACAAGTTGTTTTGGAGAACAACGAGTCCTAAACTTTGTCTGTAACAATAAAAAAAAAAAGTAGTGTCAGCAATCACGGCAAGGGCAATGGGGGACTACAAAACACGTATGAAAGAGTTGCCAAGTTTTTGTACCTGCACTTGTTTACTGTCCGTCTTCATCTTCCTCGGACGAGGGGGAAGTTTCTGTCGCTCTTCAACTGCCTTTTTGCCATAAATTTTTTTCCAATTTGGTTCCTTATCTTGCCAAACTTCCTGAGCCCTGTACATCAACTGTTTAGACAAAGGAGAAAAAGTTAGTTACCTAACATACAAATAAATGCTAAACAAGACTGATGTGAACATTGAAAAAATAAAAATCATGATTACCACTTTCGGACGAGGGAAGAGCTTCAAATATTTTAGTTCCCCCATGGATTGCTTGAAACCCCATCCGAAATCCTTCCTGCATTAAATCAAAAGTTGGAAATTACAAATATGCAATTATGCAATACTAATTATCCATTATCATATGGGAGTTAAATTTCGTTTATGTACTCACATAAAAATAGGAAAACCATTGTCCTTATAGTCCTCGTCGGAAGACTCCCCATCGGGTTCGGAATTTTGTGGACGCTTTTGTGGACTATCGTCGAGGTCCAATTCTACGGCATTTTGTAAAGGGCCTGCCTCATCGGGTACGGGATTTTCATTTTTTGGCGACCGTTGTGCCTGTAGTACATCTCTCCGAGCGTTTGCCTTAGAAAATGGCATCATACCTACAACCAAAGGATTAAACTTTTAGAATATAACAACACATGCACTTAAGACGGATTAAACTTTTAGCAAGCCATTTGATCAATAATGGTCTTCAATGGGCTCCCAATACAAGCTCCCAATGGTGGCTCCTAAGCATGACTCCTAACCCATTAGCTAAATCTAACTAGCCTTGTAATTAGCTCCAAGTAAGACCCAAGCCCTTTTAATCCTTTTTTTTTATGGGACCCACACTTTTTTTATTAATTTCTTCACAAAATAGAAAATTTTCTTGCTAGTCCATTGGGTGTACGTATGCTCTCTATATTTAGCAAACTCTAGGAGTGTCAAATGGACCCCAATTAGGCTTATATGTACACCTTAGGAGTCAACTTAGGAGCCATTTTAGGGAGCCCACTGTGGATGCCCTAAAGCTATCAAGAAAAAGTGCTAATTTTTTGCTCTAAACAGATTATCCCATAGACTTCAAAAAAAAAAAAAAGAAGATTATCCCATAGACATTCTACAAAATATTTAACACTAACAATTGAAAAATGCAAATCCACTGTCCCCTTACTCGCACCTATGTCAAAAACATTAAAGAACATGGTATCGTTAAGGTTCAAATTCATTCAACCACCAAAGAGTAAAGAATTAGCTTTAGTGGGTAGCCAACTACTCTTGAGTTACCTTATACACAACCATGCACTAATTCTGTAGGAGTATTATTACTACTCCTATATTTTTTTGCATTCTTCTTCCAAAATACTTTGTTGATAATAGTTTGACAGTATTACTCTATTTTCAACAATTGCTTTAAAAGAAAATTTTCTTCTATTGTCCGCCTAATGGACGGATGATAAAAGTGCTTTCGACCATTCCTAAAAGTGTACTCTTACCGGTGAAAGAGCACAGAGATGTACTACATTTGGCACTATCTTAGAAAAAACAAACTAGTGAGTAGCTCGCATGTGATGTACCCAAACTTATACCCAATACAAGCGCAAATTTAAGTTTTGTCCCTCGAAATTTGATCTATTACTAAATGGGACAAAAGCTATATGAAATTGGAGTATTCATATCAAGTAATAATTCATGAGAGCAATTTTGTACACCCTTCTATTTATAATTATTAAGCCAATTGGCGATTCACACTGGTTTGTGTTAGCTTTAGATTGCTGGATTCTTGTTCATTGTTGTTTTCTTTTGTGGAAAAAATAATGGGAATTAGTTTAAGAGTTGACTATAGACTGAATTGTAGTTAGCCAATACAATTTACACACTAGCACAAACAGTTTCCCCACGTTTGGAAGAAGACCATCCCTAGCCATTTTAGAAAGAACATCAAATACAACCAAGCTCAGGAATTTGATGCCGAAAAGCATTCAAAAATGTAAAAACAAAGGCCCAAGGGTTGGTAAGGGTTTGCTTGTGCAACTCTTAGATATACATACCCTTTGTAGTCTCTTATTTGTAGAGTAGAGATGTAGTATGGAAAGGAAAAAACATCAAAAACAATATTTATAAACAAGCCAAGATGCATACTTCACCAATAGATTTTATTATTTTGTCGAGAAAAAATTCTTCATTGCTTCAAACCTTAACTTCTCCATTAACAATCAAACTGAGCCCTTGGTCCAATTGGTTGTGGCCTGTGGGAGGTGGTTTGTTCTTTCCTCTCATTTGGCACATTGTAATTGCTAAGATCTTGCTTGCGTGTGGGTAAATGGTAATAAACAAGCAAAGGGGCTTTTCCCCAAGCTCGCATGTTTGACTCACCACCATCAAAATAACAACCGCACTCCAAAAGGGGAGTGTAGTGTAGTTAGTGATCATTTGAGATTTTGGCACTCCCCCTTTTTAATGTGGTTAGAAATTCAAGGAGTTTCAAAAGCCAACTTCCTAAAGATAAACTCATAAGATCATCTTGGCCCCAGGGTGACAGAGATAACAACTTCTAACCACTTGTCATCAGAAAAAAAAATCCCAGCATTGCTCATCAAACAATAAACAATGTTGCAATCCCAATACCAGCAAGGCTCTGGTGAGGACGTTTGATAAAACTTACCAATAAAGTCAAAACTTTCCCCAAAAGTGGATTGATAGTGTCGTAGAACTTCACAAAAAAGATCTACAACTAATTGGAGGGCTAATAATCTCAAAATATTTTGGTATAACCACATTAAACAACTCAAAACCCTAGAATTTTTCAAGGCAATCCGTCGACCTTAATCAAATAGGGAGAGAGAGAAAGAGAGAGAGAGAGAGAGAGAGAGAGAGAGAGAGAGAGAGAGAGAGAGAGAGAGAGAGAGAGAGAGAGAGAGAGAGAGAGAGAGAGAGAGAGAGATGCCTTAGTCAAAGTTGGAAGGTCTGCTTCCAAGCTCGTCGATCGGTTGAAAATCCCCAAACTTTGTCTTTGTGTTTCACCTCATCGTAATGGTAGCAGACCGAGAGACGGGGAGAGAGAGATCGAGCTTGTTGGGGGCGAGAGAGAGAGAGAGAGAGAGAGAGAGAGAGAGAGAGAGAGAGAGAGAGAGAGAAGGTGGGTTTCACAATTGAATCCTGATACGTACACAACAAAAAGGCCACTACAAGGCCACAACGGACCAAAACGACGCCGTTTTGGTCCTTCAACCCATTACAAAAAAAAAAAACTCAAGCGGTCTGAAAATCAAAATTCCCCACTTTCTTCATCTTCATCAATCGTAACTTGTAACAGGGACAGAGAGGAGCTTGACAAACGCGACCCACCACCGACGAGTGCCACCACTGCCGCCTCGACCACCGTCGAACACCATCGCTGCTGTACATCGACGCCATTGAACACCACAACTCCATCCAATAGTTGCTTCCTATTTGAGGTACCTGAAATAAAACTTGTGACAACAATATGAAAGGCACAAAAGCTCCTCCATATGCTGTTGTTATGTATATCTAGTAAACCAACAACGAACAGTCCACCCAGATTTTGGGGAAAAAAATTAGGGAAAAAAAATTTCGATTAGGGTTTTCCCCCCTTACCCAACAACTCAAAATTGAGAGAGAGAGAGAGAGAGAGAGAGAGAGAGAGAGAAAGAAGGACAGACTGCGGTGGTGGTGGTCGTGTCTAGCGCTTGTGCAGGTGGCGGTGTTGGCGTGCCAGAGGTCGGGGAGGCGGCGGTGGTGTTCGTCAAGAGAAAGAGAGGGTGAGATACCTGCACACTGAGACACCCGCGCACAGCCTGTTCGAAGGTTGAGGGCGTTCGAGGAGAGCTCGCCTATGTTTCTCTCGCTGGTGGTGGTGGTGGTCTAGGAGGTCATCCGTTTCTTCATCGTCTCAATGGTCTCTATTCTCTCTATTCTCTATAAATTTTTGAAAAGGGGTTGGGAGAGGAGCCCCGATCTGAGGAATTTTGATTTTTTTTTTTAAATGAGGGTGAACACCAAAACGACGTCGTTTTGGTGGTGTGGCCTTCATGTTGTGTATGTATCATTTTTTTCCCACAATTTTTCGTTTTGTTTGAGATGGAGAGAACGTCATTTTGGGTTAGGAAGGATTGGGTGTTTTTTTTGGGAAATCTTGTGAAGGGTATTTGGGTAGAATTCTATTTGCCTTTCCATGTATTTTCAAATAATTTTCTCCTCACCATGTTTTTATAATTCAGGAAAAGTAAACCATGAATTTGCCATTACTTGTCCCTACTTCCATTTTAAAGCAATTTCCCCTTTTTTCTTTGGGGGTTGTATTTTTGAAACAGGGGTGGCGCGTGCCACCTCCCCTTCATAGCTCCATCCGGACCGTCCCTAGGTGTGTTGTTATTCTTTTTGCACTCTGTATATCAACGTGTATGGTTCTTGTGAAGGAGAAAAAATTTGTGTACTCCTTATAAACATAACTCCAGTCCAGCGTGATTGCTGTGGGAACAGCTTTCAAGCAAAGATGGGGTATGAATTATGAATTTGTTCGCCCACGAATTAAGGGCATCTTTTTTTTTTTTTTTACTTCACTTCTCTCATTGTCAATTTCTAATGTAATTTCTTTCTTATCAAATGGACCCCAAATTAGAGTTAAAATGATAGAAAGAACAAGAAAAAGAGAGAGAAAAAAATTTCCCTAGCATTTGATTAGCATGAAATTAATATGAATTGCTAGAAAGTAAATTTTCTAGTATAACTCATTTAAGCATGGTTTCATAGTTTTACTTTGTTATTACTACAAAAAGGAAATCTTATTTTCTTGTGAAAGTTGCTACCCTGTACTATGAAGTATCCCAATTATAACCATAGTTTTTTCTTTCGTGTCATGATCCATATTAGTACCTGACAAGGATAAGTTATCAACTCTAATTATTTTCTTTATGTATCATGATCCATATTAGTATCTGTTAAGTATAAGTTAGTAGCTCTAAATATTTTCTTACAAAACTTTTCATTTCAATAAAATGCATTAATTTAAATATTTTCTTATTTCTTTTATTTCAAAAATAATAATAAAACATCTAAAGTTTAAGATAGTTGATTCACACCCCAAATTGATATCTACAATCCCTGTTTCGTCGTTTAGTGAGAATTTTACATATAAAAATTTCAATAAAAGTGCAAAGACCCAAAACTTTTAAATAGATTTCGATTTAATTATATCATTTCTAAATCTAGATTTAGTATTTAATTTAATTTTACTCTAATGTTTTCCTACCAAATTATTTTCACAAACTTATATACATGTATATATACATATCACCTCATTACACCAGCTAAATTGCCCTAACTATATTTCCCTCCTAACTAGACATCCACTTCACATCACTCCATCATGTCTTTCCAAGCCATCAACTTGGTTTCTCCATTTTTGCCACTCTTTTTCCCTAGCCAATAGCAAAGGTCACGCAACCTCCAAATGCTTTTCTTAAACCACCATATATTGCCCACATTCCTACACAACAAATACCCAATAGATACAGTAGATAATCCAAAATTGATTAAACCCTGACCTAGTTTCCAAAAGTGTGATTGATTTGTAAAATAAAAATTAAACAACTAATGACAAAAGAAACAACTAAATTATCGCAGGAAAAATAGTGTAGATTAACGATTGAGAAAATTAACTAAGGTTTCGGAATCCACACCCATAAACATTTATCAAATAATGTTATGCAATAATTTTTCCTATGATTCTACACAATGATTTAGAGGCTAATCTTAATCATCGTGGATAATACTTTGTTAAGCCCTTTTTATGTATAAGAAAAATATGTTCCTCCTCAGCTTCACAATTTAAGCAAAAATTCTCAACTGTATCCGTGAAAACAAATCACAGTAGGTATCCTGTACTTCAGTATGAACTTTGATAAACCAAGCAATTCGATTAATATGCAGATATCAAATCATGAGAAAAACCCATTCCGATTGAACCCATATCCGAGTTTCATGCATACTAATTAATTGAGTCAAGAACAATAAACAATTAACGCAAGTAGGAATAATCATACGCATGAAATCAATTAATATTATTTATGAGGTTTCATCGTCAACCCCAGTTTAAAAGTTTAACCTAGCATAGATAAAAATAAAGCCTCACAAAAATCTCCTTTGCTCATCTTGTTCTCCAACCGTGAACTCCGGTGTTGTCCGTCTAACTGTTGTTCCTCTCTATTTCGTGATCTCCCAAGCCGAACTCCCCCTCTCCTTTTATCCACTACGCCACAATATATAGAGCTGATGCTAGTTCTAATTTTCCTAAACTATTAGTACAATTTTCCATTCTAGGAAATAACCAATCCTTGGCCTTTGAAATTTCTATGGAAAGTGAAATAGTCCATTTGGAACTGCAATTCTCGGAAAAAAAGTGATAGAATCACCAAAACATGTCGTGCATGATCAAATCCTTCGTGATGGAAATTGTATCCGGTGCATCCCTCCGTGCACTACAAGAATTAATGCTTTTTACGACGGGGAAAAACCATCGCAAATAGCCTATTACCGTTGCAAAAGGGCTTTTGCGACGGTGTCGCGACGGGAATGGACCGTGGCAGAAAGGGGGGTGGCAAAAGCTTTTTGCGACGGGTTTTTCCCGTCGCAAATAATGATGTGATATTTGCAACGGGGAAACTAAACATTTGCGATGGTACAATACCGTTGCAAAAAAAGCACATAAAAATCCAATCTTATTAGCAACGGGGAAGCCCCGTCGCAAAAAATAGATTTTTTTTTCAAAAAAAATAATATTTTGGTCCTGTACCATTGAACCACATTATCCAAACAAATCAAAACTTTTTTTTTATTGAGATACTAGCAAAATTGTCCTTCCAATGAATAGACCATGTTCGCTGCATGTTTACATTTCAAATTGACCATGTTCGTAGGCAACAACACTCTTCTTCTTCCTCATAAGCAGATCAAGTCCCAAAAAAAAAAAAAAAGTGAACAGGTGACAAAACTGAAGAGATACAATCATAGAATGAGCTGCAACGCTGTTTGTCCGTGCTTGATGTAACCTGCAACGCTTCCTTCACAATAGCTTTAACCTCTATAATGTGGTATCACTCTGTCAAACACAAATCAATACCAGTCATCTAAGCAGTTCTGATCTCTCAATTTTGTGGAAAAGTAAAAGCAAATGGGATGAAATAAGAACCGAAGAGAAATAATCTCGACTTCTGGTTTGATTTGGTTGGTTTGGAAAATGAGAAGCAAATGCACTTTCTTTGTCCAAAAGATCAGTATATGATTAGTTACCCCATTAAAAAATAAAGCAGATACATGTTTTATTCGTTTACTTGTGGAAATCTATGATACAATCATAGAATGAGCTTGTGCCAATAAAGAAAGAAAAATGTGAAGGAAAGAGGATAACCTGGACATTAATGTCAAGGTCGATCTCTTCGGTACGTTGCAGCCTGGAAAATTGGGTTATTTTCAGCAAGGATGAGTAGGGCTTGATTGAGATAAGACAATTGGGTGAGAACTGTCCCAACTCTTCTTTTTCCTCACCAGGCATCTTATTAAGATAACAATATCAGAATTAGCATTTTTGCGAGAAGAGGTTCTAAACTTGCAAATATTGGTCCACTCAAATTTTCCCGAAACTACACCGAACATCATAGATGGAGTTGATTAATAAAGACATACTTCGTTACAAATCCGTTGAACGCAAATTGCTTATTACAATCACCAACACTTGATAAAGATCCATAGATGATTTCGATACGGGTGCATTCCCAACTAGTTGGAAGTGACAAATAAGTCCCGGTAGAAAAAGTTCCTGGCCAAGTCTATAGCAAAAAGTTCCTAGCCAAGTCTACAGCTAAAAGGTCCTGTTCATAGATATTGGGGACTTTCTCTGTGCCTACAAACTGAAATGAAGTAAATAAAAGACAAATACTCCTCCATGACAAACTTCAAACAAAAAACATGTCGATCAATACAGTTGACACTGAATGATGAATGACTTTATGATTCCTCACAAGTCCAAATGTTGAAGCAATAGCATGAAGACAAACCTGCAAGTTCTGGGGTACCAATGCTGAATCCTTCATCAAGCTGAAAAACACCAGAACAATTTGACAAATTGTGACACAAAACCCCTTCAACTACAATAAAAGGAAAAAAAAAAAAATAGCACTCAATGATGTTGATAGAACCCTTTCAAGTATTGACTACCTCAGTGCTAAAATCATTGTCATTTTGACATGAGCAGTGAGCACTCTTTTGATCAAACCGCATATCCAACCGAGCCTCTGCTTCCTCCTCTTTTCATCAATTTTCCCACAAGTAATTTGTGGGAATTGAAACTATGGTGATAAAAGCAAAAATCAGAAATAAAGTCATCAACTCTTGGAGAAGAAAACTTACCCTCTTATTCAACTTTTGGCTAGAGTTGCAGCAACTTTGAAGTTTTCCAAAATTAATAGATACCCACCGAATGAATACTATCATTAGACCCTAGCATAAATTGGAATCAAATCTACATTCAAACATCATCAACCAGTACATAAAAAATCAAAGCATATGGCTATATTGAGAGATCGCTTACTTATTCATAGAGATTAAAACATTCAAACATCCTCCGCTTCGAACCCATTTTTCGAACTTTCGGAATTCTAGTGCATATCTACAATTTTTCTGATGACTAAGAGCTCTTCCTCCTCTTTGCCGCCAAAGAAGATCGGTGAAACTGAAAACCGGACACGATCGGCAAAAGCCGCTGAGGAATTGCGTGCAGTGGCGACAAGAGCCCGCCTTTTCTACAATCGTCCATGGCAGTTGAGAGAGAGAGAGAGAGACAGAGACAGAGACAGAGCGGAGGCGGTTCATAGAGAAAGAGAGAGAAGACATCGATCTTGTGAAAGAATTAGGTTTTTTTTTAATCCGCTAATTAAGGTAATTAGGCTGGGAGGGGAACCCATTAACCCACGAACTCTACCTCTCTTTTGTATTCTCTATCTGCCACGGGCCCCAACCGTGGCAATTACTCCTAGTTTTGTTTATTTTTTCGTTACCAATTGCAACGGGTAATTTTCCTGTGGCAAATAATGCCCGTTAAAATTAAAAATTCTGGCGCTATAATATCAGGTCATTAAAGTGGCCTTTGGCAACGGCAAAACCCCGGTGGCAAATATTCTGGTCGTGTATAGTATATTTTCTTGTAGTGGTGCTTGCCTATGATAAGCTTTGTCCCTTCTCGATAATTAATTAAAGGAAAATTCTAAAATCAGCGCAATAATACTTAAAAAGTGTATTGAAATATGTGAAAAATGTATAAGAATGTGTAAAAGTGTATAGGAAAGTGAAAAAAAATATATTGGAGTTTGTTTTTTTTGTTTTCTTGTTGCCTTTTATTGTCAGTCCAGTGGGCAGATAATAGAAAAACCCTAATTAAATGTCAATAACTAAAAAGATAATAATATTACTCAATTATGCCCATTTAAAACCTAAAAAGATATGATATTGGAGATACTATTATGTCAATATTTTGTGTTCATCATTTATCATAATATATTTTATTTTTAAAATTTTTCTCGACGAGACAAAATCATGATTAAAAAGTATATCGAGAAACTAACAAAAATTCCTATAAGATAGATTTTAGGTAAGTAATCCAATAATACAAAACTTATGCCAAACGTAGTCTTTATAGTTTCAATTGCACGCGGCGCAAATTTCTAGAAGGAAATGAAATACTCCCTCCATCTCACAAAATTAATTCAATACACAAGGAGAACATATAATTACTGGATAGATACTTAAATACTCGTTCATAATTTTTTAAAACTTTTACATGAAATTCAAGATCTCAATTAGTTGTTTAACTGATGTGAGAATTTTTAAAAATAATGCATTGTGATCAAAGATGCTACATATACAAATTAAAGTAAACAAATTGACGTATAGGATCGTTTGATGCGGAGATTACGAAGGCTGAGTTTTTTGTTTTTAGCACTCGTGACTTTAGTAGTTTTATTTCCCATTTCGAAACACATTAGAGGTGTTTTTTTTTTCCCTCTTGAATCCCACCCTTTTTTAGTTTGACTTTTAGCAAGGCAATTAAGGGGAAGTCAAACTTTTATTTTTGCAACAAAAAATGAAAATGAAAAAGCAAAAAAGTAAGGTGTCAAACCAGCTTCGCACTAGTAGGGAAAAAATAGCTTTTAGCAATGAGTGCTAAAAATAAGAAACTTGACCGAAATGTAAAAGTTAAAAAGAGTTAGGGGGTGTTCCTCTAAGAGTGTTTTTAGAATAAACAGCTTTTTCACGGTTTTTATGTGATGTATTATGAGAAAATGACCTGTCTTGTTTTTTGAAAAAAAACTATTTTTTGTCAGTGAAACACCTCATGAGTAAATTATTTCATGGTTTAGACATTGTCACGTGATGTTTCACACTTTCATCAACCGTATTTGTTTTTCTGAGGGCCAGCTATAAACTTAAAAAAATAATAATTCATGGAAAGATGTGTTGGGTATCACGAGACAATGAGATTACTCGCTTACTTTTGCTCAAGAAACCAAAATGGTTTATTTGTTTTTTTGTTTTTATTCAATTTTTTTTCTCATTTATTAATGTTGTGTCGATTTTTTGTGGTTTATTATTTTGTCTAAATGAGAAGAAATTTAAAAATATAAAATCATTAATCAAACTTAAATTTTTGTGAATAAAAACAAAAAATCTCAATAAACCACAAAAATAATCTAATAAACCACAAAAATTTGGGTTATTTACTTTTGTCTTTAGTGAACTTTTTAAAAATTTTGCTCACAATTTTATGTTTTTTAAATTCATTTCGTCGAGACGAATTAAAAAAATCGACGTAAAGCTAACGACGCAAATTATTTTTAATAAATAAAAAAAAAACCAACTCTTTTTTAGCCAGACCACTAGACCAGAAGTCCTGTGTGGGACCCAGAACTGCGATACCTGACAATAGACGTAACAGTAACACCAACAGGTCAAAAACATTGAATTCGAACTAACCACCAAATACTAGTAAATGTTGGAGTGGGAGCGACAGAACAAGCGCCTCGAATTATAAATCCGGCTCTCTTTCCAACGACACACTCCACTCCCACTATCTCTCTCTCTCTCTCTCTCCCCGGTTGTGTTCTCCAGGCTGGACCAGCCATTTTAGAGAGAGAGAGAGAGGAGGAGACGACAAGACTCTTGAGTACGGAGTGGAATTTCTTCTTCTTGTTCATGTAAGTGCTCTTCATCAACCTTTATTGCTGGTTTTTTTGCTTCTACAAGCGTCTGGAGCAGTGCGTGGATTATCTTCCGAACAACTTTTTGAACTGTTTTTCTTTCTGTTTTTCTTTCTGCTTTCACGACGTTGTTTGTTTTCCCGTGTTGTACTGAAGAAATTGAAATGCAAACGCTTGTTCTTCGCCGACAAAAATGATTAAAATCAAACCAATCGAGCGAGAGAAATAGGAATTTCATTCCCGATTTTAACTCTTTTAGGGCACGTTCCCTTTCTGTCTGAGTGAAATCAGAAACATGCGGTCGCTAGCTGCTTAATGTACTTAGAATTTTCGATCTATTTCTTAGATTCCGTCCTTGTCAGAACTGCTCGGATGGCATACTTTTGAGTACTTTCATGGGGTGTCAATGAATACAGCCTAGCAGTACTGCAGTATATACTGCAATGGGGCAGCTGTATGAGTTCTTTCATGGGGTGTCAATGAATAACTCACGTACTAGAAATCGTATACAGGAAATCACGCTCCTACCAAATATACGAGAATATTGGTAGGTTCATACTATTGTTTTACGAAAGAAATACCTGTACATAAGCTACAGTTAGTTGGCCTCACTTACTAAATTAGTTTTTGTTGCTCGATCGTCGGTGATAATTCAATCGATCCCTGTCAATTTATGTGACTAAAAGGTTGTCTATTCGCTTACCATCCAAAAACGTATTTTGACACCGAGCAAATTCGTATTGCAGTGGCAATTGAGACTGGGTTCAACTTCTTTTTGTGATGGTTTTATGCCTTAAAATGCATATGTATGCGTACGACTTTAGCTTTTGAGTATAAATATGCCTTTCAGATGTCAGTGGTTTCAATTCAACCCCACAAAGCATCAATGTGGAACTGCCCTTGTGAGGTACTCATGTACGACCTGGACTCTCTTGGAGAGAGTTTAGAGGTTGGACGTGTAATCTCTAGGAGATGATAATTGGACCTAGAGAATAATCGGGTATATATTTGTAGGTTGATGCATAGACTGCATAGCTGTCAGAATCACATGATTCGTGGAGGATTTGCATTTCCATTCATGATGAAAAAACGATACGAATTTGGACCAAGGTTTAGAAAAAATTGGTAATGGATCGTACGATGCACGATTCGATTCATGCATATGTAACAACTGCGGCACGTGAAAAATATGAAACTATTTTTACCTTCACTTTCTGTAAAAGCAAGATGTAATGATGTATAACTTCATAGAGTGTTGACATTGAGAAAAACTTATATTCGCATGCAAAACTTTTTAATCATTTGTCTATTGGATGCATGTTGTCCTTTGTTTCTCATTTTTCTCAAACCTTCGATAGTCATTCTAGATATGTTTAAATCTAAGATACGTAGTTCTCATGAACTATCTATTATTACCGTGGTGAAATTTTCATTGTTTATCATCATATAAGTCAATAGATGGGTTCCGTGTCTTTAAAATGTTAATATTTTTATTTGATATACTGTCATTATACAAGTAGTAGTAGCTATTATTGTGTTTATCTATCCATATTTATTGGCCACAGATCTCATTGATGCTTTGTTGTGCATATGTGTAGGGGACACACTTCTTACTCCAAGATGTAACCGTGGAGAACTCGGTTGGACCGGGCACTTAAGTAGTGGCTTTTATCGGCCGTGTCGTGCACTCTGTTTTTTACAAGTGCACGATAAGAGGCTATCAAGACATGCAGATCAGACAAGACAATTTTATCGAGAATACGACATTTATGGCACGATTTCATTTGGAGATGCGGCGGTTATATATCTGGACATAGTTTATTGGCCTGCAATATTGTCACGGTGTTCATAGTTCATTCTCGAGACCATCTGAATGAATCCTAGGGATTCGTGATTCAAAATTGCTCACTGAGAGTTTCGCCGCAAAAAACAACCAACGTCTCGGAAACAATCATCTATGCAGGACAACCACAAAGAGACTTGAACACCATAATTCCTATGGAATCGTGTCTCGATTCCATAGTCAACCCCTTGGGATGGGAGCCAATGGGAAATGCTACCAGTGGGGTCGTGACGTACGAGGAGTACAACAATGGGGAGGTGGAATAATTGTCGCAACACGAGTTAAACGGAAATGGTGCAAAGTTATCAAGCACTCATTGGAAGCGCTCCAATAGACTGTTTTTATTGACGGGGGTATTTGGATCCCCCAAACAAGTATCAATAAACTTGCTTGCAGAGTTGCAGTATATTGCATTGCTTCCAATTAGTAGTCGATATCTTTGTATCGTTTCCATTTAACTTGTCCCGTGGCGTTTGTCACCTCCTCAATTTTGGTACTCTCCGTGCGTCACAACCTCACTGGTAGCATTTTCATTGACTTGCATCCCGAGTTAAAAATGACATTGAAAAGCGATTCTGTGAGAATCACTGTGGAGAAGTCTCTTCGTTGTCTTCTTAAATAGGGGTTCCTTTGCGAGATGTTGGCTTCGATTTTTGGTGAAGCCTTCAGTGAACAATTTTGATTTGCGAGTCCCGAACTTCATTCAAACGATCCCGAGAGTAGGCTGCGAACACCACACTAGTATCACGGGCAAGTAGACTGCAGTTTAGGAATATAGCCGCCACATTTCTAGAGATGGAATTGACCCGGCCGTAACTATCGCACTCTCGGTAAAACTGTCGTGTGTTTTGCAAGGAATGTGTCTTGGTACCCTATTATCGTGCATTTGTAAAAAAATATAATGGAGTACCTGACATGACAAAGCAAAGCTACTGCTCAGGTGCCTGGCCTGACCGAGTTCTCTATGATTCTGTGTTGCAGTAAGAAGTGTCCCCCAGGTGGACATGCACAACAAAGCATCACAAAATTTGCGACCTATAAATATGGGCTTTGGATGTACATTCAATGATCGGAAAAATGGCTGCCATAGTCTTACCATTTATTTTGATGTTGGTGATTATAATGCACATTATACTAGTTTATTTATTCGCTATTGTCATCTGCCTCTTTTTCTTCCCTTGGTTTGTCGTAGAAGTTTTTGCTATTGTGACTACATTCTTCTGCTACTAGAAGGCCAATGCCTACGGCCCTTATATCACCAAGAAAATTAGCCGCCTTTCATAGCTAGCTGATAATATGCATCAACCGAATTCAAGAGAAAGAAGGAATTAGAGTGGACCATTAAGGCTTAGTGATCACATATTTGTGTGATTGTAGATTATAAAAAATATGTTTTCAAGTTTTTCTTGCTTGTAGACAGTAGAATGTTATTTGCATTCTAATGTAATTAATTCTCATGCTTGAACTTAAGAAGCGTAGAAGAAAAAAACTTAAAAATACACTAGCCATGCCAATACTGCTCCAAAAAAAAAAAAAAAAAAAGGCTAGCCGTGTCAATACATACCTGGAATGTTCACTATAGTTTTAGCAGTCAAAAAGTCAAGTCTCAACTCTGCATGTGTATATAGACATGATAATTTTGCGGACACAGCAGCATGCATGTGACTTTAGAGATGAGAAAAGGAAATAATGTGTATATTATCGTGTTGTGGACACAGTAGCATGCACATGACTTTAAAGATGAGAGAGGGAAATAATGTGATATTATACATAACAGTTTTTCCCTGGATTTGCTGTCTATAGACCTCCTATTAGAAGTTATGATTTCAAACGAACTGTGAAAAATTTCCGCTAGTTCGGTGAAAGTTTCTTTGAAAATGATAAGCAGGGTCCAACTCTCCATCATCTAGAATTCAAACTATCTTCATCCGTATCATGATGAGCTGGTTATGGGTACCTTTTGAATCGTTCCTTTGACCTACTTCCCGAAGCTAAACATCTTGATCGTACATTTTTTGAGTTTGATGCTGTGATGTGTGAGGCTTTCGTATGACATATTCTGATATGCCTCACACAGTCACGTAAGCTTATATTATCGCTGTAGTGCATCTCTTACCAATACAAGGTCGCAGGCTTATCTCTAACTGGACATCAAATGAATATTGATTGGCCTGCCATTTTTCTTTTTCGTTTTTTGAGTAAGATTGGTGGGAGTTCCAGGTATGCTTGGAAAATGTGATGGAATGCGTGCCAAGTGTAACATAATGAGCTTAAACATGAATAGATGGAGGACTAAGGGCACCATAAAGGATAAGTCATTGAGTTATATCCCTAGTGAACTAACTGCCAAGTTGCTAGAATTGTGGCTTTGAATGTCTGCGGAACAGTGGAAAGGTATCTTTTAGGGGAGGTGATTATGCCATTATGTGCTTTGACTGCTTTCTGGCTGAAGATGTATAGTAAGGTGGAGCATCCTCATCATTTCTATTTCTGATATTCAATCACATGGCTCTGGAGTTAGCCCTAATTGTTGGGTCTTGTCATGCAGTTTGTAGTGATTATACATAAGATTGTAATACCTTAGGGGTCTAGGGTATCAATATCTTTGTGCGACGGCAGTTGTCTACTCGTGTGATTGGTGCTTGCAAGCTCTGTGAATAGAGGGTCAGTCTGGGCTGTCATTTTTGTGGATACGTTAACCAATGTCTCCCTTTTTTTAAATTTTATTGTGGGTAGAATTTTTACGTTCTACTTTTTTGCTTTACTCTAATGAAAATGAATCATTATCGTGTTCATAGTGTAGAGTTGCATGTCAACCTAAAGCAGAGTGTTGGGAAAGTAAAGTGACTCCTTGTGCCACTTGTATTATGTGTATAACTCAACTGGGGCATAGTTTGTTGGCTTATTTGGAAGTCAACCTCTTTTACGTACACAGTGGTTCATGTCGAAGAAATACAGGATATATCCTCTATCTTACATTCGTTCGGAAGCTCCTATTTGGTACCTAACAAATACATGAGTCTGTCACTCTCATGTTATTGAATAGCTTGATATATATTGTTGGGTCCTTTTCCTAATAGCTTAATCTTTTGTTACAATTGGTTACTTAACATGTAACGTAGCAATTTCTTGTAAACAGTTGGGTATTTGTTTTGATCTTCCAATTTTCAGATTACTGAATTTGATGGACTACTGTGTTGATAACATTTCCATATTATCTGCTTCACTTTTAGTAGGTTGGACTGATGCAAAATTAGTGCTTTTTTGTACTTCCTTGCCCAATTGGAGCATTCAGAGTGCAAAAGATAAGTTATGACAAGAAAACGTCATTCAAATGGAAGTTATGTTGACAAGGAAGATGGGAGTGGGGCTGCAGCTAATCAACCATGTAAAGAAGTTTTGTTGGGGGATCTGATATGGGTTAGTCTCCATGGATCATCATGGTGGCCTGCACAGGTGTGAAATTTATTTATTCATTTTTTGCAGTGTGTTATGTTGGATCCCAGATTTAGCCTTTTGTGACTTTATTTTTTGTGAAAATTATCTGCTCGTTTTCGCCGTTTGTATGGTAGGTTTTTGATGATAATGCTGTAAGTCAGAGGAACAAACCGAGAAAAAGATCTGCAGGAGAAGTTCTTGTTCGACTATACGGAAGCTATAAATAGTTAGTTTTTTGTCCCTGCGTGTTTGTTTTTTCCTCTATGTTTACTACCTTTTTCACTGTTTTGTACATTTACTAGTTTTACTAACTCTTTCTTCACTCCTACAGCATGTATGTGGATCCTATAAAATGTCGCACGGAGTTCGATAACGTAAATATCCGCATAAAGCTCCAACCTCGTGAAATTTTATTACCTTTAAGTGCAAAGAAAAAGCAGTTGTTTTCATCAGGTTTCCTGATTTATTTCACTGTGTCTTATCATAAATTGATTGTTTTTGAACTCAGATTCTCAAGCAAAAAAATGGAAATTACAATGAAATATTTGAGAAAGCTCTTGAGCAGGTGGTATACCTTTTCTCTCTCTTTGCATTTTTTTAAGCTAATGATTTTGGTTTCTTGTTAGTTTAAATTTTCAATTATTCAATTTGAGGTGTAGGATCTTGCTCGCCTTAGATCTGGCGGAGGAAAGGCGAAGAAGGGATCTGCATCTCGACAACCAACTGAAAGAAGAACGAAAATTATGCAAAGACTTGGTCTGACTGCTCTTTCTGGATCTCCGTTCCCTCAAAATGGGCGCATTGATCCTGACTTGTCGCTCTGCAGTTAACAGCCACAACTTTTATTTTTGTGATGGTATGATTCCTTCGTTTCGTACTTGATTTATGACTGAGTGGATATTGGCAAATTTAGTTTCTTACTTGTTTTATGACTGAGTGGATACTGGAAGTTTAGTTTCTTGCTTATTTTATAACTGAGTGGATACTGGCAAGTTTAGTTGAAAAGTCTTGAGAATATGACTAAATTTAGTTGATTATGTGTTGAGTTTGCTTTTGGCAAATTACGCAATCAAGGTAATTATGCATTTGCTGCTCCCTATCTCCCTTGATTTGTACTGGCTTCGATTGCAAGTTCTTTAGTATTTGCAGAATTTGGCTTCTTATCAGTTCAGCCCGGGCCCACTCAAGTCATCTCAGCCTGGGCTCAACTTGACGTGGAGAAATTTGAGACTCTGTTGGGTTTATCCCAGTCTCAAGTCATCTGCTCTGATCATGATTTCAACCTTACGCCGATGGATTTATTTGGTGGCACGCATTTTTGACCAACTTGGACAGTTTTTACTTTCTAAACTCTAGCTTGGATATTTTCTTGTTGGTTTAGACTTGGAGTACGATGAGATCACCATTGGGGTGATTAGTTTTGGTAAGTACTCTTTTAGGTGTTGTATTTGTGTGGAGATTCATTCTCCTTAAGAGTCTTAAATTAGTGTTTGAAGATGGAACTTGTACTTTGGGGCTGGTGAAGCTTTTGAGAGGGGTTTTCGGTAGAGATTCTTCTTTGTAGCCCTCTTGATCATTCATTCTCCTTTTGAATTAGTGGAAGCCATTGTCTGACTGGCCATGGAAACGCAGGTCCAACCATGTAAATCAATCTCTTTGTGGGTTGATTTTCTCTCTCAATTATTTTTTGGTTTTTGCTTGGCATATTAGTTTTGTTCTTCTTGTCAATATTCATAGCAATTGTTTGTTCGTGGTGGCTCAAGTCTTTGAGGGCTCTCCGCACAACAGGATCTAATGCTGTATCCAGTTAAACTAACTGTTCTTACCTGTCAATGACTCGATATTTTAATTTGAAACACTAATATTGTCATATGTATATATTGTGCAGTGATTTTGGAAGTTTTGGAGCTGTGCGTTGTCGGCACTTTTTGCTTTCAGTTGGCCAAGAGATTGATCACAAGGCAAAAAACCTCTCACAGCAGTAGCAAGAAGGGCTGCAACCCCAAATTTTGGCCTGCAACAAGAGTCCACTCTTACCGTGCATTTTGGAGAAGATACGGCACCGAGTGGAGGGGCAAGCTTCAGTCTGAATGGTGGATAGGGTGATCTTTTGTGATTGTAGTCCTAAAGTATGTTGTGGAACCATAGCATGGCAGAACTGCAATGATATTCATGACTGCTATACTTCTTGGTGTAAGTTTTCTCGAGTTCCTTTCTAATTGCTACTTTCTGAAGCGCAAATTTCGAAAGCCTATTACTCTGGTGTTTGGTAAGTTAAAAATCTCAATTCCTTATTGGCTTCGAAGAATCGAAACATGCGAAACAGCTTACTTATTTGGTAGATTTCGGATGGAAAGATTTTGCTAGTACAATTCTGATGTTTTCTTGTATTGCATGGTTAAAGAAATCGAAACATAAAATACCTTCTCTCCCCCCTAAAGCCAACCATACCCTTATTTCGCGAACCCGCTGCTTCGAAGCCCTCCGTCGCCTTCATCTTCCAACCTCCACCATAGATACCGGTGGAGGATTTGAACCTCCATCATCGGCTTCGATTCACAACTCAATAGGGTCAGATTCGTGAAGCTCGCGAGATTTTAGGATGGTTTGGCCACCCCTCCGGCAAATAAGTGTCCAGAGACGTGGCAGCGGCTCCGGCGAAAGTTTCTTTTTTTAGTACTATGTTTCTTTTGTTGTTTAGCTATTCCCTGTGCGGAATTTTTACTTGCTTTCGAGGGTAGCTCGGTGTATTCCCATCCAAACCACATAGATATCCCAATTATCAGGAGTTTTTACCTTTCAATGGGCTCCGGTTTGAGGGTTTGTCGTCGTTTGGGCGGTTTTGAGTAATATTATATTACTGAGGTCTATTATAAATAAATAAAAAAAGAGGAGACAAATGTGGGAAAATGAATACGAGTGGATGTGAATGCTAGTTCCCTAGTTTTTAATGGAAAATGCTGTGGGTACACCTTTTGTGCACTCTAAATGTTTACCACCTTGATGTGGCAAATGAGGAGAAGCTCATTTTGGGTGAGCTCTACATTGGGCTTCTCCTCATTTTGCCACATCAAAGTGGTGTGCATTTGGGCTGCACAAGTGGTGAACCCCTATCGTTGTTCAGTTTTTAATTGCTTCCATGTGTTGGGGAGATAGGGGTATCAGATTCTGGTGGCTCTCCAGAAACTGACTTTAAGTAAAATTTTTTTTTACTTAAATGATCATGTTGGGTTGGGATCTCAAAACCCGGTTTTCACTTTTTTCGGTGGCCCCAATTGTCAAGTCCTCCACATTTTTAGGAATCCTACTAGTGCATACCTTGTGCGAGATAGGTCTGTGGGGTTCACTTCGAAGATCCATACAAATGATTCAAGCTGTCTATTAGTTCTAAAATTATTCGTAGTCATCTAGAAAAAAATCAGGTCAATCGTATAACTTTAAGTATTTGATCCAGCTATCTTCTACTTTTTTTCAAACTTTTGTCGGAATTTAGGATCCTAAATTGTGAATGAATAATTAGAAGATGGATCAATCACTTATAGTTTTTCAAGTGAGCTGATTATTCAGGAGTGATTCAAAAAATTATTTTAAAACTCAATGAAAGGCTTGGATCATTTATGCGGGTCTTTGAAATGATTCCCATGGACCCATCTCGCACAAGATATGCACTAGCGTAGTATTTGTAGATATGCAGACGAGAAAATGGAGGACTTGACATTTGGGGCCCACAGGAAAAAGTGAAAACTGGGTTTTGAGAACCCAACCAAACATGGTTGGCTTTTTAAGTTGATACATTATGAGAGAATGACTTGTCTCTTAAAACGCAATAAGTTTATGGAAATGACTACAATACACACCCATTTTAGGTTGTGTATTATATGCACCCTTGTTACCTACCGTTTGATCGCTAAAAGTTACGAATCAATTATAAAAAGTTACGAATTGGTAACTTGTTAACCTGAGCAATATGTTACCTAACAAAAAGTTACGAAACAAAATAAAAGTTACGAATCATATTTGTGAAAAGTTAAAAAATGTACAAAAATGTTACGAATCATATTTGAGAAAAGTTATAATTTTTTTTATCTCAAAGTTATGAGTTCCACGAAAAGTTATGAAACACACAAAAAGTTACTCCCTCTGTCCTAGTTTGTTTGTCAATTATTCCATTTTCTGATACGCCTTAAATTGCTTATATCTTTCGATCTATAATATTTTTCACTATTTTAAAAATTTTGTATAATAGAATTAATCGTGAACTATCAAACAAGATTCATATTGCATATATTTGGAGATCGATATTAAAAGATATAAGCAATCGAAAACTGACACGATTATCAAAAAATGTCAAACAAAAAGGGACGTAGGGAGTACGAAACAAAATAAAAGTTATGAAACAAAAGAAAATGTTACGAATCATATTGTCCAAAAGTTACAAATGCTTAGTATAAAAGTTACGAAACACACGAAAATGTTACGAATCATATTTGAGAAAAGTTATAATTTTTTATCTGAAAGTTACGAAACCCACAAAAAGTTACAAAATACACGAAAGGTTATGAAATGGAAGAAAATGTTACGAATCATATTATCTAAAAGTTACGAATTCTTAGTATAAAAGTTACGAAACAAACGAAAATGTTACGAATGACCGGTTCTCCAGGTCATTTTTTATGAGGTGGTGCAATATGGACCACACAATGGGTGCATATTGTACACCCTAAAAGGGGATGTGTATTGTAGATTTTTCCTAAGTTTATTTTTAAGTTAGTTTCAGAATAAGTCAATTTTTTTGAACAATCCCATCGGTTTCCCTTAAATTCTGCCGATTCATTTCTCTTGTCCAATTT
The DNA here is from genome assembly GCA_020921065.1 of Vaccinium darrowii. Lineage (NCBI taxonomy): Eukaryota > Viridiplantae > Streptophyta > Magnoliopsida > Ericales > Ericaceae > Vaccinium > Vaccinium darrowii. The sequence goes on from CM037157.1 coordinate 11,880,560, forward strand.
AAATTCGAGATTTCTGCGGCTGTAACTTTAAGATTCTGGCGGAGGATTATGTTGGATATATATTTTCCCTTGTTTTCTCTTTCACTGGCAATTTGAATATACCCAAGAAATTTTGAGGAAATTATACTGTAAATCTTATGGGTTGCCCTTTCATTATTAGGATAATTATTTTCCCGCACTTGTGCTCAATAGCTAGACTTTCCTTGATTTCTTTAGAACAATTGATTTTCTTAGTAGCTCATTGATAGGAAACACGTGTACTCGAGGGAAAAAAAAAAAAAATGAAGTGATCGGAAATGTTCGAAGCACATCTATTTTTTTGACAATTTTTTTAGTCAAATTTATAATAACTTCATTGATGGGAAACACATCTAGATGAGATAATCATATAAAAAGTAGCATCCGTCTTTAATCAAAGCCTCAAAGGAGTAGAGACCACAAAGGAGGGTAGCCTTTCCAAGTGCTGACCAAAGAATGGCTAACCAATCGCAGTCTTACACACAAAAAATGAAAAATCTCAGTCTTACGAACAATAATAAACTCACACTGATAAGATAATCTTAACACCTGAAGTTGTGAGGCTGGCAAGCTAATCAATTTGATTCGTCATTTGACTATCACCGCCTTTTTTCGTCAGAGAATCATAACCTTCGCCACTGTCGGAATCTGAACCGGCACCTCAATGATGAACGGGAAGCCGAGATAAAGGAAAAGAGAGGATAACAGGAAGAAATTCTCAGATTTGAAATCGAGAGAGAAAAATCGTCACTGAAAATGAGGGGTTATTTAAAGCGATAAAAGTCGTACCTAAGGAAGAAGGAAAACACCCATCAGGGATAAAGCTCTTCCCTCTCGCTTGGTTTAACAAAAAAAAAAAACTTTAGGAAACAAAAGGGCATCATTTTTTGACATTTTTGGACAAACACTTCACATCCTCCATGTCTCCCTACCAGCAGGACGCATGCATCCAAGCAATGGTTTAGACCCTTTTTTTTTTTTTCACTGAAACCAGTTTTGGATCCTCTCTTGAGAGTGTTAGAAAAGTTGTAATGACAAAGCACATCACTCTTATATCAATTATGGAAGAGGATTCTCTCATGTCTATCACCGTTTTACTGAATTTACTTTGATGACCAGGACTGTTCATATTTTGTGACTCATCAAAACAATTAACCATGCCAATTAATATGCGAATCGAATTTGGATCAATAATTCAATATGATTTCGGAACAGGTTTATCTTGAAAAACATAAACTTGCACACTACAATAGAACCCTTTATCTCATAATAAACATATTACATTCACGTATACATTGATATTGATATTTGATTAAGATTCTTGCTTTTATGGTTCATGTTATCTGTGAGCTGTAAAAGATCAATAATTTCGATCACCAAAGTGAACTCGAGAAAGAGCCGGTGTCTGAAAGGGACCGGCGGGAAGTTGTACCCATCAATTAATCTCATTAGGGCAGATAAAAAATCTTTATTGATCGAGATATTTGAAACATTTAATGGCTAATAAACAAATTCCACAGTTAATTCAGATTAATTATTAAGAGGACTTTAATCATCCCAATCATTTTCAAAAAAAGTTGTGAAATGTTAGTTAAATATTCAATTATTTACTCTTGGCCAGTATCTTAGAGAAGGTAAATATTGTTAGAATTTGACATGTTGTAACAATTTTGAATCACTAGGTATATACTATGTGCTTTTATGTGACAAGTTTCTTATGTTGAAGATATATCTCTCTTTTTTTTTTCCCGAACCGCGTGTTGAAGATATATCACCTCCAATTAATTTACGATCTTTCTACGATATACTCATCTTAAATATGCACGTCTGTGCATATTGAAATCTCACAATGCTAAAATGTGTATATAATGAGCAATAACCCTAGACCACGATTATGATTATATATCGTTGTCCTCTATAGTCAATGTTTTAAGTATGTCCCGCATGCATGAAATTAAAAATATTTACGTCTTTATACGATCATATATGTTCTTAAACATTATTATCGAATCATACCTATGGATAGCAACATAGTGGGGAAAAGCAAAAATCCAAAAGTCCATAAAATATTTCCAAGAATTGAAAGAACTCGTTGTTGATCTAGTACTCGCTTACAAAAAATTCTAAGTTCTCGTTTTTTGGATCAAACAATCTTTTTTCAGACATAATTTATCTCATCGTGAAAATTTACCCGCGATGAGTACAATAATATTTCTTGGTCTCTCTCTCTCTTGTAGGTAGTTACAAGTTACAAAAACAGAGAAAATGCTTCCATATCAGAACTTTTCCTACGGGCAGCAGCCCATTTGGAACGAAGACTGGATGAAGAAGATGGCAATGGAGGATGGAGGTTCAATTTCAATGACCCAAAAACAGAAATCAGAAGCCGCAGCACAGAAACACGCCAAAGCAGAGCAGCTGAGAAGGAAGCGAATCAACACCCACATCCAAACACTTAAGAAACTCCTCCTCCCAAACATCACCTCCAAAGTAATCTCTCTCTCTCTCTCTCTCTCTCTCTCTCTCTCTCTCTCTCGCGTGCGCGCGCGCACATTTTTCAATTTACCATGTTGGGCATGTCTAACAAAATACTTAGTGTTAAAAAAAAATGCTTTATTTTATTTTATAAACGTGCTTCAGATATTATATTTTAGTGATTAAAATTTCATACAAGGTAATTTTTTGACGGATAAAACAACAAAATTTTAAAACTGTGTTTATATTTAGAAAGAGTTTAAATATTATTTTTTTTATTTTTTTCCTCATTTTTCGCGTTGGGATTGCACATGAAAAACAAAAGTATATCGATCTGAAGTATAGAGATTTTGTAGATCAGTTAGAGAATGCCAAAATGATTACTCCGGTTTATTAAAAAATCCAAAGAACACAATCTCAGGCCTTGTTTGGGATTTCTCAAAAGCCAAAATTTTTCTCATACTATTTTTGTTTGTGGTGATTTTGTTTTCAGTTTTTTTTTTTTATTTATTTATAGCATTTACTTTATTTTTCTGGGTTGTGTCAGCTATAGGAATCAATAATGTAAAAGTTCAGTCGAGAAACAAACAGGGACACACACACACAAAACAGCCTTTTTGGCCTTTAGTGCTGTTATTATTATTTTTTTTTTCCCAAATTTCTCAAAATAAAACCCTCTACATTAGTTTTATTTTATCTGCTAGTATATTTTAGTTTTCAGTAAAATTGAAAAAGCAAACGGGACTCGCAACGCTTCCAGTAGTGTGGCTCCGTAGAGCGGTATTCGAGCCGTGAGATGTATTTTCAACGGTTTTGATTTCATCTCAACATTTTATGGATCTGAGATGTTCATTGCAAAGATAAAATCTGAACCGTTAATTACTGAGATCAATAGTTCGGATGTTGCCTTGCAGGGCCGCCCTCCAAGACACTGTGTCAGTTAATAAACGTGGAAAGGACAATGAAGACAAAAAAAAAAGGATAAATGACTTAGTGCTCCATTTCTTTTTATAATCACGCTCCAAAATGTGTCTTTTAGCGTGTCTTGAAATTTGCACTAATTGTATTTTGAAAACTAAGGTTGAAAAAGTGTGTTGAAACAATAATGATACATATACAACAAAAGTTTTCAACTCGTCTCCAACACATTCACATAGTTTGTGGAGCCCACACACACTTCACACGCTATGTGAGTGTGTTGGAGACTTGTTGGAGCTGATTGTTGTACATGTTTCATTATTGGATTCGAAATATGTATAAAATTAAGTATAAATATATTGAAAAAGTATAAAAAGTGCATTGAAGTGCGTGCCTTTTTTTTTTTTTTTTTTTTTGAATTTTTGTGCGGGCAGACAAGACCAAAAGATGACTAGAAGTGTGATTATTAAAATATGGCATTGCAAAATTTTTTTTTTTTGGGTAGTTCATTGTAGAAAGTAGTACTCATATTTTGAAGGGTTCTATAGAAGGTGAAAGCGTCCGTCCTGACAGAAACAATCCGTCAGGTGAAAGAATCAAGGAAGAGGGCGGCTGACGTGGCACTGCAACAGCACGGACAAGGGTGGTTTGGTAGCGGAGTACTGGAAACGTTCACGTACCCCGACGAGAGCGATGACACAACGGTGACTTACTGCGAAGGAGGCGGCGAGGGCAAGACGGTAAAAGTGATGGTCTGCTGCGAGGACAGGCCGGGTCTGAACCGGGACTTGACCGAGGCGATACGGTCTGCGGGAGGGAAACCGGTCAGGGCTGAGATGGCGACGTTCGGCGGCCGGACAAAGGCGGAGGTGGTGGTGCGGTGGGTGGACGGCAGCGGAGGAGAGGAAGAGGTTGGGCTTTTGACGAGGGCTTTGAAGGCGTTGGTTGATAGTGGGGCTTCGGGCTTTTCTAGTTTGGGCCAAATAATGGGAGTTAATGGGCCTGCTGGATTGAGCTCTGAAGTGTCGAGTAATAAACGGGCTGAGATGTATAATAGTTCGTTTGACAGTGATTGGGAAAGCCTTTTTCTAAGTACTTTTTGATACCGTTAAAAGATATTGTACCCAGAATGTGAGTGAATAAAGGTGTCGGGACACCACGTGGTGCCCTAAAGCCATGTAATAATTTACTTATTTAATCAGGATGATATATTGTACATGGTTTGTACATAAAAGAAGGAATTGATCATCACGCGATTCACCTTTAAGAAACTTTAATTGAATATAAACCTTCAAATAGATCCATGGAAGGAAAAGAACCCATCATTGATTACTTGTCTAGTCCTTCATTCTCCATTGACAGTGAGAAGAAGAAGTTAACAACTGGAAAAGGGGTGCCGGTGTGGGTGGCGGTGGAGGAGGAGTGGCGGGGTGGGATGTGTTCAAATTTGTCTGACAGTGAAGTGAAGAAGAAGAAGAAGAAGAGTTTGGCTGTACAAGGGGTTATGTAGGGTCATTTTCGTCTTTGCACATTAATGGAAATGGGAGAGTTTTTTTGTGGGTTACATGGAGTAAATGTAGGGCTGCGGATAGAATCACCCATTGTTTATATTGGTTGCTAATCATTTCATGGATTTTGTAATGTGATGATTCATGCAACCAAATTAAATGGCGATGAGTTAGAGCACATTATATGTTCATTTGTTTGATTGGATATAAATATTGGATCGAAATATATATTATATTTAAGCTGTAGCGAATATCTAGTTTTCTGTAAACTATTTTTTATCCTGATCAAACATGTCTTAAAACCAAATTTTCAATCCAATTTGACTCGCCTCAATCGGATAACCGGGCAGAAAGTTTTGGTAAAAGAAAACAAAGTTGTGCAACTTGAATCCGAATCCGGGATGGAATCAAACTCTTGAGTTTTCCTTTAAAATTGGATTGGTCTTGGTCTCCTTGCATGATATAAGATTCTAAAAGTATCTAAGACTTCTAAATCTTCTAAGAGCATCACTAGTTGTATACTCAAACACAAAAATACTCAAAGATGAGTATTTTGATACACAAAAGAGGCTCACAATGGTATTTGGATAAATACTCAAAGTTAACAACATTTGTTACAAATACTCAACTTTTGGCATTTGGATACTCAAAACTACCAATCTTTCTCAATAACCAAACCTCAATAACCAAATGTTGGGGACCACAATCTATCAAAAGTAACAACATTCTCTCTCCATTTTTCAAATACTTAATTCAAAACTCAATTTTTTTGCACTTTCTCTCAAAAATTGAAATTATCAATTTTTAATCTTTACCAAAATATGTTTAAGATTGATATCATTTTAAACGTATTGTCAATATCTTTTAAATGGTACTAATATTATAAAAAATATATATGTACATATTTAAAGTTGTACCCATTTTATGAATAAAAATAGAGTGAATAGTATTTTTTTGATTTTGGACACAAATGGACCATTGTAGAATGGTAGATACGCAAACTTATAAACCTATTAAATAAATACTCAAAATGTGATGTGGCAATATTTGAGTATCTATATTTGAGTATACCACTAGTGATGCTCTAAGTGTGTATTTGTTTCTTTATTTCTCACTTGGACTTTCAAATTGCACCTCATCCGTTCTTTGTTTCCTTAAAACTTCTACTCCCTCCGTCCCTTTTTAAGTGATCCATATAGGAGTACGTGCAATTTCAAACTCATAAAAAACATATTTCTCTATATAACTTTTTAATATGTTTTATACCAAATTAAAGTGCTCATTGAGTACTTCAATTTGGTGCAAAACAAATTTAAAAACGATATGCAAAAGTACATTTTTAAACATCTGCAACAATATACGTTTCCTAAGTGGATCACTTAAAAAGGGACGGAGAGAGTAAATTAATGCCAAAGTCATGCAAACGGCACCAGTGAATTATAATCACAAAATAGCCCAAAATGTAACTAAAGCAAGTAACTAGAATGAAGTCAGATAGTTCGACCCAAAATCCTATATGAGGATTCAAGGACCTTGTCGCAAGGGCTCCTCGCTGGAGTTTGCAGCGCCCCAAAACGATATTTTGGAGCAGTCACTTATTGGCCCAAAATGACGACTATTTTCCCTGGACTAGACACTAAAGAATGTAAAATTGCGAAAACGCCAGAAATATTGCTTCACCCCGACCCACACATTATTGTGAGAGGAAAGAGTAATGCTCGAGGAGCACTAAATAGTCTCAGTAAAGAAGTACAAGCATTCGAAATTATTTATTCGTTAATATAATTGATATATGACACAAAAAGCGAATTTCTGTTAGTGTTACAATGAAAGGCTTCCTGCTGTTTTGTGAAATGGTACAAGAACATGGCACTCATTAAACATACAAAGATTTGATGTCATAATACAAATGACAAGACGTTAGTTTTCCCCAAAGGCCGAAAAAAATATACAAAAAGGAAAAGGAACAACAAAAAAAAAAAACTCAATCATGAAGGAAGAAGCAAATATTTCCCTAATCAACTGGAGAAGTGGCTGGGGGAACCGTTGAACATGGTGTGCCACATATATGCTCTAGAAAGGACCATCTCCAACTCTACATGGTTCCAATTCTCAGTTGGAAGGTGTTGGAGGAACATCACCATCTCTTGGAAATCAAGTTTCTGGAGCTTATCTGACCACTAAAAAATGAAGCACAATACGACTCAGTATTTTGAATTTCAAGTAAACGAAAGAAGTAAAAAAAGCAACACACACGTATTTTTAGATTAAACACAAAGAAGGGTCAGTAAATTTTCCACATACGAGACAGAACCATTCAACAGGGGGAAGTATTAACCTTTAGATGAACAATAGCGCTTTATCAACGAAAAAAATCCCAATGCATGTGTTTGTATACCTTCTCAATTTCAAGTTGCAAATGACCCCTAATTTTCGACTTCCAAGTCAAAGTAAATACATAGCACTCACCGCACCCAAACAGCATCAAGTATCTGGTGACATGGCATTTTGGGACTCCAAAATCACAACATGCCACACTCCTTTCCCTCATTTAGCCATAATTTTAGCAACGAGTAGTACACTCCCCCGATGAGGCTAATAGCTCTGGAATCCGTAATGTCTTCTACCTAGCCCTCCCTAGGAATCAAGGCCACAAAAGACACATTAAGGCTCCTCTAAAGCTAGCATGCTCATGAAAGTAGTGCATCATGGCCCTAACATGCTCTTGAACTACATCTCAGAACGCTTGAATGAACACCATCAACATGCCATCCATGCCAGGGGTCTTCTCAAGATTCATATTTCAGAGCACTGACCACCTCTTCTGAAAAAAGGCTTCTCCAAAGAACTCACACTCGCCAACCCCCGTCTCCAAGGAACAGATTTTGAGATATGCTATCTCTTATCCACTCATCTCGCAAAGTCCGCCCATTTACAGATGCGCACCCAATTTGAATCTCTAACCATTGGGCATTGGCCATTCTACAGATCAAGCGAGTAACAAAGTTCCCATCTTTTAGCCACGCTCTAGATTTCTCCCCCCAACTAGTCGCCTTATCAACACACCCCTGGTCCTTTTCCGGGACTCCACCCAGAGCCTTCTTATAAATGGAAGAACTAAAATCTGATTAATTTGAGAAATAAAATCTAACACCCTAGATCTTCAACCCTACAATGTCCTACGTTCCAAACCTAAAATCTGTTCTTTCAGAATTCAGACCAATTAACCACAGGAAGTTCCAAACCACATTTCAAGTTGGAGAATATCTGAGTGTTATTAATGAAACAATGTTGGCATACACCATGCAGAGTGCATAGCAATAGGTGATGGCTTAGAGCATCTCCAGTCTTAACCCTTCCCCATTCTCAAATTTGGGTCAAATTTTGAGCAAAAACTCATTTGGGGTAGGAGCCTCTCCAATTGTAGAACCCTATTTTGACCCAAATTCATTATTTTTATAATATCTAATGGCATATTGGTAAATAAGAGAGAGGAGACGATCTGCCCCGTCGAGTTCCGGCGAAGCTCAGCAGCTCCGGCGAACTACGGAGGCAGTTCGAAAAGGTTTGGGTTGCTCTGACGAAGCTCCAGTGACAGATCAACAAGTTTTGGTTGGCTCTGGCGAAGCTCCAGTGACATATCTATAGGTCTTCCATTGCTCCGGAAGCTCTGGCGAATATCCACCGACAGATCAAGAAGGTGGGTTGCTCCGGCGAAGGTCTCTTACCCTCAAACTAGCCGTTACAGAAATGGGGAAGGAGTTGAGTTGTCCCTGATTTGGGCAAACAAATGGGTAAAACCCAAAATGGGGAGGGGTTTGGGTCACCCATTGGAGAGGTGTTTTTGAGGGATTTGCCCAAATTTTGAATTTGGGTCTTTAAATGGGGAAAGGCTGGAGATCCTCTTAGGCAGAAATTACCATGGGAGATCATATACATATTAACTTCTGAGCCCTTCTTTTTACTTGGTATTGTTGATTGTTGGGGTGGGAGGATAAATGCAACATCCACCATACTTGGCTTAAATAAACATACTTTCCAAAACGTCCATCTGGTAGGAGACTCCTACAGTGGCACTGAGATAATACAAGCTTTTTTACCAGTTCATAAGATTGACCATCTGGATGAGATTTTTGCTTCTGAACCATAACAGCCTTTCAAGATAACAAAGCCATATGTAACTGTACAAGCTAAAACGACGTCGTATGCAATTGTACAGTTAGAACAATTGTAAAATTGTCGCAACAGACAAGCTTGAAACATGCATGCTTTAAGATCCGTCTTCACACGTCACTAGCCCGTGTCCCAGTATTCAACTCAAAGGAAATTTTGTGAAGGTATACATGTCAACTTATTCAACAAAAGGTTCCAGCAGGTCAATTGACAGAATATCTTACCGTTAAAAGAAAACTGGCAAATATGTACACAAGGAAATCTGGCAATGCATCTCCTTCAGCAAGGTATGTGTCCCACAACCGGGTAACGAGATGGAAAGGTATCTAAGGGAACATACAAATGCATTAGCAAACTTTTCATTAACTGGAAACATGCACTGATGCACACATCTAAACGCATCATTAATCAGGTTCTACCTCGAGACGAAAGGCTTGGCCTTGGAAACAATGGATGAAAAAGCAAAATAAAGGGAACAAGCATCACAAAAATCACAATTTTGCTCAAGGTAAAAAACAAACCTCTCGTATGAGAAGACAATTGGACCACCGGAAAGCAAACTGAAGGAATTCAAGCCCTTGCTCCTCAATGTGTCTTGAGACAGGTTCTGGAAAATAAAAAATTAGGGCATATAATTTTACATGCTCATCCGAGATCATGGGGACATCAATAAATGAATAATATAGAAACTGGATCCTTAAGTCACTGGACACATGAAAAGTAAAAAAGTAGATGGAAAAAAAAGAAAAAAAATGAACTCATTCAGTAAGTAACTCCCCAAACTCTCACCGTTTCCTCTTATTTCATCTCTACGGCCACAATGGCCAGTCAATCAGTCCTCTGTACTCTCCACAATCTGGCGTGATTCAAGGCTTTCAAGCATCGAGGACTAAAGATGTCGAGTTCCAATTCTATATATATGAACTACATTTGCACAAGTTTTACGGATGTTTTACTTGGAAAATGTGTAAATTTTTTTACGGGATACATGGGTTTCATTAGTGGGTTCAATTCTCAGAAAAAATGAAACACAAGCAGAAGAGCAATGGCGGTGGATGAAAATTGCATTTTGAAATCAGGTAAGAACATCAGTTGCAACTTGCAAGAGGGACAAGCAATAAGAAATTTAGCTATGAGCAAACATACCATCAATCCGCCTCACCAATTCCTTCAGCTTAAATACAAGCCTCTGAATTCCTGGTTGAGCAAAGGTGTAATGGTCTTGCATGCCATCGAGTAACTTTGATAGGCACCAATAGCAATCAGCTTCGATGTTAGATATTTTCTCTGGAGGTAGATCCAAAGTTGTCCAATCTTCCACACTGCCCTCCAAGAATTCTGATAAGAAAACTACTAAAAAAGGCGTAGCAAGATCATTTATTCCTTGAACATATCCACTTGCAGGATGTCGGATGGCCCTGGGGAACAGTGATAAAAGATACAGAAAACTTGGATGAGAAAATAAGAAACATTAGCAGAGTGAATAAAGATGTCTTTATGGCCACACCATATGTCTTAAAACAGGTTTTCTATAGTTAAAATAGATAAAGTAATTAAAGATCTAAAGACCAGTCAAAGATAATCTGATGAAGTAATAATTATGGCCTATGGGTAAATCAAACAAAAGTAATGGATCGGTCACATGACCGAGTCACAATAACATTGTATAAGTCATACAATCCATTGGAACTTTGGGATTCCCAATTTTCCTGAAATATCAAGTTCCGAGTTTCATTGTGTAGCAGCTTGAATTAAGTCGGTCACTCCCAATGTCAGGAGCATGAGTGATGAGTCCAACACAGATTAATGTTTAAAACGTGAGCTACTGCAGCACAGAATCTATGAGTAAAAATTAATGCTTGTCGGTTGTCGCTATGTAACAAGATAGCCTTGCATAACCTAGAAAGTAACGTTGACAAGTGCTGTTTGCATAAAAAACCAGGTGTTCACATAGCAAAATGAAAAATCCAGTTCCAATGGCCAATCCAGCAATTTCCAATGGCCAATCCCATTACAGTAGGATTGCACAAAGGGTCTGCCTTGAGCCCGTACCTTTTCGCGTTAGTTATGGATGAATTGACTAGGCACATTCAGGAGGATATCCCATGGTGTATGTTATTTGCAGATGACATTGTCCTTGTAGATGAAACGGCTAGTGGTGTCAACACTAAATTAGAAATTTGGCGGGAAGCATTGGAGTCTAAGGGCTTTCGGATAAGTAGGAGTAAAACTGAGTATATGGTCTGCAAGTTTAGTGATACCAGAAGTACGTATGAGGAAAGAGTGAGGATCCAAGATCAGGAGATACCAAAGAGGGACCATTTTAGGTATTTAGGATCTATTATTAGTCAAGATGGAGAGATTGCGAATGATGTGACTCATAGGATCCAAGTGGGGTGGCTCAAGTGGAGGAGTGCTACTGGTGTACTGTGTGACAAGAGGGTACCAACAAAATTGAAAGGAAAATTTTATAGAACTGCCATAAGACCAGCGATGCTTTACGGGACAGAATGCTGGCCTATTAAGAAGCAGCAAGTGAACAAGATAAGTGTAGCGGAAATGAGGATGTTGAGGTGGATGTGTGGTAAGACTAGACGAGATAGGATTAGAAATGAAACAATTCGCGAGATGGTAGGCGTAGCACCTATAGAGGAGAAGTTAAGGGAAAACAGGCTAAGGTGGTTTGGGCATGTCTATCGTAGACCAGCGGATGCAGTAGTTAAGAGAGTGGATAGGATAGCTTTGGGTAGAAACGCACAAGAGAGGGGAAGACCCAAATTGACATTAGATGCGGTAGTACGCAAAGATCTGAGTATACTAGGTTTAAATGATGAAGCAGCACTGGACAGAGCTCAATGGAGAAAAAGGATTCATGTAGCCGACCCCAATTGATTGGGACATAAGGCTTGGTTTGGTTTGGTTTGGTAAAAAAAAAAAACCCTACAATAAGTAAGATATTTCTACATCTTGGATCTGGTGGAGTCAGCCCCAAAGTTGAATTCCATGTCCAACACTCACCTATCGAGTGACTCATAATGAACAGCTCGCCCATCCCCACAATAAAAGAAAAAACAAGAGTGAAAGGAAAGAATGCACCAGTGAAGTCTATGCTGCAAGCACCAGTAATCAATACCAACAATAGGTAATAGTTGACATAATGTGGCAGGCCAATCATCAATCACAGGAACAATTCAACTTGAAATCCATATCCTATAAGATAATAAGTCAATACTGGACTTGATATTGTGCTTCCAGATATCCAAATATCAGCAGCTTCCAGGAGATGCAAACTTCAACCAAATATACTGGTGGAGGACTAAACACAGTGGCACGGCCAATTAACACTCGCAGGAGAGAGAGAGAGAGAGAGGGTAAACAAAAGTATAGGTGTAGGTTTGGTCATGAAACAAGTAAAATCCTGTATTTGGTTACACTATAATGGCCTTGGTAGACTAGCTCAGTGTTGAGACTAGAGAGTTTTACTTCAGTACTCCAGTGTGCCTCTCTAGATCCCACACAGCCATGTGTCAAGCGCGCATATGAAGATTTGACCAAAAAAAGAATTTCACTCAGTATCTGATTCTGGTTTCATATTACACTGGTTATCTTTTATGAGGGTCAACCACAAGATTAGTAGCCTTATGAGAGTACCTTGAGCCTTCTTGAGCTCTTCATTCTCATTCAAGGTCCGCACATGTTTTAGATTGAATTGCTTCACATCAAAACCACAATTGCATTGCAAATTGGCAATGGCATTCTATCTTTAGCCCTTTAGTAACTGAACCCTCCAAAATGGAGATCGAAGCGTGGAGTGATTTGATCAAAAGAGCTGAGAAGGTAAGAGCAAGTGGAAATCTGTCTCGCGGAGCATTGAACAAAAAACTTCAGAGTTGGGTGTTCCATCTATGGCGTGTACTTTCCAGCTTCTCAATTCCGGTAACTTCTGTTTCTGTAGTGGATTTAATGAGGTCATTGAGGAATCACTCAACCCAAACCACAAACTGACCTCTCTCTAAAAAAAAACTCTCCCTCTATACACTTTCAGATCTAGGGTTACCTCTGCCTTCCTGTCTCAGATCTGATCTTTGATGGTGCAAGACATTGGCTGCGACTGTTGTGGAGGTGGGTGTGGCGGTGAGGGTTGACGGTGTTATAGGGCGAAGAGTTGGTTCTGGTTGCCGGGCACTGGCGGTTATGGAGGTGAAGGTGGGTCCCGGTTAGGGTTGCAAATGAGCCGAGCTGAGCTTTACCGTGTTCAAGCTTGTTTATTAAGTTTTTAATGAGCTCGAGCTTGAGCTCAGGGAAAACTTAACAAGCCGAGCTGGCCTAGGCTTGACTCGAGCTTGTTCACGAGTCTTAACGAGCCAACAAAAATACACACACACACACACACACAAACTCATATAGGCTTAAGACAACAAAGAAAGTTTTACTTGTGCATATATCTATGTTTTATAGCTATATACTCTACAGGAAATAGTCTCAAATTTCAAAATAATAGTGAAATTCAATGAGTTTCTACAAGATAGTGCATTAAATATCAAATTGGAATAAGAAGTTATATTATTTTATTCCTCTAAAAAGTAAACGAGCCGAGCCTTGCCGTGTTCAGGCTTGTTTGTTAAGGTTTTTAACAAACTCAAGCTCGAGCCGAGCCTCACTAATAACTTAACGAATCGAGTTCAAACGAGCTCTTTTCGGGCCGAACCAAGCTGAGCTCATGAACGGCTTGTTCATTTGCAGCCCTAGTAACTCCTGGTGGAGGAGGGGTATGTCCGGTCAGGTCGTCGATTGACGAAGGTGACCATGTGGTCACTGCCGGAGTTTGAAAGACAGAAATGGTGGGTGTGCCGTTGCTGGGGCCTGCAGTATCTGTCTCGGTGTCAGCCTCGTGTTTGTGGGGTTACAGTAGTGGCATGACATGATATCTCCCTAATCGATGATGGTTGTTGGCTGCGGTATCACGGGAAAGCACACTAATGGATTTCCATGGAAAAGGCTTCCCAAAGGATTCAACCAAAGGTAGGATATCTACTTTAATGGCAAAAACAATTACCACACGCTTAGAGAATGATGGGGTAACATAGCAACAATTGGCTGTTACGTTCCTATTTGACCTCAGTATTCCCAGGTAAAGAATTATTTGATTCTCCCTTCTAAATATGGACCATGAAACAGACAATATCCCAGTTTAGTTCAGTGCACATCCGACAAGGCCATAGAAATTACTTGTTTTTCTTGTTTGTCTTCCATACATGTGGTTGGTTATCCCAAAGCAACTCAACACCAAATAAGTACAAATCGAAGGAGATAAGAGAATCTAACCATGTATACTAAGAGAATCTAACCATGTATACAGGATGCGCTCCAAGGACTTTTGAACCACTGCTTGCTGAAAGAAGGTGACATCAGGAACGGTTCTAGGACAATCAATGGAAATCTAAGTAGGACAAAGAAGATAAATCCTGTAAGAGGGTAGAAGATGGAGTAGAAACCACGGAACAGTTAAGGCAAATGATAATTGGAATGGCATTCAGTCAGCATCCTCAATACCTGGCGAAGCATGGTAATCTCCTCATCTGTACGCTCAATATCTGGAATGTCATAATACTGAGCAACACAATCGAGATACTCAAGACGCTTTCTTCTCAGAACTCCCTCTCTTCTATCTGAATTAGTTGGTGCATATCCCTGTATTCATTGCAATTTTTCATTTAACAAATGCAACAATACAACACAACTCTGGTTAACAAAGCATTATATGAAAATGCCCTTGTGGGTTTCACAAACTGAATTAATCGTAATAGAAAGCTTCCGAATCAGCAGACAAGTAGCTATAGTAATACAAAAGTGCAATACAGAGATTAAGAAAAATCCAAAAAGCTTTTCTTTGTTGCGATAACACAAAAATATCAATTCGGCTTATTTGTCTTTATCTTGATCCTTGTTACGGCCATGTTATAAACTCCTAAAAGAACCACAACATAATACTTGAGAAACCAGGGGCGGATGACAAAATATGCACATGGTTAAAAAATTCATGACTATATAATGCAAAAGCAACAGTAGATTATCTTGCTCGTAATCTTGGTGAAAAAAGACCACATCATATCGAACAATATAATACTCTAAGTCCAAACCTAGTCTGCCTACTTATTCTTTATTTTGTGTGAGAGGTGTTTGGTTTGGAAACCTCCTCCCTCCTTCATAGTTCTTGTTTGTTCCTGCATGGAACAATCACCAATAATATGGGTCTAAGGGAGAGGGTTATAATTGCATGGAGGGCACTTTTAGATAAGCTTTAATAGCAGAACATGTGCTGACATTGCCCAATCATCACTTACAGCTAAACCAATAGGAAAAGGAATGGAAAAAGGTCAAGTAGGAATGTAAGATTATAAAAAAAACAAGATCAGAGTGGGTAGTAATGCCTTCTAAACGGATAAGGACGATAAGGCTAAAAGGCCCTAACTTAGCTCCAACCTGGATTGTTATTGCTGGTCCATTTGGAAAGTGCAAAATAACACAAACCAAGTGCAAAATAATACACCTGCACTACTCATGCCAAGCCCTTTATTTCATAATGAAGGCATTATCTGCCAACCCAGTCGACAATAAACTCATTTACACGTCCTGATTGTTGGATGCAGGGGACAAACACTACCAGTCAAAATGCCTTTTAAAGTTGGTACGTTACAAGTAAAGCTTACCAATAGAAGCCTCCACACAGTTGGCCGCAGATATGGAGGGACACCACTCCAGGCTAGCTCACGCAATTTGTCTGCAATATAGGTCGTCGGTCAATAGTAAATTCTTAGTTAATGATTGCAGCTCATAAAATGAGAATGTTGAGATAAACGTGTGGTAAGACTTTGCTAGATAGTATTAAAACCGACAAAAACCTTCCCGGGATGATAGTGGTAGCAACAATAGAAGATAAGATGGCACACAAAAGATTAAGGTGGTTTGGACATGTTTGTCAGAGATCGGTCCATGCGGTAGTTAGGAGGAGCAATATGGTTAAGGTAGATGGTAGCAATATGGGGAGAAGTGGACAAAAATTGACTTCAAAGACGTTAGTTCGAAAAGACCAAGTCTCTTGGATATCACAGAACAAGATGCCCTCAATGGAGCTCAATGGAGAAACTGATTCATATGGCTAACCCCAAATTGATTGGGAGTTAAGGCTCGGTTTGGATTGGTGGTTTGATTACAGCTTATAAAACCTAATATACAAACAAATCAAACCAAAAAAACTTTAAGTTGTGCCTCAAATAAACAAATTTTTTCCGGCTTGAAGCCGTTTTTTTCACTATTTTCCTTACCGGCTGATATTCACGTTTTCGCCGATATGGCCAGCACCGGTACAGCCGGTATTGAGCACGGTACGGTATTAGAGGTGCTTGGTACCGTTTTTGTGTCAAACTAGTACGTACCGGCCGGTACGGAACGGTATTCACAACCTTGACTTTATCATAGACAACGACAAATTTATCATAAACGTAAACAAAATACAACAAATATATCATAAGCTACAACAAATTATCTTACGATAATTTTACCATATTATGGTAATTGGGTAGGTAAGGAAAATGTGGTGTAATAAATGGAAGGTAATCATGGAATGGTGGAAAGAGAGAGAGTTGCAATTTAATTAAGTCCTTAATTAATAAGGTTATAATAGGACTTTTATGCATTTAGAGGATGAAAAAATAACTCACGATGATGTCATGGACTATAACATAAGTAGCGGTAGTATTTAGGATGCCTATTTAATTTCCTCAAAATTATATATCTAATTATTATTGTAGACAAATGAAAACTTTTACAACTTCACTCATAAGGGGATTCTCACTATCAAGATTACTCTCTTTACAGCTTGTAGACAACACACTTAGTGCAGTATTTATTCTCCACTTTACATAACTAAAGCAATTTCGAGATCAAAGAGCTTTTAGGAGTACAATAACCAAGGCACAAAAAATTGTTCATTTCCATGTAGACTATTGTGTCAGAGCTTGACCAACATCGATTAATTAGAACTCCGAAAACAAGGATATGGGTATGGGTGGCTTTCACTCATTGCCTATTAGTTTGGAGTTGTATACTTTAGCATGGCATCAGCGCCAGGCTTTTGGAAGCTTTTGGATAAGACTTCCTTTATTTATTGCCCCATAGTTGTCAGAATCGCCCAATTCACGATTCACGAAAAAACGATACGAATCTATATATGAATCAAGGTCTATATAAAACTGGCGGTGAATCGTTCAATTCGTGGCTCGATTCACAATTCCCGTGAAAATGATATGAATCTGTAGGTGAATCAAGTGACTAATATCAAACTAATTTTGCAGTTTTGCCTTAATTTTTACAAGAATATAATAATATAGACTAGGGCCAGGCCCAGAGCCTTAATTTCACCAATTGATCTTTTTAATTCTTGTATTCTCTAAATCATAGACTGGGGCAGGGCTCAGAGCCTTGGACCAACCAATATATGTTGCCATATAAGTTAGTTTTGTACCTATTAGGCTACAAACTACTTTTGTGTCAAGGCTAGCTTTCATTTTTATAACGAATCTTGAACATCTATATGCACATAACCAGTATATTATTGTACTTAGTTTCCTATTATGTACACATGTCTCCCCTATTAGAGCACGTGATCATCAATTAATAATAGAAAACAAACTACAATATTGATTTAAGATTCAATTATTCAAGTCTATGATGTATCTTTATTAGGTCGGTGCATAAATAAATTTTCCTTTGTATTTTTAATATTTGGATCGATTCGTTACGATTCATGATTCGATTCGATTCACGAATCAGAAAACACGATTTGACAACCTGAATTGGCCCTTGTTCGTGCCTTAAAGTGCACCTTGTATCATTGATCCCTATGTTATGGATCCTTGTTTACCTCTCCATGTGCGAGTCAGGGGTTGCATGTGTAGGTAACTGTTAGAGCTTGTCCCACATTGGTTAATTATAACCCCAACCTTAGTGGTCTCTCCACTCACTGTTGGTAGGTTTTGACTTGGATGCTTTAACGGGATGAAATGTTCATGTTGTTAAGTTACCAACTCTACCAAAAGCTTAAGGCAAGCTGTTAGGAAATGGGCCCAAACAATGTATATCAAGCTATCTAACACCCTCCCTCACGTGCAACCCCGTCTTGCACGTGGAGATGCAAATTTTTAGAGAGAGAGAGCTAAGCAGAACATATACAAAGGAGAGAAACAGAATGTAAACGGGAGACACATGCAAACAAAGAGACTTGAACCCAAGACCTCTCGCAACCAGAACTCTAATACCATGTTGAGTTGAGTTGGTAACTTAACACATGTTTGCTATGAGACCAAAATTCCAAATGTATCAACCAAACATAACGAGACATACCGAAATTCTATGAAACATGTGGAGGCGTGAGTTGTTTCAACAATATCATGCATATCTGAAATTTTTGACATTGCCATTATGTTTTGGAAATGTTTATGAAATCATTCTGAACTCAGCAATAAGAAAAACTTTAAAGGTATATCAAGTAGGATCCCAGAGTATTAAAAGACGGATTAATATTGTGTCTGAGCTTACGTCACTACTGTTTCTGCCTCCAGAAGAAGCCTTCTGTGCACAAATATGTTTCACCCTAGAACATCTCCTTTAGAGATTATAATCCTTTGCCATGAATAGAAGAACCAAACCACAAAGAGAAAGGGGAGAAAAATATCAGTATACCTAAGATGACGGTTGGACCTGATAATGCTTTTGTGATTTTCATAATCCTTGCAGAATCAGTAGATCTAGCACCCATTGTTGATTTCTGAGACTCTCTTGGAATATCCTCACCACTTGAAGTTGATGATCTTGACTTGTTACCAGTTGAATTAGTACTTGGAGTGCTTTTACTTTGCATGTCATCCTAAATTGATGAATGAATAAATGGCTTAAAACTGACGAAATCATCAATGTCGAAGTTATAAGTTCAGTATTCTGTGATGATCTTGCAAACCACCACTGGGCGATACATAATAAACAAAATGGAACAAAATATTGAAACACATTTCACAAAATGCAATGCACATTTACATAATTTGTAACAATTCGCACGGATATCAATGCACTTTTTGCACATTAAGGGGCGGTCGTTAGCATTTCACTCTGTAACAAAAGTATAGGTATCTTGTTAGTGTTAACTGTCACTACCTCAACAAAGTCATCCAGCCATTCGCTTGTTCCAGCATCTTTGTTTGAGAAACTCCTGTCAATATCTGGAGAGCGTAAACTTGAGTCACTTGGTGGGTCTGATCTACGTGTTAACAAAACCTTGCCAGGGAAGCTGCGACCTTTAAGCAGCCTAAATAGTGATGAAAGGAGTCGAATCAGATATGGCCAAAAAAAAAAAAAAAACATAAAGGATGGTGAATATACAGAACCAATTTATGTAACATATTCCGCATATTGACAATGATAGTTATGCGTCCACCATATACTGATGAAGTCAAAAAGTTTTAAGCAATAACAGCCATATGCAGTAAACTGTTAAAGTTTGAGACAAAATAGTACGTCTCTGTATGATGTGAACTGGTGATCTTGAAATAACTAAGAATATGGAACTTGGATGCAATGCAACAAAGTCAATTTTTTACCCACTAAATGGAATAAATGTAACAAGTACAAGAACATGTTGAAAACCAATTCATCCAGCTCTTGAAACTGAAAGTCATAATACCCGTGAACAACATGCGCACACCACAAAAGCAACAAACCCTCTTGGATTCAATTCTCATAACACAATTGGAGCTTTGTATATATGGACTTTCAGAAAAAATACAGCTTATCTGCACACACACACACCTAAAGAGAGCAAGACAGAAATAGACGAAGAGAAGATTTTATCTTTCTCATGTAGACTATACGCTTCATGAAGAGAAAATAGGTTGACAAGCATTGAAAAGAACAAGCAAAAAATCCTCAAAAAAGTTACAAACCTAAACAGCAGACCACCCACATTACGATCTCCACTAACCAAATCTAGTGCAAATGAATCCTAACTTATTCCAAAACAAATGACAGAATCCGAAAACGGGTCCAGACTCCAGAGAACAGACTAACAAAACACATCAAATTCAATCGGATCCATGAGATTTTCTCACCACTAACTCTAAATTTCCGATCCTATAACTATTCTCCCAAATGGGTATCCCAATCTGGTGAAAGCTAAACGAGTTCTTGTGAATTGATCATCTGGGTTTGGTAGTGCAAAGTCGCAAGGATCCACATTAACTAGTTGGGAATTGGGAAAAACACATACCCTTGTACGTTCTTGAGCGTTTGGTTGATACTTGTGAGAGTAGTATTATTGCTATCTTTCCTTCGATCTTCTTCTCTGCTGCTAGTATTGCTGTTATTCATGGTTTCAGAGCAACGACTGTAGTTTGCTTGTTGCCGTTCAAACCCAAGAAGAGCTTATTACAGGACGGGGCAATTGAAAAAATCCCCCGTCGGCGAGATCGTCGGCGCCACCCCTGCGCGGAGCCGATGGCTGAGACCCCATCTCCCAGTAGTCTCTCTCTCTCTCTCTCTCTCTCACCGTTAACGCATGAATCGAAGGCCCCAGAGCTACTTCTCCAATAGCAGCCGTCTTTCTTTGATTCTTTCCCTCTGTGTTCTTTCAAGCTCTCCGATCCACATGTTTCTGTAATGAGGGGTAAAAGTGTATTTTTATGGGGTAGTGGACTGGAAGTGTTTCCAAAATAGAGGGTGGACTGAAGTAATTAAAAACCGCAAAAATGGCTCCGGTTCGATCATAACTTGGATCCTCAGACGCAGAGCCAGCACCGACTAGAGAGCTGAATTGCAGTCATGATCTCCCAATTCTTTGTGCTGTCACAGAGAGGTGACAACATCGTCTTCCGCGACTGTGAGTCCTCTCTCTCTCTCTCTCTCTCTCTCTCTCCATGCATACAAACCACTGTATACATCTGCACCATTTCGATTTTAAGTTTCTGATTAGGAATGGGAGCTGTAATTTCCAATTCAGCTTGATTTCTTCATTAGAATCTCTTGGAAATGGTTAGGTTTTGGAATCACTCTAACAGGATATCAGAGTCAAATTTGAGCTAACTGATCGGAAATCGTCTCACCTTCGATCCAAATCTTCAATATCTATTGACGTCTGAAGCTTTTGCTAAATGACCAATCCAAATCAGGCCAGATATCGCACTTCATTTTTCTCGGTTACACAGTCAAGAATGGAAGGGATAAAACTCGGGAATTTGGTCTAATCGAAATTTTCAATTACTTGTTATTGTAATGTTTTTTGACCAAAAAAGAAATTACAGCTGAAACTAAATGTCCGACCATTAAAACCTCCCATTTTCTGTGAAGGCCTTTTAAAGCTAGTGACTATTGAGACAATGAATCTTTTTTTTTGTGGCTAGTTAACCTGAAGTCCTGGCCTTGTTTTACAATTTATATTCATCTAGTTCTAGCATTTTGGCATGATATTTTATAGTTTGCAATGAGATACACATAATAAGCTGGTTAATGCAAGCAAGACTTACAAAACAAATGCTAACATATGTTTAATAGGATTGGTGCTATACATTATGATGTGAGTGTGAGGCGATTATCTGAGATTAGTATATGACACTACCCAATTTCTCCTGCTTCTATTGTTCCATATTGATTTCCTACTGTTCCTTTGCTTGACTTTGTTCGATACGCCTACTTCAAATAGACACCCTTTCCCTTTTAATCTCATGTACGGATGTACCTACTTTTGGACCTAATTTCAAGAAACATTTCTATACAACATTTTTTTTTGGATTCTCTTAACTGTGCATTGCAACCTTGCAAGTTGTTTAGAAGTTTTAGGACGATTTAGTTAAGCTTCTAAGTTAATCCACTTCTCTGAATTTGCACTTTATTGTTTACTGTGGAGCTCACAACTTTTATTGGCTATGTGAATTTATGGATGCAGACCGTGGTGACGTACAAAAGGGAAGTGCAGAGATATTTTTCCGCAAAGTGAAGTTTTGGAAAGAAGATGGTGAAGAGGAAGCACCACCTGTCTTTGTATGAATGTTTTCCTTTTCGAATGTTAATGACTAGCCAAGTTCATCTATCTGACTTAAAGCAAAATAGCATCTTCATCTGAGATTCTTGTTGATCACTTCTTAGACTGGATTTGGCCTCACAACTAATGCATATAATGTGCAGTTTCCCCCAATCTTCGGTTCTACTTTTTTTATGTATATATTACCTTGCCTCAATGTAATATACTAGGTGTGGAATATGGAAAATTTGATGTGGAAATTACGTTCTCTGATTCGATAGACACTGATGTTGTCACATGGTTTTCATTGCTTTGAATAGAACGTGGACGGTGTGAACTACTTCCATGTGAAGGTTGTTGGATTGCTATTTGTTGCAACCACGAGAACCAACGTATCACCTTCTCTTGTCTTGGAGCTTTTACAAAGGATTGCACGCGTCGTCAAAGATTACCTTGGTGTCCTCAATGAAGATTCAATTCGAAAGAATTTTGTACTTGTGTATGAATTGCTGGATGAAGTCGTTGTAAGTATCTTGTCATGATGTGTGATTATCCACACGCGTGCTCGCGCGCACACACACATATCCTGTCTTGATGTGCATCTTCTTTGTTTTTTGAGCATCACAAATGGGGAAAGCCGTCTGTTCTCACAATCTCACAAATAATAAAAGAAGTTTTCTTTCAATACTATACTTCTTGTTGCTGTTACATCTAGTTTCTTTTTGTTTCACGCTGTTTCTAGGGGGAAAAAAATACTAGTGTAAGCAGTTGGTCAAATATGAGGTTTACACTTATTAGAGTTTGTCCCACATTGGTTGGGGTTTACGCAATACCCTAAACATTTTTTCTACTCTCAATTAATATGGTATGAATAGCTAGGTTTTTGGACAAGACTCTCTTGATTGATTGCCCCGTTGTTTGTGCCATAAGTGCACCTTGTTTCATTGTGATCCAATTGTTATGGACCTGTTGTTTACCTCTCCACATGCCGGCCAGGGGTCCCGCGTGTGGGGGAGTGTTAGAGTTTGTTCGACATTGGTTAATTATAACGTGTAAAACAAGTATATGAGCCTCGGTAGCCTCTCTGCTCATTGCCAATTGGTTTTGAGTTGGATGCTTTAACAACACTAAAATCAACACTAAATACACATCAATTGCAACAATTCTTCCATTCATACATAGAAGTAAAAGGAGGCTCAATTTGGAATGTTCAAATTTTATGCAGTTTTTTATTTTAATCTTTAGTATTTGCCTTCAGGACATGGGATGTTTCCTTTTAGTTTAGGAATTCTAGTTTGCATTCTTAATTAGGGTTTTAGCTTGTAAGTAAGAGGCTTTGGTATGTGTCAGTTGGAGTTGATTGATGTGTTGGTGGCACTTTTGCGCTCCCTGTCTTCCCATTTCCTTTCCCCCATACTGCATTAGTTTGTTTTCCTTCCTCTGAGATAAGATATGGATTCGTTAGGTACCGTAGAAGTTGTAAATTCTTTGTAGCTTGTGTCACCATTATAGCAATGCACAGATTGCTTAATAGATAGTGCCACTGTGTTTTAAAAATTTAGAAACTCTGTGAGCTTAAACATGACTTGATTTCTTCTCTTTGTGCCAGGATTTTGGTTATGTACAAACAACATCCACTGAAGTCCTAAAGTCCTTTATATTTAATGAGCCAATTGTGGTCGATGTTGCACGCTTACCAGCCCTTGGCCCTGCTGGCCTCTTTATGGTATTATGTTATCTGCTTAATCACTACATCAATTATTCACATGTGCTGTACTTGTTTTGTGGCATTTATGTTACGTCTGACCTTTTAACTTGAACACATGCAGCAAGGTACCAAAAGAATGCCAGGGACAGCTGTTACGAAATCGGTGGTTGCAAATGAACCTGCGGGTAGAAAGAGGGAGGAAATTTTTGTTGATATAATCGAGAAAATAAGTGTCACATTCAGCTCAAGTGTGGGTATTCGTCTCTTAACTGAATCAACATATGCGATAGCTATATATTTTTGTTAGCTAAGCGTTTCAATAATTATGATATTGTGTCAATAATTCAGCCAGATTTATGTGCAACAACAATTAGGAGTTCTCTAAATTTACGATAATGGGGTGAAGCATGTCGAATCATGGGACCAAAGGTGCCATTGCTTAAAGGGCTTGTTATTGTGTGTTGTATCCCTTTATCAACGAAGCTCTTGGAACTTATGTACATGGCAGAAATATGTGTACTTAATCACAAGTTAACTAATGCATAAGAAAATCAACTTTTCCTATTTCAAACAATATTTTTTTACAGGCGAATGATTTCCCTCTTTAGGTTCTGATGGGATTTGGTGCATTAGTGCTGGTATAATCGCACCCCTTTCCCTCTTTAGGTTTATGAAATAATACAAATACAATGTCCTCCAGTATAAGAGTGGAAAATAGCCTTTCTGTGGAGGGATACCCAAGGATTAGATGTTTTTTTCTGTGTCGCATGTGATTTACTTCCAGTCATATGTGATATTTCTAATCTACCCATAAAGGTGTTAGGATCGAAATACACGAATAAACGCAGTACAAAAGCAAGAGAGAGAATCGACGTGGCTCAGCTTCGTAGCCTACATCCAAGGGGTGAGCAACATGCATTTTCACCTTTGACGGAGGAATTACACATAGAGGACTGGAGGGGGAAAGAGCCCTATCTCTAACTCACTAACTTTGTTTTTCTTGGTTGAGATGCCCAAAAATAAGAGGCAAAACACGGGCATGAGGAGGAGACCCGCAAGACACGAGGCAAGCCTTCAACTCCCATGTATATTGCATTTTAGGATTGTGGAGACTAGAGACCTATCACATCTCCCCCTCCATTCCCATCGGAGAGGGAGCACGGCCATTGACCTCATTTGAGGTCCATCCCGACCAGATCTCTGTAAACTTCAAGGTTATTACTTGAAGCATCCTTTGTCATCATGTCAATAGGATTCTTGTCAGTATTAGTTTTGACCAACTTCAACTGCTGCTTCTCCATGCCTTTGCATACCCAAACAAAGATCGTACGGGAATGCTGCACCTGTAGATGCATGAAGGACTCGAATTCATAGAGCCTTTCTCAGCTCTTGCTACTCATGAGAAGCCTGCTGTAGGGACCTGACACATTAGAATTTAGAACTATCATTTAACTTGTCTGTGGCTCCTGCCATGTTCAGGATAACATGTTTTTTTTGCTAAGCTTCAGGATAACATGTTCTATGCATTGAGAACAAAGAGGATGCATTAGATGAGTACTCAACAAAAAAATGCTACCATATTGTGTTGAGTAGATTTAAAGAATTACATGTTTTTTTTTTTTTTTTTGTGTGGCCGAAGAATGTTTGTTTAATAAGCACAACACAATATTAGTAAATACTAGTCATTTTGATACAGAAATTGGAAACTATATAAGATGCTTAATTCTCTTGTCAGGTTCCCCCCTCCCTCCCTCCCCTCCCCTCCCCTCCCCTCCCCTCTCTTGGTACATAATCTTAATTCCTTGATATTTGCTCTTCATTGATGAGAATCTCCTAGATTGACATTCAGTCATGCCGGAATGGTTTCCATCTTTTCTGTACCTCTTAGGCTTCATATTTAAGCTTTCACGTAACAAATGGTATCGATGAACAGGGATATATACTGACTTCTGAGATTGATGGCACTATTCAAATGAAGAGTTATCTTAGTGGGAATCCAGAAATCAGGTTAGCCCTCAATGACGATCTGAGCATAGGAAGAGGCGGGAGATCTATCTATGGTATTGAAATGTTCTCTTCCCTTCAACTTGATATATTTTTGTGTACTAATTTTATGCATGATTCTAGATATGAAAGTTATGGACTACATGAAAGTTCTTAGTTCGTACTCTAACAATCCCTTGTGTACTTGATCCGATTTTTTCAATTCAATTGACTATCTAATCTTGTTTGCATATTATTTAGGGATGGCAACCTCATCCGAACCGCTGGTTAGCCAAACTGCACTGGACTGATTGGTGCAGTTTTTAAACGATTGTTAACCGTGGTTTTGGTTTTTGATTTTGAAAAACCATCCGGTTCAGTTCTGGTTCAGGTTTCCCGGTTCGGTTATGCCCTACACTAATAATCGAAGGCATTCAATTTGTTTCAAACAGAAACTCATTCGGATATCAGTAAGGACTATAAAGCACCAACACTCCTAGAGGCCGGTGTGTCCCCATGTCCAACACTGGAGACATGGCAAAATACGTATGGGACACACCACGTGGCGTGTTCAATATATTTAATTAATTTTTTTAGGAGGACACGGTAGGGACATGGGAGGGACATGTTTGGGGACACAACAGGGTTAAATATGCAATTTTTAAAAATTTTTGGGGCAAATGTGTATTACTTCAAATATTTGGGGTTAAAAGTGTAATATGATGTTTGTTTATATATATTGAAGCTTCATGCTTATACATATAACTATATTTTCCATTGGAATATAATAAATATTATTTATTAATTTTAATTATTTTTGTAGTGTCTCCTACCTTGTCAGTGTCCCTTTTTTTTAAGAAATCTCGTGTCTGTTCATGCTACATAGAGTAAGGGCTTGGTTCATTCAGTTTTTATCTTTTCAAATTTAGGGACAAATATTGATCAAGCCCTAACCAATATCCAAATGTGTTGATTTTTTACAGCAACTCTTAGAAACATGTTTTGAACAAATTGAATGGCTTTGATCATTTGCGTGGGACTCCAAAATGGGTCATACATATGCCCTGGTTGGATAGGTGATGAGATCGACACGAGGAACTACTTTCGACTTCTTTCTCTTCCTCACACAAGGTGGTGTACATTTTGTGTCAAAAGTTTCTATCTCCGGAACTGGCCCATATATATGTAATTATGTATATATGGGTCCCACACAAGCTGGTGTACATTTTGTGTCCCCATCTCCTCCTCACCATCTCACCTAATCTCTCTCTCTCTACTTCCCATTTGACGTTCTGTCTCTCCCCTCACGACACCCCTCCCCACTCCAGCGATGCATCTCCGGCGACCCTCTCCACTCCGGCAACATCCTTCTCTCTCTTCTCTCCCTCCTCTCTCCCCCCATCGCTTCTTGTTCTATTTGAACCAAAGTCACCATGCACAAGAAGATAGTCTTCTGACCACCAATAAAGCCATTGACGAGGAGCAAATCAGATTATACCAAATGGGTAAATTCAATTTCCAGACATCAATTATGTTGCTTGCTCCACTGGTAATCTTAACGATTTTAAATTTCGTATCACTGGTAATCTTAACGATTTTAAATATAGTATCATTTGTTGGAGCAATCACAAGGGCAATGGTCACAGGAAAGTTCAGTGAGATGTTCATTCAAGTTTTTCTGTTGTTTTTTTTATCATATTGATGGGTTACCCCGTTTTTATTCCCCTAGGTTTGTGTGTGTGTGTGAGAGAGAGAGAGAGAGAGAGAACTGGATTTGTGAGATGGGTAGCCGGTCGTGAGACAAAGAGGGGGGCTCGCCGGAGATGGATTCATGAGATGAGTAACCGGTCATGAGAGAGAGGGGCTCGCCGGCGATGGATTGTGATATGGTTTGTTGTGTCGACATCATGAACAGAGAGAGAGAGAGAGAGATGGAGTGTTCAACTTCAAAGTCTTAATCTCAGCCCTTGGTTTGAAGGGCTGAGATGGACTGTCCTTTTATGTGTTTTTTGGTCCCTGGAACCGGTCCCATATATATACACACATACAAAGCTTCTAATAAGGGATCCCTTACTTTGCTACAGTGAGGGACTCCCATTTCCCGATTGAATTTTAATAATCCGAACCGTTCAATGTGTTTAAAAAGTATTTTTACGGGTCCACGCAAGAAATCATAAATAATAATAAAAAAAGGACTGGGAAGGGCTTCATCTGAGTAGTTTTGCCAACATTAACTTACGTTCTTTTTTTGTTAATTGTTGGATAATGGATATTTAGCGTCTTCGAACCATATGGTGTATTAGTTTGTTGGCTTTTTTTTTTTTTGGGGATATTTTGTTATTGCTTAAACTCTATAAAAATTTTGAGCACTGGTTTTGGTGAAAAACCGAACCGAACTAATATCCGTGGTTTTGGTTATGGTTTAGATAAAATGTATCCGGCGGTTTTGGTTTTACCAATAACCGAAACTCGTTGCCATTCGTTCTCTTGTTTTATCCATTTCTACCTAAGTACAGTTATTATGCATTTGAAGTTAAGAGCCAATAGTGTGTTGTTCGTTTGTCGAAGTAGGATTGTATATTTCCTTTGTTTTTGTTTTTGTTTTTTTTTTTTGTATTTATGCATTTAGGGTGTAGTGATTGGCATTTACGTTATCCTCTTACAGTCTGTCAATTTTAGTCGATCTTGGATTGTCTTTCATCACCATTTTTTTTTTGCTTTCTGACAGACTATAGCGGTTCCTCTGGATCTGGAGCGGTGATTCTAGATGATTGTAATTTCCATGAATCTGTTCATCTTGATAGTTTTGACGTGGACAGGACTCTGTCTTTGGTGAGTGGTAGAAGGCTATGTTACTCTGAAAGTCAAATTTCAGAATACACCTGTTTAAACCCTTCCCTGGTAAAACAGATGCCTCATGTTCTCTATATTTCAGGTGCCGCCTGATGGGGAATTTCCTGTCATGAATTACCGCATAACACAGGAATTCAAGCCTCCTTTTCGAATCAACGCTTTAATTGAAGAAGCTGGGCCACTTAAGGTTTATATTTCGTTCTGGTCTAACAGTTAAAATTGAATGAACATGTTTTTACCTGCAGAGTGTTTGGATAGCAGAAATTATTTGGATGTACATTCCGAATGCCATGAAAAGATAAGGCAATTAGGGATGCCTATTGTCAAAGTCTCTGATTTAGTTTAACTATTCTTTCCGTCGTTCTATTTAAGGCTGAAGTTATTCTGAAAGTACGTGCTGAATATGCCTCAAGCATCAATGCAAACACTATACTAGTGCAGATGCCACTACCAACATACACCACCAGGTATTCTTCACTGCGGTTAACTTCTCTAAATTTGGGAATTTTTAAGGCTTGCTTTGGTTTGTGTACTGTATTCATTTGACTGTCTGCAAGATTTATGATGGTATCAGACATTGTCTTGTGAATGGATGACGTTTTGCTAGCTATAAATATGGCAAGGTTTCTGAAAATAACTAAATTTGGCATGGTAAACTTGTTTGGATCTGGGGTAGCAATCTTGTATGCAATGAGCTTGTATTTGATGTACCCTGGTATTAATAGGCACTGGCAGCTCTTTCACTGATATGATAATCAAATTAGAGACCACCCAACCTCGTCAAGTTGTATGAACAGGCGCAGAAAACTTTCATTTTCAATTTAGATTAAACCGGCTGGAGCTAACGTTTCAAACTTTTTTTTGTTCCTGGTGGCTTATTAGAAGGTCTGGTAACGCTTAATTGCAATCTTGACAAGAGAGTGTATGGAGCACCGACACCCCTAGAGGTCGCCGTACTAGTGTCCGATGCGCCGGGGAAACGGGACACAACAAAAGATGTATGAGACACACGACGTTGTGAGTCCATTAAATTTAATTAAAATTGTCAGGGGGACACAGGAGGGATGCATATGGGGACACAGCAAGGGTAAAAAATGCAATTTTTTAAAATATTTTTTGGGGGTAAATGTGTATTACTTCATATTTTGGCTTAAAAGTGTAATATGATGTATATATGATGATTATTTATACCTAATTACCTATTGATGCTTTATTCTTCTACTGGTTTAAAATAAATATTTATTTATTTTTTTCAGTGTCTTGTGTCCCTAGTAGAAATCTCGTGTCCAATGTTTGTGTCAGTGAGACCGTGAGAGTGCTTCAGATGTTATTAGTGCCTGTGTTTTGAAAAAGTAAGTAGTTTCGACGTAAGGAATTTGAATCGATAGATATAACAACCGGTAGAACCTAATTATTTCATCGCAACTTCACTTCATTGCAGTATTGATTTTTTAATCTCCACCTTGTTTTCCGGAGTTAGTTTTGAGTTGAACTGGTTCTGCTGCCTCAGTTACACCTTTTCTTGGTAATGGTCTTTGACTCATTTTACCTCTGCTTCGTTTTCCAGAGTGAGTTTTGAGTTGGAACCTGGTGCTGTTGGACAAGTAACTGATTTTAAGGAGTCCAATAAGAGGCTTGAATGGGGTCTTAAAAAGGCAATGCTCCTCCTCAATGCTCTTAGGGTTTGCAATTTAATGTTGTTCCTATTATTTTTATGTTTTAAAGTAAATAATTACCATGCACAACAGATTGTTGGTGGATCTGAACATACACTGCGTGCAAAGCTTACATTTTCACAGGAATCACATGGTATGATTTTATTCTCAACTGAAGCACCTCGAAAATAATCAGCTGAAAACTAGCAGTGAGTATTACTGTTCTGGAATATATTTAACCTTCTATTTTGGTCCTCTGAACTCTTCAAATAGGAAACATTACAAAGGAGGCCGGACCTGTCAGTATGAACTTTACAATACCAATGTATAATGCCTCGAGGCTTCAGGTAAGCTTCTTTCCGACTTGATATCAGTACATTCTCTGTTCTCCTTGGGTAGTTGGCCAACAAACCGGATACACAGATTCACACGAGCAGAAAGAGTAATCAAATAATTGCACCAAGAAAGCACAACACGAAACTGATTAACTGGTTTGACAAGAATGCCTACGGCTACAGCTATATCAGCTTTCACTATTTTATGGCACGAAGGTGTAGACAGGTTGTCGGGATATAGTAGCAATATAGACTGCTATGGGTTAAAGACAATGAAATTGCCATAATACCCTTAATTATACTCGTAGAGAAGTTTGAACACTTGGCACTGAGTCCAGCACTAATCAGCTTTCACATACTGAACATGGTAAACCCGCCGGGATTCACTTTATGCTTAGGAGTCGAAGCAATAACAAGAATATTCCTACTGGATTGACACCGATTTGTGTGTACAAACCGTAACACGATAAAGTTGTAGAACAATGGCTAGATTTTTCTCGTGACCTAGTTCCTGCTGTTATCATTTGATGCGCAGGTGAAGTACTTGCAGATAGCCAAGAAATCCAAAACCTACAATCCTTATCGGTGGGTGAGATATGTTACCCAGACCAATTCCTACGTAGCTCGTATTTAACCGAGGGCCGAATTGCTTGAGAGAAGCTTGATATACTCGAGGAACACAACTGGATGTAGAGCCACTACGAGCTGGCAGATCGAAGACTCATTGTTCAATTCTCTTTGTTTCTTTTCGTTTCCTTCTTATAGTCCATACAGATTCTAAAGAATTTTACTAACTTTTGTTGGACATGAATCACTGTTGTTATTCGTTTGCTCAGGGACTATTGCAAGTTTTGATGTACCATTATTGTATCATATATTTGTGATTATAACAATATTGATCAAGTGTCTTATAATTTGCGCGAGATTTTTGTATTGCAAAAAGACATGAGGTGTGGAGTCTGTTTGTTCTTACGAATTTGATGATTTTTAAATGTGATTATCATAGCGCGTTCTTAAGAATTAAGTAGGATGTCTAACAAAAATTTATGTTCCCATTCTCTCTCTAGAATTACGCGCAAGAAAAACCAGATCTAGGGTTGCTGTTTTGGGGGAGGGGCCGCGCCCCCTCCACCCCACCCACCTCCCCCTCTCGCATCTCTTTTCCTTCCCAGCCTCAGAATCTCCTCATCCAAGCACCATGGCTTGAGATTTACCGTCCTCCGCTCTTTTCCGGCAATGCAGTTCACATTTGGCGACTCCGGCAACGAGGCTCAGCTTGCTCTAGCATCTCCGGCGACATGAGTTAGCTTCAGCTCCCAAAGCTCTGGTTTTGAGTTCGACTCGGGTGTTTTAGAGTCTTTAGTTTTTGGGGTGGAACCGAATAAGTGGGTGTGCTTGTTTTATTTTGTTTTTTGGCAAGCTATGTTCATATAACCGATGCCTGAATTGAAAATATAAGAACACAAATACTAACTACAAAACCTGCCGCACAAATATAAAACTGCAACGACTCACTCCCGCCTTCTACAATATTATCCGTTTTGACTGCTAAAAACCCACTGGAGTCGCTCATCCTTGGATTGCTCCAAGACGAGCACGCTTAACTATGAAATTCCAAAGAACTTTGACGACTCCACGGCTTTAAAAGTCTTGTACAAGGTAAGGTCGTGGTCTATTATATATAGTACTGAACTGTGACGGATGCACGGCTTTAAAAGGTCTTGTACAAGGTAAGGTCGTGGTCTATTATATATAGTATTGCATTCAACAAGATGGGTTGTTACAATTGTGTAAAATTGTAAATGTTACTCCCTCCGATAGAGATGCCAAATGGGTCGGGCAATTTATCTTTGTGCCAACCGTGCTGGCCCGTTTACTTAATCGTGTCATGCTGTACCGTTTTTAAATTGTGTCGTGCGTTGTCTGTGCCACCACATCTCCAACCGAGTTTTGTCGGGAAAAAATTTTGTGTGACAACTATGTCTATATATTTTCTTATCTATATGATTTTGAAACAAATAATTGTTAACTAGGTTTCTTATGTAATACTAATTTTAGTTTTATACAAGTAATGACGTAGCAAGTCAATTTATTTAATAAAATTAAAAGGTAATATTTTTTTTTTGGGTATATTAAATTTTATGTGTTTATATTAAAAATTAGTATTTGTCGCGTCGTGCCCGTCCAAAATCGTGTCGTGCCGTGCCCATGCCAGCTTGGCCTGTCTGAAACCGTGCCCGTACCAGCCCGACCTGTTTGACACATCTACCCTCTGTCCCTTTTTAAGTGTCCCCTTTGGAAAGCGTGAATTTTATGGGACATCAAAAAAAATGTATTTTCATAGAATCTTTTTTTAAAAAAAAATTGCACCCTACAATAAGCACTTTAATTTGGTGTAAAAAATTTATAAAAATAAAGATTTTTTTTTTTTTGGAGGTTTGAAAATGCATGTGTTCCTAGTGTGGACACTCACAAAGGGAGTAAGTTTTTTGGTTGTACATTCTTTCATAATTCTCTGTAGGACGGTCAGGTTGACATCTCGAGATCTAACATTCGTTCATACTTCATAATTCTATCTGGCCAAAATATTGTAATGATGGCCTACTTTGTCTTTCAAACATCTACCAGTTTGGCGTCAACTTTTTTTTTTTTTTTTTGGTATAGTCAGAAATTTTTCTTGATAACTTATTCGTCTCTATGATACAAGTTGTAAAATCTATGGAAAAGTTCAAAAAAAAATTTTAAAAAAAATACGAGATTAATTTTAAGGCTTTTAATGATGTTAACATTATGAGAATTATTAATAACTCTAGTAATCATTTTTTATTCATTGTACTTTTTAAAGTTTTTTTGTCTTATTTTCTTATTTTGAGAATTTTTTCATCAATAATAATTTAAAATATTGGACGTAAACTTACAAAGTTTTGGAGAGAGAGAAGTAAGTCAAGATAAATATGTTAGACCGACCACCTAATAATCAAATAGTCTTAAAAGTCTTTGTTGAGAAACGAATGGTGTTTCATGTATAGATTATATGCATCCTCCTCTCATAATGCAGTGAGGACCAACGGGGGAATATATTTTTTGTTTTTTTCTTTTTTAACATGTTAAATGAGGCAAGTCATACTGGCCTTTTTTTTTTTTTTTTTGGTAAACTCGGAAACACATAGAACTAAGTATTAAGCTACATCAGAAGTGCATAAGTTTGCTTACACATAAACCTATTAGAGTGAGTCTGTCCCTTGTCATAAATTTCCTAATAGAGAAAGGGGGGCTGTTGTTCACCACAAGCTCTTCAGATTGTTCGGCTCCAAGGTGGGCAAGGTAGTCTACACATTGATTAGCATTATGGTAGATGTGAGTTAGAGTGCTTCCGGTGCAGTTGAGAATGTATTTGCCATCATTGATGATGTTGGTTTGGGGATGATTTGCGCTCGCTCCTTCGTTGCATAAGAGAACCTCCGTTTGAGAGTCTGATTCCATTTGGATGTTTGAAAGTCCTTTCTCCAAGATGATTGTAACGCCTCTATAAATTCCCCAGATTTCCATTTCCTAGCTTGATCCAGCCATCATTTTTCCATAGTAGCCCAGCTTCCAATCTCCTTGATTGTCCCGAAAAATGCCTCCAAATCCCACTTTTCCATTAGATTCATACCAACAACCATCTAAGTTAAGTTTAGTAGCACCTGTAGAGAGTGGGACCCAAGCAGTCAGTCGTGAAATAGGAGGGTCGGTTAGGAGTGGAGATTTAAAAGCTTCCACAATTTTGGATGCATAGGAACGCAATACTTTGGAACTAGTTTCAGTAATCGAATCAAAATTGTCAAAACTTTTCCTATTCCGATCTTTCCATAGTTGCCAAAGAGTGGTACAAAACAGGATGTTCCAAGGTATATCAGTTCCCAAGTTTAAGAGTTTTTGTTTTTTCATGTTTAAATAAACCCAATCCAAAGTGGAGCTCATAGGTCTATCTCCCATCAACCAACCTGAGGGGATAGAATCCCAAAGACCAGAGGCTTTGGGGCATTCCCTAAACAAGTGCGCTAAGCTTTCAGTAGAGATATTACATCTTGGGCACAAGTCTGAAGTTGTGATACCTCTTGTGGTACGAAGGAGAGTAGTGGGAAGTTTGTTGTGGAGTATCAGCTAAATAAAAGTTTTCAATTTTTGAGGAAGTAACCGCAGCGGAATGTGAGGAGAGGTTCACCACATCTTACCACCTAAGGGGTTGATGAATACCAGCGACGCATATATAGCCTCCACTTAGCCGTCTCACTTTTGTTGGGATTCCACCCCGTGTGGGCCATTGGGCTTAGGCCCGGATGGGAGGGGGCTAGGGTTTTTTGATGTACTCTAGTTATACTCGTTGTAGCCTTATTTTATGTACGTGACAAAAGTGAGAGAGGCAGAGAGTTTGAGAGAGATACACGAGAGAACTTGGTGAGGTTTCATCTATTGTGAGTGTGTCACAAAAGACACGGATTTTCTCCAGATCATAGTGAAACCCCCCCTCCCCATGGAAGTAGGTCCGATTTGGCCAACCCACATATATTTGTGTGTTGCTTTCTCTTGATTTTACTGCTTTCTGTGCCAGTGGTGTTTGTTTGGGCACAACAAATTGGTATCAGAGCCTTGGTTGAAGCATCAGAGAGTGCAAAGCAGTCGGATAATCACTCGGAGGCCATTGGAGCACTGTTTGAAGCTTTGGTCGGACAAAACAGATGACGAAACTTGTTTTGATCAGAGGGAAAGGTGCTACTCTCGGAGACAATCACAATGGTGTGTTGGGTGGTCGGATTTGTCACCGGAGGACGGAGCACGAACAGTTTGAACACTTTCGGAAGGAGGCGAGTGGTGGCATGCATTGAGACTGGATAAAAGGTGATTGGATTGAAGTTTTGAGCACATGATAGTGTAGGGTTTTTCGAGACGATCACAGTGGTATAAAGAACGTCGCCGGATATCGCCAGGAAACGCCTCACACGCCGGTAAAAGGGCGGCGCCTAGACGCGAGTCAGATCTACTCGCAGTTTGTGGTTCACGCGCGGCGGCGGGCCAAAAGAGAGGTAGGGCTGACGACAGCATGTCTAGGGCTGACGTAAGTGGAGGTTCAGAAGGTTCGTGCAAGGGTCCAAAAGGGTCAGACATGCTAGGGTTCAGGGTCAAAGAGGTCAAGGGATCAAGGTCCAGGTCAAAGGGGTCAAACCGAAGGTCAAAGGGTTCAAACCGGCGGTTCAGAGAAAAGTCAGACCCGGTTCAGACCAGACTAGACCGGATAACGATTCGGAGGTAGACCAAATTGTGTTTTTTGACTGGTTCAGGGGCATTTTGATCGGTTCAGGGGCATTTTGACTAGTTCACGGCCGGTTCGGACCGATTCTCGACTTTGTTCGACGTCCCGGATCCAATCCTGGGCTCGATTTGCGGAGATATGGTACTGATATTGACGGTACGCTTTATTTTACTGCTTTAAATCGGTCCGAGGAGTATCAGATCAGTTGTGGGAGTTTTTGGCGGTGTGTTTTTTAGATTATCTTGTTTGCTGAGATGTCTGAGGTTAACATGAATGCCATGATCCTATTGACGGCAACCAATTATGTGCTTTGGAAGCCTAGGATGGAGGATATGCTCATTCTGAGAGAGTTGTATGATCCCCTGGAACACATAGAAGTCAAACCGACGGAGGTGAAAACCGAAGATTGGAAGAGTTTGAACAGGAAAGCAGTTGCTTTAATCCGCCAGTGTGTTGGACATGAGGTTATTCATCATGTAGCACAAGAGACAGACGCTTACGCTTTGTGGACGAAATTGGAGGGGATGTATCAGTCGAAAACATCCCGAAATAAGGCGCTACTGATGAGGAGGCTTGTGAATTTGAAGTTCCGGGTTGGGGCTTCAGTTGTTGTGCATTCCAGTGAGTTCTAGAATTTGGTTAATCAGCTGTCCAATATTGGGATGAAGTTCGATGATGAGTTGCAGGCTTTGTTGTTGCTTAGTTCTCTATTGGATAATTGGGAGACACTGGTGGTTTCCCTGAGTAACTCTGCGCCGGAAGGGAAGTTGACGATGGCTATGGTTAAGGATGCTATCTTCAATGAGGAGGTGAGGAGGAAAGAGATGGGGACTGAACAGGCTGACGAGACACATGCACTAATTTCGGACGGTAACAGGGGCAGGAACCAAGGAAAGGGAAACAGAATGAAGGGATGCAGAAACGGTTCCAAGTCGAGGGGGCATAGTTTCACTTGCTATCATTGCCAAGAAGAGGGGCATATGAAACAAAATTGTCCAAGGTTTAAGGTGGGAAAAGAGAGAATCCCACCAAATGAGGCAGCAGTGGCTATTCAGGATTCTGATGATGAGTTGGCATTGGCAGTGTTAGACGCTAAGGATGTAGGGAAACCGGATTGGGTACTGGATTTGGGGTGCTCATATCATAGCTGCAGGGATAGATCACATTTTTTGGAGTACGAGGCATGCGATGAAGGTCTTGTCCGAATGGCTAACGGTTCAGCGAATCGGGTTGTTGGCAAGGGGACAGTGAAGTTTCGGGTTCCGAGTGGAAAAATTGTGAACGTAGCGGAAGTAATAGGGGTGTACATGGTCTAGATCGGATCAGATTGGCATGAATCCAATCCTAATCCGCGAGTCACAGTTTTTAGAAAATACAATTCGTGTCCGGACCAAAAGTCTCACGGTTCGGTTCCAATCCGATCCGCGAGTCACGGATCGGTTCCGATTTTATCCACGGATTACATGTTATATATAAACAAGTAACAAAGTTATATAATTGAAATTTTACCTAATGGTGTAAACACAACTAATTAGATAAGAGACCTTCGTTGGAATCTCACACTAATGGTGTAAACACAAATACACAACTACTAATTGAATCTACTATATGTTGTCACAAATCCTGAGTTTATTTACTCCAGATGGGCAATATTAGACTGCTTCCATGGGTCATCAATAAAAATACACATCCAAACACGGTTATCAACCTAGTTTTGAAAGAGATCACAGTTTACCCCCTAGTTTGTGTAGTAGAAGTTTGCGTAAAATTATATGTGTGTGTGTGTGTATTTTAAAAATTTATATATAATAAAAATCTCACGGTCCGGATCGGTTAATCCACGGTTTCGAAATCAAAATCCGTGTCCGGACCGCGAGTCACGGTTTACTAATTTTTCAATCCGTGTTCGGACCATTAATCCACGGTTAAAATCCAAAATGCGCGGATCGGTTCGGTCCGGACCGGATTCACGGTTCACCGATTTTTTTGTGCAGCCCTAGGAAGTAAGGCACGTGCCAGGAGTGAAGAAAAACTTGATATCTCTCGGGATGCTTGATGAAAGAGGATGTAGTTTTCTTGCTAATTCTAGAGTACTTCAGGTTTCTGTTGGAGAGCGGGATATACTGCTGGGGAAGAAATTTGGTGGGTTGTACAGGCTTGCGGGATCTGTCGTGACAAGAGGGGCTGCTGTTAAACATGGAGCAAGTGGTACAGTGCGATTAGTTGGGCAGGAGAAGCGTCATTTGCTGACACGTACACGAAGAGAGCAGGGTTGCTTAGGAGTTGTGCAGGATTCAGGCCTAAAGGAGAAGCAATGGGTGCGGGTTGTCCATAAGAAAGCCCAGAGGAAAGAGACGGATACTTTGGGGACCTCGACGAAGCCAAAATGAGTTTCTTTCGCTCTTGATTTGCTTGATTGTAGTGATCTCTCCGGAGTTGTTGACACCAGGGGGGACACTATCGCCAAGAACACCGAGCCAGTGAGTCTCGACCGCACCCTAGTTGAAGGGGTGCGGGCGCTTTTGTTGGTGAGCGCGGGCGTTTCTATTGGTGAGCGCATATATCTCGGGTTTGAGGTGTGCAAGTGGAGGCATCCTAGTTGAGGGGGTGCGGTACTCGAACGAGTGGAGGCATTCTTTTTTATGGGATGCGGTACTTGGATTTTCTGATTGGCTGCGGAGTCTGGTTTTACAAGGATACACTCTTTCGGGATTTGTGTACTCTGTTTGGTGGTGCATAGATGCTCGACTAGTTAGAAACACGGGCGCTTGCCAGAGTTAGTTGATTGGAGGAGGCGACATGGTGGTGTTGCAGACGATTTTGCCCACTCGGGTTGGAGGGGGTGATTGTTGGGATTTCACCCCGTGTGGGCCATTGGGCTTAGGCCTGGATGGGAGGAGGCTAGGGTTTTTTGATGTACTCTATTTATACTCGTTGTAGCCTTATTTTATGTGCGTGACAAAAGTGTGAGAGGCAGAGAGTTTGAGAGAGATACACGAGAGAACTTGGTGAGGTTTCATCTATTGTGAGATTGAGTGTGTAACACAAAAGACACGGATTTTCTCCGGATCATAGTGAAACCCCCCCTCCCCGTGGAAGTAGGTCTAATTTGGCCGAACCACATATATTTGTGTGTTGCTTTCTCTTGATTTTAGTACTTTCTGTGCGAGTGGTGTTTGTTTGGGCACAACAACTTTCTCTCTCTTGAATGCTCTCCTCTGACTCTTTCCTAACCTCTAGCTCTGATAAAAAATCTGCGGAGGAAAAAGATCGGCCTTGTCCGGTTGGGGTTTTCAAACCGAGTTTGAGAATCCGGCCCTTGTTCGGTTTCCCAACCCGTCATCTGCCTTCTTTTTTTCTTTTTTTTTAAAGCTTCGTACAATTTACGTTAAACCTAATCAGTTTACCTTTCTCCCTCATAACTCTACCTACCAATCTCTCTCTTCGTTAATCCATCAATCTCCATCTTTCTGTGTGTCACATCCTACTATCCCTAGACCCCTTATTAGGGATCACGCCACGTGACTGGCCAACAAGGCCTTCATACATAACCAAATGGGCTAAAAATAAATTACTTTAATTAAGAAAATAAATAAACATTAGCGGAAGCGATAAAAAAAAAAAAAAACTTTGATTAAACTCATGGGGTCTCATAATAAAGATAAGTACAACAAGATCAAGTGAAATTAACACTGTTCATTTGGTCCAGAGCATACATACATTAAACATCCTATTAAGGCATTCATTACATGTCCCTAATATATATAACTTGCATACACCACTTGTCAAAATATATACATCCTTGTCCGTAAAGGAGACTATCGCAAAACATGCCAAACTACTAGTCTTTTTTAGTACTTATACTCCACATGCAAAACATCTGATGAAGTTCAACTTTTCACAAAACACTTCACTTTAAAGCATTCAACAATCAAACTCCATCGCCTGAAATTGGTAAATAAATCGTCAGCTGAAAGCTCAGTGAGTGAAACTCATACTAAGATTTGGGTTTTGAAATAAATAACACATATAAAACAATATCTTGTACATTTGAAAAGCCATAACAAATTTCACATAAAAACTTGAACACATAATCATAGCCAGTACCACATACATAAAAGGTCCTGCAAAATAAAAGGTCCTGCAAAATTTTAGCTCAATCGGATACCGGTAAATGCTTGATTTAAACAGTTTTGAAAACACAAGTTCCTGTCACAGTTTCTGCAAAATTGTTTGGATCAAGTATTTGCCGATATCTAGCTTAGCTGATTTTTTGCAGGACCTCCTGCTATACTCATTTAAACAAGATCAACGCTTTGGAAAATCACAGTGGGACCCAGAACAAAATTGAGTGTTTTTTTAAATGTGAGGGGAACCGATTATATATATAGGCAAATTTTCTAATAAGGACCTACCGGATTGAAGAAAAAATGTAATTTTTCCACTTTAAAAATTGTTTTTGGGAAATCCGAACCGTCAAATGTGTTTAAAAAAGGTGTTTTCAAAGGTCCACGCCACGCCGGAAATCTTCAAAAAATATATATATACTGGGAAGGGCTTGATCCAAGCAGTTTTTCGCAAAAAACCGTAAATATTTCGC
Source organism: Vaccinium darrowii (assembly GCA_020921065.1). Lineage (NCBI taxonomy): Eukaryota > Viridiplantae > Streptophyta > Magnoliopsida > Ericales > Ericaceae > Vaccinium > Vaccinium darrowii. The sequence goes on from CM037157.1 coordinate 11,921,142, forward strand.
AAAAACTGTATATTTACAGTTTTGCGAAAAACTATTTGGATCAAGCCCTTCTCGGTATTTTTTTTTGAAGATTTCCCGTGTGGACCATTGAAAACACTTTTTGAACACATTAGACGGTTCAGATTGTCAAAAAAATGCTCGGATCATAGGGGTCCGCAAGTCCAGAGTCCGGACTAGAAGTAGCTAATGATAACTAAACATAGTTACAGCGAACAAAGTTTTTTGGTATTGTATTGGAAGGTAAACAAAGTTGTAGTTCAAATGAAGAAATAGCTTATTAACTGATTTGGGTCTGGAATCGAGAGATAGAGAGAATCGGGAGAAAGAGAGAGAGTCGACTCCGGAGTTGGGGCTAATCTCTGGAGATGGGGTGGGCTGGAGTTGGGTCACTGCTCCCGGTGAAATGCGTGAAGGAGAGAATCGCGAGAGAGAGAGAGAGAGAGAGAGAGAGAGAGAGAGAGAGAGAGAGAGAGCAACACGCCGGAGATGTGGGTCGGAAACGCCGGAGATGTGGTCGGCCAAAGTTGGGTTGGCTGGCGATGGTGGTGGATTGTGGATCGGCAGCAAGGGAGGGAGAGAGGAGCAGTCAACGATGGGTTTGAGAGAGAGGGAGATAATGTGAGGGTGAGAGATATGTGATTTGGTGTAATAACTCAACTTTTAATCTCAACCATTGGTTTCAATGGCTGAGATGAAGTGTCAAAATTTGTGTCTTTTTAGGTGTGAGAGGAACCGGCCCCATGTATATACATATTTGTCGGGTCGGATCACCCGGCTTCTAAAATCTCTCACCCGACACCCGAAATTTCAAAATTTTTAGACCCAAACCCGAACCGGGTTTGCGGGACGGACCGGGTTTTGCTCACCCCTAGTGTGCATAATGGATTGAGGTGCCACGTGTCCGGACCTTACTACAGATGATTCTGACATGGAGATATATGCATGTAATATTTAGGGGGCGTTCCACTAACCCAGTTTTTTGAAAAAACTGGTTTTTCACGGGTTTTTTTATGTGATGTGTTGTGAGAGAATGACTTGTCTTGGTGTTTGGAAAAAACAGTTTTTTGTTAGTGGAACACCCCCTTAGTTAATAATTTCACCTATATATAGTATTAATTACTATTAGGTTATAAGTTCTGACAAATTAACTTATTAGGAATATGCATATTTAAATTTTGCAACATTTTTAATAATCTATGGTGCACTGTTATGGTTCGCTGCTATGATTTTAGTATCAGGTAGATTTGGTGATTGGAGAGTTTCTTATTCTTTTTATAATTCTCTTCACAGTTGGCATGGGCTATCTAGAGTGCTCGAGTTGAATTTATATGTAAAACGGGAACAAAAATCAGAACCAAACCTTGACTTACTGATTGGTTCTGTTCAGTTCTGTTCTGTTCGTAGGATTTTTGGTTTGGCTATATATTTCAATTTCTTAAAATCATGTGTCGTGTTTTGGTCCTCAAATTTATAAGAAACCGAACCGATTCGAACCGTGCGCAGTTCGTAGCTATTTCTACATTTGCATAGTTTGCATACACCATGAAAGGGGGGAAATTTTTCTTCCCTCCTCGAACACCGCCATGTCATGTTTCAGAGACCTTCTTAACATGCCAGTGTCTGAGGTGTACTGAATAATAACTCAAAATAGGACGGAGGGAGTATTTCTTTTGCCTAGTAGATTTTTTTTTTCCATACAGTTTTTTATCATAGACATGTTATGTATTTTTGTTAGCGCTGGATGAAAATCCTGGAGTCGCCCCGGATCGCTAGCTATGATTGGTTGTTGTTTTTGAAAGTGAACTCTGTGAATTTTAGCTTTGAATTGAAGGTTTATTATTTTGCTTTCACAATTCCAGTGGGTTGTGGCCATTTATGGTTGAGATCATGTCATCTTGGACAATTGAATGTATGCTACTATGCTCTATTAATTTCATTTTTTTTTATAGTTATTAATTGTTTGTTTCATCATTTGCTTTGTTTTTTTCCCACCATTAAATGAAAATTTTAATGAGATTTTATGTAGTTTTTTTAACCCAACGTTGTACCACTGAATGTGAGAATTCTGTCAAAGAAATGAAATTTGAAGTTTTATCTCCCAACATTGTATGGAGGGGGGTGATTTTGTTAAAATAATTTAAAATAATTAATAAAGGTTTCTCGTAAAAAAAGAAAAAGAAAAAAGAAGAGATGTACAGTTTTATTTTCCCAAATTTTCCCTTGGTATACAGATTACAAGGAGGGAGAGAGAGAGAGAGAGAGAAAGATAGAGACAGAGAGAGAGAGAGAGACAGGAACATGTTTGACAAAATTGAAGTGGGGAAAGGAACCAGATTGGGTGAGAAGGAGAGAGAGGTTTGAGACATTGTGCACCTTTTATGTTTTAATCTCAACCATTCATTACAGGGGTGTTTCATTAACAATAAACTGTTTTTTCTAAACACCGAGACAGGTCATTCTCTCACAATATATTACATAAAAAATCGTAAAAAGCCAATTTTTTCAAAAACCAACTTAGTGGAACACCCCCAATGGCAGAGATGTTGTATCAAAGTTTGTGTTAAAGGAACCGGCCCCTGTATATATATATCGGGTCAGATCGCCCGACTTCTAAAATCTCTCACCCGATGCCTGAAATTTCAAAAATTTTAGACCCGAACCCGACACTACTTTGAAGCCGCCGAAACCCGTCGGGCCGGGTTGGCGGGACGGATCAGGTTTTGCTCACACCAAGCGTGTATAATGGATTGAGGTGTCATGTGGCCGAACAGTACTACAGATGATTCCAACATGGGGATATATGCATATAATATTTAGTTAATAATTTCACCTGTATTATTAATTATTAGGTTGTAAGTTCTGACAAATTAAATTATTAGTTATATGCATATTTAAATTTTGCAACATTTTGAATATTCCATGGTGCACTGATATGGTTTGCTGTTATGATTTGAGTATTAGGTAGATTTGGTGATTGGAGAGTTTCTTATTCTTTTTATAATTCTCTTCACAGTTGGCATGGGCTATCTAGAGTGCTCGAGTTGAATTTATATGTAAAAAGGGAACAAAAATCAGAACCAAACCTTGACTTGCTGATTGGTTCTGTTCAGTTCTGTTCGTAGGATTTTTTGTTTGGCTATATATTTCAATTTCTTAAAATCATGTGTCGTGGTTTGGCCCTCAAATTTATAAGAAACCGAACCGATTCGAACCGTGCACGGTTCATAGCTATTTCTACATTTGCATAGTTTGCATACACCATGAAAGGGGAAAATTTTTCTTACCCCCTCGAACACCGCCATGTCATGTTTCGGAGATCTTCTTAACATGTCAGTGTTCGAGGTGTACTGAATAATAACTCCGTGAAAGGATATGTGATGAGATTTTGAACTTATTAGAGCCAGGTTAGAATGGTAACCATAGGGCATAGACCAGAGGAAGATAGGGATAAAATCAAGATGATGATAGATATAGAGAGAGAGAGAGAGGAGACAAAAAAATTGTCAGGAGAGAGAGAGATAGAGAGAGAGAGATAGAGAGATCCGCATCCCCCATGACCGAAAAGAAGAACATCAAGGCATCTTTGTCAATCTAGTCGGTCTGAGAGCTGCTCCAAGCCAGACAACAATTCCTCGCTCTCATCTCCCTTTCAAATCGAAACAGTAAAAGTTGAAGGGCCTTTCCGTTTTTAGCTTGTTGAGATAACAATAAGACAAGACTCTTTCATTACGCGTTACAATTTTCATGTTTTAAAGAATCTTATGAGGAAGAGTTCGCACTCCAACTTATTTTGACCTAAAAAGTAAAACATATATTTTTTATTTTCAAAAACTCATTTGTTTTGGGCTAATGAAATATATACTCCCTCTGTTCCTAAATAAGAGGCCTACTTTCTCTCTCTTGTCATTTTTCAAATAAAAAAATAAAATACTTCCGTGTCTCATTTTTTGAATTTTTTCGCACCGAATTAAAGTACTCGTCAAGTACTTTAATTCGGTGCGAAGAAATTCAAAAAATGATACACGGAAGTACTTTATCTTTTGATTTGAAAAATGACACGACTTTTCGTAGTGGATTATTAATTTGAAATGGAGGGAGTAACTCTTACAGCATGTTAGGCCAAACTAAGTCAAAAAAGTTTTTTGCTTTTTCCCCTAACAAGTTAATAAGTAAAAAATATGCTTAACTTTTTAGATAAAAATAAGTTTTCTTGCACCTCAACATCCGTCCATTAGGTTGACAGTAAAATTTTTCCAAAAAATGTAATCAAACTAAAATTTATTTTGAATAATATCAAAAAAATCACACTTGTAAGCCAATACACTCAGAAGCTTAAAAATCATGAGTTTCACATATTTTAAAAAAGTAAAAAAACGGTTTTTTGGTTTTTATTTTGTTTTATTTTCGGCTTTATTAAAAAAATATTACATTTGACCATAATTTCATACTATTTGGATTCGTCTCGACGAGACGAATCTATAAACCACGAAAATTTGAAGCAAAACTAAAAAAATGCAATTTTTTAATAAAGACAAAAAAAAAAAACCAAAAAATTATTTTTTACTTTTTTGCCAAATCACCCTTGCGTTCGGATATTGTGACCGTAGCATTTTTAGGGCATCCTTATCAGGGGCACACACAAAAAAACACACCAAATTTAACTTCAAAAATACTTTTAAAAATTTAGCAAGTCACTTTTCCAAAAACTCACGAAATCAGACTCTCTATTCTAACTTTATTTTATTAAACTATTCTTTTCTTTTTACTCCTACTCTCGAAAAGTAATAAAAAAAAGTGAACAGTGCGTGAATAGTGCCCTAGTGAGTGAACAGTGTCGCACCAAATTTGGTGTGGTACTGTAGCAAAGTCAGAAACTTAACAAATTTGATCAACCATTTGGTAAGCCTGATTGTGGCCTTATTTTGAATTTTGACTCTCTATTTTTGTTAAAAAGTTAATTTGTTCATCCACGTATGAATGCTATTAGATCGGAATTACCATTTCCAAATTTCTGACCCCTCTTTCGGTGGAGCCTACTTTTTACTCCTCCAACCAGCGCCGCTGTATTACTTGGATTCCAAGCTCACCCACCCTCCCGGTCCCCACCACCTCTCTCTCTCTCTCTCTCTCTCTCTCTCTCTCCCCTCTGCATATAAACCTTATCCCATTACCATTCACCAAAAATCAAATCCAGACGCAAATTTAACTCACTCTCTCTCATCACCATTATTTTATTCCCCTCAGGCCCTCACATACCCCGCACCCCCATACATATACTGTACTGTATATATATATATATACCGATAGAGAGAGAAAATGAAAGGCGAATACGTGGAAGAAAAGGATCACCCAGACGACATGTTCGCCAAGCTTAAATTCCAACCACCACCATCCTCCTCTCACCACCACCAACACCCCCACCACTTTCAACTCACCACCTCCGACCAAGCCGACCACCACCACAGCCCCACCACCCCAAACACCACAGCCAACAAAGAAGCCAACAGCAGCGACGGAGCCACAATCGAAGCCATCCGCCGCCCTCGCGGCCGCCCACCCGGGTCTAAAAACAAGCCCAAGCCACCCGTCTTCATCACCCGAGAACCCGACCCGTCCATGTCCCCTTACTTCCTCGAGATCCCCACCAACGCCGACGTCGTCGTTTCGATAACCAAGTTCTGCCGCAAAAACAGCACCGGCCTAACCATCCTCTCCGGCTCCGGGACCGTCGCCAACGTCACTCTCCGGCAACCAACCGCCCCAGGCGCCACCGTCACCTTCCACGGCCGCTTCGACCTCCTCTCTCTCTCCGCCACCATTCTCCCCCCAAATTCTACTATCCCGTCGATTGGAAATGGGTTTAGTATAACCTTGGCGGGCCCACAGGGACAGGTCATTGGTGGGTCGGTGGTGGGTCCCCTTTTTGCTGCGGGTACCGTTTACGTGGTGGCGGCGTCGTTTAATAACCCGTCGTTCCATCGGTTGCCGGTGGTGGAGGAGGAAGAGAGAGAGTCGGCGGGGAAGGAGCGAGAGTTATCGTCTCCGGTGGGGTCTGGTGGCGGCGGAGGAGGGGATAGAGGGGATGCGGCGGTGGAGACATGTGGGATGTCGGTTTATAGCGGGTGTCAGGTTGGATCGGACGTGATATGGGCTCCTACCGCTAGACAACCACCGTCGTCGCACTATGGATGAGGTTGTTTTGGCTTAGCTGTACTGGTTCTCTCTCTCCTCTCTCTCTCTCTAGATAGCGGTATGAAAACATTTTGGATTTTTGTAGTTAGTGGGTCTGCTTCTGATTTTCTCTATCATGCTTGTTTAATTTTGGGATTAATTCGGTAATACTGCTAGAACTTGGATAGAGAATAGTGTAGCTGTAGCAAGTTGCTCTGGTTTTTGTGACTAATGGTTGGTTCATTTGTTAAGTCGAAAACAAAATAGTCGTGCATTACTACATGGGAAAAGGGTGTGCGATTTTGTTCGATGAACGTTACCCTCGCTCCTATTAATGCTTTTTGGTACTAAATGGGAGAAAGAGTGCGATTTTGTTCAGTTCGATTAACGCTTTTTGGTACGAATGGGAGAAAGAGTGCGATTTTGTTCACTTCGATTAACGTTTTTTGGTACTAATGGGAAAGAGAATGCGACTCCGAATGACGCTTTTTGGTACTAATGAGATTAGTTTGTGGTAGACTCTGCACTTTTGCCACTAATCAAAGTGAGGGAGGGGAACAAAATCACACGGCAAAATTTGGCATACAACCGTTATGTGAGTTTTTTTTTTTTGATAAATGCTTGCATAGTATCTAAACGTTATACAGTATTGAGTTTTTTTTTTTTCCTGTCTCACATTATGTGAGTTTGCTTGTGAGTTCTTTACGCAGTTAGGTTTTTAATTTGTTTGTTTTTTACTGGTTTGGTTAGAGAATGAACTTTGCTTGTCATTGGAAGTTATGCTTTTCACACCTTTTGAAACAAATCTTTCCTTTTACATACATCAACCAAAAAAGATAATGCAATGGGCCCTTAGCATATGCATAGTGTAATGTGGAGATTAGAAAATGGTGGGGGGTGGATTTGAGCTTATTAATCACATGCGCGCATAGCGTGCAAGTGTCAATATTTGAAATCATTTACTACTTAAGTTCGTGCAGGCAAAGATTATGAATAAGTCTTTAGGCTTAGTTTTCCGTTTGATTTTAGCAACTGAGTTCAGGTGCTAAAATCATAGGTACAAATCATAAAATTAAGTGGTTCCGTTTATCGTTTTTCGATTTTTTTCACACCGAATTAAAGTACACGAGGAGTACTTTAATTTGGTACGAAAAAAATCGAAAAACGATACACGAAACCATTTCATTTTTTGATTTCAAAATCATGATTTTAGCACCTGTTAAACTCTTTTGCTAAAATTATGGGTGATTTTATCAACTCAGTTGCTAAAATCAAACGGAAAACTAAGCCTTAGTTTGATGAGTTCGATAAATCTTTAGTTTTAGATGAGTTATGAGCTCGCCCGAAGAGCATCGGTCAAGAATTGAGGGCAAGAGGTGGGTCGGCGATCGACGCTCTTCGGGCGAGTACTAACGAATATGTGACTTAAATGAGAATATGGAAAGAGGTTGAGTTTTTAGAATTTTGTTGTTGATTTGCTAGTACTAGTAAGGGAGTGTTTCACTGACTTGGTTTTTTTGATTTTTTTGAGTGTTTTAATTTTGCAAAAAAACTAACTTGTTCCACTGACTTGTTTTTTGGTTTTTAATTTTGCAAAAAAATAACTTGTTCTACTAACTTATTCCATTAAACTAGTTTTTTTGTATGTTTAGTTTTGCAAGAAAATCAACTTGTTCCACTAATTAGTTTTTTTTTTTTTTTTTGCTTTTTTGGTTTTTAGTTTTGAAAAAAAACTAAGTGGTCTTTTGTTAGTGAAATGAAATAGTTTTTAAGTTAAAACAAAATTGTTTTTTTTAGCAAAACGGGGCCTAATTAATGGTAGGGATGAGATTGGGAAGGTAGGTGGGTTAGATTTGGAATTTGAATTTAGGGTTTTGGTCTTTTGTGGCATTGGAGTTGGAGTCTTTGACCATATCCGCCAGCTTTGATGAATGAGTGGGGATGATTCAGATTGCTGCAGCCAACTTGGCCAACTTGGCTCTGGAAGATAAAAATGCTTTGAATGATAATCCGCCAGCTTTGATGAATGAGTGGGGATGATTCAGATTGCTGCAGCCAACTTGGCCAACTTGGCTCTGGAAGATAAAAATGCTTTGAATGATGGATGGATGGATCCTTCTGAAATTTTTCATGTTCTGGTCCTTCTGGATAAAGCTGTTGTGTCTAGGGCTGTGTGTGACACCCTGCCATTTTCTTCTTTCTAGAGAGAGAGAGAGAGAGGGGTGGTCTCTGTGTCTTTTTACTGTGTGCGCGCTTTATCCGATATGGTGAGCGAATGAAGGCGCTTTCAGAGTTCCAGGCCTCAACTTTTGGGGTGCTTTGGGTAAAAAACCAAAAACCAAAAACCAAAAAACCACTTTTGTCCTTATTCAAATTTTTTTTGCATTTGTTAGTTTCGCGTCAAGATTTTGTGGTTTCTAGATTCTTCTCGGCGAGACGAATCTAACGAGTATAAATTTATGGTCAAACCAAATATTTTTTTGAATAAAGCCGAAATACTTGGATTATTGGCCAATAATCCACCTATTTTGGCTTTATTCAAAAAAATTTGAGTTTTGACCATAATTTTATACTTGTTAGATTCGTCTCGTCGAGAGGAATCCAGAAACCACAAAATCTTGACGCGAAACTAACAAATGCAAAAAAAATTTGAATAAGGACAAAAGTGGTTTTTTGGTTTTTGGTTTTTGGTTTTTTACCCAAAGCACTTTGTTTCTTTTCCACCCCCTCCCTCTTCTCTTTATCACTGATCTAAATTTGTACTTTCATTTGTCTTTTTGTCTTGTCCTTTTTCTTTGGTCACAGTTACATGGACCGATTCCGGGAGAAAAACTTGGTGCAAATAGGGTACGAGTGATGTGGTACTCATGCGGTACACATCCGGAGCGTCAAAAAATGTATCCGATGGTTCAGATTGAAATGCATTTTTTGTTCTCTCTTTTCTATTTTTTTTTAATTCGGACGGGATTTTCAATCTAGACCGTCGGTTGCAATGTTGGACGGTCCGATGCACTGAGGGGATACTACGTGGTACCCTCCCCATGCCCAATTTCTTCTCCAATCCCAGGTTTCTTGTGTGCGCAGATATATAATGCGCAAGAAAGCTTAGACCAAACCATATACATAATGTAAGTTTTTTTTTTTAAAATGTGTTTGTAAAACACGACTTCATGTTCTTACATTACTCACATTCTGTGTATGGTTCGTTGTAAGCTTTATTACACATAGTACTTCTGTAGTGTGAGCATCCAAGATGTTCATCTCGGCAATCAACAGTTCGGATTTTATCTTGGCAATGGACGGCTAGAATTTTTAAAGTGTCGAGACTAAATCAAGACTAGTGAAAACTCTCTTGACAACTCGGATGCCGCATAACAGGGAGAGCACACCAGCACTCCCCCTTCCTAAATGAAACGAAGAAAAAGGCGAAGAAAGGAATCCTCCAAATTTGGATAACCAAATTTGATCCTCTCAAATGGAGGAGGAAATGAAGGGTGAATTGAATTGGATTTCCTCTCCAAAGGGTCCTCAAATTGAAGAGGAAATGGAGGGTGGATTGAATTGCATTTCCTCTTAAAATGGCTCTCTCATACCAGGCCCGGGCCATAGGCCGACAAGGCGGTTGCCTAGGGCCCCTAGTTTTCAGCCCAATAAAAGGGCCCTCAAATATTAGATCATAATAAGTATTATGTATGTCCAATGTATTACAAATACGCTAGTTAGCTCCGTTGGTTAGATGCGTGCCGTTTGTCCATGGCGACAGGGGTTTTGATTCTCACTTGCAGTAGTTTTCATGCGTTTTTCTTTTAACTTTTGCAAAAAAATAGGTTGCAAGCTAATTGTTCTAGGGCTTGATCTCGCAACATTTGGATAGAAGTCCTATGTTCAAGCAAACAACCACTAAACCAAAGTGCTATCTTATGATTTGGATGGAACAATTAATATATATATATATATAGAGTAAGCTTCCTATCCAAACCACAAAATGCGGACCTACCGTCAGGACCTCACTTTCCGGACCAAATTTCGACGATCCGAACCGTTAGATGTGTTTAAAACGTGTTTTTAAGAACCCCCGCGAGGATTTGGCAAAAAAAAAAAAAAATACCCGGAATGGCTTGATCGGAGCAATTTTTCATAAAAACGCTATAAGAGCATTTTTATGAAAAGCAGCTCCGATCAAGCCCTTCCGGGTTTTTTTTTTTTTGCTAAATCCTCGCGGGGGACCTTAAAAACACGTTTTAAACACATCTAACGGTTCGGATCATCAAAATTTGGTCCGAAAAGTGGAGGTCCGGAACTTAATAAGTTGCGGGAGTTTGGACCGGAAGTTTGGTGTATATATATATATATATATAGAGAGAGAGAGAGAGAGAGAGAGAGAGAGAGAGAGAGAGAGAGAGAGAGAGAGAGAGAGAGAGAAATAAATTTGAGGCCCCTTTATCAAATTTTGCTTAGAGCCTCGAAAATCCAGGGTTGGACTTGTCTCAAACAGAGAAATTGAGTAATGGAAGATGGGTTAGAGATGCTCTTAGGGCTTTGTTGGTGAGAGGGATATAATGGAATCCGGCTCTGCCCATATCCGACGTGTCTCTCATTTTTCACACCTAGAAAAGAAATCTAGCCATGTTCGGTTTGGTTTTCCAAACCTTGGTTCCCACTTTTTTCAGTGGGTCCCCCTACTTTGTGCCTTTTTTTTCCCTCTCCCCTCTATTTCTAGCAATGCTACTCTATTGCATATTTTGTATGAGATGCTTCTGTATGGTTCACTTTAAAGACCCACACAAATTATCCAAGTTGTTCATTAGTTCTAAAATTATTCTTTAAGTCATCTAGAAAAAAATCAAGTCAATCATATAATTTTAAGTACTTGATCTAGTTGCCTAACTTTATTTCAAACTTTTGTAAAATTCGGGATCCTAAATTGTTAATGAATAATTAGAAGACAGATCAACCGGTTATAATTTTTCGAATGAGCTAATTTTTTAGGAGTGACTCAAAAAATTACTTAAGAAATTAATAACCGGCACGAATCGTTTGTGTGAGTCTTCAAAGAGGTCCCACGGACGCATGTCACACAAAATATGCACTAGAGTAGCATTGCTAGAAATAGAGTGGAGAGAGTATAGGAAAAAACTGGCATCGTCCTCGCCATCGTGGCATCGTCTACAGTACCTCGCCACAGGGCGAGGAAAGGCGAGCTCGCCTAGCCTTCTCTCTCCTTCTCTCTCTCTTGTTCTGGTCTCTCTCACTTCTCGCAGCAAATCAGCGACAAAGAATGGCTAGGAATGGGTAGTAGCTTGCTTCGTCGGAAAAAACCAGTCACCGGAAAACGAGTCCTAAAATCATTTTGAGACAAGAAGATTATATATCTTGTCGAGATGAAGAAACTTGCCGGTCAAAGGCAGTGCGTGCAAGAGCGTTAGATGCAGTCTCGGTGCGTGACTTACACGCACCCGTGTGAGGGAGAAGGTGACGTCAGGGTTTTTTGTTTTTTTTTTTTTTGGTTGAGCCTAATGGCTAGGTTGTTGGGTGTTTTACCTTCTGGGGGGGCTTGCCAAAATGGTATTTGACACTTTTTCAAGGCAATATAGCCAAAATTTTGGCTAGGCTGCTAGAGATGCTCTTACCCTATCCATATTATTTCCACCTCCATATTTACGGCCGCGGATCAGCTGTCCCGGTTTTCCCTGTCCCGCCGTGTCCCAAAACCCAAAACGGCAACGTTTTGGTGTAAAACCAAACCTTTTGCAAAATGTAATTTTGTGGGGCCCACTTTCGGGTCCCGCACAAATGATCCGAACCGTTAAATAATTTTAAAATTATTATTAAGGTGGTCTCGGAGAAAATCAAGCCCATTGGATTTTTTTACGTTATTCATCTAATTCTTTGATTTTCATTCAAAATTTAAGACCCTACCAGTTTGAAAAAACCTTCGGGAAAAGTTATAAAATTATAGGTTCGGAAACCCATTGATCTGAACTATAAGAGTTGTAGGGCTCATTGAGAAGAGCATTCAATAAAAAAATTATCTTGTTCGGACATCGATTGGTATCAAAACACTAAAAATATGAGTTTTTTTTTATACATATCGATGTTCGAACAAGATAATTTTTTTACTGGATGCTCTTCTCAATGAGCCCTACAACTCTTATAGTTCAAATCAATGGGTTTCCGAACCTATAATTTTATAACTTTTCCCGAAGGTTCTTTCAAACTGGTAGGGTCTTAAATTTTGAATGAAAATCAAAGAATTAGATGAATAACGTAAAAAAATCCAATGGGCTTGATTTTCTCCGAGACCACCTTAATAATAATTTTAAAATTATTTAACGGTTCGGATCATTTGTGCGGGACCCGAAAGTGGGCCCCACAAAATTACATTTTGCAAAAGGTTTGGTTTTACACCAAAACGTTGCCGTTTTGGGTTTTGGGACACGACGGGACAGGGAAAACCGGGACAGCTGATCCGCGGCCCATATTTACCATCAAAATTACAACTTTGTCATCATTATTTACAGAAACACCATTATTATTTATGGAAATACCATTATTCATCCGTATCCCCCTTGTCCGATATATAACCGGTACCTTCTACAATTATCCGCCTTTTACCTTTTAAAAGATTTAACCACTAACAAACGAGCTGTTAGAGAAAGTTATCCATCTCCCAAATTGGTTTCCTAAAAAACTTGTGAGTTGTGAACATTTCAGCTGCTTCTCGAATCCAACTCATCTTCAAAACCCCAAAATGAAGTAGGAAGGATGTGACACAATGAGGAGAGAGATTGTAATTTATCTCATTTTGTCCTTTAAATTTTTTGTACGTTTTGGAAGTACGCATTGTTATTTTTAGATATTTGAGTCTTCAAAATGGAGTTGTGGTCTCCATATTTGAAGATCCAAAAGTAAAATTGGAGACCTAAATTTCTAAAAAAGACGACGGGACTCTCTAAAAAGTACAAATAAATTACAAAATTTCCTATAGATATATGCCATACCCATTCTTTATTTTGGAGTTTTAGAAAAGAAGGGATAAATTACAAAAGGAAAATTCTAAATTCAGCCATTGTGAATGTTTAGAAAGTGTATTGACATGTGTAAAAAATTTATAGAAATGTGTAAATTAAAGGTGTATAGAAAAGTGAAAAAACATACATTGGAGGTTTTTTTTTTGTCATTTTTTTGTCAGCCAATTAGGTTGTCAATAAAAGGGTCAAGGGTTTGTTCTATGCACTAGGCGCACAACATGCGTTCTGTACGGCCCATTTGGTGTCCACCTCGGATCCTTTTTTTTTTTTTATCCGAATTGTTTATTTTGTTCGTCTCGTCGAGTATATGGTCGACGTAAAAATTCATATTGATCGGAAATCTTTAACTATGTTTTCAGAGTGTATTTTTCAAGGAAAATGGAACACCCAAAACAAACTATTGTAAGTGATTTTTTTTTCCTGCAAAACAATAAGCTCAATGGTCACTGATCAAATAGTTACTGATGTCCGATAAACAAGAATTTTAACATAGACCACATACTCGACAAGACGAACAAAATGAACAATTCAAATCAAACAACGAGGTCTAAGGTAGGCCTCAAATGAGCAGCATAGGACGCACACTAAGTGCACAGCACAGGCTTTGAATCGTCGGTGCAATGACCCATCACAAAATCTCCAATCCCTATGTGACATGCTCTCACTAGTGAGACCTATTTGCCTTTGCCTTTAGCCTTATCCCTGCCACCACTATAATGTTATTGATTGGCGTCAGTTTGGAGGCTTCTACAACTACCCAAGAACTTTGTAGGTTTTGGCTGTGGGGCCTTGCTTTTGCACTCATTGGACCTATTTGATTGCTCGGATTAGACATGAATTCAAGTCCTTTTTTTTTCCACACGTCTGTCACTATTATTAGTAAAATTCATTTACATTCCTCATTGCTACGCGTAGTGTGATGATGTATTTGCCGAATGAGTCATTTGGTTGAATTTTAGCTGGTATATTCATCGTTTCTAAGTGCAGAAAAGGTCATCGATCTAACACTTGTAAACAGAATGAGCGTCGGAATTGGGGAGTTGGCTAAATGTATCAAATTCTATTCGTCGTGACTGAAGCTGCATTGGATACGTAATTGTGTGGCATGCATTAATCTTTTGTTCATTTGCTTGAACTTTTTCGAGTGTTGGGTACTTCGTTTTGAACTAAAGCTTGTTTAGACTTTGAGCTAGCATGGTTCTTGAGTCTTGTATTGCCACCTTTCTAATGCGGTTGCTCATCGCTATCGTAAATCCAGAGTTCTTGTGCCTAAAGATTTCATTTCGTGATGATTTTTAGTCCTACAGATTTGATTTCGTAACTTGGACCCTAATTACACGCGGTTGAACTTGATTGCGATATGTTAATCTTGTCTGCCATAGCTTTGATCCTTAAGTACATGGGGTTGAACTTGATCGCGATCTGTTTAATCATGTCTCTGCTACGTTGTTAATTGTTATTTTGCTCATATCGCATTCATTGTTGTGTTGCAACAAACACATTCTACTCGCTAAATTAACCTCGTGATTTACTCGATCTTTATGCATTGATATTGTTTAATTGTGAGATGAGACACGATTTTACAGCTTGTCTGTTAAGTTTTTTCTAAGCGAGCGATTGCTTAATTTGGTGTAATTTTCCAAAAGATTTTAGCACCCAGGTGCTAAAATCATGATATTTTAAATAAAAAAATGAAGTGGTTCCTGTATCGTTTTTCGATTTTTTTTCGTACCAAATTGAAGTACTCCTCGTGTACTTTAATTTGGTGCAAAAAAATTTGAAAAACGATACACGGAACCACTTCATTTTTTGATTTGAAATATCATGATTTTAGCACCTGGGTGCTAAAATCTTTTGGAAAACTTAGGCGATTGCATAATTTTTTCGTGTACCACCAGCTTTAAGAGTCAAAATTTGGTGGTTGTTTGCCGAACTTGAATATTGATTTTATCTCGTTTGACTTTTTAAGTTTTTGAATATTATCCAAGTACTTGTCTTATTATAATAATCAACTTATAAAGTACTAAATTAAGGCCTTCAAACCATCGGCGACTCCAGGATTTTCATCCAGCGCTGACAAAAATACACCATGATTGAAAAAAAAAAAAAAAAAAACTCGGACTAGGCAAAAGAGACATATCCATTATATCGTTTAACAAAAAAAAACTCCAACATATTACAATATCCCACGACGAGTCTTCATATTTCAAAAGCGTTGCATTATAACTTCATTATCAACACTCTTAAACATGTTCTTCTCAATGAACGTGACCAAAAAAACATTCAACCATTCATCTTTCATCCGGTTACGCAATCGGCTTTTTATCAATTTCATCGACAAAAAAACTCTTCCAACGGTTGCTGTGGCAGCTGGAAGAAGCAAAGTTAACTTCACAAGTATATAGACTAATGAATATACATGATTCTTCTTTTTCTCTATCATAGTCTTTGCAAGTTTCCCAACTCCTTTCAACTCTACAAAATTACCGTTAGAGCGGACATCGAGTACATAGTTTTGAAGTTTATTGTCAAGTCCCATAATCTCTACCGGGGAAAAGTCATATGGATAAAACCCCACTTTGCCATTATATATTATATGTTGGGTTTTAAAAGCCCACTATCCCATATTTCCATTGGCTTTATAAATCCACTACGTTCTATTATATTCATTTATTTGGTTTTGGGTTTATTTTGTTTTGTTAGGGCTATAACAAGTTGGGTCAAATTTAGTTAAATATGGAGTATTTATTTTAACCTCGCACGAGTAATCCAGCGCTGACAATACTAAAGAAAATATAATTTATATCTAAAAAAAAAATTTAACAGTGCATTTTTTGAACCCAACGAGGTCGCTTGACCTAGCTGGTTGTATGGTGGAGTTGCCCCGCTTCAAACACTAATCCACGTATGAAGCTTGTCTTGTGATTAGAGATTTAGAGCAACTATTTAAGGTTCTTAGATCCCGTTCAAGTGCAACTGACATTAAGGACTTTGTAGTTTTGTCTTTATTCAAAAAAAAAAATTGTGTTTGTTAGTTTTGCGTCAAACTTTTGATAATTATAGATTCGTCTCAATGAGAAGAATCGGAGTTGAGTAAAACTATGACTTTCATACCCAAATATTTTGAGAAATATTCAAGAAAAAACAGCTTATTAAGCTGACTTAAGCTGTCTTAACATTTGCCAGAATGTCATTTGGCATGTCTTAAACTTTTGCTCCTTTTTCCCCCTACCGTGGCGTAGGTATGATCCCGTGAGTAAACCTGCTAACTAGCTAATACATTTTTTAGTTTTTGCCGTTAATTTGTTTCTTGTGTAGGAGTAATTGGTATGACTTTTATGTGTTATTGAATGGTATAGAAAATGTTGGAGGTAATGGCCTGATTAGTGATACCGTTAGCATATAGTCGCTAGTAAGCTAGTTACAACAGCAATTCAATGTTGTCTTGTAGGACTGGACGTCGAACCTATGTTGGATCTAGGTCTAGGAGAAAATTTGTCAAGCACCAATCTCGGCTGTGCAAAAGTGTTTTGGACGACCCAGATTTTAGAGAGAGAGAGAGAGAGAGAGAGAGGGAGGGTGGGAGAAATCTCGGTCGTCCAAAACACTTTTGGACGGCCGAGATGTGCGACTAGTACCGCAACGTGGTACCCGCACCCAAGTTTTTCTAGGTTTGGGGTTTGGCCCTTGTTTCCCATGCAATGTGTAGGAGTTAATTTGTATTTTGCCATGGGTAGTGAAATTCCAAAACTGTTTTTGATTGTGTCAAAACTCCAAAGCGTAAAAAGCTTGTACTTTATACAAGAGTAGAAACCATTTCATGCACTTGAGTTTTGGCACAATTAAAAACAATTTAATTTGATTTTGGAAATAAGATTACATGCTAAAATATTTTGATCACTCCACAAGATAGATTTTGCAACCTTTGGCGTGGAACCATGTTTAAAGGCTGTATTAGAGCTCAAACTGGATACAGGTACATATGTATCTTTTGTCTGCTATTCTTCTTTTTCAAGTCACATGGGTCGACATTCCTTTCTTTTGTACTAAAAGCTTGTTGGGAGATTGTTTAATTTCAACCCTCTTTTGTTGACCCTTTGATTTTGCTAACTTTTTTAGGCGGCTCAATGTTTATTTGTTTTCTATGCATGCGGGATGAATTTTGAGTAGATATAATATATAGTAATGAGAGATAAGATAGTAGGTGATATTATTTATGGATGGTGAACCCACATTAATGTGACATTTATGAAAGATGGATACTTAGTTTATTTTGTAGTTGAAATTGGGAGATAAGAATAAATTTAGATGGTCTTGGTGGATTGGCCCGAATTAGGGAGAGGTCATTCGCCCGAATTAAATATGAACAGGGACTAGGGTGGGTATGTTTAATCTGGTGCGTATATTTAATCTAGGCTAAGAGGGTTTGACCGGACTAATTTTGGCAGTGAATAGCTGATCCACCCCTTTTAAAAAACTCTCAAACCAAGTATGTAATTGTCGGCCCGGGATTAGGGGAGGAAGAGTCATTCGGCCTCCTCATCTCCCAAGCCAAATTGGCCACTAGGAGCATCTGCATCAACCACGACAAAATTTAGATTAGGGTGAGTTTTAGCTACGATATTTTGGGAGAATATTAGAAAAAGCCATACCTTCTCTTCTCTGTGTGTGCGTGTGTGTGTGTGTGTTTAGTTTTCCATTTGGGATGGGTATGATCTAGGAAAAAATAGTTCACATCAATTGAATCTCCGATGTCTTCATCCTAGGTATATATATATATGTATAGTTCGACGAAAATCAGAGATTTAAGGTTTTTTTTGATAGGTTCCTTCATGGTAAGGTAAGCCTTTAGTATGTGTGTTCTGAGAAGTTGCTTAGGGGTTGTTTCAACAATAGAAATTGTCAACAACCAGAAAGCAACAGCCTTTCTAAGTGACAAATAAAGGCTGCTACTCTTCTGTCATATTAGGCAAAGGTACTTCACTTGGAAGGAACCTCCTTACGAGTTCTATATATAGGGTTGTAATACATGTTTTAAGGTAGTTTTTGGATGAATGAAATTTTAGATTTTTAATGTTTTCTTGTAGCCTTGAGCCCCATAGCTCGTAGATTTCGAGCCTTAGTTGCTGGATTCTGCAAGGATCAGTTCCAAAATCTGATTCTTGCATAGTTTCGGCCTTGATCCATGGTAATTGGATCCATCTACGATTGTACTTGTTGGAACCTCCGACCAAGTTACATCAAGTTGGTATCAAAGCAAGTTAAAAGACCTTAGTTTGTGTCTATCACAAGTCTTTACAACCTGGTAACAAACACGGAATGAGATGAGAGGATGGTAGGATTGGAAGTATTGAATAAGCTGTTGAAGGTCTACAGATTACCCTTGAAGATCAGAGAAAAGAAAGCAATGAAAGGTTTCAATGTTTGGAAGAGATGGTAGGCAATATTCTTAAGGAAATTTCTGGTGGGAATCGTGGAAAAGGTATGGCTGATAAACCTTCTTCCTCATATGTAGTCAATGAACATGCATTTCAAAAACCATTTGAACCATTGCTCTCGCAGCCTACATATGCATTTGCACCCATGACTCAACTTATGCATGCCCATAAACAACAAGGTCATAGTAATTTGAGTTTTGGAAGTTTAGTGCTTTAACAAGGAGATTCTCCCCAGAGAAGAGGACAGCAGTTTGTTGTCCTCTAATGTTTATGGACAGCAGGCCATAAACTTTGATTCAGGTAGATTGCAAGGGGAGTTTCTTGGTTTAAGGGACCAACGTATTGGCCAAACAAATGTTAGAAACCCACTTGATAATTTTTGGATAGGACATAAAGGGGTTAAACTAGAGTTAGCTGACTTTAATGTAAAGATGAATCCAGAAACTTTCCTCGATTGGTTGACCAGTGTGGATCATTTCTTTGCTTGGCATCAACTAACCGAAGGAAGGAAAGCGCAGTTTGCTAGTGCTAAATTAAAAGGAGCAACACAAATGTGGTGGGCAAGAACTCAAGAGGCAAATAAAAGAAGTGGTAGAGGTGAAGTGACTACATGGGATGAAATGAAAACTCTGTTGAAGGGCAGGTTTCTTCTCATGGACTATCAACAGAGCTTATTTCTGAAATTTCATCTTCTTCACCAAAGGAGTGAGTGTGTTGATGAGTAGACTGAAAAATTCTATGAGCTATCCATGAGAGCCGGAGTTTATGAAGCTGAAGAATTACTCGCAGCAAAATATAGAATGGGGTTGCAAACTTAAATTCGTGACGATATGGCTGGCTTTAAGATATGGACAGTGGAGGAAGCATACCGGGTGGCATTACAAATTAAAGAGAAATTGAAGAGGTCATACACGCTGCCCAAACCAACCTCGAGTTTGGTTCCTACACCAAAATCAGCACCACAACAAATTAAGACAATAGATGACAAGGCAAAAACAACTTTCTTCATCATATTGCAAGCACTTGCCCAAATCATCAGATTACTTTAGCAAAGCAAGACAGTGAAGACGACAAAAGTGCAACTAAAGAAGACAAAATTGAAAAGGAACAAGTTGCGGTCCATGCTGATACAACTGGAGAGTTACTACTGTGTCAGATTATAAAGCATGTACCACCTAAAACGATGACTAGAAGCATAACTTTGTATTTCGCACAAGAGCTGTCTGTTATGGGTTGCATTGCACATTGATTCTTGACAATGGGAGCTCAGGGAACTTTGTTTCAAGAGATTTTGTTCAACGACTGGGACTTAAAGAATCACCGGTAGCTAGACCTTATTTAATCACATGGATAGGTCAATGTAAATTGGTAAAAGTTAGCACAAGGTGTCAACTCAGTCTTTTAACAGGAGACTTGCTCGGTGAGAAAGTATGGTGTAAGGTTGTTCCTATGTCAACTGCTCAAATCTTATTGGGACGGCCATGGATGTAGGATAAAGATGGCAGGTATGACATGAGGGAAAATACTTATGCCTTCAAACATAAGGGGCGATGGATCACTCTCCAACTATGATGCAAGAAAGCTTCTCGAAGCCACTTGCATCAGTATATTCAATACAATTCGTTGGAGCTGAATTTTACTTGGCCGGGGGGAATTGATGCAATCAAGATGGAAGACCAGTTCTTGAGAAGGAAGGGAATACGCTCGAGCTATAGGAAAAGGGCATGAAATGCTTTTTCTTCTTTTTTTTTTTTATTACATTTAGGGCCTAGTAGGATATTTTCTTGTTTTTGCACTTAGGATTTCTTATTTTGGTGTTTTTTTGTTAGGTTCTTTCATGGTAAGGTAAGTCTTTAGTACGTGTGTTCTGAGAAGTGAGAAGTTACTCAAGGGTTGTTTTAGCAACAGTAACAGTCAGCGGCCAACAAGTGGCAGCCTTTCTAAGTAAAAAATAACAGTTGTTACTCTTTTGTCATATTAGGCAAAGGTACTTCACATGGAAGTAGCTTCATTATGAGTTCTATGTATAGGGCTGTAATACTGTTTAAGGCAGTTTTGGATGAATTAATTTTCATATTTTTAGTGTTTTGTTGTAGCCTTAAGGTGTTGCCTTTTAGGGTTTGGTTTTGAGCCCCATAGCGCATAGATTTTGAGCCTTGGTTGCTGGATTCTGCAAGGATCAATTCTAAAATCTGATTCTTGCATAGTTTCGGCCTTGATCCGTCATCTGTGGTAATCGGATCCATCTACGATTGTACTTGTCGGAACCTCCTACCAAGTTACATCAACCAACCTCTTGAGGCATATGTGTTTCCGGAAATAAAGTTGGGGAAATGTGAGAAATTGAAAATAGAGTAAAGCGGGCCAATTTGATAGTAGTATGATGCTTGTGGGTGTTTTTAGAATTTATTTGAAACTTAGGGGGGTGTAAGTGCATAAAGGTGGTGTATATACAAGTGAATGGGCTGAATTTTTTTTTTCAAACACAACACCTCTCTCTAAAAACAACTGGTCCTCTCTCCCTCTTACTCCTCTCCAAAATTTCTTCCACCTCCACCCCAAATCCCACTTCAAATCCCAAACTCTTTCAAGATCCTTGCTCACACAAGCCTCCTGCGCATCTTTGGAAGCTTGGATCATGTTTGTTTCGCTCCGAAAGCTCATATTTCGGTTGGGGTAGCAAGGAGAGAAGCTAGGGTTTTACTCTCACTTTGATTCCAAGCTCTCTCTCACTTGAGGTAGGGGAATTTCTAACTCTTCTAAGTGTAAATGTAGTGTTTGTGTGTGTATAGTCTCTTGCTTGATTAATTTTCTTATGCCTTGTAAATTTCTTTGAGAAAATCATGTTCTAGTCAAATTTGAGTTATAATGTGCTATGACCTTGCTCATATATGATTCTCCTCTCCATTTGGGTGTTACATTATCCTAATCTTGCATTGAATCCATAAGCTCACTTGTGTTTGGAAGAAACCCACTTTGGACCTAATTTCCTAATCACAATGTCTGGGTAAATGGTTGATTCATGTTGGTTATTGTTTCCCCACTCAAATTGGGTATTTAATCATCTCCCTTTGGTCTATTGCATTGATATTTGGCTTTCGAATCATCAAAATTGGTGTCCTAGTGCAAAATCCCTAAAATCACCTTTTTTGTGCAATTTTCGGGTTGTTCTCTGGATTTTCCGCCCGGGCGGTTTTGACAGATTGTTGTGAGAAATTTCACTCGTTGTTCCAGTCCACTCCCATGCATTTGTTTGGTCCCGAAACGCGTTTTTCACTTGTATTATGTGACATTCTACCTCGGTAACACCTAGGTATCTAATGATAATGGAGAATGATTAACGATACTTGTGTTTGATTATTGGTTGATTTAGTGGAATTACAAGTCATAGATTAACAATTTACTTGCTCTTATTGTCGAATTGAGAGTTTTTGACACTTGTAAAAGGACGTTGGGACACATGTGTTATGTTTGACATGAAGTTAACATTGAAACTTGATAAGTGATAATGTGAATTCACAACATGTGATACAGGGCCGAAAGGTAGCTCAGAATGATACTAGGGCCGTCCTTTGGACGTGTCGCTAGAAATGATACTCGGTCTGTCCTATGGGCGTGTCGCGAGGAATTATGCCTTGGCCAAGAGGAAGATGGTACGGAGCCGAAAGGTCGCCCGGAATTGATACTCGGGTTGTCCTATGGACATGTCGCGAGGAATTTTCTTAATTGGAAACTAAAATGAACGAGACACATTACGATACGATAGAGTTGGACACATGCGAGAGGTTGGGCACGTGTCGGGTATGTATCGGGTACAAGAGATGATAGTAGAGGGAATCTATTGGCTTATGAATTGTTCTTCAATCTTTTAACCATTAAAATTTTCTTGACACTTGTTGCGTAACTCATGTTTTCTTTGTCTATCACTTACTTGCATTTCATTGCATTTAGGATTGGTAGACTTTTCTCTACTAGGCTAGTGAGCTCACCCTTATAAATTTCAGGTACTCAGCACGGAGCATGATATGAATTGCTTGGAGTGTGTGCAGGCATCTATTTTTGAAAGCTTAAAAGAGGAGTTACCTTATCATCTTAGAACTTATATTTTTGATAAGATGATTTTGTAACCTAATTAAGTTTCATCTTTTGACATTGGGTTGTAATAACACTTAAAACTTATGTACTTGTATTCGGGTTTACGGGTACCCTTAGACAATTGTGGCTTGTTGACTATGACTTTCTAAATCTTATGTGAACTTTGACTTGGACCGTGGACTTGTTGACCATCCACATGAAATTTATTATATGTATTATCTTTCTAATTATGAGGGCATGACAATATGGGTATCCGAACTGCCCGAATGGTTGACCTCCTTAACTTTAATATTAAAAATCGAGAGGCTGGACCCATGAAAAAAATTGGTATCCTACCCAATTCCTCAAGATAATTTCGTCGAACAAAAAGAAAATCGCGCCCCAAACTGGCATGTTTCTTACGCTGACAATACTCTGAATGACGCTTCGTCCCACCTAGTAAAGTCCATTTCTTGCAAGCATCTTTAAGCTTTTTAGGCTTAACAAATGATCCTGGGCTCTTAAGAGAAAAAAGACAGGGACTCTTGGAATCTCCCAACTTGGGCTCTTAAGAGAAAAAAGACAGGGACTCTTGGAATCTCCCAACTTGTTGCATTACCCGGTGCTTTGCCAATACACTATAAATGATTTTTTGTTGTGTGCAATTACTAGGATCGTCATTTTTCATTCAAACTAGGATGTCTCTCGATTTAATAAGACATGTTGACATATCCACCAACATGGACTCTTGCTTCAA
Source organism: Vaccinium darrowii (assembly GCA_020921065.1). Classification (NCBI taxonomy): domain Eukaryota; kingdom Viridiplantae; phylum Streptophyta; class Magnoliopsida; order Ericales; family Ericaceae; genus Vaccinium; species Vaccinium darrowii. The sequence continues at coordinate 11,944,613 of CM037157.1, forward strand.
GGACAACCTCCTAGAAAGTTAGTGCCCCTCCAAGTGACCAATTGGAGGATGGTTGTGGGTGCTGTTGAATATGGTAACAGGTCCAACCTTCGAGGGCCTTTTCACATCTCAATTCAAAGGGGCATTCACATTTATTTGTCCCCGTCGTGAGAAATATCTCCTTCACAACCCAGTCTTTTGACTTATTCTCAAATTTCATGTACTTCCCACTCTGTTCGCATGCATATCTTATCCTTGGCTGCTAGTTTTTGGTGATTAACTCCGAGGCTTTAATGACAATTACAAAACCATATTTCAAACCAGTTGAATAAGTCCGCTTTTTCAATGCATCTTCAGTGGCAAATACCTATGCATAGCAAACAAACATCATAAACGACAAAAAAATAAAATCATTACTTTTAGCATTTAAGAAATTTCATCCCACCGAATACTCATGTCGTCCGTAGTAAAATAGTTCGTGCAATCATAGATAGGCGATGACCCAACATAACTACCATGCGTTGAAACGTCGTCTTGAATATAACAAGCACCACATAAGTTTATTCTCTGCAGATTGGTTGGATATTAAAATTCGGGAATACGTTAGATTAGTCAGAGTTTAGAATCCAATCAAGTCTTAACTTTTCGAATTTAATAGCCAGGCATAATTCAAGCTAGTCGGATGTTGGAATCTGACATAATTCTCAACCTCATTTTCCCACCACACAGGTGGAAGATTGTTCGGGTTATAAAATTCGTGAACTCATTGAAAATTAATGGAATAATCAAAGTTAACAACATTTAACCAATACTCAAATTTTGACATTTGTATACTCAAAGTTACCAACCTTTTCACAATAATCAAATTTAATGGACACCACATCTACTCAATTAGTGACCCATCAATACACAAAAACCTCCTCTCTATTTTCTCTCTTTTTCATCAATGTTTTCAAATAATTATTGAATTTCTTTATATTTTTTTTCCAAAAATGGTTTTTTTGAAATTTTTTTATTTTTTGGGAACACTGTTTGTTTTTAAAGTTGAATTATTATTTTTTGACTGAAAAAGCGGTTTTTTAGATAATTTAGTTTATTTTTTAATTTGAAAAAGGTGATATAACACTCAATTTTGACTATGCCATTGTGAACCTCTATAGTGTTAATTTTAGCCATCCTTTAAATTGATAATCAAAAGGTGATGTGTCAACTTTTGATTATTCAATTTTGAGTATGGCATTGGTGATACTCTAAGTAACAAAAATGACAAGCATTTCAAAAAGGAGCTAACAAATCTGGACAAAGGGAGTATACCAAGATTATTTTTTAACTGTTTGTTGGAGATTTGGCCAAACCAATACGCTTGCAATACACAAAGAAGAAAAGAAACCAAAAGTTGTAAAGCCATATTCAGGATTTACAAGCACCGCTAACTTATTTATTCCTCCGTAGAAGTTGCGACGATTTGAAGAGTGACTAGCTTTTGGCTTAGTTTGAGATTTGACCATGCCTTCTGATGTTGGTGGATAAAGTTGTGGCTAGGGTTTTGCTTTAGAGAGACAGAGAGAGAGCTTGTCTGTACGTTGCAACATGGTGCATGAGTGAATGTGAAAGCTTTCAGAACCAACTTTATATCCATCTATCTTCCCCTCTGATATTTCTGTACTTTGGTTTTGTGATTTTGTCTCTTTCTCTGTACCTTTTCTTGGGTGAGTGAAAAAAAGGAAGATAACCCAACGAGGTTTCTCGGATTTTATTCGATTCTTGAGATCAGTTAAAGAGGTGAAAATCTATATGCATAGCTTCTTTTTTTTTTTCTTTTTTTTTTGGTCTAAACTACCGGTATCCGGAAGCCCACTAGACTCCGACTAAATCCGGTTCGAGCCGCGTTGGCCCACGAAGAGGTAAAGCTCTCCTAACGCAAGTTTCTTCCATTCACAAGACTCGAACTCGAGACCTTACTTAAGGGGAACAAGTGCCGAACCACTTGAACCAACCTGCGTTGGTTCTATATGCATAGCTTCATGGGTGCGTCTAGTGCCCTCACTCCTAATTGTTTTCTGTGAATTAGTCTCATCCCACTGTGGGGATACCTTCTATGTTGTTAACAAAAATGATATTCACTCCGGTCTGGTTCTTTTTGGGTTTGAGTTTGGGGTTTTGAATTTTGAGTAGAGAAAAAAATATGAGTAATGATTAGAAATATGAGGTAATGATTGGAGACAGATAGAGAAAGAAATGAATGAAAATATAGGTTAATGATTGAAAATAGGGATATGGTTTGATGAAAATAGGGGTAAAAAAGTTTTAAGACTCAAACCAAATAAGTTCTCCGTTCCTTTTTAAAATACACTATAACAGGAATACATACAATTTCAAACTCTCAGAAAATATATTTATCCATATGATTTTTTATTTGGTTATACAAACTGTGCTCATTGAGTATTTTAATTCGGTGCCAAAAAAAAATTAAAATATTTTACAGAAGTATATTTTTTAACGTTAACAAAAATATATGTTTTTCATATGAAACATTTAAAAATGGATTGAGAGAGTAATAAAGAGAGAAAAAGTGTTCCTCATCTGTCAAAAAAGAATATCCATCTTAAATTGGTACGTCCTTTGTAGATTGTGATTTTGATTCGATCATAGAGCTATTTGCATTTGTCTTTTTGTGGATTGCTGTTGCCAAGCGTCCCCCTCGATCTGTTATTTGGTAGTTATTGCTATGAGCTTAATAACAATTAATAGTGTCAAATTGCTAGTATAATATAGCTAGCAACATTGCTCTAATCGTGTATTTCTTTTATTTTCTCAAAACATGTCATTTTGAATTGTTATTTCTGACCAACGTGGGTAGCACAGCCGGTGTGGTCACCCCACCTCCTCAGTGGAGGCCTGGGTTCGAGCTCCGCGAGGGGCGTGATTGGTTTAACTAATCTAACACTACTAACCCCCTTCCCGCTAATGTATTTCGACTGAAAAAAAAAAAAAAGAATTGTTATTTCTGGATCACATGATGAGAGAGATAGACACAACACATGGGGCATGCTAAATTATAACTTTTTTTACTGTAAGTAACATGTAACTATAGGTAAATATAGCACGTATTTTATCTCACCATTAAAGAAAGGAATTTAGAGCTTCATGTTATAGTATTAGCTATAATAATAAATATAACATATGCCATTGGAGATGCTCTTATTAAGCATCTTCAATCCGCCTCCAAATCTCTAAAATGAAGGATGGATGTAACATATTGAGGGGAGATTGTGTAAGGTATCCTCTATTTTCTTTCACTGTTTGCACTTTATTGGAGAGTATTGGAGGGGTCCATCGTCTGTTTTCCTCCAAAATGGAGGAAGAGCCTCCAACGGTCTCCAAATGTGGTCGCCTCCAACGGTCTCCAAATGTGACCACATTTGGAGACCGTTGGAGGCTCTTCCTCCATTTTGGAGGAAAAAGGACGATAGGTCCCTCCAATATTCTCTCATAAAGTACAAAAAGTAAAAGAAAAAAGAGAATATCTTACACAATCTCCTTTTAATATGTCACATCCATCCACCATTTCACATCCATCCACCATTTTGGAAGTGGATTGAAAATGCCTTAGAGCATCCTTATCTGGAGCACCAAATTTAACTTCAAAAACACATTTTACAATTTAGCAAGCCACTTTTACAAAAGTTCACAGAATCAGACTCTCTATTCTAACTTTGTTGTATTAAACTATTTTTTCTTTCTACTCCTATTCCCCAAAAGTAATATTTAAAAAATGAACAGTGCATGAATAGTGCATAAACAGTGTGTGAATAGTGCCCTGGTGAGTGAACAGTGCTGCACCAAATTTGGTGTGGTACTGTAGTAAAGTTAGAAGCTTAACCAATTTGATCAACTATTTGGTGAGCTTGATTTTGGCTTATTTGGGGGTTTGACTCTCTACTTTAACTTTTGAGTTAAAGTAGAGAGCCAAATGAGGATGCTCTAAGCAAGTCCACCGATTGTTATTTCCCTTTGCCATAGCCATAATTTGGCATACCTTTTTTGGCAAACATAAAGTCCATCCATAGTTATTTATTGATGTCAATTGGGATGCCAAATTATCATTTCTAGTAGGGCTGTCAAAAAAAACCCCGCAAACCATGAATCCGAACCGGACCGAATCGAACCGTAGGTTTTGGATTGGGTCCGTGGATTAATGGTCCGGACATGGATTGAAAAATTAGAAAACCGTGCTTCGCGGTTCGGTCCATGGATTTTCATAAAAGAACCGTCGATAAACCGAACCGGACCGTGAGAATTTAATCAATAAAAAATATATATTTATATATATAATATTGGGATAAGAATTATAATTAAACATATTATTCTTAATTTTATACCCTAAATAGGTGAATGTGGTATAACTGAAAAGTAAAGGTGCAAATTGTAATTAACAATTGTAAGTTTGCTTGCACGTATATTAGCTACTCCCGGACTTGGGACTAGTTGTGGTGAAGACTTTTGTTTACTCACTTTATATTATGCTGTTTCTGCATCTTTTTACTACTGCTAGTGTTTACTCTCTTGAATGTGAATCTCTCTGAATCATTTTGAAGCAATGTTGTTGGTGACTTGGTGTTGTTTATTAAAACTTAAAAGCTACTGATGAATTTGTTTCAAAAGTTACATTGAGAATGTGAATGTGGAATATATATTTTTATTTTGTGAAATGTTATAATCTATGGATAAACCGTGAACCGAACCGTGACTTTTTTTATTGTTTCGGAACCGGATCGTAGACTTTTGGTTTGGACACGGATTGCCTTACATTGGACCGTAGACTTTTGGTTCGGTCCTTGGATTCATACCAATCCGCACCAAACCGGACCGTTGACACTCCTAATTTCTAGCATTTCATCCAAGTCATTTAATTTGCTTTGAAAATGGAGACGAATTTAATTCAATGATCCAATTTGAGATTATGCTAAAAATGGCACAAAACCGGTACCAATACATTACATTGCTTCTTATTTTTGTTTTTTTAGCCATTTGAGACATTTTTCCACTTCAAAAAAAAAAAATTTGCTTGTTTTTTGGTTTTTCACATTACAAGGGCATGTTTGATGGTCTAATTAATTATTTTTTTAAAGTATTAAATGTGAGATTAAGAATGGAAATAGAAGACAGAATTGTAGTGTGGTATGGGATTAGTTATACTATGTTAGAGCAAATCCAATGCTAAATGGAAAATGACTATAGCCATTGCTATAATTTGGCACCAAAAAGTGATTTTTTATGCTAAAATGCAACCCAGTCTCCAATGCTTGGTTCTAAAGTAGAACCAAACAGTTCCAAATTTAACTAATTTTCCCACCACCTCACTTCTAATTACGTTTTCAACCCCAATTCAACTATCTACGTTATTTTTAACCCCGTTGTGATCTAATTTTTAACCCCATTCCGAAATATTTTTTAATTACGTTTTTTTTAAAATATATTTTGTCCTCCACTGCTAAATAAAATACATTTCATTAATCAATTTTAAAGCATTACATTAATAGATTAAAAAAATACAATAATCAATATTCGGGTAGATCAGTATAAAAAAATACAATAATCAATCATTTAAAAAAACATATACCAATTGAAAGAGCTCAATTAGATCTTTTTATCAGTATAATTGTATTGTTTCCGGCAACAGCAACAGATTCCGGCGATTTTCCGGCCATAATCAGGTACAATCCGGTTGGTTTTGTGAAGATGACAGTTATCCTTGATGATGTGGCAAGGATGGCTATAGCCATCCATGGTTCTATATTTGCAACCAAGCTCCATTTGTTCCATTTTGCAACTGATTATAGCTATGCACTGGATTGATGATTTGCATTTTTTGGTTCTATAATAGCAATGCAACTGGATATCCATCCCGCATTGGATTTGCTCTTAGATTGGGGTACTGGGATGAATGATGAAATGTTCTAATTAACTAATACTCCTATCAAATTTGGTTATTGGTTAAAACATTGCTAAGGGGGTGTTCTACTGACCCAGTTTTTTGAAAAAAGTAGTTTTTCACGTTTTTTTATGTGATGTGTTGTGTTGTGAGAGAATGACATGTCTCGGTGTTTGAAAAAAAACATTTTTTTTGTTAGTGGAACACCCCCTAAGTTTGCTTATTCCAATGTGAACACTTTTTTGGACAAATATATTACTAACTTCAGCAACATTTTAATTTTAGTTAGGCCATTTTATATGAAAAAACGTGGGACTAGTTAATCATGGGAACTGTGTGGGCCCAAATGTTGAGTGGGAATAAAATTCCTGCATCAAACGTCCCCTAACTGTTTAACAGGATATTAGTTTATCAACTGGCATAACAGCATAATATTAGTAATTTGGTTTTTTTTTTTTACGTTAAAAACAATAGGAGTGTACATGGTCCGGTTTGGACCGGTTTTGCAGAAATCCGGGAATCAAACCATATTTAACGGTCCCAAAGAATTAAGAACCATAACCAGACCATTACACATATAGAACCAAACCACACCAAACCATTAGACCGGTCTGGTTTGGTTCGGTTTCCCGTTCTAAACCATGTTAGCATTAAAAAATTGCCAAAAAAAATTGTCCACAAAATTGTTGCAACTCATTCATAAAGCTACTACCATTATACAAACCCACAAATAGATTAAGAAATCTATCAATAGCTAAAATGACTATTAAAATATCATTATTGATATAGATGGCAAATGCAACATTAAAACTTAATTAAAACTAACAAAATTATCAAGTGTGTGTGGGTATATAGGAGTGTATGTATTATATTATATAACGGACCGGTTTGGTTCAAACCACGGTTCCTAATTATGAAACCGGAGACCAAACCAAAATATTCGGTTTTCATTTTTTTAGAACCAGAACCAATCCAAATAGACCGGTTTGGTCTGGTCAGTCTGGTTTCACGGTTTTTTCGGTTTTCTTGTACACCCCTAAAAAACAACATACTCTTGACTTAGCTGAGTTTTCCATTTGATAAAATCAACATTTGATAAAATTAAGTGCGTGATTTTATCAAATGAAGTGAGGGGTGCTAAAATCACCCCTTGATTTTAGCACAATCACACTTGGTTTTGCTAAAACCAAGGGGTGATTTTAGCAACCCTTCACATTATTTGATAAAATCACCCACTTGATTTTATCAAATGGAAAACTTGGCCGGCATCGAACATCCAGAGATCGGAAGCATAAGTAAAATCTAACCCATCAAAATAAAGAGTTTAAATTATTTCCACCGCCAGTGGAAAAGTTTCCTCCAAATTGATTGTGTTGTGCGCCACATTGGCATGTTCTACTATTTGAAACCACTATTTGAACACATTGCGCAATACAATTGATTCAGAGAAAATTTTTGTTTCCACCAACGGTGCCGAACGGTGAAAATAACAATCTCCATAATTAATACTACAATTATGCCAACATTGTGGGAAAGTTAGCTCCAATATGTCCCATTTGTTGGGGCGGTAAATATAAGGGGACAGACGAGAGTGTACCGATGAGGTACCGACGGCGTCGCCGACGCCGTTGTGGGTCCCGAACGGTCGATCCGAGCCGTTCATCGTTCTCAGAATCGAATTCCGAGTGGGCCTGCGCGGGAATCGAGGCAATCGGACGGCTGTATGAGCTCGATCCAAAATCACCCCATTTCAGAAATGGGGTGATTTTGGATCGAGCTCATACAGCCGTCCGATTGCCTCGATTCCCGCGCAGGCCCACTCGGAATTCGATTCTGAGAACGATGAACGGCTCGGATCGACCGTTCGGGACCCACAACGGCGTCGGCGACGCCGTCGGTACCTCATCGGTACACTCTCGTCTGTGCATGTGCATATAGAAGGGTCCTGCTTGGGGAACATACCGAGTCATATTTGAGGGTGTCTAGGAGCCCAGATTTGGTGCATGAATCTATTTTCCAATACTCTCACTTTTGCACGTGATGGATTAGGGGTTTGTTTCCTTTGTGCCAAAGCTTGTTGGGAATTTTCTTTCCTTACCTAGAGCCTCTTTTATTGACACGTGTATTTGGCAACTTTCTAACATGGAGGCTCATTTTAATGGTAAATGCACAATGCTTGTCACTTAATCTTCAATGTTCCACCAACTAACTTATTGACAATAAGTCAGTGAAATTTGATTAATGTATTTTGAAATAATCACCTATCTCATAACACGCAATAAGCTAGTTTAGTCAATAAATCAGTTTACTGAAACATTATGTTGTGATCTTAAGTTCATAAATTGAACACAAATTAAAATTGCAGTTGAAATTGACCGAGCGTACTTAATAATGTCTCTGGTGATATTGTGAATATTCCCAGGACATATTTTTGATAATCAGAACCGTTCAATGTGTTTGAAACATATTTTTAAGTGTTTCCGCAAGGAATCACCAAAAAAAGACCAAAAATGGCTTGATCTAAACAGTTTTTCATTAATAAAACTATATATATTAGCTAAGTAGGAGTATATATTAATTAGGTAATCAACCGCCATCAAACACTAATTAATTCTTGAAAGGATCTGATCTTATCCTTCACTAGTCACTAGTCAATATGCCTAGTTAAGTGAGTTAAGTGGAATTACCCTCTTACCCTCTTCTAAAAAGCACTAATTTAATCAAGTGAGGCTGCTTTTGTAAGTAAAGGCAAATATTTTAGGTTTGTAATGATGTCATTTGGCACATTTAGGGTGTGTTCTTCAACAGATTTTTGGGATATAAAATTTCACATTTTATGACACTCCAATCTCAACACATAAAATGTAAAAGTGATTTTATGAGATTTTCATAAAATCCTCCTTAAATCTATAGGAAAACCACGACATTTTATCAGTTGGGAAAACAACTCTATTTTATCACCCTTCCATAAAATGTTCATATTTTATGAAATTTTCATAAAATACACCTAAAATCTACTCCATTATTCAGCCGACAGTTTGTCACTTGTTAAACTTTTTCATCTTTTCACCCCTTCCAGCAGCTTCTGTAAGATTCGAAGAATGTGGTGGTACCTTATTACTGCTTTCACTTTTTGAACTATTTAAATTATTATGCATATCTTACAATTTATTATGTTTTTTACGATTTTGAAAAATATGTTTAATAAAATTAATTGAGATATTCATATTAAACATATAAATTATTATATAAAAAAAGAAACAAACAATTTTTTGAAAGAAGTGAATAGTAAAGCAGGACCATCTTTTTTAGGGACGGGGTCATGGGAGTACTTTACCTGTCTCTTGGTTTGTTTTTCTTTCACGCCACTTGTTAATACTCCAGTAGAATTTACCTCATTCTACTACCAACTTAAGCCATCGATGAGGGCATCGAATTTTTGTCTTTATAAGTTGACTTTACAACAAGTGGCGGACGCAAGATCGCCATTTTTGTCTAATTTGTGGGGGTCACTCTTCAGTAATTTTACAAAAAAATCTAGAAGTGTACTAAAAATATGTCGAAAATGGGAGGAGTGCAGGGGCCGAACACACCACCCCCGTCCACCCCCGATCATGTATTTGAGTGTAGGAAACCATGATATTCACTCCGGAGATACCTTCTATGTCTCATCCCAAATCACCCCTAAGTCTCATCCCACTGTGGAGATACCTTCTATTTTGTTAACAAAAATGATATTCACTCCGGTCTTGTTCGGTTTGAGTTTTGGGTTTTGAATTTTGAGTAGAGAGAAAAATAGGAGTAGTGATTAGAAATATGAGATAATGATTGGAGACAGATAGAGCAAGAAATAATTGAAAATATGGGATAGTGATTGAAAATAGAGATAATGAATGGATGAAAATATAGGTAAAAAATAAAAATAAATTTAGGTCTAGAGACCCAAACCAAACAAGTTCTCCGTTCCTTTTTAAATATATACTATAATAGGAATACTTGCAATTTCAAACTCTCAGAAAATATATTTCTGTATAATTTTTTATTTAATAGTACAAAATTAAAATACTCATTGGTTTAACCAATGCGAAGTTTGCTTACTCCAATTTGAGCACTTTTTTGGACAAATAGTACTAATTTTAGCAACATTTTAATTTTGGTTAGATCGTTGCGAAGACTCTAATAAGTAGGTAAATAGACTCTCATCTAGTCCAGTCTTATTTTATATGAAAAAATGTGGGACTAGTTAATCGTGGAAACTATGTGGGTCCAAATGTTCCCTACTCTGAGTGGAAATACAATTCCGGCATCAAACATCCCCTTATCAAGTGGCATAACATGCAGCATGATATTAGTAACTTGGTTTATTTTTTTTAAAGTTAAAAACAACATACTTGACTTAATTAGATTTAGGCATCAAACATCCCCTACTGCAAGTTTTGAACTCCTGGGGAAATTTTGAATCACCCTTCCACAAGTGGCCTAAGTGCTTCAAACAATTTTGCATGAGGTGAAAATTAAGTACACAATTCATGAGTAACATCAGGCAAGACAATCGAAATTGCCTTTGCTATTGCAGCATCTTGGTCTGTAAATATAGAGACAGGCCTTTTCCCACCCATTGCATCTAGGAAGGTATTAAATAGCCATTCAAATGATTCTGCTATTTCGTCATACGATAAAGCTGCACCAAAAATTGCCATTGTTCTATAATGATTAAAGCCAGTAAAAAGAGCAGGTGGTCGACAATCTTTATTTGTTCGAATGTCGTGTTAAAAGATAGAGAATCCCCGAAAAGTCCATAATCAGTAATCATTTCATAGTCAGCCCAGAAAATATTTGTAATCTGTTGATCAACATCCAATTGGGTGCAATAGTAAAAATAAGGACTTTCTGCAGCCTTTGTTTGAAAATATCCCAATAAAGCCCCCGCTTCACCATATTCTAAGCTCCTTTGTCTTCTTACATGCAAATAAGTTTTGTGGTCCTCACGTGTGAATCCTACGGATCGCCTCCCCCGATTGGGCACCAATAAGATCATGTGAAGCCTTCAACGATAAACCACTATCAACTGCTAGTTCGATACTTAAACCTTGTGCCTCATGTATCGATCTTTGAGATCGCATTTTATACACACATTGAGGAAGATGCAAAGGATGATTGTGCTTCTCTTCAAATTTTGTAACAATCCATTTTGCCTTGTCTCGATTGAATGCTATATACATGAATGCATTGCACTTGGTTCTTGTATCTTTTCGAGAATGTTCACCGTTTATCTTTTTCCTTTTCACCTTCTTTACTACAAACAAACTTCCGATTCACTACAATACCATATTTCTGGCTTTTGTTGGAATAACCTTTCCTAATGCTAAAACCCGTAACCCTTCCGTTCTCATTGTAAAAATCATATGCCGCTTTCTCCTATTCAAACTCCATTTCAAGGCGAAGAGAATAATCTTTGGACAAATCAATGTCTCCCATAGGCTCTTCAAGTCTACTATCTTCCATTCTAATATAATATTATGAACATTGAGGTTAATAAAAAACAGTAAATTATGACTTTCTTCACACAAGCATGAATACAACAGTTCCAAACATTATGCATAGGGAGTCTAAATATAAACAATGTTTAATATTTAACAATGCTTGTGCTCTAACATAAACAAGGCTATAATACACACAATGATTAAACAATGTAAGCAGTAAGATAGTAAGCAATGTTTAGCAGACCATAGGACAGTACTCCTGAAATACCGTATTTTTTTAGTCTGTTTAAGATCTCGGGGCCTTTTTATTGGGGTTATTGGGTTAGGCATTTTCTTGGGTTGAGCATTTTCTCGAGCATCTGGTGGGTTGTTACCGTTTTCGATATGCACTGACCCAAGGACATCGACATCTCGGATCGGGGAGAGAGAGAGAGAGGCCATTCTTACTTGTTTGGAGAAGCCGGGGATGAGTTGGTCGCAGTTCTCGGTGACATTGGTAGAGATGAAGCCATGGGAGCCACCGGCGGCAATGGATCAACATATGGTGATGCCACTGGTAGTGCGGCAGTAGGTGTGAAAGCCATGAATGGCTTTGTCATTTTGCCCTAGAAGAAGAAGAAGAAGAAGAAGAAGCGTCTGAATGAATGTCTGATGTTTGCTCAACTTTTTGGTTTTGTTTTTTGTTTTCTGCAAAAAGGATGAAACGACGTCGTTTTTGTAAGAGCCAAATACACGGCTGTAGTGACTTGGTCACCACAGGCCCCCCGCGTCCTGATTGTTTAACAGGATATTATTAGTTTAGTAATTTGATCTTTTTTTAACATTAAAAAGAACATTCTCTTGACTTGGATCTAAGAAAAAGGTATTCCGTCTGTCCCAAATTTTTTGTTTGATTCGCAAAACGAGAAGTCAAAAATAATACAATTTGAATTTTTTTAATTGTGTAAAAAGATTGAATTTTTTCGTGAAAAAAATATAGTATTATAGAATCCTCATTTTACGTGTTGGACAAATATTTCGGGACGGAACGAATATAAAAATTACTCCCAACCGTCGTGCATGGGGTTCAAACTCGCAATTGCTGCGCGGAGAGATGGTGACAAGATCGATTTCCATTTGTATAATGTACATATGTAATATGAAAAAACGCCCGTGTTTTGTGGGACTAGGTAAACCACTAACAACCCAAAATTGAAGTCAATAGTAACGGATCGCTAATGACTATGCCTTGGTTTCATATTCTAAATCTCAAAAAATAGGCATATGTTTTGCTTATTGTTATGACTTTGTTATTTGACTAATTTGGGAATCAATAGCATTGTCCATCGGCAGAGAAATTAATTAAAAATGTATGCAAAACTTTGTATGGACTAATCTAATTGAGAGAATTGATAGTATGTGGTGAGTTTGAACCTCAGATCAAAAACTTCTTGAGGCCCTTGATTAACAAATTTGTTGGAGCCAGATTTGGTACGATCACTCCAAGGTTCTTGACGAGGTCTTGCAAAATAAGTTCAAAGACCAGTTGCTTTCTGGCCGGGGACACTCCGACAATCAAGTCAGTAATTTGATGTGGAACGAAGTTTAGTAAGTAAAGGTGAGCAATGAGAATGTAATGTACTTAAACCTTTTTACGTGCGGACCTCTGCTCCCTTTATACCTGAGAGGCTGAGACATCCCACCCGCGGATCCATGATTCTAGGGAGAGGTCGTCTCCATGCTGGTGGGGAAATCGTGTGATAGTCCTTGCTAAGGCCAAGGAGACCACACTGCTGACTCTGCGGACACATGAGAATGCAAAAATGATAGATGTATAACAAGTAGCTCCAACAAGTCTCCAACATACTCACATGGTGTGTGGAGCCCACACACCATGTGAGTGTGTTGAAGACTTTTGTTGTACATGTATCATTGTTGCAGGAGAATGTGCACATCCTTTCAGTTGAGCGCTGAGCCTAGATTGCCGACTTGTCATAGGCCGACGAAGTACAGAGTGGCTAACCTATCGTCCGGACCTGGACACTTGTCGAGCATCCAGAGATCAGAAGCATAAGTAAAATCTGACCCATCAAAACTAAGAGTTTAAATTATTTCCACCACCAGTGAAAACAAAAGTTTCCTCCAAATCGATTGCATTGCGCCACATGTCCATGTTCTACTATTTGAGACAACTGTTTGGACACATGGCGCAATGCAATCGATTTTGGAGGAAACTTTTGTTTCCACCGGCGGTAGAAATAACTTAATCTCCAAAATTAATAGGAGTACTACAATTATGCCAACATTGTGGGAAAGTTAGCTCCAATATGTCCCATTTATTGGGGAACATACCGAGTTATATTTGAGAGTCTCTGGGAGCTCAGATTTGGTGCATGAATCTATTTTCCTTTAATCTCACTTTTGCACGTGATGGATTAGAGTTTGTTTCCATTGTGCCAAAGCTTGTAGGGAATTTTCTTTCCTTACCTTGAGCCTCTTTTATTGACTCTTGTGTTTTTTTTTTTTTTTTTTCCCTTAACTATTTATTTACTCAATGACTCTTGTATATTTGCCAACTTTCTAATATGGAGGCTCATTTTAATGGTAAATGCACAACGCTTGTCCCCTGATCTTCAATGTTCCACAAACTAGCTTATTGGCAATAAGTCAGTGAAATTTGATTGATGTATTATGAGATAATGACTTGTCTCATAAAGCGAAATAACCTAGTTTAGCAAATAAATTAGTTTACTGAAACATGAAGTTATGTTGTGATCATAAGTTCATAAATTGCTCACAAGTTAAAATTGTAGTTGAAATTGACTGCACGTGCTTTAATAATGTCTCTAGTAACACTATGAATAGTTCCGGCCATATTTTGATGATTCTAACCATTCAATGTGTTTAAAACATATTTTGAAGGGTCTCATGAGGAATCACCAAAAAAATACCAGAAAGGGCTTAATCTAAGCAGTTTTTCATTCATAAAATTGGATATATAAATTAAGTATATATCAATTAGGCAATCAACTGCCATCAAATGCAAGTGGTGGCTAGCTCATGCGGTAGAGCTCTTAAATGCCCCACACTGCATTCCGGGATCGAGTCTCATTCCCCCCTCCCCCATGTAATAGATTAGGAACGATGAATGACAAAAAAAAAAACGGTCATCAAACACTAATTAATTCTTGAAAGGGTCTTCTTGTCCCTCACTAATCAACATGTCCAGTTGGTGGGTTAAGTGGAATTAACTTCCTACCCTCCTCTAAAAAAACACCAATTAATCAAGAGAGGCTGCTTTTGTAAGTAAAAGCAAATATTTTAGGTTTGTAATGATGTCATTTGGCACATTTAGCATGTGTTGCCATAATAATTATTCAGCGCAAAGTTTAGCACTTGTTTTATTTTTTCATCTTTTCACCCCTTCCAGCAGCTTCTGTTAGATTCGAAGAATGTGGCGGTACTTGATTATGTAACTCGTACCTTGAACCTGATTCAATGATTCTTAGATTAGTCAACTTTTGTCTCTCTCACTATAACAGTGACAACGAAAGGAAGATCTTATTTGTAAGAAGCAGTTTGGCTGGTTGGTTAATTGGTCACATTTTCTTCACGATTTTCTTCATGAAGTTATTGGAATTCATAGCGATCATAAAAATTTGGGTAAGAAATAACTTTTTTGAATCTTAAGTTCAATTAAATTAAATTTACTACTCCGTCCTAAAAAGATGGTCCTATTTCACTTTTTAGACTATTCAAATAATTATCTATATCTCACAACGTATTATGTTTTCTATGATTTTGAAAAACATGTTTAATAAAATTAATTGAGATCTATCAAATAAGATTTATATTGGATATATAAATCATTGTAAAAAAGATGTCAACAATTTTCTCTCGTCAGTTTTCTCTCGTGTCTCTCTTGCAAATTTAGTGTTTACTTCTATGATTTACGTTAATATTTATGAATGATCTCATGTTTCCGAACTCCTAGAGTAATCACCGGGTGGGAGTACTGTATGCCTTTCTTGGTTTGTTTTTCTTTCACGCCACTTGATAATAGGAGTAGAATTTACCTCATTCTACTACCAACTTAAGCCATCAATGAGGGCATCGAATTTTTGTCTTTACAAGTTGACATTACAACTTCATGTATCTATTTGATTAAGTATAGGAAAACCATTTCATCCGATCCTTTTTTTTTTTTTTTTAATCAGAGTCCAATCCGATCTTACTTGCCCCGTTCCACTCCTCAAACAGGTTACGAACAAAGAGATTTTTTCGAAGATCAGATAGGATACGGGAATAATTTTTTAAAATATCGGAGACCGGTTAATAAGCGGGGTATATGTTGTCCCCATCTCAAATTCCGATTTTTCGCATACGAAAGAGTTTTGCAACAAAATTATAATTCTTCCTTTTTAGTAATCTATTTTGCAGGAAAACGTTTCCGAGCGGGAAAGTTGTTGTGGTCTCTTAAATTTTTTGGTAACTAAACATTAAAAAAAAAATTATAAGAAAGTTAATTTTTTCATCATTTGCGAACAACTGAAAGAGGACGGAGATTATAGGTGCATATTTTTATTTATTGTGCTAGTAATTAAAAAATTTAAAACCAAAGTACTCCCTCCGTCCCTTTTTAAGTGATTACTTTGAGAAACGTGTATTTTTGTGGACATTGAAAAATGTACTTCCGTATAATATTTTTAAATTTTTTTTGCACCAAATTAAAGTACTCAATGAGCACTTTAATTTGGTATAAAGAAAATTAAAAAATTATATAGGGAAATATGTTTTTTAAGGGTTTGAAATTGAACGTATTCCCAAGGTACGCACTTAAAAAGGGACGGAGGGAGTACTGTATATGTAGGATGTTATTCTAGTTTCCGATCAAAGTGATTTTTGACTTGACCAATGGGCTGGGAAGGATGAACTCTTAAAAGTAAACGGGTCATATTTTTGAAATGGGCCGAAAAGGAGCCCAGGAATAAAAAAACTGGACTGCCCATTCTATTTTCTTTAGACAGGAGTGGATATGTGTGAAATGAAAATGAGGAAGAAGAAGGGAGAAGGGGTTTGCACTTGTGGTAGAAGAAATTTTATTAAACAAAATCGCTGACCAAAACAGGCCAACAAAAACTACGGCCGCGAAATCGCCGGCCACACCTATGAAACTAACGGCCGCAAAACCGCCTACAAAACAAATGGCCAGCCAAAACCGCCTACAAAACTAACAAAAAAAATACAAAAAAAATGGCAAGAAAACAAAGAACAACGGAGCTGTCACCCGCCGCCGCCGTCCTCGTCAGAAGTCCGGATCTAGAAACCCCAGATCCGGCTCCCCCGTAGTCCAAAAATCGAGTGTGGTCAACCATACCGGAACGGAGAAGATCGTCCGCCACGGGGAGTCTCCAAACGCCAAAGAAGTGCAGCCATAGAGAAGATCGGCGAGTCGAAAGTGAGGTCGGGTAGGCATGTAGAAGGCGTGTGGAGGTCGAGGGGGAGGGGGTGTGAATCAGCCGCCAGGGACGAAGTCTGGGGAAGGGCCGCTGCCCACTTCTCTCTTTCTCACATGCTCGCTCTCTCTAGAACTCTCATCTCACAGTTGTTTCCGTTTAGTAACTCCAAATCTTGATTATTGAAATTAAACTTGGTTTTTAGTGAAATTTAGGCTTAGTTTGGAACTTATAGGATGAAGTGGAAAGAAAGATAAAATTTTCCCTTTCCTTTGAAGAGAGAGAGAGAATTTTTTTGCCCTTTCAAATTGCAATTCAACTTTTCTCTGTTTCCTAAATTATTTTTTCTTTATTTCCCCAAGTTCCAAAGGACAATTGATTACTGACTAGGGGTGCATGCAAACGAGGCGAGCCAAACCGAGCTTTGTAGTGTTCGAGCTCAGCTCGTTAAGTAAACGAGCCAAAAAATCGAGCTCAAGCTCGGCTCAGTCATAAACGAGCCAAGCCAGGGTAACTTACTTAACGAGCCTCCTTAAACGAGCCGAGCCTATGTAATCAAGCCGAGCTTTTGCGAGCCGAGCCGAGCTTTAGCAAACTCGTTAACTAAATGTGCCTGAAAATCAAGCTCGAGCTCGGCTCGTTTACTTATCGAACCGAGCCGAGCCGAGCCGAACCTTAACGAACCGAGCCACGAGTTGCTCACGAGCAGCTCTGTTCATTTGCAGCCCTATTACTGACCCCAGTTTTCGGTGACGTAGCCCGTAGGGAATATTTTCGACTTATTAGTTGGGTTTGGTGGGCGTGCTGGTTTTGGACAACCAATTTCAACTGTTACACCCGGCGTCCCTTTCTTTCTTTCTTTTTTGTCTCAATCAGCACTTTTATTGTCCTAAAAAGGTTATCCCAGTCGAAAATGTAACACGCAAAAACTGGTGAATTTACTCTCTTACCATTATTTTTTAAGAAGTAAATATAATAATTCTATTTTGAAGGGTAAAATGAGAAGAATAAATATAAAGAGTATAATGCCGATATTTTCCTAATAAGTTGAAATCTAGAAAGGGACCAATAAATTAAGACGGGAGGGAGTACTTAATTTCAGTCCCATTTCATCAGAATGGGAATCGTAGTAGGGGCCAAACTGGACATAAGTTGAGCGCGAGCTTCACGCAATATTCCTACTTACATTTTTTACATCAAGTTCCATTCACTCAACACAAGAAGTTAATCGTAAATTCCCAAAGAAATTGAAGGGAAACAGCAACAAAATACAAAATTCCCCAGAAATGAAATCTAAAGATTAATGTCGATAATTAGAAAGGCCATCTATTTGAAGGTTCCATCCCTCTGTACAAATTTGGAATTGCATCTTATATATAACAAAAAACTATACATATAAAGGGGAGGAGAGTGACCAAAATGGTGGCTGATTTCCCTAATACAGAGCCCAAAGTCTTTAACAGAGTACCAATACATATACAGCCTCTCCCTAACCCCTCCTCCCCAACTCTTATTTCCCCCCATCTCTAGCCTTAACCCAAAAAACAAAAAACTTCCTAATAGAAGGCTCAATCTGTTCTTTCCCTTGTCGATCTGCTAAAAGAAAGGTTAGAGGATCCTAATCTGCCTGAATTAGTATCCCTACAACTACTACTTTTCCTATACTGTTTACTTTGGCCATCGGAATAGAAAACGGGGTCTGTAGATTTACCTTCCCAGTTGCTTCTCTCACTGGGTATTCTTTCCCAAAAGCCTCGATCGTCCGTACCCGATTCCATATTCCGCGAAAGCCTTGTGTACAATGGGGAGGGCGATGAAGATGAAGAGGAAGAGTCGGAATCTGACAAGTTCTGCCAAGGGCTACTTAAGCTGCGTCCCAAATCGCCAAAAAAGGACTCAAAGAAGTAGTCGTTGTCGGTGCTAGTAGAGTCCCATTTGGTGGTATCGCTGCTGAAGGAATGTCCCTCTGAGAAGATAGATGATGAGTTGTCGCTTGATGAGTCCTCTTCCACAATTGTCCGGATTGGAGGCACACTCACGCGACTATGGTATAAGTTCTCAGAAAAAGACTCATCATTAAGAGGATTGGGTCCGGGGGGATTCCAAGGACTTGAGGGTTGGGATCTTGATTTGAATGCATGGTTCTTTGGTATCATGGAGTTCCTTATCAATCTCGGTGCACGAGGAGAGCACCTGTGAAAAATGTTAAAAGCAATTAAATACATAACCAGTAAGAAACAAAAATCTCATCCTGGAAAGGAAAGACGAGTATCTCTTTTTCTTTGCATACGTAACAAAAAAGAAACACAAATATCTTACCTAGCATATAGAAGCATGTATGCCCCTTTTGTTAAGACACTTTCGAGATCCACAGCCTTGACCTATACCCAACCATAAAAAGCATCAGGTCAAATCCTTCAATAAAATTCCTTGATTGACATCCTCTGAACACCTAGGTTGTTTAATGGTTAGAGATGGAAAGGAAAATTTGAGCAGACACAAAACGTCTCAAAAACCACAGGTGTGGAATTTTTTACTGCTTTGTTGGGGTAATGATGGTTTGGGCCTATTATTTTCTGAAGCATGGAAAAAGAAGAAGATAGTCTGGGTCTTGCAATATTTCTAATGTAAATCCAGTGTGTGATTTTCGAAACAAAGACAGTGGAACTATTGAACAAACAAAACATGCCAGCGGTTCGAAGACCACTAGAATAATGAAAGACACATAAAACGCCCGGGCTCAACAACCAAACCTAAGCCTGCACTAAACAGCTTAATCATAATTGATAAAATCTTCACCAAGGTGTTCCGTAATTTCTTTCCAACCTTTGCAAATGGAAGCATTACAAATATAATCAACACAACTTCAATGCAGAAAAAGGACCAAAAGCCAAAAACTCAAATTATCATGCTAAAAGTGCCAATGTAAATATCAGAAAACACTAGAAATAACACCCACACAAAAAAGCTTTAGGAACTAATCAATAGGGGAAAGAACATACCGTGCTGTCGTCAATCTTGAACCATTTGTTCTGGATAGTCTTAACATAACACACATAGTGACCAGAAAATGCAGAATTCATGACATCCAAGTGAACCACGACCCCATAAAGCCTGTATATAGGTGATTTATCACTCGTCCCGCTCATAAATGGAGCCAGGTCAAGAATCTCCGGAAATTTAATCGCCTTATTAAGCTTTCCAAATTTTCCCGACTGTAAAAGTCATGCAAAGTAAGGAGCCATTAAAAACATAACCAAGAGCAAAACATCATCTTCAATTGCTTGCAGCTTGATAAGGTTACCTGAAAACGCTTTAGTGCTATAGTAAGGATATTAGGAGCCTCCAGTATAGTCAACTTCTTTTTAGCTCTCTCATAGGACCTGCATCTGTAAAAAACTGAAAAAGTCAGTACTTCATTCAAACATCCTTACCGTCCAACAAAAATAGAAGCCTCAATTCATCTCGAATAAAAGAAATAAGAGAAGCATACTGCTGGTTTTCCACGACATTCTGGAACATATGAAGACCCAGGTTCAACTTGTGTCATTGACTAACCCAAATCCACGGGGTTTGTGGGCCACCTCATATTTTCTAAGATATCAGTGGAATACCCCAGGACAATGACCCATGTGATTAGACTAAGGTATGGATGTGTTACAGGCTGGGCCTGATTAATTTCTTACTTTATTGTGAGATAAAATGATGCTTTATGTATAGCATAAAATATATATGTATAAAAAAGGAACTTTCCGTGATAATGACAACGAATACAATTACACAAGTCATAAAGGTGACCGGTAGAAAGTATAGGATACATCCCACACCCAGGAGTCAATATAACGAAGAGCCCACCAGAAGCACAGAATAACAGGCACCCATCTTGGAGAACTGAAGAGATACGGAATTGTTTCTTTAAAAGCCAAAATGGGAGGTTGAGAAGCATGCAAAATTCAAAATAAAAGGACAAGAAAGTTCTAAACAGCCCAATACAGGTACTCATATCCAGCACTCCATGAATATTTCCTGAACTTTCTAAAGAATAATGGAATCAAAAGAAAACCTCAGTAGCAGGATCCTTCTAAAATGGGTGCGCTCCCTAGACGGGAGCTCGAATTTCCGCGCCCGAGAAGGGAGCTCGACGGGAACTCGCTCCCATCTAGACGGGAACCCATTCCTAAATAGGATGGGAGCTTCCACACTAATCTTAAGGACGAAATTCTCACTTCTCTTTCCAAATACATGCAAGGAAGAAGAAAAAGAAAAAGAAGTAAGAAAGATGTAGGACTCTCTTTTTCGTCTCATATTCGACTACTTATCTATGTGTGTTAATCGATAAATTTGGCATAAAAGAAATCTATTAGGATATCATTTCTTACTCATGTTTATATATATATATATATATATATACGCGAACCCTTTGCAACTATATAACATATATACAATACATATAAATATATAACATATATATTTTTGAATTAAATATTCCCTCGCCGCTCCCTACCTAGGGAGCTTCTACATACCCCCGCTCCCCTACTCCCGTCCCCGCTTCCGCTTCATGCAACTACAAATTGAAACTCAGTCCGATCATGAAACTCTATGACCACCACTGCCACCATGTCATTAATCCAAATAATATGTAAATCTTAAAATGATGAGCAAGACTGGAGATTAAAACGGACCAGGACTCTAACCTTATTTAGAACCATCCAACATCAAGATTGAAGAGCAAGACAGTTCTTAGGAGCCATAACCAGGAAGCTTTAGACACAACTATTTCAGTTGGCTCGACAGATCGAACTATGATTTATTAGAGTTTATAAGATTTACCAACCTACAGGGAATCAAAGGCTAATACAGCATAACTTCCGGCCAAAACTCCAACAAGTCCACTCATTGGTGGCGAGATGGGCTACCTTGATACTTTGGCCGACACATTTCAACTTTGTAGCTAACCAGCCAAATGGTCATCCAGTTTACAAGTTTTATTTCCAAAAGATAACCACGTAACATGTTGAAGTCATATGACAGTAACTTAGTAAGCACTTTCCCCTAGAGTTAACCACAAAGGTAAAGGCCAGTTAGACGCTGGAGTTAACCACGAAGGTAAAGGCCAGTTAGACGCTGGAAAATGCATTCGATTTTTAAGCATTCTGATGCTCATTTCAACAATATAAGAAAAGATGCATAACCAAGAAAAGTGTGCAATGCTCGGCTCTATCAAAATGAAGTAAGAAAAGATCACTGATGTGCTGAGAACATGGTACTCGTATACACGTATATAACCCAAAAAAAATCTTTAGTTTCAAGGAAAAAATCAAACCAACCAACCTGCTGCAGAGGTACTTGTTTTCACCATCCAGCATCTCAGTGCCAGTGAATCGTCGAAGGGCTTGTTCTAGAGTTCCTATATCTCCTTCTACTTCAACTGTAAGATCCATCATCCTTTCATGCCGCTCAGATTTGCCTCCACAATTCATGCACTTTATCTGCAAGTGTTACAAAGTCATGTGCAATATTTAGGATTACAGAGAGAAACATTTCCCATAACTTTCCAAATGAACTTTAAAAATTGTTGCTCAAGAGATATAGGGAGAGCTATTTAGTCATATGAAGCTCTGAAAACTAGATGGCCAATGACCTTTGATCGAAGATAGCCCCCAAATGTAAGGCCTATGAGAGTTGTTTCTTCCTCTAAAGATCCTGATGCATATACTCCAGCTTCCTTGAGGCAAACAGATTGCATCGTATCAATTGCATACCTGCCAATGTCGTTCGTTCATTTATGTGGTTCACACAAATATTTCCTCATGATGAATCATAAAGACATCAGAAGCGCCAAAAATTAAGCAAGCCAGGCTCACAAATACAAAAGCAATCTCACCTTAGAAATTCATGTGCATCTTCTTCTCTCCCATTTCCAAAGTGACGTCCAATGTTCTGAACATGTGATAGTATCCTAATTGGAGACAGTGGAGAACTCCCTTCCTTTGCCTTCAATAATAAACTTTCAACTTCACAGGTGAAGCACCATTGTTTCCTTCCACCTTACATTGAAGAGAAAAATAAAGGAAGTTCATACAATGGGAGACCAAAAAAAACACATGGTATTAAAAAATCTGAAAACCACAGAATCAAGAAAGATAGCATGATTAGAAATGTACATGATTTGGAATGCAGCCCTTGAACGAGATAGGCAGTGAGAGGTGGAGTAAATGCCAAGCACTGGAGCACAGCATTAGCATAACAGCTGCAGTAATTAGGACAGAATACAAATACTTGTGTTAGGAAACATAAATATTCATTGAACAAAACAAATAAAACAAGCTGTATCAAAGGACGAGCACAAAGCTACAAACTAGTATCCCTTTTCTTAAAGCCATAAACTTTTATTTTTCCAAGTTTCAGGAGAATATATAATTTGATATTCCATTGCAATTTATGCTACAAGAATGCATCTAATCAATCAGATTTTATATGACGAAAGTTCTCGCTCCTATCAGATGATAAAGCAACAGAGGAAGATTTGTGATCTTGGCTGCAATGTTTTTGTGCAATGGCGATATACCACCAAATGCTTCTACGAGCATACTTCTTTTGTTTTTCCCACAAGTACATCAACAAGCCTACATAATCAGCATAAAAATTCAAGATATAGAAGAGTACATCATGCTTATCGGGGGATATTTGTGCATGTGGGTCTTACTGAAATATATTTGCCAACAAAATTGAAAGCTAGTAAATACAGTCACTAAAAACATCTTACAAAACGTCAGTTACAGCTTACGAGGAACACAAGACAATTTGAAGATAATTCTATGTTCCAGGCGTGCCAATAAATCTGATTCTTGAAATTAACAATTTTGCTTATCCTTATAATCGCACAATTAGAGCAAAACTCACGCACCCCAATAAGTAATCAGCAGTACAATGGGAAAATGACAGGGCAAACAAAGTTCAATACGACATCACCAACAACAGCAGGACTCAACTGTTATAGAAGAGTCCCCGGTTACATATTGTTTATCCATTGTGGAAACTTGTGCCTTTGTTAGGATATGCCTAATGTTTGTTGGAAAAATTCCACCAATCAAAAGATCTCAAATTTTTTTTTTTTATGATTTATGAGAAACACTCAAAATATTATACAGTAAAGTGCATAATTTTCTGACAAACGATATTAGACGATGGGAGTAGCATAAAAGACAAAAGATGATGCTGCTTTCCTAGAATCAACCATTTAAAGATACAATTTATTATTTTATACCAGATATTAAAAATGATACATGGAATAAAAGGATGTCTAAAATTAACAGAGAAACCTCAAAGAGAAAACACCACATGAAACAGGGTTAAAACTACATCAAAACTTTAAGAAAAATGGACAACTTAGTACTTCCTAACTGCTTTCCCAAAATAAGGAACCGTATTAACTTACCTGTTCCCACAATTTGTAAGGCCACATGGCTGGAGTTCAATCTTGTTCCAAATGTAAAGTTTGACAAAATTTTCATAATGAAACAGACCCTGTAAAAACGAAGCCATCAAATCCTGGAATGAAGTCGCAAATATTAAGTTCTAAACACAAAAAGTAGCATAACAAGATTCTTTACAAACCTTGACATTGTATCTTCCAACACTTTCACTTCCAACCCCCGACTGATACTGTCGCGAGGGTTTAGAAACTCCAAGCTGGTCAAAAACTTTCCGTATTGATGTTTTCAAGCCATTTCTTGCATTTGGTGAAAAACTTCCAACCTCAGAAGAACTAGCAGCAACAGCACCCTGAAGTGATTGCCTTCCGGCAACAGGCGGAATATGAGCAACAGAAGCATTTGCTGAAAAGTATCCACCTTCTTTAGATTCCAATGGATGCAAACTAGTTTTCGTTCCATTAATTACATGATTTGACCTCTCGCGACTCAAGGCCTGAATACTGCTGCCATTTGGAGGATGCGTACTCATGGAAGGTGTATATCTAAAGTCTCGGGACTTAGATACAGGTGAATCACTGCTAGTTTCAACATCCAGACGATTAATTTTTTCAGGGACCAGTAATGGTGAGTTTCTGCCCTTTGGAGCTTTGCCACGTGCCTCTTTTGATAGAGTAGCCCTGTCAAGGGGTTTCTTGATCCTCAAAGTAGTTGAAGCAGCACCATCCGATGCAACTCTACTGGCATCAGGATTTTGTACATCTATAGGAGTTGCGGAACGACTACCAGAGTTGAAGAAAAAACTTTGAGAAGATCGTGAATTGTCCATATAGCCATTACCATCCCCATTGGAACTGGATTGCATAGAATCACCAAGGATATCTATTTTGCGACTAGAACTAAGAGTTCCTTCCCAGAAACCAGAAGAGGGGGTAGAAGGCTCAGAAAATGAAGAGTCGTTGGTGCCATCAGCACTCCAACCTGATGAGCTAGTTGAACCAGGCTGAATACTGTGATCAATGTCATTGGGTTTCAGCTGATTTAACTTACCTGGACGAGTAAGAAAATCCACATAACCCATTGAAGTGGTGAGTTTTGAAGATGGTGGCCCGTTTTTTTCCATGTTGCTAACAGAATATGTTTCAAGCTTATCGGGGGAACTATTAGGGGATAGATGTCCCACTGATCTCTCAGTTGAACTGGAATTTGTCCTTTCCCCATCTGAAAGGCACTCAACTTCACTGTCATCATTCCCATTAAAAACTTCAGGAGAGTCATCATTTGGTTCCGAAAAGGCATGTTCTGCGGGGAATTTTTCAACTGATTTAGCAAAATGCCTCCCGTCGGTCACAAAGCGGGTGCCATGTATCTCATCTTCTTCCTGCTTCAACACCTTTTGACTGTAACCACCTCCCACATCATTGATATGGTGAGAAATGGTGAAAGGACGGCATTCTTCCTTGTGTCCTTGTCTCCAATGAACAATTTGACACTTACCAGAGCTGCAACAGTTAAGTTGTCATGTGAGTAACTGCAAATATTAAAGAACTTCAACGCACAGAAAACAAGTAGATCTAGCATTGATTGTAGAAACATGCTGGTTATTTGGTTGGTGTGCATTTAAACATAAAACATCAAGCAATTACTTAACAGCTGCTGCCTGGACACATGGAATTCATACTGACAAGTGACAGTGGAATCATATTCATAGGATACAAAGTATGCATATACGGAAAAAATGCAACTGAGGAACAAACTTCCAAAAAAGATATCTATCGGTTGCAGTACAATATTGAAAATATCAGCTACAACACCTATATTATGTATTGCTAATATACATAAACCTATATGTGTGTGTTTATTCGGGCCTACACAACTAAACTCACCTCCAATCCAGTTGTAATACTCTTTCGGATTTCCTAAAAAAAAGTGAGGATGTTTTTATTGGACAGTTCCACCACTACACCCTATGGCCTATATCTACTGATTAACTTCGGAATGAGGGTATCCCGCAGATTCTGCTGCAGCTAAATATTAGATACTATCTTCGATGTCTAGGTGTGTATCGGTTCCCTTAACCTAATAATGTCAAGTTTCCTTCCACAATTTGTCAATGATTGCCAATTCCTCCATATTCTATTAAGTCGAGAATATCTATAGCATTTTTTGCATAAAATTAATGATGATACCAACAATGGTAATGAAGATCAAACTAATAAAAGAATAACAAAAGGTCTTATACCACTAACCATTAAAAGAGGACAATTTAAACCACTAACCATTTGAAGCCTAACACAAAATCTTCTACCCAGAGAGTAATTAACTTTTTTTCCCACTGGTACCAAGGTGATGTAGTAGAGAACTGGGTAGCCCTCCCCCTGCTTATGCTCCTGCTTCCCCCACCAAAGGTGGAATTCCCATCTTATGACTGCTAAGAGATTAACAAGCTAAGCTAACAAGTATATATAGCTCTTTTATTTCTGTCTCTCTTCTTTTACGGCTGCCCCATAGGAAAAGCCAGGAATGGAAGGGTTCCCTCAGCCCCTTGGTGGGCTACTTTAGGAAAATAAAGTAGCGAATCCCGGAATGGGCACCATCATAATATACCACAAACCATGTCATACATTGCTAAATGCTAACTGCTGGTGATGCATACAAATTAGTAACAGAACGAAACAATCACTACAACAATTTTAAAGTTCAAGTTACGAAGTTCCCACTTCTGCATATGCTTTTACGTTTCACATCAGAAGTACAACTGACAGTATCTATACAGTCAGCACCCCTTACACAGTGGATTTGACTGAAATAAGTAACCTACAATGAATAAGAAAATAAATGGAGTTTTAAGTGATGGAAATTGAACTATATCGTATGTCTATGCATGTGGACATGGAAAGCCTTTTGTGACCACCACGTGGCCGCTTGTCTAATTCTCTTGGATTCACACCCTACCATACGGCAACCTCCACGGGCCATATTGTTCGATTGTAGGAAATCTATCATAGCTGTATCAGCATGGAAGCAGTGCTGACAAACTCTCTCACTTGGCAGGCCTTCTGAGTACCCAATCGATTGACGTAGGTACATGGATTTATCCCTGCCCTTTGGAGTAATCACTATTCAGTCAATAAAATGTGCAAGTGCCAAACATAAACTGTTTATATTCTCTCTTTTCACGAAAGGAGTGAAAAGGGTTCTTAATTTGCCAGATGCATCATCTTAAGAATCCCCTGAATTGTAAATCATGAATCATAGAGTGAATCGGACTGTGAACAGATTCATCACAGATTAAATTCCAAACTCGACTAAAAAGAGACCTATCAATTTTGCTTGAATCCTGTACTTAATCATCAATCGCACCCACACCCATTACTTATAAGTTATTACCGAGTCCATGTAAGATAGAGGGCCCCAAATTAGGAACCTAGAAGCACTCAAATTAGCAACTGACTTGCCTCAACATTGCTATTGCAAGAACTTGCTGAGATCAGAGTCAAGGAGCCCCCTTTTTGTTCTGTGCATGATAGAGGACCAAGTAAGGCTACCCACGAAGGAATTTATTATTATTATTGTTTATTTGGTGCCTGCAAGGGATTCAATACACAAGTTTCCGCACTGAGGAAGTACAATAAAGGAATTGACTGAGTTCAATTTTCAATTTGGTATTGGGCTAAATTTTGGTAAGAAAGTGGAAGTTAATCCTCATCACTATTCCTGGACACCACAGACCAAGCGTTAAGGTAATGGCGATCAGGGTTTTTGGATAAAGTAACGAGTTATGGAATGACTTCAAAGTTTCTGGAGGGCTGGTTGTGGCTATAATTATTATAAATTTAGTGTAAACCAAAAGTAGAAGACAAAAAAGTAGGATAGCGTTAGAAGTAAGTTCTTCTAGAAGACTCAGCTGCAAAAAAAAATACACAGAATCTCAACATCACCAAATCAAACCGAACCCAGCCGTAAGTCCCAATCAATTTGGGTAGCTCCGTAAATCCGTTTTCTCCATTGAGGTCTTCAAGGGCATTGTGTTCCAAAATATTAAAAAAAAACAAGATCCTTGTGAACTACTGCCTCTAAAGTCAATTTTAGTCTACCCCTCCCCATGGTGTTACGATCGGACGTAACCATATTAATCCTAACTACCACATAAACCGATCTGCGTTACACACGTCCAAACCAACTTAATCTATTTTTTCTTATTTTTATCTTCTATTGGTGTTATCCTTGCCATTCTGCGGAAGTTTCTGTTTCTAATTCTACATCGCAAAATCTTACCACACATCCATCTCAACATTCTCGTTTCCGCTACATTCGTATGACTCGAATGTTTTTTCTCAATAGCCCAATACTCCATGTCGTATTCCTTTGTCAGCCTTACAAAATACAGATACAATTTTCCTTTCAACTTGCAGATATTCTGTGGTCGCAGTCGCACAGCATTCTCGAACCACTCCGCCACTTGATACACCAACTTGTACTCTACGTGTTACAGCCTTCGCAATTTTTACATCCTTCCCAACAATGGAAACTATATACTTAAAACACTCTCTTCTTGATACTCCTCCATCCTATAAAAATTTAAACCTACTTGCGAAAACTCATATTTTTGGACTAAAAATGAAATAGATTCCAGGCAGGACAAAATTATGGGACGGAGGAAGTGATTCCTGATTTTTTTTAGGGTACTCCATCAACACCAGCACTTTGACTTCTACTAAGATTACATTCTATGCTTTCAAACAGTGTAAAAGGAAATTTTCAAAATTATTTTCAGAAATACATATTTTTGGGTTGAAAATGGAAATGAATCCCAAGCAGGACAAAGGGAGCAATTCTTGATTTTTTAGGGCAACTCTGTCAACACTAACACTTTGACTGCCACTAAACTTGAATTCTATAAATTTCATTTTCTTGTGATAGGTCCAAAATCCTTTTCACTCCAGTGCTTTTCTCCAAGTTTCTAATTCAGCATTAACACCGGTTAGAGTTTTATTTACTAAAAAGTCTAAGACAATATCATTTGTAAAACAATATACACTATGTATAATTGTATACCATCCTCAATACATCTGCTAGTGCTGCTCAATCCATCCATTACCAATGGCAATGCAAAGAGGCAAGGGCTAAAAGCAGATTCTTGTGTAATCCTACTACGATCGGTAATTCGCTTGTATCCCCTATTGGGAATCTAATAGTAATAGTCTAACGACAACACTTCCATACATGTCCTTCACCACAGAATGAAACCATTGACAGATAAAAATATGCCGGCAGTGATTAGCCAACTTACCTAATACTTTTACAAAGTTTAGCTGTTATAAAAATATATAAATATCTAACTTCTCCAACAAAACTATAACCTAAACTTCTACTTGAAAATAAATTCCAAAATCCACTATGATTAATTTATTCCAGAAAATCTTATTTCCTACATGAAGATATGAACCGTAAGAATTTTGAAATTACCTAGTAATCAAGTTTGGGAAAATAGACAAACAATAAATACCTTGCTTTTGAAGAGTTTAGATTCCCTAAAATCCAAGGAAATCAAAACTATTTGGGTATTATAATTTCATCTTAACCCTGTAAAAAATAGAAATAGATACCAACAATGGGACTGATGGTTGCATTATCGGACCCACACGAATGTTTAGTTTTCCATCTTCCAAGCATCTAATTAGAAGGCCCAATTCCACTACAGGAAAAGAGAAATAAAAGTCAGGTTGGGCGAAGGGCTAGGTTGGGCATTGGTAGCGCTAATCCCAATTCTCCTTAATGGTACAAAAATACACCTCCATGCCATAAAGAGTATAGACACTAACAATCATCATAATAATTTCGATACAATTTAGTGGGAATCAATACAAACACGTTGCATGCATCACAAATAACTAAGAAACATGAATGGTGGGTGTTAAAGCATCCAACTCAAAACTAATTGGCAATGAGTGGAAAGACCGCCTAGACTCATATACTATTTTTGAAGATAATAATTAGTTAATGTGGGACAAACGCTTAACACCCTTGCACGTCTGACCCTTTACTCGCATGTGGAGAGGTAAACGAAAGACCTATAACACGAATCACAAGGAAACGAGTTGCACTTAAAGCACAAAGGCGCAATCAAATCAAGAGTCTTGTCTTCAAGCCTGTGAAAGCCTAGCTCTAATATCATGCTGAAGCATCAACCCAAAATCAATTGGTAACGGGTGGAGAGGCATCCCAGACTCATATTGGTGTTGGAGGTAATAATCACTCAATGTGGGACAAACTCTAATAGTGGGTGATCAGCAACTAACCAAAGAGGCAAGTCGTGATTCACTTTTCATTCGGTGAATTTGTTGGTAAACAGTAACCATTTCTTATCTTCTTGTTGTAATAGTGATGTAGTTTGGTAAGAATAATCAGATTTTATGATAGAACTATTGCAAAGTGTAGCAAGCCAAGCTCGAAATCGACGAGCTATTGGGCTCAAAACCAAGCCCTTAAAGGCAATAGTTTATGATTTCGATAATGTACTTTTATCACCTTTCTTAAGTCCTTTGGAGGTGCGTGCATATAGGTTGCTTGACACCTTTTTTTTTTTTTTTGACAAAGTGGCTACATATTTGCCACTTGTAACTTCCTTATTTTGTTCCCAAATTTTTAGTTACCATGTATATGGTTGTAATATTAGTTTTACAGAAATTTTGATGGATTGAAATTCAAGACTTCCTTTTACAAATTTTCATTTCATCCCATGAAATTACTTCACCCTACCACTTCTCGCATTTGCCTTCTCAATTATTGGCCACCATATTTGTATTGCTCCCTTTAGTTTAGAATTAGAAAATTGCATTCCTTTCTTTGATTACTTGAAAAAAAACTAAATAAATGATCTCCCCTAGGCAACCAATTGAGGAAAATTATTGGATTCATCTTTCCATGAAAGTCAAGCACTTCTAATTTAACCACTTTACCTCCCATCAAATCATTATCATTCATATTTCTACAATATTTGTGGCCATAAATTGGCTCTTAAATAATAGGAACGAGTGGACGACAATATGAGGTTAAAAAACGGCTATTGCTGCCCTGTTTGTCAATAAACATTAGATCTAAAAAACTATTTCTCTAAATCAAAAACCAAATCAAGCCTCAAGTCCCAATCAATTGGGGTCAACCACATGAATCCATTTTCTCCATTGAACTTTGTCGGCATCGTGTTCCGTGATATCCATCCAAACTGTTTCTCCACCGCTGGAAACCATCTCGTCCTTTTTCTTGGACTAAGATCCTCTTCTCTATTGGTTGGGAATTGTTGCGCCCTGGGTGCAGCTAATGTATGCTGACTGCAATGGTAGTTTTTGATTGGTTGAATTATCACATGTTCATCGCTTGCAAGTGAAGAAGTTGGTTTATGAACAATACCTTTGTGACAATTCTTATGAGAAAATTCCTTCACCACATGCTCACCATATCCTCTAACCGTTGAAAACGTTCATCGTTTTCCCTATTTCATTTTCAAGGATGGTCTTTGGACAATTGATAGACTGTTCAAGACTTCCGACCCTATCACCGTAGGCTTGAATCTTCTCATCGCGTTCCGCGTTATTTACCATGTTCAAGAAGACTTGTGAAAAGCAAACAAAGAATCTTGATTTGCTTTAATAACAAGACTGATAAGAGCATAGTTGGAGGTCCAATAACTACAATTGTAGGTGGAACCGTATAAAACGGATCATGGGAAAAAATTGCAAAAGTAAGTTTTTGATTGACTTCTACTAAAACTAGCAAGAAAGGCTCGAAATTCTAGAGCTACAGGGCTAAAACGTAAAGAACAAGTCCTAAAGTCTGATTTCTGCACATTTTCCTCCTTGATTTGTGTTGGTTGAGTCCACTAAAGATTGTACTTGACAAAACCTCAAACCAAACTACATTGCGAAAGATTTAATCCATACTTCGAGGCCTTTAGCTTTACAATATGCCATTTTTGTTCTTTGTCACTTCCTATTTACTCTGAAAGACTCAAATCCCGAATAGTTAGAAATTGCGAGTAATTGGCAATCAAAGATGGAATGCATGTGTTTCTTTCAATAGAAACCAACCACGTAACCGACCCACAAGAACCATATGGGCGTACTCAATTTCACAAGATCTATTTGTGTGGCCCTGGGGCCCATTCCTAAACAATCTATCCGTCAGTGTAATTCACGAGGTTGGGTTCTGACCCTAGACTTATTGCTTCTAATGATGAATCGTCATTTCTAGTTTCCTTCTAATTTAAAGCAATATCGCGTGGAGGTAGAAGGCTCATGGGTCGTGAACGCCCTTTCCCGGAGAAGAAACAATGATGGAATAAGCATTGGTTAACTCTGTACCAGCAGCCATGGTAAGACAGAGGATGCAACCGTTATCCGGAATGATTCGGCACAAAGCATCTGCAGGTGGCTTTTTAAGTCCGCCGTCAAATCCCAGGGATCAACCTTGGACAGGGGATGGAAACTACCAAGTTGGAGTACAATAGGGGCATAGCGAATTTCCAGTGGAGCGGTGAAATGCGTAAAGATCAGAAAGAATACCAACGGCGAAAGCACTCTACCAGGATGACACTGACAGACGAAACATGCACGTTGTGAATTGTCATACATTTCAAGTAGTTTATACTTTATACTCTGAATGGGAATCTCTTGGCATAGAAGCAAGTTTGTTACCTTCTAAACCATGAAATCATCATCCAAAATAATCTTTTCATTGACTTTACATTTATAATATATCTTTAGCATTCCAATCCTATCTCACTTTTTTTTTTCTAACAATATCTTCTCGATCTTCATCTTCCGCCCACCACCTCATAAAATTTGGAATCCAATGGAAATCTGTTCTCTCCTCTCTCCATCTTCCAACTTTCTTTTTTGTAAACACCAGCCTCTCTCTCTCGGCTATCTTTCTCTTCATCTTCCATTCTCTAGCACATCTCTCAACCATGCCTTTATGGATGAAACAACCACATACAATCAAATCAAATTGGTGGGCAAAGCAAAGTGGATATGGGG
Source organism: Vaccinium darrowii (assembly GCA_020921065.1). Classification (NCBI taxonomy): domain Eukaryota; kingdom Viridiplantae; phylum Streptophyta; class Magnoliopsida; order Ericales; family Ericaceae; genus Vaccinium; species Vaccinium darrowii. The sequence goes on from CM037157.1 coordinate 11,977,916, forward strand.
CTTACGGCTTGATTTTGAAAGGAATTATATTCGAAAAGCATTGAAACTCGTCTGGTTTTAATTGAACCATGTGTATCCATTGATGATGGTATTGTTTGGCATATTCTCAAATGTTGAAAATTAGAGATTCATTTTTTTTTTAAAGGCAAATTTTTTTTTATTAATCTTTGAAATGAAACAAAGACTAAAAGGACAAGGGATGAAGGCATCAAATCTAAGCAAAGCTAAAAACCTATGCCCACCCGAGAACCAAACCTGAGGTTAGCAAGAAACCAACCAAGGGATCACCCGATGGGACGAGCCCAAAACACCCAATGGTCTAGGCCCAAAAGCCACAATACAAAACCAACACCAAATGGCCTAAGCCCAATAAAGGGCATACCATATACACAACAAAGCCCACTAAGCCCAAATAAAACCCTAAAAAAAACGGCCACCATCACCACAGCCAAGCACAGCCGCATCACGATGGCCTGCGCCACCACCACAGCCAAGCCCCAACGCTCCACGGTCACTAGAGGAGAGAGAATCCGCTGCCACCACCGTCACCAGAACCCGGGGAACATGCCCTTGTTGATGCTCCAGAAAATAGCTCGAACACCCCTCCACGGCAAACCGAAACGAAGAGCCTGAGATCCATGCCGCCATAGCAAAACCAGATCTCAGCCGCCGCCACCAACACCGCAACCGGAGACCACCACCACTAGGCCAAGCAACACACTAGCCGTTAGGCCAAGAACCGCGAACATCCAGTGATGAAAGTGGTGTGAGAGGTTACACGATCCGACGAGCCGTTAAGCAAGAATGGCCGCACCCAACGGAGCGACCATGGCCGGGAACGAAACCAGGTGGATGGAGAGGATGCCAGAGGAGTGGTGGGGGAAGAGGAGAGGGAGGAAGGGAGAGAGAGAGAGAGAGAGAGAGAGAGAGACCAGGGGGGAAGAGGATGAGGCGCCGCTCAGAAAAAAAGAAAAAAAAAATGCAAACGCACTGCATCGAACTTGTAAAAAGCCTTATAGATTACATAATTTCTATTATGAAATCTACCAACAACAAAGCATTGCAATAGTGGGTGTAGTGACAGTGGAATGTCAAAGGGAGTGGGGTTTTAATTTGGGAGGGGGATTGAGAGATTGAGTCCAAAGGGGATTTTGTTCAGGTACTAAACGTCAATGTTTGACTAGGTATACATAGTGCTATCAAGGAAGAGGAGAAATGGAAAAAACAGTCATTCTGCAGTTTGTGAAGCCCTCGTAGATGACGTCATTGCATTTCTTAAATAGGGTCTTGTTGTGGTGGCATCATCTTAAAGTTGCAACATATATTGTGCCCAAATGCGTAGACATTTCGCACAAAAGTTAAAAATTATGATTGAACTACGATTCACAATTCGATTCTATGCAAGTTTGGAATGTGTTTATAAATATCCCCATTTATGCAATCCCTTTCATGTGCCATACTACCATTTCCATCTTTCTCGCACCTCTCAAGATCCTTCTATTGTCTCCCACCTACCGAAGAACAATCGTACCAAACAAAAATCCCTCTTTTGTCACCACTACATAACACATAACCAACGGAAACCTGTTACTCTGTTAGTATGTCTAGATATGTCATAGATCTGCTAAATGTCATTTCTACTTCTTAATACTACTGTTAACCCCATCAACCGCATAAATGTGACACTAACCATCAAAAGCTCCATTCTTGGAAATTATAATTTTTGCACAAAAAACAGGACGAGGTCAATAGAAAAAGCCATAGAGGGATGAGGGTTTCTTCTAGCACCACAAGTTTTGGATAAGGAGCCTCACGCACCCGCCATCATTCCAAATTGTTATGCTTACATAAAGTTGACATAACAGGTAACGGGTTGATAAGCTGGAATAACATCCAAACCTCTTACCATGAACATTTAATGAGTTACCTAAGTTATCCCCCTTGTCAGCAATCTCTAGAATCCATGCAATGACCTAGGAGGAACATAAAATTCCATTCCACAACTTTTACACCCATTTCGGCCCGAGTCCAGGGGATATGAACTGGCTAAAAACAGTTTCAAAACTGCATTGAAGCCCTATAACTAAGTTTCTGCTCATCTTCTTCCTCATAAAATCCTAAAATTCCCAACTACCATTCTTCCTAAGCAGTACATTCTCACCAAATTCCTCAAAAATTAACATCAACAAAATGCAAATCTAATCCGTGTACCACATTTCCAGTAAAGACCAAAACATGCACCCAATTTGTTGAGCTTAAAAAAAACTAGGGAAAAGATAAATTAACAATTAACAACACATTGAAAAAAATCATGAATTATTTGCCCTAGCAACAACAAATTGACAAATTGATACCTAAAAGTAATGAATTGCCATACCAGTATCGAACGGATTTGCACCTAGCGCATCGAGTCGTGGTGGGGCAATAACACACGGCGCACTGATACTGCACCGGCCGGGAAATCTCGGCTGGGGCGGCAGAAGTGACATAACTGGAGGCTTCGTAACCGGAGGAGACCTCAAGCTCCGCCCTAGCCGCCTCCTCCGCAGCCAAGACCAAGAGCCTCTTGATCTCCTCCCTCCTAGCCACCGAGCGCCGCCATTTCCGGCGGAGAACGAAGGCGATCAATGGGCCCACAAACAACCCCAGCAGGACCAGGTACGATGAAAACCCTAGATCCCCTCCCCAAGGCATCTATCTCGGCACTAAATACAACATGCATCCAGCAGTCACAACGCCTCAACCCTAATTTCATCAATTACATGGATTTCACGGCTACGATCACGATTGCTTTGACTCCGACGACAGCGACGGTGACACGAAATGCACATGCAGGTTGTGGATCAAATCAACAAGGAGGAATCTTCTGAGCACAATGAGTTGATGATTGCGTCATTTCTGTGGCGGTGGTTGAATGATATAGCGAAAATTCAACAAGGAAGAAGATATACAGATATATTATACAGTTAGGTTTATATATGTGATATCTCTCTCTCTCTCTCTCTCTCTATACATATACATATAGTACCGTAGTATATAAGTAGAGATTTATACACGGAATCTGGTATGGACAGGCAATAAAGTCTGAGCACCCAATGATGATTTTCCTGTCTGCCCTTGAAAGAGAGGACGCGGAAATTTTCATTAATGAAGATTAAAGTAACTTGTTTCAGATTTTGTGAATCTATTCTATATTTATTTCTACCCTTTTTTTTGTGAAAGATCGGTTCTAGGTAGATTAGTTCGGTTCCCAGTCCGATCGGCTTTTGGTGGATTGTCGTTTTGTGCATTTGCAACCCGTCCGTTAGTGATATTTGGATGGATTGGTTCGGTTGCGGATCAGACGGATTTAACGGATCAAAAAAAGAATTAAGGCGAATTGGACGGAATGAGCGGATTGAACCCAAACCGCAACCGCCAAAATAAAAATATTAAGATCTGCATCTATCCGTGTCATATCTCTGGTGGGTTCGCGGATAGTTCGTTTTGGTTGGATTGAGCAGATTTTGGGCGATCCGCTGGACAGCTTTAACTCCAAGTGTGAAATGGGAAAAAACTTATCCAGTTATTTTATTTGTACCCTTTTTTTGTGGAATTTTTTAATCCTAGTGTGAAATGGGAAAAATCTTATCCATTTCCATTTTAGGACAATTCTATCCTATTGAAATCTGTTTTGGACATTTTACAGATATGTATGGACATAATTATTATTTATTGTAAAGATTCGATGAGGACTTGCAGTAAAAATTATGTTGATTGGATTATTGTTTGATTACAATTTTGAAACAAATCTATGTCCGTAAAAATAAGTTTCTATTCGGTATAGTGTTTTTTTGTCAAAATTAATTTTTTTTTTTCAAAATCATAGCAATTGATACTCGGTCAGCATAATTTGGAAATGATTAATTATTTCGACGATTTTAAAAAAATGAATGTTATCGATTAGCATCAAAGTAAATCCAAGAGAGCTCAACCGAGACACAAATGGATTGTTTAATCGCATTTATGGACGGGAGAGGATTTGTGTCCAACTGTCCATATTTGTATATAGATTCGTCACAATTTTAAAATGAAAAATGAGGGGAGCTAAACAGATCATTTAATCGTATCTCGTGACTGGAAAGGATCTATGTCCAATTGTCCACGTACGAGGATCTATGTCCAATTGTCTATATACCTGTATAGATTCAACATACTTTTAAAATGAAAAATTTGACGGGAGTTGAAATGTGAATTTGGAAAAAGATCAAACAAGACCAAAATAGATTATCTAATTATATTACTGGACCGGAGAGGATTTGTGTCCAACCGTCTATATATTTTGTATATTGATTTAACATAATACAGTTTTAAAATGAAAAATCTGAGGGGAGTTGAAAATTGAGAAATTTATGATACCTTTTTTAAATGAAAATTGACCAACACGATATAGTAAAATTAATTTTGATGATTGGAGGAAAGGAATTTCGTCTTCAGGCATTGAAAAGCGTGAATTCTTGGCTCGTGAAATATTCGGACAAGGGGACCACGAGATCGGGGACCACAGCCCACCGGTTTGGCGGCCTACCCGATAAGAACCGGAAAATGGACGGTTATTCCTTTTTAGAAAAATACTTACGCTATACCGAATCATTTTGATTCTTTTTCAACACCATATGAAAAACGGACATGGTTCTTGCAGAATGTCAGCGCACTGAGCGAGAGTATTCTCAAGGCAAATGTTATACCATTAAGGCGGTCGAGCATAATCTTGAGTAAGAATAGGAATATTATTAATTCTTAGGAGTTGGATGCCTAAAGGAATTGTATTTCAGTATTTGAATTAATTCAATGATCTTACACGGAAACAATTATTTTAGAAATTTATCAAAGTCAACATTTCATTTTCTTAATAAAATGAGTCAAGGATCTGAGATACCCATGGGATAAAGGAGGGATCAGATTACCACTCTATTTGAAAATGTGATTCCTAGTTGAATATGTCATCAGAAATCACATTCCTATCACTATTTCTGTCAAACATCGAAATCAGAAAAGCCTGACATCACATTCCCGTTTCCCACTCGAGATTACTGTCATCCAAACTGAGCCTAATGTTATGAGTCATGACGGGAGACACCGCAAGAAAATTGATTCTGATAATGTTATGCATTATTTTGGTAAACATTACACCATTGCGTGGTTTGAAAATGTTACGCCATTCTATGGTTTTTGTTACGCCATTAGGGTATTTTGTTACTTTTTCTTTGGTTAATGTTATGTCATTAAGTACTTAATGTTATAGGGGATATTGTATCTCATAGACAAATGGAGGATACATTACTACCAGCTACTAACTAAGGCCAGGCTTGGTTTAGTAAATCACTTAATTTTTTTTTTTTTTTGTCTTTATTTGATTTTTTTTCATACTAGTTAATTTTGCATCACTTTTTTCTCTTGTGTATTATTACTTCATCTCGACAAAATGATCGAAAAAGAAAAAAAATTATGATCCAAGATCAATTTTTTGTGAACAAGGACGAGAATAAGCTTGAAAAATATGTCTTTTTAGCTTATTCTCGTCTTTATTAAAAAATTGTGAGTTTAGATCATAATTTTTTACTTTTTTTCGATTTCTCTCGTCGAGAGGACCCAATAATACACAATGACGCAAAACTAACTAATGCAAAAAAAAAAAATTAAATAAAGACAAAAGTTAAGTCAAGTGGCTAAATAATCGAGCCAAATGTTAGTATTATTTTTTTCATTTTTCAAATATTTTTCTCATTTGTTAGTTTTGCGTCGATTTTTGTTGATTATTGGTTAATCTCGATGAGAGAAATCTACAAAGAAAAAAATTATAATCAAAATCTTCAAAAATTCACTAAAAATAAAAATAATTGGTTAACTACCGTTTAATCTGCTCCCTCGAGCTAATAGTGGGGAGAAGCCCACATAAGCCTTGACCAAGAGAACGATGGATGGAAAGCTGAGGAAGAGAGACCTTTCTTCAAGATATCACCAAGATGATTGAAGAGTGTACGAATTGGACCGGCATATGACCTTTGCAAATCCAAATGTGCTCCTTGCACGAAAGATCGAATTTCTAGCAAGCTGGGTTGTGCCCATATATATTATCATAATATATTTGACTAGTGGGGGACAATGCTACAATGAGCAAATTTTCAATGTCGAGCAGGTATCAATGAGCAATTTTTCAGTGTCGAGCGGGTATCACATAGGCTTGCCACATGGTATTCAGTAGACATAGAGCTTGTACTCGCTTCATTACTAGATTACTAGATTAAGATAAGAAGAAGTCATGGAACAAAACGCAAGCCGTGACCCAAATAAAATTTAGTATCTTGTATCGGATTTAAAAAAATGTAACACAAAAAATGGATTTTAGAAATCATAAAATGCGCGTAGCAGCTTGAAGATGAAAGTCACATGAGCAAAACATAAACTGGCAGACTTTTTTGAACTCCTGCATAGGAGAAAATTTTGGGTACGGGTAGGGTAGATTTGCGTTGTGCCCGGCGCTACATCTGAGCCGTCCAAACATATTTTGGACGGCCTAGATCCGTGGATGGCATTTTTGTAAATTTTGAGGCTAAATTTACCCCCACAGATCTGGGTCATCCAAAACATATTTGGACGACTCGGATGTGGTGCTGGGCACCATGTGGATCTGCCCTACCCGTAACCAAATTTTCTCCCTGCGTAGGTATTAGGCCGGGAAAAGTGAGCTATTTTAAGGCAGCAACAAGTTGTGGATGTGTTGATACTGTGTGGAGTCATCCTAAATGTCACATTTGCTAGACAACTTCCTTCCACTAAAACCTGGAATAGAGCTAGTTTGCAATCAAGCATCTTCATTACACAGTTTGGGTAAAACTCAAGAAAATTGAAGTACGTTTGGCCTCAATTCCAATTTGAAACTTCTACAAAAACGATATCGCTTTGGTACCTACACGGCCATAGAGTATTGCACGATAGCACCCCGAGTTTTGAACATATACTTGAGCCTTTCTGTGTTGGAGCCAGGGGTCCGGAAAAATTCTCGTAACTCATTGATTAGTTTAGTTACTGAATACGATCCAATGAAATGGCTATCATGCATCCATAGTCCCAAAACGTGATTCAAATTATTCAACTAGAACAGTTCAACGCATACCCAGTGAAATTCAAGTTGATTTTTCTTTGGTAACCCATTAAGCAAAATCATTTGCACAGGGCTGTTATCAATGTTTACATATCCAGTCTAAAAGACTTGATTCATTCATCATGTTATTAATGTGCGATGGACTTGATTTTTTACGTAGTTACAGTACGAGCCTCCAGCTGTAGAAAGTCAATGATTTTAATTACATTATTTGAATGATTTTAAACGAAGTTTTGAACTTAATAAGATGCCCATTTTATAGGCGCAGCATCGCTTGGCACGCCCGGCTTTCATCTATGTCACACACAAAAACGAAACAAAACACATACAATCCAATCCAAATACGCGCAAAAAGCACGAAAGAAACACTGAGAGAAGTTCTCGCAGAACCACCCATGACCATCTCTCTTCAATTGCCTCTCCTCCTTAAAATCCTCTCTGCTCCATTCACATCCACATCCCTCCCCAAATATAATCTCAGTCCCCAAAAATCATAACCCACACCCCACCCAAAAAAAAAAACCCAGAAAAAGATAGTTCAGGAAAACAGAAACTAACAAAGACCTCTCTCCAATCTTCCTTCTGCCGGTCGATGTTGACGACGTTGATGGATCCGTTTCCGATGTCTCGCTAAATTAGGGAGAGAAATCAACGAGAACTGTCAATGCCAAATTCAGTACATCGATCTGGGTAATCATGTATTACTAGAAGGAAGGGAAAAAAAATTGAGAGGGGGATTTTTCTGGGTGGTTATTCAATGGAGGTTCAGAGGATGAACCAGTTGTTGTTTCTGTGGTCAAATTTGCAAAGCAACCGTGTTGCCCTCGTGGGTGGGAACCACACCGCCTCCAGATTTTGCACTCGCTAAATAGTATTTCCCACCGCGATCTCCCACCTCCCTCCTCCCCTCTTTAACTAATCTCTAATTCTTCTTCTTCTTCTTCTTCTTCTTCTTCAATAATCTCTTTCATTCACTCTCTGATTGATAAATTTTCATTGCCTGCCATTTCAAATTTCCAATCCTGCTTAATTTTCCTCAAACCAACAAGATGAAGTTCATTGCCATGGATTTGATTCATGGGTTTCGATTCAAACACCACTACAAAGTCGAGAATCTTTACAAAGGAGGCGTCGGATTGACTGCGAATGCGCATTTCTTGGTAATCAAGCTACCCAATTCGTGGGTCCTGAAGCTTGTAGCACGTACTCTGGTTTTGGCGTTGATTATCGCCTCGTTCCCCCAAATCAGCTCGGTAATCGGGGGCATTTCATCGAGCACATCTGAGGCAGAAATTGCGTTCGATCCGATTACTAATTTCGATCTACTGCCTTTGCTCTTCCGCGACTTGAAGAACGAAGGGATACTGAAAACGGGCGACAGGGCCCTGTTCTTCGGCCACAAAAACGATGAAGGGTATTATTACAATTCTGAAAAGGGCGAGATGATGATGGACTTCGTCTCGTTTACGGATAGGGACAAACAAAGCGCGGTCACGGACGACACGTTCGACTTTGCATTCACGCAGGGGTTCCACGCTGCGGCCGCGAGAGAATTTATAGAGAGGACGCTCAAGGTAGGCGGCGTGGCGGCGGTTCAGCTGAGCGAGGACCCTTTGATGGCGTTCAAGAAGCCTGATAACTACCAAATCGTGTACCTCCGTCGGTTCGATACGACTATCATTGGAATGAGAAAAACCAGCTCCGCTGTAGCTGTGAAGTCGCCTGCGAAAAGGAAGCTGTTTGGGGTCACAACGGAGGCAAAGAAGGCGGCGCTGAAGAAACTCGAGGACGTACTCCTCGAACCGCCGCGTGCGGCGTCAGGGAAATCCAAGACGTACCTTAAACGGACACGGTAATGCTGGAAACTATACGTTCACATTTTAATTACTCTCTCGGTGCCATTTGTCATAGTCCCGTGATTGCGAGGGACGCGGGAAGACGGCTGTGCAGGCTCACAGCCGTCCGTCCATAAGTGTTTTTAACAGTTTGGATTGAAAACAAATTATTCGCGCAAATAGTTAATATTTGTCGCTAGTTTGTTTGAAATTTGGGCCGTTCATCCAAGCAACGGACGGCTGTAATACTGCACAACACCTGCTGTGCACAAGTTGCACAACAGCGTCTCCGAGTCAGATTGCGAGGAACTTTTCACTGCGGGACGGGTATTAGGGTACCTGCTCGTGTAGGTCCGGCCGTCTAACATTCAATGGACGGTCCGAATTAACATACAATTTTTTTTTTAAAATCCATCCAACACTTTCAATCAAGACCACCGTCCGTTGCATTTTTAGACGGCCGAATGTGCGCGAGCGGGCAACACGTAGTACCCACTCGGCATTGAAATTTTTTTCCCTTAATTGCAGCGCAAAGTACTTCATTTACCAAATATGACTTCCATTTGAAATTTGATTGTTGAAACTAATATTAATTGAAAATAGTATTAATTCTATTTAAATACAGAGCGAGAATGATATTTTATCAAGTTTTTAATGATATTTTTGGATAATGAACATCTATTTGGAGATGTCTCAAAATGAAATAAGGGACTATTAATGGAATACCAAGTTCACAGAGTGCCATTTACTTTGCCATGGTCACAATTAGTCATATTTTTTGAAAATTTTAAATTCTTACATTGCAATTTATTGGTGTCCAAGAAATGGAAAAGCCCTCTTTTATTCCAAATTTGGCATTAAATATGACATTGCTAATGACGTTAAAGAAGTGAGGAGCACGTATTTGTGACGACTTTAGCTTTTACAAAGACCAATGGAAAAGTAGCGTTACAAACACATATATTCAAAAATGCATGTTGATCCAAGTATCCAACACGATGCATATAGAACCCCTATTCATTGGAGAAGATGGGTGTTGGTGATCGCTCTCTGATGATAATCGGCCCTGGTAATCGCATTCGAATCGTTCATGCTATCACCAAGGCCGATCAACAATTTCCGGACATGTCTTTTTTTCTTTCCATTTTTAAAATCGAACTTCAAATAGAATCGACTTTTTAAAAGTAAAAAATTATTTTCAACTCAAAATCAGAAGTAGCAGTTGTGTCAATTATAAAGTATCCTCAAAATCTTTTGTGAGTACTCCTTAGACATTGGATAGAAATAATTTTTTTTTTTCATAATTTAGTATCTAAGCGAACTTAATAGCCATTATTCTAGCTTTTGGATAAATAAATATGTAACTTTGGTTGTTTATTGTCTAAATCCCCAACAGATACTTGCCGGATTTACTAGGCGATTCCCTCGAAAGCTACCCGCGCCGAGTCTTCATCGACGTCGGGTTGCCCGAGAAGGACAGCGCAATCGTCGGGTGGTTCGAGAAGCATTACCCGACTAGGAACAAGGATTTCGAGTTATACAAAATCGAGACGGTGACGGAAGAATTCTCCGGCAAGGAGGTGCAACCGCAAATCGGGATATCGGATTGGTTGAGGAAAAACGTGAAGGAAGAGGAGTACGTGGTGATGAAGGCTGAGGCGGAGGTGGTGGAGGAGATGGTGAAGAGCAGAGTGTTAGGGTTGGTGGACGAACTCTTCTTGGAGTGCAAGTATAAAGGTCTGAGTGGGAAGAGCAAGAAAAGTAGAAGGGCATATTGGGAATGTTTGGCTTTGTATGGGAGGTTGAGGGATGAGGGTGTTGCTGTACACCAGTGGTGGGGTTGATACAGAGGAGAGAGAAAGAAGGGAGAGAAGAGATAGAGAGAGAATCATGAGGAGAGAGGTGTGCCTCATTTTTACTTTTTTGTGGTACTACTTCCCTGTTTTGTTTGTGTATTCTCATCGTTTTTCTAATTTTTGGGTTGTTTTTGTGTTGCAAAGGATGATGACAATGAGGGTTCAATAAGGTATAAAATTGCAAATATATGATTATATATTATGTATAGAGAGAGCGCAAAGTTGTGTTGCTGCTTCCATTTTCAGGTAATTAATGCCATTTGATTGAATTCATTAGACATGTAATGCAAATCATCTTCTCCTTTTTTGATAGATCTCTATTCATGTTATTCAAAATAAGACCCATAATGATTACATGCGACAATTTGAACCGTTAATCTTATAGGACATGATATATTTATCATTTATGGTAAGAAAAAGTAAGTTGTTCCAAGTGTAACAAAAAGTCAGAGTTCTCTTATGACAAATATACTCTGTTCAAATGGGTGTTGATGTTCCATTGGGGGATGGCAATGGTGAGGTTTGCTTTTTGGTGTTGGTAAAAACCAAAATCTGTAACTAAAACCATAATCATCATCAAAACTGATGGTATCCTAAAATCATTTACGGCCCGATTGGTAACCTTATAAAGTCCTCCCCTTCCGTCGTAGCATAGATGTGGTAAAAACCCTTGGGGAAGGAGAAGGAAGAGAGGCGGCTACTTGTCCTTGTTCGTTCACCACTTCACCATGAAAACACAATAGCGAGTTATGACTTCTCAGGTTTATGACGGATCCCCCGGAGGGGCAACACACCTGACTGATCCATTAGACAGTTTGAACCATTGATCTTATAGGACATGATATATTCATTGTTCATGGTAAAAAAGTAAGTTGTTCTAAGTGAAACGAAAAGTCAGAGTTCTCTTATGACAAATGTACTCTGTCCAAATGGGTGTTGATGTTCCATTTGGGGATGGAAATGGAGAGATTTGCTTATTGGTGTTGGTAAAAACCAAAACCTATAACTAAAACCATAATCATAATCAAAACTGATGCTATCCTAAAATTTTTTAAGGCCCGATTGGTAACCCTATAAAGTCATCCCCTTCTGTCGTCGCATAAATGTGGTAAAAACCCTTGGGAGAGGGAGGAGCAGGAAGGGAGGCACCTGCTTGCCCTTGTTCGTACAACACTTCACCATGAAAACACAATAATGAGTTATGACTTCTTAGGCTCATGACGGATCCGGGGGGCGTGCTGTCCCTTCAGAGACAGCATGGGCTGCCATGCTGTCCCTTCGAGGACAGCGCGTCTCCGCTTTCGGTTCATGACTCATTTAGTAAAATTAGTTTTTGACATGGTTCATCAATGGATGGAGTTGGCCCGGCCCAGTGTAGAAGGACCTAATCAGGCCCGATCAATAAAGATGCAAAGCTGACGGAGAGAATAAAATATTTTGAAGTGGGTTTGGAGTGGTCAAATCTACGGGTTTAAATTAATTGAAATCAAGATTGGAGTTCCAAAAACAAAACAAAAATCTTTTTGGTGGCTTGCTGGTTCTTGTATTTTTCTTTTGGCTTTTTAGTTGCTATTTTTATTATATAATGTAATTCGCAGATAAAAGCGGAAAGGATCCATAACTCACAGATTGGATTGGGACCGAACAGTAGGACTTTTGGTCCAAACACAGATTTCTAAAAATCGTATCTCGTGGATTATCATTGGATTCATAGGAATCCAATCCGATCCGGACAATGAGCAACAACTATTACTACTGGTGCTGATCGAATTATTTTGGCCTTGGTATAGCCTCCGGCAGGGAATGAATGATTTGTTCTCGCCGAAAATCAAACAGTTTCGACAGGGTCTTATGATCCGAGGTTTCTTTGAGAGAAATCTGGTAGCGCTTCCATGCAGTATCGGATTTCCCAAGTATCCATCCCTTGATAGCATCAGCAGCCACCTTTACAGGCCAAGAAGACCAATCTGCAACCACCTGTTCCCCTTCTGTAGCATTTGGCATGCTTCCAGGCTGATAACAAGGAACATCAACAACTTTAGAATTCTCTCTTCTTCTCAAAATGGTCATCCCTGCCCTTTTGGAGCCATTCAATTTCTTATTAATTAATGGAACTCTAATATCATGGACAAAAAAGTACAAATGATAACAAGTGAAAACCCAGCAATGGTATAAAAGCAAGGTTCTAAAACTCGCTAGGCACTCCCAGGGCGGTCAGGGACCTTCTAGCTTTCAGGGCCGAGTACTTGGCGCCTAGTCGGGTTAGTTGGTATAGTCGGGCGACTCGGGCTAGTCGGCAAGGGGCCTTCTAGTGCTTAGGTGGCGAGTAAAATCAAACTGGTGAGACTAGAGCATCAAACTGCACAAATCAATCAGCTTTAGGAAATGGAGAAAAGCATGATAATCGGCATACAAGAAGCTCCAGTATTTGAATGGACAAGCACAAATATGCTGTATTTATTAGATAATCCGTAGATCAAGAAGAATACAAAGCAAGCACAAAGCAAAGCAACAAGCAAACCTAACCCAATGTATTATTCAATCCAAGAAACTGTACTCCTACATCGACTGATCCATTCTCTCACTCTCTATTGGTTGATTGACAGATCGACTCATCAATTTTCAGTTTATAAGTTCAGATTTCGTAACATGGATATAAAAGCAAGCAGCAAAGCAAGAATACAATGCAAACAGCAAATCACGTAGTCTTGTAAAACTTATAAAAGGAAGACAACCAAGTCATTGATTGAGCTAGCGTTCAGAAGCCATGGTAAAACGTTTAGACTTCAAAGAACCGATTAGCGTCCTGATTGTCCAAAATGTCAAGTTCAACAATCCTCAAATTCTAAGATACTTGTAGTCTTATATTCCTATTACAAATTCAACAATTACAAACACATTAAAGTAAGAACCAAGAACACAGTTGCAAGCTTCCGAGTGAAATACCAATAAACTCTAGAAATCCACCATTCACTAAGCTAGTTAACAGTACAGCATAATCTTATATTCCTATTACAAATTCTAACAGTATTTTTTGCCGAACAAACGACTGGTTTGATAGGTTACTTATGGCCAGTGTCGAGCAAGTGCTCGACGGAGTCTGCCTCATAATCATGTAAAATCTTTAGCCAATTTTTGAAACTGTTAAACGCATGCACTTCTGGATTCTACTTATGAAGCCGATACATTTCTGCTTTCTCAGAATCCTTAAGATATGAGCCCCTAGCTCCAGGTTCTCCCACTTGGTTCAACAGTACACTCGTTTCCTGCATCCTCTATTCCTCTCACCCCATCCATCAACAAATGCTTTGCCCTTGCGGTTATCTGCATCCAGTTGTTTCAAATGGTCTTTCTCCTCTGAAATTCTGATTTTACCAAAGCAACTAATTTATTTCACAAAGAATCAAATTCGTGTCAATCAGGAAAAAAAAGTCAGTAATCCAAGCATCTGTCTGAAAGGAAGTGATGCATGTTAAGTATCGTGAGCCACCAACCTTTTAGGTAGATTGTAAAAATGCTTGTTACAGTCTCACTTGAGATGCAAAAAATCTCAGCTGTCCACAATTAATTCTAATGTTCAATTGTGAATCAATGAAGCAACTCGACTACAAAACAGTGCGAATATTAAAACGAAGTGAACTAAAAAGTAGCTATCAAGCATGGTAACAAACCTCCTCTTTTATTCCAAGGAAACCAACTTTAAGAAATAGCACAACAAAGCTCCGTGAAACCTGGCAAAAAATTGAGGAATGGACAAAAGTATGTGAATGATCCTAAACGAAAATAAGCATGAAAAATGGACAAATCGTGTGTGTTCAGTTTTTTGGATGCTGGAAATGTAATTATGTATAAAATGGACCCAATTATTCCTGCTATTTAACCTTTCTTAACTCTAAGAGAACTACACACACAAAAGCACACTCACAAAACAATTTTGCATAGCAGCAAACCCCTCTTTTCTTGTTTAGTTAGTCATGGCTAGTTTTACTAAGACTTGTACCAACTCCAGTCATTTTTATCCTTTTATCATCCTTTTATTTCAAAACGAAAAAACATAGAGCAACAAATAGCAACAACAGTAAGCATAAAAATCAGTTTTGAAACAAGATGCCTGGCAACACTGGTATTAAGAAACCCATCGGTAAGGCTTTACAAACGTCCATTGTTAAATTAATTCGAACAAGGGACACCTGTACAATGTGTACATGCATACATAGATATCCAGAACCCTGAGGATCTTTTCAGTTTTCAAAGTAAAGCCTGCTATTTCATTTTTCCTTTCTTCTCTTTCCATAGGCAGCTGGACAGCATGACCACAGTGGTCATGTGAACACCCTCAGAAAATAATTTTTTTTATAATACATGTAGTAATTATGTTTTAGGTTATGTATGAACACAAATGCTATTATGACCACCCATCACTTCAAGTAATTCGCAATTGAACACCTAATTCATTAGCCAAAAGAAGGTTCATACTTTTGATGACAAAAAGAAAAAAGAAAAAAAAAAAGAAGAAGAAGAAGATCTATTTATATCAGCATTGTGCTCTGTATTCTAATGGCAATCAATTTTATATCTTCAAAAAACAAGAGCATATATAAAAAGACCCATATGAACATATTGCCACAATATCCTACAAAACGATATTAGCACATTTTATCTACTGATTCAATGTTGCTTGGCCTAAAATATAAAAAAATTGCAAAGAACACCTCTTACATCTGT
The DNA here is from genome assembly GCA_020921065.1 of Vaccinium darrowii. NCBI lineage: Eukaryota > Viridiplantae > Streptophyta > Magnoliopsida > Ericales > Ericaceae > Vaccinium > Vaccinium darrowii. The sequence continues at coordinate 11,993,476 of CM037157.1, forward strand.
ATTTTTGTAATTTTTGGTCACGATATTCACACAAATAAATAAAATTAGTGTGTATATATGACTAGTCAATAGAGTTAGTATAGTGAAGGAGTAATTATTTAGTGCCTCAGAGGCTAGAGTGACACCACACACTTACATGAATGAGATTCATAGTAAATAATTTTTCAAGTTAAGATAATTTTTGAACACCCTATCAAAAATTTAAGGAGCTGAAACTGAAAACATGTATGATAAACAATCAGTTCACAAACACACTACCTTCAATCTAATAAACATGCATGTTAACGAACAATTTATACGTGTATGTCTACATATGTACATACACATCTTCAAAGACCCACATGGCTTACCATATTAAAGAACATTTATAAAATCAAAATCCCTAATATTAACCAGGCAGATAAAAAATCATATCAAACCCTACAAATGCAGAATCTGCAGCATACCTTGAGTTTTAGTTGAGTAATCGAACTGTATTTCAACCAGTTTAGAATTGTTCAGTCTTGTAGAAACGAAGAGGAAGAAATCAATATGCTCTTCTGGTTTGTACCACACCAAAACCACTCAATGAAAGAAAGAGGGGAGAGAGATGCATCGGAGAAATGGAGAGCTTTTATACATACATAGCTGCTGCAACAGTAATTCAAGGACGGCCAAAGTACTGCCGCCAGTACTACGCCGAAAGCTTGCTTCACGCCAAAGCCAACGATTCCGAAGGAGTGCACTTGCTGCCCACACATCTGCCTGCTCTTGGTTGCCAGAGAAAGTGGCAAGCGAAACTGCTGCCTGCCTTTCTCTCTTTTTAGTGAAGGTTTTAGATTGTAACAACTCAGGAGAATAGAGGCCAAGAGCAGATTGGGTGACAAAGCCATAAAGCAAAGATTTAATAGAACTTCAAAGAGAGAGGGCTCCAGATAATGGTACATGTTCTTAGCAACAGTTCTTAAATGTTTCCACATCCTTCGAAAGTGCCAACATCTTCAGAACAGATATCTTATCCTGGACACAACCAATCTTCTTTTGTGTTCCTTTGCCTCATTAACTGACTTCCTTAGAAGACCTATTGTGAAGTCCTTCATGAGTATAATCATGCCAGGAAGCAGGTATCTCCTTCTCCTGTCATTGAGATTAGAGAACAAAAAATCCAATAAATTAGACATGATCTAGTAAACCTCGTCTAAACCAACGCATCCATGAAAGACCTGATGCTCTCATGATCTTCTTTGGACTCTGGGTATCTTTTTGGTTTGAAAAGTTTCCACATTCCAACTGGATGTTGGTTTTTAACTTCAACATCTCCCACAAACCTGCCAAACATTTTTTCACACTCCGGATATGGCTTGACATAAAGATTGTAAAATCTCTGCCTACTGAGTTTGATCACACCCTTCAATCCCACCTCATTGCCAAGCCCACCTTTTGACCTGAGATACTCAATCACATTATGTCGAGGAACAATCTGTTTGTCAAAATTCACCCCAAGATATTCCGGAACATCAACCAGCCAAAGAACATCAAATTTCATCCGATGTACTAAAAACTCAATTTTCTTCTCAATGTCCTTTATCTCGTACATTATTGCCCGCGGCTCTTTCCACAAAACCTTAAAAGCATCCCTGCGTATCAAGCCATATCTGCATAAGCAATCGATCCTCCGTTTTACCTCAATCCCAGCCCTAAAAGCTCCGTCTCTATAGATTTTCTCATTGATAGGAACCCGGCACTTCAAATTCTTCAGCAGTTCCAGACACCGAGAAAGCTCCCCTAATTCTAACCCAAGAACACAGGGGTCCCTCAAAATTTCTCTCCTAGCCACATCAACTGTAAAACCCAATTCCTCAAATTCCTTAAACAAGGGCTTCAACTTATTTCTCACCCCACATACAAGAATACCAGGAAAAAAGTTGAAAATCCTATCAATATGCTTCCTATCGATTCCAATCCCCACCAAAAACTCAATTCTCTCACGAAGCTCGTTCTCATCCATTACAATTACCATCGGAAACTCCTCTAATACCCTACTCACGGTACTGTCACTAAACCCTAACCCCTTCAAACGCTGAATACACCTATACACAGTCTCAGGTCCTAAACTGAACTTTCTGGAAACTTCTAGGACATTGAAAACCATCGATGAGCTGACGTTCGAAATACCCATTTTAGAAATACTCATTTCCCAGTCCTTGAGAAATTCAAATTCCAAAACACTGGGACAACTGGACACAACGGAAACAAGAAATTCATGAGACGGCTTCAAAGATAGCAGGATTTTGAGGGATTTTTCGATGTCAGAGGTACTGGAGTTTAGTAGAAACCGATTCTTTGAAAGGAAATCGTGGATTTGAGATTTGGGAAAACCGTACCTTTGGAAGACATCAGAGTGGGAAACCAGTTTACTGTTTTCTTGCCTTTCTGAGGAAGCTAGTGGATTTGTAGAGAAATAATGGGGTTTAGGGCTTGGAAAAGAAGATGGTGGTTTACAGGTTGATGCAATAAGGCGATGTGAGGTAGGTCTGGCTAAAACCCTGATCGCCATTGCTCCCGTGAACTGAAGGGCAGAGAGAGAGAGAGAGAGAGAGGGAGACGGCCCTTACAAAAGAGTATTAGCCCGAACGAAAACAGTTATGAGGAATAATTTATATAAATATAATCTACACAACCACAATGACAAAAACCGTCGCTTTGGCCGAGTGGTTAAGGCGTGTGCCTGCTAAGTACATGGGATTTTCCCGCGAGAGTTCGAATCTCTCAGGCGACGATCATTTTCATTCTCAAGTTTTCCCTTTTTTTTTTTTATCTTTGATCAATTGGCCGGGAGAAAATGAATCCGGGGGTGTTGCTTTTTGGCCCTGTTTGGCACCCTGCTTTTCGCTCAAAACAATGTCGTTTTTATCACTTTCTTAGTACATTTCCAAAGCTTCCAAAGGTTCTGTTTAAAGAGTTATTTTGGCACCTTGCTTTTCACCCAAAACGATGTCGTTTTTATCATTTTCTTAGTACATCTCCAAAGTTTCCAGGAGTCCTCTTTAAAGAGTTAATTTTGGGGTTCAATTTTAAGAGATTTAGGCTATTTGCGGTGGGGCATAGTTGATTTAGACACTCTGGGTTTGAGAAATTTGGGAAATTAACTCTCTAAACAAGGCCTTTGAAAGCTTTGGAGGTTTACCAATAAAATGAGTAAACCAACATCGTTTTTGACAAAAAGCAGGGTGCCAAGCAGGGCTGAAAAGATAACCGCTAGTTCGTATGGCCGGCTATTATCGAACACTTTATTACACTTTTGTTTTCTGTTCGGTGCTTGAAGCGTAAATACACGGCTCCTTAGGTGGGGGTTTTTTTTTTTTGGCTCCAAGCTGGCAAGGAGAATTGAAACTGGAACCGTAAGTAGAAGCAAACCCCTAAGTCTCAAGGTAAACCCAATTTAAATTTCACCATGTTGATATTTTTTTTTTTTGTGCCAAGCGATAGGATGTTAGTAGAGTTAGACTAGTACAACATGCCAACGTTGCTCTATCCACTTAAACTTGAGACCTTACCCACTGACGTGAGTGTCCACTCACAGCAGCTTGAGCTATTGATTCTCCGTGATGATTTTTCAGCCCCTATATTTTCAACTGTCATCAGTCATCACAATTTCCTTCAATAGAGCTGAATTGTTTCTCCTTTTATCTTTTTTGAAAATCTGATTTAAGAAGTCCAAGTTGGGCAATGGTTGGCTTGTTAACTAATAGTACTACTTTAGAAAACCTAAACACGTAGAATTTAGTTGATCTCTGTGTCTGCCTCAATAACATGCGATATAAATATAGAAAAAAATAAAAGTACGTGACATGCAAGGACGGAGCCATATTCAAGTGACATTACTTGACCTCATCAACTTTTCAATTTACCAGTTGAGTAATTTTGGTTTTTTTTGGTTCATTGTATGAACTTGACCCCATAATTATGATAAAATTGTCCCTCCTCCCTAGTAGTATAAAGCAAACCTCATTAAAGTAATACATCTATTCTTCTGCTAGTACCATTAATAATACCATTACCAAAAGTGAAAAATACATCCAATGCTAAGAGAGTTGCAATGTCGGCATATATTGCATGAATATGAACACAAACTCACAACCTTCCATCCACATTTTATGAATATTGAGACACTTTTTGTGCAATAATCGCCCCTTCAAAAAAAAAAATCTGCTACGTATTTGGATATTCACCTGTCTTAGAATTCTCACTCCATTCGGACATTAGGAGTTCCAAAGTCCGTAAATCTCCTTTTAAAATTAATACAGAAACACTTTTTGACTCGTACTAGTAATGGTGAGTCACGTGGTTAATCTTTCAAAGAAAATTCAAGCGAAGACAATAGTTTGTCCCAGGAAAAATATGAGATAGACAACTCATTTAATACCTTTGTATTTCTTATGCTGCCAAGAGAATGAGAGTACCAAAGTGTATGCCTACATACAAGTAATTATCTCAAAGTCTACTTGCTACTCAAAGGGAGCAGGCTGGACACTCAAAAGAATTCGATTTCCTTTGTAGTTCACTAAGAGGAGGGAGTAGAGTACTTCGCAGGAAGGGTAAAAAACCCTCCTCTCCCTTTCAATAGGGCGCTACCACTAGCTTTGAAAGAACGAACCGGCTTTCATCTTGAAAGCCACTAGAGCTTCTTCCCCATGCATGAAGTTGAAATATCATGCAAAATTTTCTGATGCAAGTAGAGTCCCTGCCAGTAGAGTTCATGCAAGTAATACTATTCATGCACTTTCTGAATCAACAAACTAATTGAGGATCTGCAAATTTGCCATCACATTTTTTTGCAGCAAGCTAATTGAGGATCGACTTGCTCAACCCACCAACATATTTTCTTATAGCATCGCACCGAAGCTCACCATTGCGAAACAAACCAAATCAAATTCCATATGTAATGACACAACTTTTAGTCCAGGTTAAAAATACCACATTTTTGAAAAGTGCAAGCAGAGACATTTAAGTTCCTGAAGGTTTGTGGCTTCCATTTGCTTCTGCACATGAATTTGCTCCGCTTATACAATCAGTTATTCTTCTTTTGTTTTGAAACTTGCACAATATAATGGGACACTAACTTGTGCAGTTACTCTAATTACGAAGATCAAGTGAATAGACAAAATACATTGGAAGGCAATATGGAAGTCTTTTTGCAAGCACAGATAATTACAGGACAAAGAGAAAATAGTCCATGCCTTACTATACAATGTAGTGAGATCAAGTTCATCAAATGGGAGATATCCGGCAATCAGAACGTACAGACATCAGCCACAGCACCATCATAACCCTTGTGACTGAGTACCTAAAGCAGATATAGTAAATTAAAACAGCAGCCAAATTATACAAGAGACATCAAATAACATCTCCGAAGTAAATAATATAGTCAAACAAATATACATGCAATCACCTCAGGGGCAACATAGTTAGGAGTGCCACAAGTTGTTCGAAGGAGGCTGACTTCCTAAACAGAATGACCACCAAGTAACAACATTAACATAATGCCACGTGAATTAAAATTGAGAATCCACGAGAAATTATCAAACATCTTACTTCTCCAGGCAATGCACTAAGCCCAAAATCTGAAATTTTTAGATTCCCTTGAGAATCTAGCAAAAGAATTTCAGGCTGTAAAAAACGAAGAAAATGGTAAGAAATCAATAGGAAACAGCTATGTAGCAATAGAACAATAGCATTCCAAAAGGAAGACAAGGAACACCTTCAAATCCCTATGGTAGACTCCCTTACTGTGGCAATAGTCCACACCGTCAATAAGTTGTTGGAAGTATCTCCTGGCTTCAGCTTCACTGAGTCGTCCACGGTGAACCTACATAAAATGGAATGTTACCAGTTCGTTGTATATTAGAGAACAGGACATGAAGATATCTGGTCTACCTAACCAAACCAAACCAAACCAAACTGAGCCTTATGTCCCAATCAATTGGGATCGGCTACATGAATCTTTCTCCTCCATTGAGCTCTGTCAAGAGCTGTTTGCTCACTTAAACCTAATAGACTCAAATCTTTGCGCACTACCGCATTCTGGTCTACCTACCTCATCAAATTAGACACTTACAATTTTATCAAACAATTCGCCACTTGTTATAAATTCCAAGATTATGTAGATCTTCTTTCAACTCGCCAGAACCTAGCCAAACAATATGCTACATTAGCAGGAGCACAAGCCATGAAAATAGACCCTATCCAGTCTCACAGAGCCGGTAAGTGAGTTCTGGAAATTAATTTTCCATCACTAAAAAGTTTCATACGTAGAATATTAAGTCCATACCTCATGCAGACGAAGAACATTTGGATGTCTGACAAGCTTCATTATAGATATCTCCCTCTTTATCTGCAAGATGGAAAATAAAAGAAAGAAAACATCCATTAGGGGTTCAATATCGTATGGAACTGAAATTTCGCATACATGTCCACACATACACACTTAGTAAATGAGAAATGAGAGGGAGAGATGAGTGTAATCTTAAGGAGAAAATCCCCACTCCACATACCTTTAAAGTGGAAGAGAGCCTAAACATGAACTCACGAGTTGCAAATACTTTAGTTTTTTTAACTCTTCACTAATTACACTAAAGAAGTTCCCAATATTATTGTGTTCATCTTAAAAAGGTGAAGATAGAACCGGAGTTTGTTGAAACCATAGAACGAAGCCCTTCGAACATATTTGTTGCCAAGCATAACTACCACGTATGAACATTTGCTGCACCTTAATGCCCCATACCTGACTACTACTACTTCTACAACTACTACTACTCTTGCTGCTGCTGCTGCTGCTACCACCGCCGCCACCCCAACCACCACTACTGCTTTGCCACACTGCTTTTACTCCAATCAGTATTGTTGTCATTGTCGTTTCAACCATAGAGTAAGCACAAAAAGATGAAACAAGCTAAATTCATTCTCTGGTGCAGGGTCCAAGTTCCATCGAAAGTCGAAACAATAGCAACCAAGCAACCTCTTTAATTTTCCAAAACACATTAATAAAAATAGTATAATTAAAACTAAAATATATTGGTAAACAAATGATGCAACAAAACATAAGTGCTGAATGAAAATACACGGGCAAACAACCTATCCAGAATATTCTCGAACTTTCAAATTTATCAACGGTTCACTTCTGAAAAGATTGTTGGCAAGTTGGCTACTATAAGACAAAGCATAAGAAGGCATACCAAACTTTATTGTTTGATGTGGTGCATTTGAAGGGAGAGCAATCACCGTACTTCAAAAGGAAAACTAGATGACAGAACACAGACCTAAAGTATCTTTCCTTATTTTTTTCATTATTGGCTCATGAAGTCGCAAAGCCTATTTTTTTTTTTTTTTTTTCTCTCATGGATTCTATAGAAGTACTTTAATCACAATGGAGAGCTTCAAGCCTTCAATTTTGTTTACATAGTTCTGTGTACACAAGATCGCTGTGCGTTGTTTGTAAAGCATAGAAAGGTTAGAAGTGCCTTTCAATTTCTGATGGACAATACAGTAATGACACAAACAGACAAGACAGTAATGACGCAAACAAAACTGACCAATTTCAATGAGCTCAAACTACTTTGTGAAAACTTCCAACTCAAAACCAATTAACAATGAGTGGAGGGGTTGTCCAGGCTCATATACTAGCTTTGGAGGTTATAATTAACCAATGTGGGACAAGCTCTAACACATGCGACCCTGACCCGCATGTGCAACGATTCAACAAGTACGACAACTATCAACCATCAACTACAAACCAAGGGGGACCAACCATCAATGACATGGAGTCTTGTCCAAAAGCCGAGCTCTGATACCATGTTAAAGCATCCAACTAAAAACCAATTGGCAATGAGTGGAGAGACTGCTCAGGCTTATATAATAACTTTGGAGGTTATAATTAACCAACGTGGGACAAGCTCTAACATACTTAAACAGCAAAAGGCCAGTATGCTCGGAGCATGGAAATGAATAACCTGCGAGTATTCAAAAGACCAGGGATTTTCATGTTAGTAGCCCTCATGGTTGAGGAAAGAAAGCTGGGAAGGTAGAGGCCCTCATGCTTGAGGAAAGAATGCAATGAAAGAATCTACAACGGAGGTGGAGAGGTGGTTGTTGATGGAAAAAAATAAATTGGGGCCAAAAATGCATCATCATCGTACCTAAGAGAAGTGACACAGACACAAGATTCTTACATAGAATAGCTAATATTCACCGGAGAGCTCACACATACTGTTCAATGGAAAACCTATGGACATGCACGAATGAGAACAAGATCAGAGCCCAGTCCAGAGCTTAGAACAGATTGGGCAACAAAAAATGTGCTTACTTCTTGTAAATAGTTAACGCATTTGAGGTATCTAACGCTGTCCAGATTGCTTCGGTCCATCTTCAAATTCCAAACTATCCAACAAACTTAATCTCTCTGAACGCGAAAATGTAGAAGGCATGTACAGAACATTAAGATATGGATCAGCAGACGGAGAATCATCTAGAATTGCTGGTGCACTTTACCTAAATGTTCGTACCTGCGAGATATAATCAACCAATCAGATGATATGCAACTGCAACATAAGAAAGGTCATCTAATATAATTTTAGCAGGCCAATATAATTTTAGCAAGCTAACCAGAAAGAGATTCAAGCCACTGCAGCCATCAGTTTGTACAGCAGTCCAAGTCTCAACTCTAAATCAAGGACTGAATGGCAGATGCCAATGTGGAGAAAGCAGAGTCAACTATTTGGCGACCAATGCCAATGTGAAGGAGTTACACAATCCCCCCTTCTTTCACCATCTTCCTGGAGACTTGCAAAAGAAGAGACGAGCTTTATATGACATCGAAACTCTGAAATTCATAATCAAAGGATGCCTAAACTACTTTGTGAATGAGAAAATGGCATCTAGGGTAAAAGATGGGAGGACCACATCATTATTATTTTTCTGAGGTCATTTTCCATGCTTCCCTAACCAGAGGGGAAGGCTTTTTCCCATCAGGCAAGTTGGTATTTAGGTTCTCTGCAATTCTGTAGATGAGGCAGAGGAACTGCTGGTGGAGCACTAGAAATGAAAGCGTCTTATATGAACAAGAAGGGAAAACAGATCTAATGGCACAAAATACTCTATATCCAAAAGGTGAGGCTCATGGTAGAAAAGCACTTCCTCAACCAAAACAGCATGAGATCGGTGAAGAGTTCCCTCCACGAGGCAATTAATAGCTAGAAGAACTCGTAGGGCAAAGCCACAGCTCCTACAGCAACACCAATACACCAATGACAGGCGCTGAAGCACCTAGATTGGGTAATATCCTCAATATATATTACCTAGATTGGCGAATTTTTAAATTCTGCCTTACATCTATATCGAGGAGTGCCACAAATATGTTTCTGACATGGTAATATGAAATAGTCCGATTGAGGATAAAATTGAGGCAGAGGGAAGTGGGTAATGAATAATGATGCTTAATATTCAAGAACATCCTCAGGAGCGAAACTAAAATCAAGTAGCATTATTCACATACTCATGAGATCCACCATACAACACATCGCATGAACTCACATACTGACCAAAGAGTCAGCAACACCAAACTCATGAATAGATGCAACATAAGGCTCGAAAGTGCTACCATCAGTGGTGAACTTGATTAACTGTTTTCACATCTTGCTCATCTTGGATTCAAACAAGTGCAATGATATTATACAGGAAATATGAGTTGCAAGTTCTACTATCTTGCATGGAGCAGACTGCTGAAACACAACACGTGGACTTCCTTCTATCGTATTAATGACCTCTAGAATCACAGGAGCAGGATCACCTTTACGTAATTGAAGAGCTTGCCTAGACAACACAATCAAAGGACTAAATAAAGGCGTCCCCTTTCTCATAATAAGGCTAAATAACACTATGCTCCCTCGAAGTATTAGGGAATACTCACTGTGGCCCCTGAAGTTTTTCTCTTTTTCCTCCCAACTCATCCACAACATTTCTGATTTCCCCTTCCCCCCCCCCCCCCCCCCCCCCCCCCCCCCCCCCCCCCCAATTCCCAACGGTAATTCAAATCTATTAAAAGTTACAAAATATAAAACAGAAAATATTGAATGTTCTGGCATCACTGCATCAAACAGAGCCATAAGGTGCCACTTGCATTTACTGGCCCCAAACTAACCATGACCCAAGGGTATTAAAAGAAAATTTAGAAAAATAACTTTCCCTTCCAATTAGGCAGACGTGCCACAGCGGCAAAGCTGCCCCATTGTGACCTGAAGGTGGTTCGATTCTCAGAAACAATAGCTTTGCTTGCAGGGGTAAGACTGTGTACCTTAACCATTCCCCCGACCACGCATATGCGAGCTTCGTGCACTGAGTACACCTTTTTTTACTCTCCCTGCCAATTCCCTCTCTCTTTCTGTCAGTCAATGATCCCCTCTATCTCTATGTCCATAACCCAAAAGTAGTCTAACAAACTATTGGAAAAAATTTCTCTTGTATAATCCCCATCTTTCTCTTCCCATGCCTTTCTCCTTCCCACTCTGGTAAATCTAACAAATTATCGGAAAAATTATCCTTTGTATAATTCCCTACGGCTCCATCTTTCTCTTCTCATGTCTTTCTCCTTCCCTCTCTGGTTCCTTTTTCTCCAATATCTCTCACCCTCTCCTTTTTCTCCAATATCTCTCACCCTCTCTGCGAGCTTCCCTCCCTTCCTTCCCCATCCCGTCACTCACTCCCTTCCCTTCCCTTCCCTTCCCTCCCCTCCCCCTTAACTAGCCACCGCTTCGCTCCCCGTTTGTATACCATCTTAACATTCATCACCTTTTCCCACAAACCTGAACACCCATCATACCAGAGACCGAAGAGGACTTGCAGAAAAGAGTCACAGATATGCCGATCATTTTTTAAACTCCTGTTCATTGTAAAATCACTGAAGGAAACTCCAGTTCCACCAAACCCAAAACCAAAAAAAAAAAAGAGAGAGAGAAATTCAACTTCTTGATCAATTGCACATCGTCTTTTTTTGTCAATTATTTAGTTGGGCATAAGGCATTTGATGAAATTGAAACACATTGCATCCTTTAGCATGGAATTTCTGCAGAAAGAAACTTACCAGTCCAACTGAGGGCTCACTAATACTTTAGTGCCGAAGTGTTTACACTTCAGATTAATTGCAGATAAGAAACATTATAATGACCGATTGGCCTTCCTTGTCTAATAAGATTGAGGGACCATTATAAATGTGGCTTACTTGAATTTTACATGAGCTTGTGCATAGTGCTCCATCCGAATCAGTGCATGCCCCCACGCATTCCAAACCGGGAAAACATCAATCTGAGATAATAAGGCCAGATAAGCACTGATTAATGTGGGAAACAGGAACGCGCATGTATCAACAAAGTGCAAAAATGTTTGCTTTTGGTTCATATTTTACACTTCCTGCAAGTATACACCGCCATGTTGTACCTTTCATCTACAATCAACCAATTACGAAGACGTGCAGATAACTCTTGATCAGCGATATCATCAAGGGAAGCACCAATTCCTGATCCCAGGAGGCTCTGCAGCAGGTCAGCACATCCCAGCCAAATATCAGCTTGTGATAGAACTTCAGGCAGCTCATCAGTGGACTGACTACCTACACTAGAGCTGCCAGCATTAGACAGGGAATCATCAGAATCTCGTCCTCTTTCCAAATTACTTGACATGTCACTATCCGTAGCAAACTTTCTCAACTAGAATTTAGAAAAAATAAGTCCCCGTGGAAACAGAAAATGAAGTATCAATGCTATATCCCTCATACAAAACAAGAGTATAAACGGAATCTATGTTTGCCTTTGCCCCCATGTTTCCAATGGATATCAAATATCACACAAAAAAACAAGAGAAAAAAGAGAAGAACAGAGTGCAACCTGCACAAATTTTCAGCGTGATATGCACGGTCAATCGTTTCCATAGATGCATTTTCAGGCAACTGTTGGGAGCTCAACACATTTCTCATAGAGTTAATGAACAAATTTAGAGCACCTTAGCCAGATGTCAACTCATCAGAAAACAATGAAAGCAGTGCCTACAACCACAAGACGCAAGTATTCAACATAAATACTGGGAAACATAACCGTAGGAGTAAAACACAAGGTAGACAAACATAACAGCATGCACGAACAGCAAACATACAAGGAACAAGTGCAAACGAAGTTCAAGTAATACTGATAGTTTCCATAGATGAATATAAAGCTAGTCTATTGCAATTGACAGTGCTTTAATATGGATCCTAGATACTGATTGAATATTGTCTATGTTACTGCATTTTTGGCTTTCAGATTTTGATTGTGATCAAGACATCTGAAGAATCTATTCCCAACTCCAGTTCAATATTTTCAAGTAATACTAACGCCACCATAAGCATACAAACTCAAACGTCGACATGCTGTATACAACATAACCACTTAAATCCACTCTCTATGTGTTACAAAACCATCCATGCATGGACAAGCTTTGAGTATGCAAAGAAGGAGTGATTCTCAGTGCTCATTTTGACTTAGATTTTAACCTATTCATCTTGTCTGCAATATAAATGAGAAAAACAAAGTGATTTCCAAGTCATGCTTTTTAATTCTGATGAGTGGGAGCCCCCCCGTTGTTCCTCATTCTTGTTCTTGTAATTATTACAGTAGCTTGTTAATTTCTATTTTTGTGCTTGCTCAATAGAATGGGATTCTTTTTAAATGACTTGTTTGGGCAATCCTAACAAAATGGTGTTGGGATGGAGCGACTATTTTATGTGATCCATGGTAGAGCTCATTTGTCTGTGGAGACTACAACATGCGTGACACAAAAACTGTGAAAGTAACAACAAAATGATAAGCAAATCACTTTTATACCTGATATTCAGCCTAAAAGATTCTGGCCCTGTTCGTTTCCCAGTTTAGTTTTAGTTTTGATGACATCATCATTACCCTCATTTCTCTCTCTATCTCTCTCCACTCATTACACCTGATGACATCATCAAAACTAAACTAAACTATCTAACCAAACACAGCCTCTGGCATTTACATTTGTATATCACTGATTTGGTTCATAAGAGCATCACTAGTGGTATACTCAAACACAAAAATACTCAAAGATGAGTATTTTGATACACAAAAGAGGCTCACAATGGTATTTGGATAAATACTCAAAGTTAACAACATTTGTTACAAATACTCAACTTTTGGCATTTGGATACTCAAAACTACCAATCTTTCTCAATAACCAAATCTCAATAACCAAATTTTGGGGACCACACCGTATCAAAAGTAATAACATTCTCTCTCCATTTTTCAAATACTTAATTCAAAACTCAATTTTTTTGCACTTTCTCCCAAAAATTGAAATTATCAATTTTTAATCTTTACCAAAATATGTTCAAGATTGATCTCATTTTAAACGTATTGTGAATATCTTTTAAATGGTAATAATATTATAAAAAAATATATGTACAATTTAAAGTTGTGCCCATTTTATGAATAAAAATAGAGTGAATAGTACTTTTTTTTATTATGGACACAAATGAACCATTGCAGAAGGATAGATACTCAAACTTGTAAACCCATTAAATGAATACTCAAAATGTGATGTGGCAATATTTGAGTATCCATATTTGAGTATACCACTAGTGATGCTCTAAGGTATTAGTGTTTAGGCTCCTTTGACTGCTTTTTGTGACAGACCAAGAGATGTTTTTGGTGTAGGAAAAGTCATCCAAATTACTCCATCAAACAATTAAAAGCAGAGACTCAAAATCTTATAAATTGTTACCTTCCTCCAGAATTTTGTGCAAAATGAACCACGTTCAGGACGAAGCTGGATCTGAGTGAGAGGTAGGTAATTGCTAATAGAACAACCCTCACAGGCTCCAATTCTATTAGTGAATCATCTTGTTGTTATTTGTCCTTAATGTGTATCCTTGGAAAAGTTTTGCTCCTTGGAAATCACTTCATCTGACTATTTGATATTGCTCGGTTTAAAATCTCGTAAGAATCTCCATTAGGTACACACCCCTCCATTGCCATCTCCTTCAATAGCATGATAATGTCCCGAAACTTGCCTGTCTTGAGCATTGCCCCCATTATTGTATTGTAAGTGGCAATATTTGGAGTAATCCCATTCCCAATCATTTGCTCCAGCAGCTTGAGCGCTTTTGTTATCTTTCCTTCCTTGCACAACCGGTAAATCAAGGACCCAAAAGTAATAGCATCTGGCTTCAATCCTTGTATGTACATATCTCTTAGTAACTGATTAAACAATTGATTATTGCCTTCTCTTATGGAAGCGCATATAAGAATATTATAAGTAATCAAATCTGGTAATATTCTAGTGCTTTTCAAACATTTGAAAATCCGGTGTGCCATTCCGAGTAACCGATACTTGCAAAGCATGCTCATAAGTGTATTAAAAGTCACTACAGTGGGATAAGGACCATCCAACATCGTAGCTTCCAATAGCTTTAAGCACTCCGGGATCTTTCCAACCCTTGCAAAATACTGAATCAAACAGGTTGAACTAACTGCATTAAGCTTTACACCTTCAAAATCCATTCGATCTAAAATCTTTTCTACGATTGGAGAATTTCCCTGGCGGCAGGCTGCAGATAAAACTGTATTGAATGAAACCAGGTCCGGTCCATTCACATCCCACTCCACACAGTCAAAGAGCTCCAAAGCTTCGTCAATGTTTTCCTTGCAAAGGCCTTTCAAAATGGTGTTATATGTTACATTATTTGGTTTGAACCCAATTTCAATCATGTTCCTCATTACAGATAATGAATCACTAGATTTATTCTTATGGCATATAATGTTCAAGCAGATGTTGTACATCACTGTATCCACAGTACATCCTCTAGAAATAATGTCAAGCCATAACTTAATGGACATTTCTATTTCACCTGCTTTAAACAGGCCTCCAACTAAAGCAGAATGAGTGAATGGATCAGGACACAATCCCTTTTGGTCAATAACCTGAACAAGTTCACTAATTTCAGCAACCCTGCTTTGGTGACTAAGTTCACGGAGAACTAGGTTGTATGTGATTAAATCCGGATCACATCCTTCCTTCTCCATCTTATCTAAAAGGCCAAATGCCTCTTCAATCCTCCCATCATCACAAAGAAACTTAACAACTGCAGTGTATGTTATGACATTAGGCTTATAGCTGACAGTTTGCATTTCAATTAAACAACGAAAGGCCTCTTTCCACATCCGCTCTCTACTGAATCCATAAACCAAAGCTGTATACGAGCACACATTGTGTCCAAGGCCTTTTTTCTTGAATGAATAAAACAATGCCAAGGCAGCATAGCTTTGACCAGACTTACACAAGGCCCATAATATAGGATTATAACTATGTGCACCTCTAAAATAGCCCTTTTCGAGAACAACAGCGAAGACATTACAGGCCTCGTGTATAAACCCAGCTTTGCTAAGATAAATAATCAACAAATTAAATGTGGGTTCAGATGGAAAAAAATTCAATCTCAACATGAACTTGAATACACTAAGTGCCTCAACTAAATACCCAAATTCCAATGTCTTTTTCAACAATTTAGAGAGCATCGTAAATGAAGGATCAAATCCCATGGTGCACATTTCCTCTGCAATAACGACTGCATCTTTAGTTTTCCCGTGTGAAAGCATCCCATTAAAAAGGGTACAAAAAGTTGATGCATTCGGGTACGGCCCAAACCTTTTCATCCCACTATAAACCTCCACCAACTCTTCCAACATCACATACCCTGATTTTAAATTACAATGAATCAAAGCATTGTAATCGTAGACGGTGGGTTTCCCAGGGACATTTCTCATGGAATTCAAAGCCTCTAGGGCTTTTCTAATGCAACCTGAGGTAGCATACCCCTGCATCATATGCCGTAATTCGGCATAACAAGACTCAAAGCTAGCATCTTGGTGGGAAATATCTAAGGCTTGAACAGCACAAGAAGAATAAAGATTCACAAAATGGTACCAAAAAACACGAACCCTTTTGCATATCCCATGTGAAGGCTTTGTTGGAGCATATATGCAGGTTCGCATTGCCGATAAGAAATATATGCAAGTTTTCATTGGCAGGAGAAGCAATACCCGAAAATCGACATGATTTTGACATACATATGCATTGATATGGTTGCAACAGAAATTCACTGCATAACCCAGAAACACTTATGGGAACTTCTGGGATTTCTCATCTAAAATTTTCATGCTACCAAAATCGGAAAGCTCCCTTCTAGAAAAATGTATTTCGACATACATATGCATTGATATCGGAGCTCTGTCGTTCAGATACGTCATCCGTGTCCTCCCGATCTGTCTCCGACGACCTCACTGTGTGAGAGAGAGTGAAGAGTATGAAAAGATTCATTAAGGAGAACAAGACTTGGGTTCCGAATGAACAACCTTCACCATCATCGCCATCTTCTTTGCGAAACCCTTCCAGATTCTTCTCCAGCGTTTCCGGTCGCAGTGCTATGAGAGGGAAAAGGAGAATTGAGGAGACAGAGAGAGAGAGACCTGCCAGAGGGAGTGGTTTTACTGTGCCCCTTTTGCAGAGAGAGGGAGTAACTCTCTTGAGAAAACCAAAGCACAACTGATCCCCTCAAGTTAAGTCTGAAAGACTTCCCAAATCTAATAATGCAAAATATAGTCGTAAAAATTAAATATAATCTGAGGTACTTTCTTTTTTTTTTAAACGCTATTTAATTATGAACTTACTTTTGTCCAATGGAATGATAAATTGGGTGGTATGGAGAAAGTTTGCGATTTATAATTATATATATAATATTATTACAGCTAAATTCGAAACGGTATCGGTATCCAGGGGCGGACAAGGGGGTGCTAGGAGGGTGTCTAGCCCCTGCACTCCCCCCAATTTTCTTCATATTTTTAGTGTACTTTTAGATTTTTTGGTAAAATTACTGAAGAGTGGTCCCCGCAGATTAGGCGAAAATTGCAATCCTGTGTCCGCCACTGCCGATATCGTTTCAGTACCGTACCGTACCGGAAAGAAAATCGGTACCCTGACCGGTACAAGATTTAGAACCTTGGTTCTCAAGCATTCTATCACTTTCCTTTTTTCTAGCACGACTCTCTTTGGGTGCAGGGTTGCTCACTCTCCATTTCTCCAATTTCTCCTCCTTTTTTTGGGTGTCTGTTTAAGAAATAATTTTTCAAAAATTATATGAGTACAGAACCCAATACACAGAAAATGCGCAGATCGAGCCAAGGACCCACTTTTGGGTCCCACACAGACAATCTGAACCGTTCATTCATCTTAAAATTAAATTCCAAAGGGCCCCGAGAAAATTCAGCTCAATCGGACGTCTTTAAGTGCTTGATCTAAAAGCCTTCCGTTTCAGTCAAAATCTACGGTTCGGATTGTTCGTATGGGACCCAAAAATGGGTCCTCAAGCTCGATCTGTGCATTTTCTATGTATTAAGTTTCTGTACCCATAGTCTGGTTCTATGGTTTTAAAGAAAAATTAGACAATTGTCTAATAAGGCTTATTGAGAGGGAAAAAATTAGACAATTCGTTTGGATGCCTATTGATATCCGATTAGATACCTTTTTTTGGATTAATAGTCTTCTCAACAAGCCCTACTACATCTGCTATTCAGATCAAGAAGATACCGCAAACACAATTGTTTAACTTTTCTTCAAAAGTCATTTAGAATTCTGAAAGAATTTTGGAAGTTTGGATCAACTATTTATAATTATCTGATCAATCTGAGTTATTAACAACTCCTCAAACAATTATTTATAAATTATTAAACGGTTGAGATTGAGATCATTTGCAGAAGACCCCAAAAATGGATCTCACCCAAAAATCAATATCTACGACAGGGAGAGGGAGGAACAAAAGAAATGTGCATCAAAGGCATAGTTCAAGCAGAAATTTAGAATGGGAAAGAAAGAAAACAAAAATGGGGGAAAGTAATGTTTTGATGAATGATAGGTAAAATAGATATTGTTGAAGTGTTGAAAGGGATGTGGGTAACTAAAGTAAAAAATGTACATTGTTAGTCAGCATTTTGGGCTAGCGACTTTTGTACTTGCCCTAAGAGCTAAGAACAACAACAACAGTCTCAGTACACGTAGCAGCGAGGCCGACAAGCCAATCGATATGATTTGTCATTTGACTGCCACCATTACTTCCTTTCTTCGTCACGGAACCATCACCACCACCAGCATCAAAATAAGAACTGACACTTAAATGATGAAGGGGAAGCTGAGAGAAAGGAACAGAGGAGGTAATGCTAAGGAATTCTCAAATTTGAGATTGAGAGAGAAAACGCTCACTAAAAAGTAGAGGTTATAGAAAGTGAGAAAACCATTGCTATGGAGTAAAAATACAGCCATCAAATGTGAAGCCCTTCCCTCTTTCCACCGCCAAATAAGGATAGTGAAAACCCTGAAAATAAAAGAAAGGAAGAGAGGCTGTTAGGGTTTTTTTTATAGAGAGACGTTCTCATATTTGATGAGTAGTTTTTGGGGCTCGTTATTCTCTCATGCCATATGAATTGCGTGCATTATTTAGCCTTTGCTTAGGCGCCTAATTATTGAATTACAGATTATTTATTTTTTAATCAGAATTGAATCTCAAACCACCCCCCCCCCCCCCCCCCCCCCCCTCAGTTTCTTCTCCAAATCATAAAAGATAGCCCCCATTTTAATCTACTCCCTCTGTTCCAATTTGTTTGTCTACTTTTTGATTGACTTATAAAAGTTTCCTTAATGCCATTTTACTTTTCAAAAATTATATAATGCAAAAAATGCACTGTACTTAAATATAAAAAAAATGATGGGCATTTTTGGAATCTTATAACTTTTTGATAATAATAATTGTGTTTTCTTAAAAATTGGAACTCCAAGATCAGACAAATAAAATGGGACAGGGCAGTAATTGTTTTAAGGAAAATGCTACAGACACTAATTAGTGTACCAACTATTACACTAACTATCCATGTGGCACTCTTTTAGTGGATGAATATATATATATATATATATATATATATATATATATATATATATATATATATATATATATATATATTGAATAATGCATTGATATGGTAATGCCATGTATGCATTTAGTATAATAGTTAGTACACTAGTTAGTGTCTGTAACATTGCTCTTGTTTTAAACGTAGTACAAGTATAATTAGGCATGCACAGACGTCGGGCTGGGCCAAGTTTGGGTCGGGCTTATACTAGGTTATAATTAGTTTTGTCAATTCTGAAGCCCGACCATTAATAATCGGGCTTCATTTAACATGCCCAATTCCAGCCCAATTAAAATTTTAATTTCCCAAGCCCGTCCAACAAGCTCATTTATTTTTCTAAAGCATGGTATTACAAACATAAATTAATCAACCATAATGATCACAATTACAATTCACAACCGTAATACTATACTTAAAGTTCTAAGTTCTCCCAAAAATATTAAAAACAAACCCATAAATTAAAGTGCTCTAAAAGATGGAACTCTAACATGTGAAGACTTCTCTCGAGTGTCTCTTCTTTAAAATTACACTTCTTCACAGCAGATCTTGTAGAGCACAATAACAATAAAAGGAAGAAAAAACTATGAATTATCATTATAAGACTGTAGTTTAAGGGGAAAAAAACTTTAAAGTTTACTTAACAAATTACTATTACTTCAAAGGTATTCTCTACAAAGTAGTACCTGGAATTCATCTTCATTAATGCTACTTTCATCAAGATAAATACACCCTAAGCAGCTAGGTTCCCGCGATAACATATACATACAGTATTAAAATAAAAAATTTATTTAAATTAGGCCGGGCTTGGCCAGGCCTTAGAGAAATTTCTCAAACCCTGCCTAATTAGTAAATGGGCTTAAAATCTCAACCCAACCCGACCATATGAGCCTAAATATTTTTTCTAAACCCTAAAAAAATTGGGTCGGGTTGGACGAGCTACTGGGTTGGTGTGCACCTCGTAAGTACAACTAATCATACATATGGAGACAGGGAAAAAAAAGGGGATAAAATTCCACGGAAATCCCCTAACATGTAAAAGTGCTTAAACACACCCCCTCATCTATTTGAAAAGAAAATCTGTCTAACCCCGTTAACGAAATGGGTGCATTGACTTTTCTACCCTTCTTTGTGTTACCTTCCTATGTGGTACCCTTATTTGTGCTATTTTTCTTCTTGCCCAGTTTTCTAAAAGATTTTAGCATTCATGTGCTAAAATCATGATATTTCAAATAAAAAAATGAAGTGGTTCCATGTATCGTTTTTTGATTTTTTTGGCACCAAATTAAAGAACGATACTTTAATTTGGTACTGTAGATGCATGCGATTACTCTGTTTTGGATGCGATTAATCTGTTTTGTCGATCTAAACCAGATGCCAATCAATCTGTTTGTCCTTACCTCTTTTCTTGGTACACTTATAATTCTAGATTATTCCATGCGATTACTCTGTTTTGTCGAATGAGGCAAGGGGGTTTGTGGGTTAATAAGGAAGCAATCAACCAACAGAAATTCAAGTTTAATAACTTCTTCTTTGGATTGAAAGCAACGATTGACAGCATCTATATTTAAAGCGGCAATTTTTAGTGGCGATTTGGCACGATCTCATCAATCTTCAGCAGTAAAATCCGCCTATCTTGCCGTTCTTGGATTCCTAGTCAATCTCCGATGTTCCACGAAACCTGCTCCGTGCGACGGTAGCCAAAAAGACTTGAAGCTAGGGTAAATATATGTATATGTGGATATATGTTTCTATCAAAGTATGCGTATACAATACCAGAGGAGTGTAATCTGTGTTAATATGTCTAGCTTCCATGGATTTCAAAATACCAGAGGAGAGAAAGGAGAGGGAAGGGGGGTTAGGAGAGGAAAAGAGGGATATTATCATCTAAATAATAATATTTGCCTTGAATTTCAATTTCAAGCATCACTTAACGGTCTTTTGATAGAAGGGGTCAAGTTGGATAAAGGCATAGTTAAGTGGGTGTGTTTAGGCGCTTTTAAACGTTAGTGTTTGCTGTTTAGGGTTTTTAATTGTTAGGTTTGACCCATTTTATCTGGGCATTGTTAAGCCTTTGGGGGTTCTATGAGTTGATTGTATACCTGGGTTTTTTGACCCATATGGGTGTTGGGCTTTGGCCAATGGGTGTCCATGATTAGTTCCTTGCCAATCATTGGTTTTGGGTCTCGGTATAGACAGAATTTTGCCCTTTGAGCATGTTCTGTTGTTTGTTTATCCTATTAGTCTTGCATCTATTTCAAGCTTAATGAAATCTTTTTGCTTAAAAAAAAAAAAATTACAAAGAAAAAATATAGATGATGATTCTATGTGAAAAAAGATATTAATTGTTTGATGAGATAGGAATTTCGAATTAAACTATAAATTTAATGTGACAACATATTTACTTGAAAATATTTACGAGCTAGATTAAATGTTAAATTAGATATAATCCAATCAAATATGAAATACGTATTAACATGGTGTAATATTATAATCTCCTCACTCTTAGTCTCATGAGATTCCATATCATATCTTATAAGATTCCACTTACTACCGTCGAATAAATAGATGGCCTCTCTTTTTTTTGATGTATTATTCTTCTCTTTTTTTCTTGGTTTTTTACTTTACAAAGTATTTTGTAATCCTGCTATATTCTTCAAAAAAAAAAAAAATTAATTACTCCTAACGTAAAGGGAAATGATCCTTTTTCCCATTCTTCATTTATTGAATTCATACGGTAGCAAAAATATAGAGTTCATAGTTCCAAACAAGATAAGCTAGAAAAGAAACAAAACGTCTACGCTCACACCCAACAGAACACACACCCCAGCCACACCCGCTGACATGGCATGCCATGTGGGACGGCTGGGGCCCACATGACATGCCATCTGCAAAAAAAAAAAAAAAAAGGCTGCATACTAAGGAATGAAAAGTATTGCAAAAACTATGGCAATGAACCATCTGCATCAAAAAGCAAATACATCACATCCGGATCCTCTTATTATGAATTCAAAGAGACAAGAAAGAGGAGTGTATTTGAAAAAATCACAATACAAAAAACCGGATAAACTACATTTTTACCCCTTCAAATGTGGTGAGGGGTAAGAAATAGAACCACCAATGTCTCGGAAAGTAGTCATCATG
Organism: Vaccinium darrowii; assembly: GCA_020921065.1. Taxonomy (NCBI): domain Eukaryota; kingdom Viridiplantae; phylum Streptophyta; class Magnoliopsida; order Ericales; family Ericaceae; genus Vaccinium; species Vaccinium darrowii. The sequence continues at coordinate 12,015,651 of CM037157.1, forward strand.
AAAGGTTTAGGCTTCTCAAGGTTTCAGTAAGCGAAGAAAGCTTGGTGGGAGCTATCAGCTTGTAGTCTTTTTCCAAAGCCTTTGCTGCTAGAGATTGCAACTCTGTGCTATCTTTGTCATCCTTGTTACGACCTTTCATAAGTTGTCCGATTGCATGCGTACACTAAATAACAGGAATAAGAGGTTACAGTTGGGCCAAAAAAAAAAACCAGGACTAAGAAATATTTTCAATAATAGAACTTCATAAACTCGAAACACATACAAGGAAGCATGAGAATTGTAAATAAAACGAACAAAGGTGAGGGCTGAGAATTATAAATCAACAGAACAATCCATCCAGAGGTATCTCAGAAACTTTCCTAGTCCAGGAGGTGACACGCGCGCGCGCGCGAGAGAGAGAGAGAGAGAGATCGCTCACCAAGCAAATACCAAAAAGTGCCCTCGTATTCCTGCCACCAGTCAAGTCTGTTGCAGATGCATAATATTTCTTAGCTGACTGAAGGTTTTCAAGTCCACCAAGTGTGTAAAGCACCTGTTGAGCTCAAGGCAAACAAAAATTAGTCACTATTTAAAAGATTGAAATTACAGGACAAATATAACAATAAGAAGGAATGATTCTATTGCAGTTTTATTAATTAACTGACCCGAAACATAGTTTCCTTGATTCTATTGCAGTTTTATTACTTAATCGAACCGAAACACAGTTTCCTTCAGGTAGTTTGAAAAAGTATGACAAGGTAAAAGAAATTAACTGCAGACTACACAACAAAGCCTCAAGAGCTTTTGAATCCCCTTAACGCAATGCACACAGCTCCATGGAAATGGAGCCAAGAGTCCAATGGGGAAGCCGTGTGATGTTTATCCCCTTATGCTTTGTCATATTCTCTTATGCCGCACGTCCAAGATTGACTAGCTAAAAGAGAAGGTAGTGTGTCATGTTCTTCCTCTTAAGCTTCATACATTGGACTGTGATGTGGAGCAAGCTGGGCATCCCAACACTTATTCTTTTGTTGATGGGAACATTGGGAAGACAAAGTACACCCAAACTTGTGCCATAACACCGTCAAGTGACTCAAGTTGAGGACTAATTCTATGCTAATTCAGCGTGTTACTTCTTATGTTATTCTTGGTTGTGCTCCTAACTCACCGCAGTCGAGGTCTTCTCAGAAGAGGGAATTGATGGCTTTCCACTTGACTGAGTAGAGCTTAATTATCCACTTTGGAAGCCTCAAGTGAAGCCCAAGGGCCAATGAGAATAAAGATGACTTTTTGGTCCAACAAATGTAATTGGTATATTTATCTCTTGGTAGGAGTTCATTTTACTATTCAATAGGGTTCATAGACTACAAAGAAGACGAAAAGACGTTCAACAATATAATCATTAGACTCCGATTAACAATTTCTGAGAGTGTTCCCGAAAATTGGGGTTGTGGCCCCCTACGTGCATTCTTTAGCTATTACATTCTCTGAGCTTAGCTATTTTCAGGCTAGGTGAATCATTAAGGTGCTTGAAAAAATGTTTAATCGTGGCTTGTTTGTCCGCCGAGCCAATCTCGAGTACCTTGAGTTTTTGAGACATCATAAGTTGAATGCGGCAAGGTGTAGCTCTTGTACCTCGAGCTCTTGAGACATCATAAGTTGAACGTGGCAAGATGTAGCTTAAACAAGCTTGGTTTGAAAGCATAAAGTGATTTAGAAAATGTTCAGGCTTGGTTAATTTACTTAAAAAAACAACCTTGAAATAGGTTACATCAAGCGAACAGGAACCCAAGTAGCTTGATTCGTTTATCATCGTACCAGCATCTAACATCATGAGTCATTGACCACTACCAATCCACCAAACCATATCCACCAACTAGCAACACAATCGTATCGCAAACCCTTCATTGCGACTAAATCTCTTCAAATTGTTTTCCTTTTTCCGGGATCGCATGTCGGACCCTCCAATCACATTATCCTCGATTACCCTCGATTACAAATCTCAAACCCCATTACCTCTCAACAGAGAATTGATGCAATATAAATTCAATGCGAAGATTACATAACGATACAGAAAGCACCGACACTCCTAACTGCTTGCCATATCCATGTCGGACACTCCGGGGACACCAGACACGCTGGGGACACCTAGGGGCACGTATTGGACACGCCATGTGGCGTATCCAATGAATAGCTTGATATTCATTTGCACATTTCCTAACAACTTAAGTTTTTGGGACTACTGGTAACTTAACATAATATCAGAACTCAAGTTGGGCGAGGTCTTGGGTTCAAGTCTCTCTATTTGCATTTATTCTCCATTTGCATTATGCTTCTCCCTTTTGGATTCTGTTCCTATACTATCCACGAAACTTTTGCATCTCCACGGGCAAGACGGGTTGCACGTGAGGGAGGATGTTGAATAGCTTGATATGCACCGTTGGGTTCATTTCCTAACAAACTTAAGCTTTTAGGACTACAGGTAACTTGATAGGGACACACCGTGGACACATCGGGGACACCTGTGTCTCAATTTTCATGCGGGTGAAAACTTTGACAAATTTCAGGGTATGATATTCCAAAAAAAGGAGGAAAAAAGTACAAATAAATGAATTATGATCATATAGAGCCGTCATTCAACTTGTAATATTTAAAAAGGGAACAATAAGTATTGTAAAGACACTATTGCGTTGGTTATTTCTCGATGGAATGTTCAAATGAAGAATAACTAAATATCTGTCCTAAACTCTTAATATATGTGCATAATTTCTGCCGTGTTTGCCGCCATGTCCGTGTCCCAATTTATTTAGACTTGTCGTGTCCCGTGTCTGTATCCTTGTTCTGTTAAAGTGTCTGTTTCTGTAACCATGCTTCTTAGCTGATACATATTCAAATGTATATGGATATGGATAAATGTTGTTTGTTGCAGGTGAATAGGTGGCGATCAACTTGTCATTCAGGCTGCAATGGACGAGATTGGGTGATGGATTTGTGTGAAACTGGTAGACTGGAGTTTGATTCTGGTGTGATAGTGGAATGCTTATCACGAATTTGTGAAGAACAAAATGCAGAGACAACTGCTGTAAAAAGCAGCTGTGAAAGTCGTTATAGAGAAGTTAATGGTCCATCAAGGTGCATTTGGTAGTTGTTTATAGAATGGAGTGGCGCACAGTGGGTCAATGGGGTGGACTAGGGCAATGGTGGTAGGAACCGAAAGAGATCCGATCAAAGGGAGGGGAGGCAGGAGGAGGAAGAGGATAAGTGAATGAGTTTGGTGGGGAAAGCGGGATAGAAAAGGTGGCACAAGCGTTGGTGGCTGCAAGAGGAGGAAAAGGATGGGTGGGTGGTTCTTTCTACCAGATAGCTCAACTAAGCAATTCAATTGACAAATGGTTTTGGCGTGGAGATTGGTGGTGAGGTGGCCGCACTAGGCTGTTAAGAAGCAGCGGTGGCTCTGTTAGGGAAAAGGAGAGAAAGAAACGTTAAAGGGTAAAATTGGCATTTCATGCACTAATTACACATTTGCCACGTTTTTATGTCATGTAATCCAGGCACCCTAGGGCAAGGATGCAAGCCTATTAGTACTTGTGGAACGATTGGAAATTAGAACAGATTATTAGCTACAAGTCGAGGAGATACAGTCAAAAGTAACATTAAACTAGCAGTATTCCCCATGCTATATAGCACATACTAGGGTCAATAAATTATATTTTCTACCACAAACAATCAGTTCAACAAATGTAGGGGGGAAACAAGCAAGATTACAATGCCCAGAACCAAACAAAACTTACATCTGCATAGGCTAGGTGATACAGTGGATTTGTTGGTTGAGATAAGATTAGCTCCTCATAGCAGAAAGCAGCTTGCTTGTACCTAATAAACCCCATGCCAAAGGAATCAAAAGGATCATGGCTTGATGTATAAAAATTCAAGCAAGAGAAGCAAAACTTAATAACTACAAGTATCTCACATTTGTAATGAGACATAAATTTCAGCAAGCTCCCTCCAGGCATCTTGATCTGCCATATATCTGAAAACATAAAATAAATTAAGTCATGAATCCATTTAAGACAGAACATTGTTATAGTTGAATAAAGTAAGAAAATCTTCCCCCTAAACTATTGACTCCTCATCTATTAAACACGTGATTGGTTGATATTGCACCCAAACTATTTCATCATCAACCAATTAACCCCTGCAGTTGCATCTCATTAAAACTTTGACGGCAACATGTAACTTGGCTATGACGTAGCCAAAAAACCGTCGACTTAAATTAGGTTTAACATTAACCCATTCCTTCTACATCATTCACAACACCATTGTGCAGCTGCTCCAGCGTCATTAGGCTTCGTTCTTCAACAATTTTTGTTTCATAAAATCTCACATTTTATGACACTTCAATCTCAACACATAAAATGTAAAAGTTATTTTATGAGATTTTCATAAAATCCTCCTAAAATCCATAGGAAAACCACTACGTTTTATCAGTTGGGAAAACAACTCCATTTTATCACCCCTCCATAAAATGTTTCATTTTATGAGATTTTCATAAAATGTACCTAAAATCTATTGGAGAACAAGGCCTCCCCACTAACAACAACCACCACCACTCCCTCTCATCTCCTCCTTTGTCCCTCCTTCAAAGCACCACCAGAGCCTCCCCACTACCATTGTCTGCACATTCATCTATCATCCCACCAACTGCCACCTCTCTTCCCCTTGTCCCTCAGCCCACCCAATGCCAACCAACCTCCATTGCCTCGGTATGAAAGTATCTCCAATATATAAACATGAGGGTACAAACACCTCAAGAGCTAAGCTTGTGGGGTTTGTCTAATTAAGACCATGTAAACATGGCATCAGAGGCAGCGTATTAGCAATGGCTACAGGGGGCGTCCCGCACCTCCATGCAAAAGATGTTTCTCGGTGAGCACGCTGCAGGAGTATATAAGCGCGAGGACACCCTCGGCTTTTGGAGTTTAGTTCTACCCGCTTAACAAATCCTACCTCACTCCTCTCCTTTCCCATCTCATTTCCAACCATTGCCACTAAAATCGCCTTATGTTTCTCTCTCCTTTCCACCCCACGGCATAAAGAAAATGGAAAGCATAACATACACATTAAACAACACCCCCCCCCCCCAAAACCCACGCACGTGCGCACGTTATTTGCCCTCTCCTTTACAGCTCCTTTGGCAAGAGGGGTGAAAAAACAAAGGAAAGGGGAGAGATTTCTTTTAATGATGAGAAAAGAAAAGAAAGGGGAAGAGTTTCTCATGTGTTAACCAAACAGAGGTGAGAAGTCAGCTTCTCTCCCAGCCATTCTGGTCATCCTTCTCGTCTCCGGCGACTTTCCGGCGACCTCGAAACGGAGTTTTAAGCACAGATCCGGATTCTTCTCGACGAGACGAAGACAACGTTGGAAGTTTGATGACGATCTGACGACGGGGTGGCCCGCACGTGCCGCCGGCGCCCCATTTCTCACCAAATCTCGCCACTTTTGGTGAGAAACGGGAAAAGGGGGGCGGGGGGGGGGGGGGGGGGGGGGGGGGGGGGGGGGGGGGGGGGGTTTGGTAAGGGACTCCAGAATCTCACCATTTCTCCTCCTCTCTCACCCTTTTGGTCATCCAAACAAGGGAGAGAAACCGTTCTCCTTTCTTTTCTCTCCGAATCTCGCAATCCAAAGGAGCTGTTAATTGGCCCTGGGACAATTTCCATCACATTTTTAAAGCAAGTGGTGATGGGGTTTAATAGATCAAACCAAATAGTTTGGGTGCCTAATCAATAATAGAAGAACTCTAGAAGACAAAGACTCAATGAGTCAATAGTTTAGAGGGTGTTCTGAAATTTTCCCAACATAATATGCTTTCAAGATTCTCCTCACATCTCAAGATATTTATTTAGCCATTCAACGGCCCCTGAAAGATTGCCTTGCGCCTTTTCCATAGTTGCCCTCCGCTTGTGAATTACCTGAATTAAAAGAATGAAACAGGATTGAGTCGTTAGATTTACGTTTTGTATCTCTATCTCTACCAGTAAGGACTAAGGTGTTCATTGTATTTGTTGCAGCGAAGAAGCTGAATCACTCCAACAAAAATGAATGCCATTTGATGAAGAACCTGGAAAGGAACTTACTTGATCGAGTGGATTATCCTCCAAAAGGTTTGAGTAAGCTTTTTCTGCCTCTGCCCAAGATCCTTTTGCTTCAAGAATTAGTGCTTCTAGCTTGCCTACAAGTATGCCAAAACAAATTTCTAGATCAGAATTTAAGAGAGAACGAAACAATACTCCATCCAGGTTACGACGCCCTCTATGCCAAATGAAATCAAAATCAGAGAGGAAGCCCATTTTACGTGTCTTGTTGGAACGACTCGCCCCAGCTCACCTGCTAACCCTGAGCATAACCACGTGGCTAAAAGGTTAACCTCGAGTTATACAATGGCTGGTGGCGCTACATTATATATCAATGCCATTTCCCACATCTTTTCGATGTGGGACTCATTGTGCCCAAGGTGGGCTTTCACAATTGTAGAGTTATTCAGTACTATATAGTATATCCAGTAACAACATGCTGAATTGAACCAATAGCAACCTCTAGCCGAACTAGCTAGTGATTTGATATCAGCAAAATAGAAACTAGCCCATTGCATTTGTGCATGTACAATGCACTTGCAATGAAAGTTGACTACCCTCTTGCAAGCATTAAAAAATTTGGGCATTTTGGCATGGCAGCAATACACAGGAACAAAAGTAGTGCAAGCATGACTTAAGGGGGGAAGACATCACCCACAACAATGGCAATGATGCCAATTTTTGCAAATTATTTGTCTCTGATCGTTTCACTGGGTGGAAAATCTTGACATAAAGAGGTAAAAGATTTACGTCATGTCCACTCAACAGCGACCAACAGGAGTAAGCTTACAATGTCTATGTTATATAACCTTTATGGCAACAAGTTTATTGAACTCACCAACCCTTTTACTATCAGGAAATCTCTTTTGTAAGACTTTTACGCAGTCCTGCAAAGGAAAAGAAAATTCATATTACAAACTGCATCAGCTTTTTAAGTTCCATAGATGAAATGCACCTATAGATAGTACGGGACTTAAAAAGTTAATGATAAAAGTCAACATGCAATTGTTTTTTCAATTTGCAAGCTTAAAAAAAAAGAAGAAAAAAAGAAAGAAAGAAGACCATGACTGCCAAGGGGCTGCAACCCAGGTATAGACACACTGTCGACATAGCAGGAAAACCAAAGAAAACATTACAACACTACAATCTAGTTTATGTGAAAAGAATTAAAAAAATCAAAAAGACAGAATATCCTGATGGCCAAAAACGCTTACAAAAAGAAGACTCGATTGCTTAAACGTCCCCAATCATACCTCCTCCCACTATATGAATGACTATTCAGTCTCTCTCTCCTTTCAAATGCCATGCCATAACAAAAAATTCCACTTGCCACATGGGTCTAACCCCGAATAACTCCTTATTCCCTCTCCAACCACTGATCTACATAAAATTCTTATCCCAATGAATAAATCAAAAAAGATCTAGATAAAACCCAGTGTGAAAACAGCAAGAGAAGGGACCAGATGTTCCTCTAATCCTCCACAGCAGCGGAAAGAAACTAACCTACATGCCCTGTCTACACCAGACATACACCCACACAATAACAAGTACAGTTGGTCCAGAGCCAGCAATTGATAGCTCCTCTTACACCATATCAAAACTTGATGGATCTGTTCTCAGAATTCAATTAGCTTGTCAGTCGTCATCAGAACTTACTGATAAACCTGAAATTAGTACCCTACGAATGAACCTAATGTACTTCCAGCCCAGTTAAGAAACACTCCTTCGAGTCCTAACCACCAAGCTGACATGACCTAAGGAATAAAGTTATTTGCAAGTGCTAACAGTATAGTTTTTGTGGGGTGGTGGATCACGGAATGTTCTAACAGTTCAAATCCGACTTCCCTCTTGCTCCTTGTACCTACAAAACGGAGCAACCAATTAGTACCACCTCGGCCGCACTCGCCGGAGGGCACTCCGAAGCTCAAGTTAGTACTTTGGAGGAGAGAGGAGGTCCAAAAGTATTTAGATCTGGAACTGTGTACCTCCCTAGGGTTTATCCTTAGGTTTGTAGGCAACAATGTACTTGCTCTACAAGTCACGCGTGCTTAGCACGAGCTCGTGACATCACTAATAACTGCTTTGGCACATGACATCGTTAATAGCGGCCTTGGAGCGTGTCGCTTCCAGAAGGTTCTGCTAAATAATGGTTACATGGCCGGGACCATGTGCCATCCATGGTATCTTTAACCGCCTTCCAGGTCAGCTCATGGGTTAGGTCCCTTAGGCCCAAACCAAAACCACTGAATCAGGACAGTTGTACATTGTGCACCGGGAGGCCATACAGAACAGTCTGGGCCGTAAGGTCCAGTCCAATAATGTTCGGCCCAATATTCCCCCGAGTGCTGGGCCACACGGAACGGGTCAGACTTTAGGCTCTAGCCAAATGTGCCACTCTGAGCCGCCCTATCCTGACAAGGCCTAGCAGAGTGGATCTCCAGCCCAATCATAGTAGGAATTGGCCCACTACAGTTATCAAAAGAAAAAGAACTGTATAATCCGTAACAAAATAGCCTCCGTAACTTATCTTAGTTGGCAGCGAAATTGAGAGAGTGAACAGTGGAAATGAGAGAGAGAGAGAGAGAGAGCAGAGGGAGGGAGTCAACAAGAGAGGCCGAAAGGGTTGCATGGTGATCATAGCTGATTGACGGTAAGCGGCCAGGTGAGGGATGTTCGTGCAGGCAGGTGATGTCGCTGAGGGAGTGTGGGTGCAATGAGAAGAATTGGTGGTCGCGACATTGTGACGTGATGGCATCTGTATTACTCGGACTCGGGTGCGGGTACGAATCTAGGTGCCGGACACGTGAAGTCGTGAAGTCAAAAAATAGAGGATACACGGATACGAATCCAGATTTGGACACGGGTGCGGGAATACGTCAAATATGATATTTTTTGCAATTAATTTTAATATCTTTAAATTTAATATTTGAATTTTTTATATTTAATAAGTGAAATAATAATTAATTCCGAGAAAAAATAAAAACTTTTAACCAAATACTCCGATAATTAGTACCAAATTCAATCAATGATACTAATGCTTTGTCGACACGGGTACTCCACCAAAAGTGGCGACCCCAAGTAACACAGAATGGGATAGACGGTATGTGGTCAAGTGAGGGATGTTCGCGGTGGGGAGGGTGATGTCATGGAGGGAGGGTGGGTGCAACTAGGAGAACTGGTGGTCGCGGCATTGTGAGGTTTTCACTTGCTTCTTCAACACCTTCCTTAGAATTAAAATAGCTTGGACCTATATATCCCACCTCGGAGAGAGTAGAGACTAGTTACGCGAGGGTATATTTTTAGGAAAAAATCTCAAAATCGCCCCTCTCTAGCATCTTAACCTTTCAGCTGAGTAAGTGGTCAACAATGAAATAATGCTTATGCCGATGAAGCTCTTCCACAACATTTTCATCAGCCAATTAAGATCTCCATATATTCCATAGCACGTCAAGCATCCCAAAAAATATGGGTGTGTTCAATGTGCTCTCCTAATTGTAGTTTGGGTTCATCTGAAGTTGTCCATACAAGTGATGGAATTACCAACCTACGCTAGCCATGCACTAAAAGCCAGATGAGCCACTCACCCGGACTGTTGAACTAGCGCTCATGACCAAAGTCCAAAGAAGATTAATGGCACTTCAAAAGCAATACAATATAGGTAAGAAAGTACAAAATTCAAGTTATGCAACAATAGTAATTTGACACTTCGTAGTCCCCTAATCACAAGGAGGTTAATGGTAAGAACCTTGTCCCAAATGGTTGACCAGCCAAATAACTCATTTACGAAGAGTGAAAGATCTAAGCAGATGTAAACCCAAGTTAAGCAAACGGTTACCAATCTATTCCCTTCACTCCCTCAACGAAAAAGAAAAAAGAAATTTGCTCTAAACTTCAAACTAATATACCTCACTTGTGTCCCAAGGTAGCCAATATTATGCAGCAATTGGTCCTTGTTAGAGTTTGTCCCACATTGTTTAATAATAATCTCAAAAGTATATGAGCCTGGGTGGCCTCTCCACTCATTGCCAATTGGTTTTGAGTTGGATGCTTTAACATGGTATCAGAGCTAGGCTTTCGGAGGATTTTGGACAAGACTCTCTTGGTTATTGCCCCATTTTTTTGCCATAAGTGGACCATATTTCGTTATGATTCCAATGTTGTGGATCCGTTGTTTACCTCTCCACGTGTGGGTCAGGGGTCGCACGTGCAGAAAGTGTAAGAGTATGTCCCACATTGTTTAATAATAACCTCAAAAGCTAGTATATGAGCCTGGACGGCCTCTCCACTCATTGCCAATAGGTTCTGAGTTAGATGCTTTAACAGTCCTACATTAACTTAGGGTTTCCTCCTTTCTTTCCTTATTAAGTAGTGTTTGTTATCAAAGAAACAAATGACATTTGAAGCTACTCATACTTCCATACAAGACCAGCATAGCAAATAAAAGTACACATTGAAGACCATATAAAGAAAAAAAAAAAAGGATCTTTCGAAAGGCCCAATGAGCAGCCCATGAAGATCACCATATACTAGCACTATATTAAAACCCAAAGTGGAAAAATTGAGTGAGCAGATTCTAATGTTGGTCAAATAAATACTCAATAGATAAATATCCAGCAAATTTAAACAAAGTTGTCAGCAGATGGAGAAACTGAAAGCTATTCTGAACAGCATACAGAAAGAACTACATTGTACCTTTGCAACATCAATGCATTGGCAGTCCATAGCTGCAATAGCAACCTGCTCATACAAAGTCCATTCTACAGAGGGAAAAAAAAAAAAACAGACAAAAAACAACAAATTACTACAAGGTTCTGACTAACCAAAAGAAGGGGCTTGGAGGAAGGCTGGAACTTGAGGTACCATTTCCTCCTCTGTTAAATAACCCAATAGAAGAAGCAGTGGATACAATCTGAGTTAGATGGACCACAGTATACATTTAAGCGACAATAACAACTGGATATCCCCAGGCCCTAGTTGCCGAAGAAATCTATAAACCAGTATAGTTCAACTTTATTTGACATGAAGTTCACCCCAAGGAAATTGAAACCTCCAAATAGCTATGGCTCAGGCAACATGCCCAGTAACAGATGTAAACATTTATAAGATTTTTTTTTTTTATTTTTTATCTGGTAAACATTTATAAGATGGATTTGTATTCTGTGAACAACATCCAAATACTAAACAATAAAATGTTTAAATTTTAAACATCAATAACATTTTGAATATTAGGGACCCTCCATTTTAAGTCTTGTAATTCCTATTTGAAGACAAATACAGAAAGAAGAAACAGGACAGCCTATTCACGAGGCTCCCACCATTATGAGGTCTTGGCAGGGTAGAATATGAAATTTTAAATGCATCTTTATATTTACCATTCATATTACATGCATTGCATATACCAAATGTAAATAAACCACAAATCTAAGTGCAAGACAGAGCTACGCTACACTAGGTCGATCAGTCAGTCGAGTGGGCGAGTTTCCACTTTGTAGACATAGATCCCTAACTCTGTTCCACAGATCTCCCACTAAAATCTTCAAACTTTTCCTGTTAAGAACTCATGAAATATGAATATTCACTATGATTTCTACCCTCTTTGCCCCATAAATGGAGTGCTTTTCTTGTGAGAGTGAAGCATGAAATCTTTTCCCTAATTCTTTTAATAATGTACTTTTATACCTCTGATCTCAGGACTTAAATTGACTTCATCATTTAAAATATCTTATTATCCTAGGTTCAATCTGCAGATACATTATATGAACAAACCAGATGGAGCTAGTGACAGATAAGGCAATAAACTGAATGAGAACACTAAACTATGTGTAATGCACTCAACTATCAACCACTACATTAAAGAATTTTTCTTCCTGCCAATTAAAGTAATTTGTGAAAAGAATGAAAGCCTTGTATTTGATCAGTGATTGCTAAACACTGCATTCTATTTCACATCACCACTTCAGAACTCTATTCTATGAAAGGTCTTCCAGTCCCATAGTTAAAGACCCGCCTATTGACTGTTTTACCATCATGCCATCAACGTCAAGCAAAACAGGTTCTGCTAAAATTCGGAAAAACAATTCATTAATAAGAACAGACGAAACATGATCGTACCCGCTTAAGTACTCTTAAATGATTCTCACCACGCCCCATAGTGCAACTGGAACGTATTTAATTCATGAACATGATTTACAATGCTATCCAGATGATTTCTTTCGCTAAGTCAAACACAATAACACAATGGCAACTTTCACATTCTTCAATGAACACCCCCAACGTCCTAGGTTGAATTCCCCTAATAAAGAGAATCGTTCAATTCTTGTTCGCTTATGTATTCAATTAATTCAAACAAACAAACAAGAACTGTAATTTTATCGCAACACGGAAAGAAAAACATAAAACCTGTTATCCTGAGAACTAAACCACAAACCTCGTAGAGCAAAAATGTCCAGGTCCAGTCCAGTCGTGCATCAATAAAAACCAAAATCGATTCTATCACCTCAGAAATCATAATTGGGGGAAAAACAAGGTATAATCACCTAAACACCACACATTAAAAAAAGATAACAATTTACTCAAACATCTAAAACACCAATTCATAACCTAAATTTAACAACTTTCAAAACCTAAATTATAGTAATCAAAATTTGGGCATCATTGCCAATAAAGAATTATAGTAGATAAAAATTAAAACGAATAGAGAACAAAACAACAAGTGGGGCTTAATTATCAGTACCTTCAGGGCCAAGACTAGATCGTTTACTAGGGTCGTTCAAGATGGACAAGCCGTGCTTCAGCACCTTGTCAGAGCGTCTTAGCTTGAGCTTTCGAACGAGACAGAGGTACTCCCAAGCACCTCCACCTCCGTTGTCCACCTGGTTCTCTAGCATCGTCACTCGTGCTTCCTCTGTTTTGCTCACCATCTTTCTTCAGTCTTCACCCAATTCCAGGTTTCAAATTATAATTATAATCAGAGAGAGAGGAGGGGGGCCGGAGGCGGGGGGGGGGGGGGGGGGGGGGGGGGCGGGGGGGGGGGGCGCTGAAACGAAGGTTTTGGTTTCTGTGCTTTGTTTATCGAATATTTCTGATCTGTTTTTTTTTTTTTTGTAAACCCAGTGTTCGTGCTCAGTAAATCTGGGGCATCGATGTCTCAATACCACTTTAGAGCACCGCAGCTGTTGGAAAAGTTGGCAATGATACTTGCCGACCCGATTTTTTTTTCCCCTTTTAAGTGCGGGGGACAGGGCCCACCCAGCCTTTGTGTACATCCGCCTCCGTCTAGGGCTGTTAACTGAGCCATTTGTGGACTGTTTCGAGATTCGACTCAGTAAAAACTAGTTTGATTCGAATACTAAATGAACCAAACCTGAGCCTCAATTTTAAGCTCATCGAATAAATGAGTCAAACTTAAACTTAGTAGTATTCGGCTCGGTTAGGCTCACGAACTTGGAGTATATATGTATAGGTTCCGGTTCTTATCCGGACTTTTGATTTCCGGACTTTTTATACAAAATTTTTTTTGACGATCCGATCCGTCCAATGTGTGTCAGAAGGTGTTTTCAAGGGTCCTCGCAGAAAATCTTCAAAAAAAAAAACACCGAGAAGGGCTTGATCCAAGCAGTTTTCGCAAAAATATATAAATACAGTTTTTGCGAAAACTGCTTGGATCAAGCCCTTCCTGGTATTTTTTTTTGAAGATTTTTCGCGTGGACCCTTGAAAACACCTTCTGAACACATTGGACGGATCGGATTTTCCAAAAAAAATTTACAACACAAAAAAAACCCCATTTTTTTTAATTTCCGGGAGGTGTGAATAGGAAATTTTCCGTATATGTGTTTGTCATAAAATTTTCACATATAATCTCAAAAGTGTATAAACTTTTAAGGAAAAAGATGCAAACGCACTCATCTTGCAAATAGGCAGAGTCGTAGGACTGCGAAAGAGTCTAATCGAGTTGAGCTTTAAAATGTTCAGATTCATTCATTAAGTTTTAAATGAACCCGAGCCGAGCCCGAGCTCAATAAAAATTTGACGAGCCGAGCTGAAACCGAACTTAACTAGGTTTGAGTTGAACTCGAATAAAATTTTCATTTCGCACATAAATAAATTTATAGATATATAAAATTATAAAAAAAATGTATTAAAATTTAAGTTTGTAATACTTTTAAAAGTTAGAAATAGCTACAATACACACCCATTAAAGGTGTGAACATATGCACCTATTGTATGGTTCATATTGTGTCACCTCATCGGCAATCATAACATTTTTTAGTGTTTCGTAACTTTTCAGCAATATGATTTGTAACATTTTCTATGATTCATAATATTTTGGTGGGTTCGTAACTTTTATATAAAAAAAATATTGTAATTATCGATTTGTAACTTTTATAGGGATGCGTCTGAAACATACTCAAATAAGGGATGTGTATTGTAGTTTTTTCTTAAAAGTTTTTTTTTTTTTTTTTAACTGGGCCTTTGCCTAAAAGTTGGAAATGATCCAATTGTCATTGGAAGTCAACCATACTCCTTTTGCCACAACCTACATGTCTATAGTGTGATTGTGAGTGAGGCTGTAGTTTATGTGAGTATATTATTATATGATAAAATACTCAAAATTCATCTTCATGCTTTGCGTGGCAATTTTTTACATTATAGAAAAAGATTACATTTACCACCCCTGGTGGTAGCCTAGTGGTTCATGGCTCACTCCCACAAGGTTTGGGTGCAAGAATGCAGCCAGGGGAGACAAGTGGTGGCGGCTGCCACCACAAGATTTAAAAAAATGCAATTATTACATAGAAAATAGATTTTTATCTCCAAATTATATAGGTTCGCCACAACTAGATTTTTATGTTATTATAGTTTTTCATAAAGTGGATGAATTTTCGTAATGCAGTTTGTCTTTTTATTTTTTAAGTACATATTTTCGCCACCATAAAGGTAAAATCCTGGCTCCGTCCCTGTTTGGGTGGCAAGGAGGTTCTTGGTTCAAATTTTGCTAACGATGCCCTCTCGAACTTGGTTCTCCTGCGGAGCCCGGCTATGGTCCACTAATCCTTGGTGGGCGATTGGTCCCTTCCATGGTTCCGCCGCGGGTCTGGAGTCCCTATGATCACCCCCAAGGAAGGCTTGCAATATATATGCATCCCCAAATAAATAAATAAAATAAAGTAAAAATGATGAAGTTGATTTCTGCATTCTGAAAGAAAATGAATCACAATGATCTGCTATCAGTGCATCATAGTCTTTGATTCCTTGCATTCTTCAGTTCAAGTCCTGGAATCTATTTTTGTTTTTGTAACATCTGTTTTTGTGCACTCTTTCTATTTTTGTGCACTCTTAGACATCCGAGATAGGCTGTGAATTTGTCCTTTAAATCATTTAAGTACTTTAACTTTAACCTCATTTTCCAATAGCCAAAGCGATTTGGAACAATTGATAGCTTAAGAGTACACCACGAGGTCTTTGATCTTCTAAACTGAATTTCATTTTCTCCTTTCCCTTCTCTATTTTACAAATCTCCTGAAAGTTTCAAACTTACAAGTAATATAAATTGAATGTTTCTTATCCTTATAGGTTCTACCCTAATACTCACCTGAAACATGAAGGAGGGGAAAACAAAAACATGTAGGAAAATGAGTGAAAATCCCAATGGTGGAGAGTGAAACTTTTCAGCAAGTTGTTGCCTTAGGTTATTCTATAAGGCGCTTTTGATGCTTTTGTGGCTTCCAATGGAGCTACATCTTTTGCAGCTATTAGTTGCTCGTAGAGGTCTCTGATCTTCAAGTCAACTATGGTCTGGAAGAGATTGGTTCCATTGTTGCTTCTTGCGAAATCAGAGAGCTTCAGCATTTGCTACGTGACTTCTCCATAGAACTTGGTTGAGATTTTGCTTAGATAGCTCTCGACGTAAATTAGCTCATCTAACCGGTCGAATTGGCCGTCCATCTCCAGCACAGAAATTAGGGGAAGGCAATTTAACATAGCCGAGTATAAGCATCATGTAGATAAGATATTTCTAGGCCCAAATATGCATGAACTTAATAAGTTTCTCGCTTACAACATAATTTGGGACCAGGGAAGTGGAGTGGAGAACAAGGTTTAGTTGTGTGTTAAATGTTAATGCTTAACTTCCTAACCATTCAAGTCAATTTGAAACAAATGTTCAATTGAACCATCAAAAAACCTGTATTTTGTTAGTGATTCATGTTAGTCTCCTCGGAAATTTTGAACCTTTTCCTTAGTTCTTCTTTGTTTATGTTTTTAAGGGATTGATGATACCCTGATTCGATCAAATCCATGCAATTAAGAGCCGATGATTAATAACACTTGCCATGGCGTGAAGTCACAACTTCTTAGCATTTGATGCACCCAGTATTATGAAGCTGAGGGCAGTTCTCTGCTTAGTTTATTTCGGATGATACTAATAAGTGGAATGATGAGAAATTTCTGAATATATCTGAAATTTGAGATTGCATGTATACCTCATGACCAAAGTACGTCTCAGGGCCACAGGAAAATTTGATGCTAGGGTAGGAGCAAGTGAGTTTCCTCCCACAGGTATCCAACTGACGGTGGATGTCACGCCCTCGATTTTCAACATAAATAAATGAACATTTTCTTAAGAAATTTCTAAATTAAAGAACTCATAGTGTAATGCGAAATCATCTTACAACATTTTCTTACATTTATAATAATTTCAATCTCGACACCCAATGCCCCATCGGATTTTACATTGTTTTACAAGGGAAAAGGGTTACAATGTTTCAAATGACCCTTCATGCCATGATTTGACTATGCCATGCACACCATGCACTCCATCTTGCACTTCAAGTGAAACCTGAAACAGCAAAGGGGTGAGCGTTCACCTCGCCCAGTAGGTATCCCCTTTGGGTTTCAGACTCAGAAAAAAAATATACAAACAAAATCACATGTATCAAACAAGAGCATAAAGTAAAATCAACATTTACAAGTAGGTTTCTGCACTTACCATCTGAAGTAAAAGCACTTCTCATATCACCCAAAGACATTTCCACAATCCAAACTCCCAATAGCTAACTATTGGATATCCCTCTGGCCACACAACAAACCATAATTTTTTATTCTCATAAAATGCTCATATATCTCCCTCACGTTCTAGTTGATAGAACCCAACCACTATCACCCGATGGAATTCACTTTTACCGTTCGACTATCATCTTTCATTTACACACGCGGGTAAGGGTTCTCTTACATCATTATCCATTACATCCGACCACCCACGCCAACCAATATTGCACATACAATTACTAGTTATAACATAC
Source organism: Vaccinium darrowii (assembly GCA_020921065.1). Lineage (NCBI taxonomy): Eukaryota > Viridiplantae > Streptophyta > Magnoliopsida > Ericales > Ericaceae > Vaccinium > Vaccinium darrowii. The sequence continues at coordinate 12,033,062 of CM037157.1, forward strand.
CATTCATCGTGTCCCCAAACATTTCACACATACATACATATGCACATATATCAACCCATTATATGCTAGTCTAAGTATTCCCGCAAGTCCACGTACCCCACCTTGCCCACACACTTATCAACATATTCCCCAATCACCAACGTGTCTCACTAATACTCACATACGTCCCAACGTGTCCCATACGGGGTAAGGCACACTACAAGTTCACATAAGTATCACTATACCACACCGTGTCAATGATTTACCCACATGCCCACTCAGCACATCAATCATCAACCTATTGCATCTCATACGCATGTGTACGTGTGTACGTATGTCTGACACCATACCGATGGTCAATTACTTCCCACGTGTCCTAGCGTGCTCCTCACGCGCCCATGTATCCCATGATCTTTAAACAAGTACTTCTGTATCCTGCATGCACTCCCTATACGCTTTAAACGTGTCCAAAGGCACTTTAGGTTCACCTCGTTCATCGATTCATCACTTGGATTCTACAAATTTTCTAATCCTCTCTCTCTCTCTACATTTATTTGGATTTCATAGGTTCTTCGCATGACTCGCCGAGCATGGCTTGCGTGTCTAACGTGACATTCATGACGTTGATCTCCTAACCTTTCCGTCTAACCACATGTACATTTATTCCTTAATCAATGATAGTTAACACGTGTCTCATACCTTAGGCTATTACTAGGCTTTACTCCAAACAGTGCCAAAAAGTGCAGATTTTTGCCCCCAAGGCATGGAATTTCAACCCAATATCTATTTTGATGGTCCAAACACAAATGTGATGTATGAAAATAACAAATAGATATGGAGGGAGGATTAAACATCAACCAATTTAAGGATTCAACAACCAAAAACATAGATCAAGAATCAATGAAGCTCAAACCCACATCCATGGGGATTTCAACAAATTTTCAGAAATTTATGATCAACACAAGGGGTATAGCAACAAAATCAACATCATATCACTTATCAATCAAGTAAAAATCCCTACCTCAATGTTTTGCTTGAAAATGGTGGAATGATGAAACCCTAGGTGGAAAAAACCCCAAATCCCGAAAATGACCTCTATCAAAGCTCCACTACGCAAACAAGAGACAAGATCAAGTAAAAAACGAGTTACAAGGGTGAGGTTTCACTTACAATCAAAGAGAGAGAGGGAAAAACGTGAATGGAGACAAGAACAAGACCCAAATCAAGTGTTCTTACCTCCTAGAGTGCAAAACCCGAAATCTAAGGGAGAATCACGAATCCAATGTGTAGATCTTGAAGTTTTGAGGTGGATTGAGGTTAAAATCACAGGATTTGAGGTGGGGGTGAAGAGAGAAGGTAGATGGGTGATTTTAGGGTTTGTTTCATGGCTATGGAGTGGAGAAATGAACCAAAGACCCCTTTTATAGAAGTCTATGTCGGGCTCAAAATTCGCAGAAAATGAAGCTGGATACCGGTATCAAGAAAAACCCATACCGGTATCTAGAATTTCTGATGGCTCAAAATGAAGCTGGACACCGGTATCAATAAAAACCCATATCGGTATCTAGAATGAAAATTTTTAAATTTTTACCACCTTCACCAAATTGAACCCCGATCATTTCTAACACATTTTCAACACCTCCAAACATCCACACAACATCGCAACCCGTATACATACCATTTACTAAACCCCCGATACATACTTAGAAAGAAAACACATTTTAAAGCACTACTCAACTCACTTATGTTATCTAGAATGAATAAAAGATAAAAAGAATTTCATGGAAATTTCGGGTCTTTACAGTGGAGCTTTCATCAAACAGGTATACCGGGTTGAAATACTTCACCCCTTCTTTCATTATCAACCTCACTCTCAACACTTTCCCCTCACTGTCACCAAGAATCACTTGTGTTGACAACATTTTTATCACTGCATCTGCATATTGCTTCTGTGGATCTGCAACCACAGAAAGTAGGCACAAAAAAATGTGTGAATATTTATGTCTATGTGGTTTTGTGTGTATGCGCGCGCGTACTCATGTATAAAGAGAGATGCACTGAGGAGATGAATTCTCATTTGGAAAAATCTACTCTTTCTACTACGTATGTCTCTATTATATCTGGTTTCTTTCCTTTGAACAATCCATTAAAAATCCCATCAAGAGTTGCACGCGTCTCGTATTTGTGGTGGCTAAATTTGTGTAGTACATTCACATTCACATAAAATGTTAGAAACCTTGAAAGTAGCACAATAGCCAAATATCTTAAAGTTTCTTCCACTTTTTGTTCACACAATTGCCTATCATTGCACAAAGATTACAGAGTTGATACATTAATTTGTTGGATTGGTTCAAAGTTTTTATTTTCTGATGTTTGAGATGTTCAAACATTGGCAAGCTAGAGCACATGCATTTTGAGGACAAAAACCATTTTTAACATGCTATGTGTTCTCTGCTGAAATAAGAATGGCAATTAATGAACATTTACCAACACTTACTGCCTACCCATGGTTAAAAATTTCTGGCTTTTGCAGTTGGAATGCAATGTGTTCTAAAAAAGTAATGAAGAGCATGATGAGCATTTGAGGATAGTGTTGCAAACTTTCAGAGAGAAGAAGTTGTATGGTAAGTTCAAGAAATGTGTATTTTCGCTGAGTAGTATTGCTTTTCTTGGTCAGGTTGTATAAAAAATGGTATCTTAGTGGATCCGCATAAAATTGAGGCAGTGGTGAATTGGCCTAGACCCACTATAGTAACAAAGGTACAAAGTTTATGTTCAAGTCATCACAGGGTGTTATTGGGTAACCCCGTGACTCTCCCCCATGATAGTATGTTTAAAAAAACGAGCAACAACACCAGTTGAACACAAAAATTAAACGTTGATTTTTAAACCATAGGCATGTGAATAAACTCATCAAAAAATCATATTATTAATGCAGCTTAATAGAGTAGATCTTAGCAAGCTCGTTCAATTTGAGACTTGAAAGTTTTGAAGCACTGGTTTTTTTTTATCTCTTACTAAATATTTTCTAGAGGTGGCAATTTGCAACCCAACCCATGAACCCGCCCATATCCACCCACCTAAAACCCAACCCAACTTGCCCATATTATAGTATGGGTTGATATGGGTTGAACCCATACCAACCTATATTTAAATGGGTTGGGTTGGGTTGAAGATGGGTTGAAAATGGGTTGAATACACAAACTTTGAAAATACGAGTATGAAATCAGGTCGCTAAATGGGGGCTTAATAGATTATTATTCAATTTTTGCTCTTAACGTACGAGTATAACAGTATGAATATAAAATGGCGGCTTAACATTTAATATAATCATGTCGCTAAATGAGGGCTTAAGTTTAATATAATCAGGTCCCTAAATTATTCAAACTTTGAATAATTTTTGCTCGACAAAATGAATATAATCAAGTCGCTAAATGTATAACAGTATGCATAGTAATCAGCAAAAATACGAGTTCGAAATTAGGTCGTTGTGCAGCGACTGTACGGCACCGTGTTGTGCACATCCGGACTTTCCGTTGTCCGGATGGACAGCCCAAATTTCATCTCGCATTGCATGCCAATGAATGGTTTGGATCTGAAGGAACCGAGATGAAATTTGGACCATCATTGCCTGGATGGATGGCCCGGATGTGCATTACGCTACACAATAGCGACCCCGCTTCCGAGTTAATGAAGTTGAAGAATGTTTAGATAGACAATTGGTCACAAAAAAATCATCTTCAGCAATTTATTTTTTGGCCGAACTACTACTACTATATCTCGGTAGGAGAAGCTACCTAAAGACTCTGACTGTTTCTTTAGAGAGGAAATTTGGGTTTCTAGAGAGAGAGTGAGTAATTTTAATGGGAAGCAACGACAGGAACTTGTGAGATTGATGATTTTTGGGCATTTTTTTTAAAAAAAAAAAAAGATTATTTTTGGGCAGCGGTGGAATTTAGGGAGGGACAGAGAGAGAGAATCGAGTGGGGACATTAGTGTGTGCTGGAGAGAGTGGGGAGAGTGTATTGGACAATTGTTAAAAAAAAAAGGTTGGGTTGGGTTGGATTGGGTTGGGTTTGACTAGACCCATTTTCGACCCACCCAAATTCAACCCACTTATTATTGACCCATATTCAACCCGTCCATATTCAACCTATAACCCATGTCAACCTACTCAAACCCAACCCAACCCACCCATTTGCCACCTCTAATATTTTCCCTCACAATAATATAACTAAGTTAATTATCGATGCTGCTATTGACTTCCACAAATCTCTTACCTATTTACATCCAATAATTAAAAAAGGAAATAGAAGATCTCCGCAGGAAACGGAAAATAAATGTTCTATGACTCCAATCTACGAATGTCTCTACTTTATCTGGTATCTTTCCTTTGGATAATCCATCAAAAATCTTTTCAAGAATTGCATAGACAATAACAAATTGAAGTACTTAGAGTTAAGAAGAGCATGTGTCACAAAATATAACGAAGCACTTTGGTACCACTCAAACCCAGAATTTGTTCCCATTCGGAATCTAATGTTGACGTTTTGAAATAAAAGAGTTGCTTATAAAGTGCACGAGTACCATACCCATTGGTTGCAATCGGAAACAAGCATTTGTAGAGAAGTAGGTCTTATAATATCTACAAATATATGGGTCAGGTCAACTGAGACTTCAGAGTCTTTGGGTGGTGCAACTTTTTTTCCCGCGAATAAGGGGCTAGATTCGAGGTGCCGGTTCTGGCGTCCTTTCCGAAGCCTAGTTTTTTCTTTTCCTGTTCTTTGTTTATTGCTTGTTTTTGTCTATCTCCATTTTGAGATCGTTGTTCCCTACGTGGAACTTTTTTACCCTTTTCGGGTATTCTTGTGAGTCGGGTGATATCTCCGGCATTTACCTACCCACCCCACATAGATAACCAGAAAGTTGATCGATTTTCCCAGCTGAGAGCTCTAGATGGTGGTTTGTAGCCCTTACGGTGTTTTCCTTGTTGAATAAAAAAAACTCCTAAATGCTAATTTGTCCACTCCAAAATTTTCAACTATATTCCTCAATGTACAGCTGAAATATTACTATTTTTTGCTCAGAAAAAGAGATTTATTAATCTTTGAAAATATGTCTACTTTTTTTTTGTTTGAAAATTTGGTATACTAATTACAATGGTTATCAAACTCATCTTCATAGAATTTGAACATGTAACCTCACAATACTTCGTTCTGCTACACAACCACTACAACTCATAGAAAATATAAATAAATGCATGACATACAGCCATACTTGGTCGGGTGGGTCAGTGACATTACTCTTTCTTTTTTAGCAACCAAAACATACCATATCTATTCCACTAAATTAATGAGTACAATGCTTGGCTAAGGCATGAGTTGCCCCTACCAACTGTCTTGACACTTTTAAGACACATATGTATGTAAAATACTTACACACATACAAAGTGTCATACAAAATAGGCTTCACAAAGACATCAACTCTATCACTATTAAAAAGGCCCTTAACCACTAGGAGACAATCCGTTTCAACTTCCACAGCTTTCCAATTCTTCATTCTAGCCCACTCCAAAGCTTTGAGCATAGCTAACGCCTTTGCCATGAAAGCCGAGCATGCAAAAATTCTCTCTGCACCTGAGTCACTGGTCGCCATTCGATCCTCCAACCGGCACCATGCAACAACACCACTCCAAGTGGCCTTCCTCCATGCTCCATCCACTACGATCTTGACAGGATGCCACATTTGTGGGACGTCCACAACCTTTTGTAACACAACCTGATGTGTAGATGCCAAGCCTCCATGCAACTATAAGCCTTTATTCTCTCCAACCTGTTTCTGCGGTAATTTACAGCACATTTGATAAACAAGATGAGCATTTTTGACAACTAATGGGATGTCCTCCCGATATTCACGGAAGACAAGTTGATTACGACCACACCAAATAGCCCATAGAATAGAAATAGACTCCAAAATGGCATAATTATCAGGAGCCTTTTCCAACCATCCTACAAACCACTCATCATAACTAACCGGACTTCCAATTGAAAAATCAAAACCCAACCTAGATAGCCTCCACACTCTTTTCACCATTTCACACTGAAAAAATAAATGCTCAATTGATTCCCACTCCCCATCGGACTGGACACACCAGGTCTTAAGTCAAATTTCTCTGAAACAAAACCATTTTAACTGGAAAAATTCTATGAATTTGACATTACTTGACCACGCGGACTTTTTTATTTACAAGTTCAGTTATTTACTTTTTTAATTCATTGTGCAGTATGAATTTGACCTCATAATTATGATGAAATTGTCTCAAGTATAAATCAAACCCCATTAAAGTTATAGAGATTTGCTCTTCTTCTAATCCCATTAATAAGCGTGAACAGGACATCCTATGCTACAAGAGTTGCAATGATGACATACATTGCGAGATTATGCGTACAAACTACAAACTCATTGGCTTCTATCGACATTTCATGAATATTGAGACACTTTTTTCTACATACATGTTAACTAATTCATTTGATGCAGATTGGGTCACATTTACCTTTTTTGAGTGTTTATGCCATTCACAGCCCAAACTACACTAATTGACGAGTGGTCCAACATTGGTGAAAAGGTCCAGAAACTATGTTGTTGATTGGAAACGGTCTTCTGATAATAACTCTTGTCTAGTTGCCATCTTTCTTAGCAACTTTATAATTCTTCCTAGTTTTTTATTTATTTATTTTATAGTCAGTTTAGATTTTTTTTTTTTGGGGTAATTTTCGTAATTCCTTTAGTTATGGCTTGGTTAGCAATCATGATCTTTTATTATTTGTTTCCTAGTTTGATTAGGTTTCTACAACATTATTAATACTGTTGTACTAACTCTTAGGATTGGTTAGTTTTTTTTTTTTTATGAATATTGAAATATAATAGAGTCAAAAAGAGTTCCTCTACTTCTATCCTTATTTGTGATTGTCCTCATTGTTTGTTAATCTTTAGTTCATACTCCATGCATCACTTTGCAAATACGAAAATTAGCTATGTAATACACCTCACTTTTTGAGATTTCTAACTCCAGTTAGACGTTATGACTTCGGGGTTGTTTGATAACAAAAATTCATCTCTTAAAATTGACTGAATTAAATAATAAGTAATTAAGTAGGTTTGATAACCACATTTTATATTGCTTAAAAGATTAAGTACTCCTTAAAATGTAGGCTAAAATGTTGATAAAAGTTAAGTAGCTTTTGACTGAATTCAATCAATTCATGAATGCTTACATTTAACCATTTCCTTCTCCACCATTGCCCTTCACACAGCTGTCGTTATCATTGTCGTCACAACCACCACCGCTGCTCTGCCACTGCCACCACGGCTACCACCACTATCACCACCACCATCACTCTCATTGTTGTTGCCATTACCATCGCCACTCTATCACTATCACAAACACTCTTTTGCAGATGCAATCGGCGTCGCCGCCGCCACCACTCCACCACTCTACTACTCTCACCACCACGACGCTACCATTACCATCGTCATTCACCACCACTTCCACCATCACTCCACCGCCACCATCACTACACCACCACCACACACCCACAACCACAACCAGCAACACCACCACTTCTACCACCGCACCGTTGCCATCGCCACGATCAACACTCCACAACTCCATCCTCGCGCCACCAAAGTCACCACTCCACCACTGCCAAAAATACATGGTGACCCTTAGTAAAAATAAAAGAGCATTACTATAACTATTTGAACTAAAATTAATTTATGAATTGTCCTAATTCAATGCTTAATGTGTTTATCAAACAACTTAGTAAAAATAAAAGAGAATTACTATAACTATTTGATCTAAAATTAATTTATGAATTGACTTAATTCAGTGCTTAATATATTTATCAAATAGCTTTTCAATTTAAAAAATTCAACAACGCTTAATTTTCCAATTTCAATTTTTAATTTTATCAAACAACACCTTCCAAAAGTCCCTTACGGCCCGATTGGATGTCGGATTATTTTTAGGGATATTATATATGGAGGGGGTTTTAGGTAATGGGGGGTAATATACATGGAGGGTGGACCCACAGTAATGTGACATTTATGGAGGGGGGATTAAGTAGTACTTGGTTTGGATGATTTTGTAAGAAGGGGGATTAAGTTTGGGTGAATAATGTAAAAAGCTGTCAAAAGACTTTTTTTGCCCTTGTGTGCATATTCGTATTAGTTATGTGTTTTTTTAATTAGATAAATCCAATAATTAATTAATTTATTATTGAAACTCAATAACTAATTAAGCTATAAGACTTAATTGTAATTAATTTTTATATTAATTGTTTTATTATAAAAATTAATTTAGATGTTTACTTTTTTAAAAGATCTTTACAACTCTAGTGGTGTAAAACGTAAATACCTAAACATATGTGCATTTTTCGGACCACAAATTTTCAAATACTAAGTACTCCTATATAATTTTTTTTTATGTTTTTTTGTATCGAATTAAAGATCTCTATTAGTAGTTTAATTTGGTAAATAAAAAAATAAAAAACTATGTGTAGAAGTACTTTATTTTTTTTATCCGAAGAGTATTGCAAAGCCAAAAAAAAATACCCCAAATTACACACTAGCAACAAGCAGTAGCAAAATTGGGGTAAGGTGGGGAGTATTAATTGGGATAGGATGGTAATTTTAGCGGGGTATTAGGGGGTCATATTTATGGACACCCCCTGGGGTGTCCATAAATAACACCCCTGTGAGTCCGGGCATACATAACACCCTCCATATTTATGGCCCCCCTATAATACCTCATCCAAACGGGCGTTAATTGAAATCAATATGGAAACACTTTTTGACTCATACTCTGAAGCAAGATCCAGAATACTAGAATAGTCATAGAAAGGAGGCGACAGAACCAAATAAAACAAAATAAAGGAGGGAGAAGTTTGATTGGCGTTGACTAGTTATACTTCTGAATATTATTTTTAGGTGCTTGAATTGAGAATTGGTCCAGTCAACTTCATTCTAGCAACCCAGGGAGACTTTATTTTGTGGTTTATTTGGTTTGAATTGAGCCAACAAGTATGCATTTCTTCTTTACAGTTTGGAGTAACTTTTAAGGCTCTGTTTGGAAGTTAGGAAAAGAAGTGGAAAAGAGAGGAAAATTAAAAGACTTTCCTTTCACCGGTTTGGTTACTGGTACATGGAGAGGGAAAGAAAATAGAAAGGAAAAGGAAATGGCCTCAGACTCTCTCAAACTAGCTAGAGGAGGAGCAAGAGAGAAAGTTGGTTAAAGGCTTAAAAATATCATTTTGTTATTTTCCTTTCATTTTCTGTTGACATCCAAACAAAAGAAAATTTCTAGAGTTTCCTCTTTAACTTTCCCCCGTTTTAGTTTAACTCTACGAAGGTAAATTTGCTGGTTTAGTTTGCCTATTTGTGACGATTTTTTCAAGCTAATTTTGATGATGCAAATTTGGTCAACCTTCAAAACTCGTTGAGAAAAGTAATTATGCCAAAAGTCAAGTTGGTCGGATATTCGCCAACGTGATAAATGAATTTATTTTCATATAAATGGGTTCCAATCCATTGTTGCAATCTCTTTTTTTTTTTTTTGTTAAAGATAAGTGCACTCGGAAATCACACCAATCAGCCTGCATCCAATGTAACTTTTGGTGGTTAAAAGTTATCAGCAAGCTTTAAAAAGTGAACGATTTGAAACATTGAAATTGAAATAGGTCCATAAATGATAAAAACTGGATTGCCAAGTCTATTTTTTGGACTGCAGAGGATTCATTCCATTTGTCTATAATATATAACCATATATTGGGATAAAGTCCAAGGTTATCTAAGCATTATAAAATTGTATTAGGATTTATCCCAAAAAATAAATTTCCTTGTTTTCGCTATCTTTCTCAACTTTTTTTTTTTCTTTTTGGTATGAATCCCCACAAATTCACATCCTAAATATTTACACCTTGGAGTACTATTTACTCCTCAAGTTAAGCTTCGCGATCATTTTGAAATCATATTTCTGAATATTGTACCCCTCCCAGTCTAGGTTCGTCCCCAGGATATAACTAAGACACCGAACTAGACCAAATTGTTGTTAGTAGTTCGGCTCTGATTTGATTCTAAATGTTTTACATTTCTCCATCGGTTCTAAACATTTTATGGTTCGGTTCAGTTAGGTTCTGTTTCTTTATTTCTAAAAACTTTTTAAGTATCGATTTTGTTCTTGGTTCATACCAAACCAAACCAGTCCGCGAACAACCTAATTAATTGGTCATGATCTTAGGAAATAAAATAAATAGAAGGCTGAAAAACTAAGTTCAAAGGTCCAATACTTAAACCCAAATAAATATTAGGAGATGCCTGCCATGCATGTACCTCCTCCACGAATTCTTTCCTCCCCCAGCTAGTTGCTTGAAATAACATCATGATGAAAAATGATACATGTACAGCAGAGTTTTCCAACAAAGTTCTCCAACATGCCAAAACGACGTCGTTTTGGCATGATGGACTAAAAAAAAAAAAAAAAACCCTCAAAATCAGATCTGGCTTCTCCCCCTCCCCCATTTCCGACCAAGACCTCCCAATCCACCACCACCACCGCCGGCGACCCAGCTCCTCTGCCCTCCCTCTCCACCTCCGGCGACCGCCGCCGCCGCCTCCATCGCCGCCGCCAAGAACACCCTGTTTGTACCAGTGATCTGCGATTGGGTTTTGATGGAAAATCATTTGTGAATGAAGGCAGATAGTAAAACGTTGCCCTGTTTTCATGTCCGAAACTCTAATTTGGCTTGACGAAACACTTTATGGTATTTGAAAGTGTGGAGTTTGAAGTATGTCAGCATAGTGAACACCCTGAACCAAAAAGAACACTCCGCCTCCATAGCATACATCTAGAGCTTTTTGGTTCAGGGTGTTCTTGGAGGCGGCGATGGAGGCGGCGACGGTGGTCGCCGGAGGTGGAGAGGGAGGGCGGAGGAGCTGGGTCGCCGGCGGTGGTGGTGGTGGAATGAGAGGTTTTGGTCGGAAATGGGGGAGGGGGAGAAGCCAGATCTGATTTTGAGGTTTTTTTTTTTTTTTTTTTTTAAGTCCAGCATGCCAAAACGACATCGTTTTGGCATGTTGGAGAACTTTGTTGGAAAACTCTGCTGGACATGTATCATTTCTCTAACATGATTAATAGGGCGCGCCGCAAAGCATGTGTATTAGGAATTTTGGATGCCCCTCCCATGTTCTTCGGATGGTGGGTGTCCACTGTCTACTAAGGGTGGTTTATTGGCTTTTTAATTTTTTTACAATTTTTTATGTGATATATTATGAGAAAATAGTCTGTCTCGAAATAAACTGGCTTTTTGATTTTTTGAGTTAGTGGAATGAACTATCATATTTGGATGTGGGGGTGCCGGTGTGCGGCTCTAGTGTTGTGCGCATCTGAATTGTCCATTACCAAGATGAAATCCGAGTCGATGATTGCCGAGACCAATGACTTGAATGCCGCACACTAGCACCCATGGGTCCCATAGTTTGATGATTAGGTATTTGCTTTCCAAAAATGTATAATTTACTGTCCACGATTTAGAATTTAAAAAATAATTGACTCTCAAACACCCTCTTGGTTTCTTCTCCAAATAACCACCAAAAAAGCTTCTTCTCCAAATCATTTCTCTTCATTCACGGTAACAATTAAAATAATAAAAAAAAGCCCCCATTTTACCTACAGTATTTGTTTTAAATGTAGTCCAATTAATCGATATTAGAGATTAAGGAAAGGCACTCTAACCAAATGTAATAACTTCGGAATTAGTCTAATCAATTCCCAAACAGTAATTTCTTGTGAATATTTTTGTCTTGGCGTGGATGGTCTGCTTTTGACTGGACTGAAAAGGGGATTAGTGAAGGTATATATGGGTAAACTAGCCCGGACACTCCTGTTCCGCAACACCTGACTTAAGGTTCGCCAAGACGCACAAAGACAGGTTGTCCTATAACAATTTTTCCAAACTCATATTGGGTGGGAACGTAAAATAACATTCTAAAGTCATTTCGTTCCAAGCAATTTTTCCAAAGTCAATGGAACGACATGTCTTCAGCTTCCTGACTTAAGGTGCTAAAATCATTTTGGCTTAGGCCCAGTTTCAGAACCCCAGACTTAAGTCAGATCGTTCCAAGCAATTTTTCCTAACTCAAATTGGGTTGGAACGTGAAATGGCATTCTCAAGTCAGATCGTTCCAATCAGTTAATTCAAAGTTAGTGGAACAACTTGTCTTTAGCTTACTAACTTAAAGTGCAAAAGCCATTTTGGCTTTAGTTAGTTGCGAAACTACCCCGAAATAACCCCCCCGAAAAAACCAAAAATATTCTCGAACAGTTTCCGAAAATAGGCTCAACAGAGCAAATCAAGTAAAATTGGAGGAGAGGATTTTGGCGTAATGCTCGGATGAGCTCCAATAATATTGTATGCTCATGTGCCCACCACATGTCTGACCTCCTTTTTTTTTTTTTTTTAAACGAAACAAATTCTAAGGGCCAAGGGAATTCAAGAAGGTGGAGGGGTTGATGGGAGTTGAACTCTCAACCTCATCGGAGGTGTTCCAATGGAAACAAGCTCAACCACTGAGCTATTAGGTCCGACCCTGAGTTTTTGGGGACCCTAAGCCAGATTTAAAAATGAGGCCTCTCATTTGCTTCTATATATAGATTTGTTGTTCCACATGAAACATTAAACAGCCCTGTAGTTTAGTGGCGTACGTGGTACTCGCATCCAAGAAACACCCTAGGGTCGCTAGTTCGACACTTTGAGCCATTAGGTAAAAAATAATAATAAGCAAGAAAACCAAAAGAAGCCGGGATCAAACCCGTTGAATGGGCAGTGAGATATCAACCACCGCAGCGCACTGAACCTTCTATAACAATTATGACATAAATAATATTTATTGTAATCCAATATTTGGGGACCCTATTATTGGGTAGAAAATTGAAGACCATAAGCGACCGCCCAATGGGCTTATGCTCAGAGCCGACCCTGTAAGCTATTCATCTAACATTTAATTATAACGTGTTTGACTTTAATACAAGAGAAATCAATCAAAGTTGGAATAAACCTGAGGCTCATATCCAATATGCTCTTCTTTTTATCAGAACCATAAGAATAAAACGGAAGAAGAAAAAAAAATTCCCTTTCCCATGTAACCATTGAGACCAGTCTTTTCTTGGGAGAAATTGTGGTGGGAAAGGGAGACTTTTCACGTAGATATTTCCTTCAACTTTTTTAGGCTACGGTTCTAGATCATGACTTCAAAAGTACATGGAGTGGCTTGCCTTTCCTTCTTCTTTCTTTTTCTGAGCGAAGCGATGACGAGTTCCATTCAGAAATTTACCATATTGTCCAGGGTTTTGATTTTTCATCTCATCTTTAAGTCACGGTTACGATTCAATCCGGACTCGTAGGCACGGACGGGCCTACGAGCCTGTTTTCTTTTTGGTAAAACGTACGAGCCTGTTCGTTAAATTTCTTATTTGATTGGATTGACTATTTTGTTCATAATTAATTTCTCTTACGGTCTTACCCAATTAATTTGACACATATTCCCATTATCTACCCAATTATATGCACCAACACAAATTACCTATCAAACCAAGGATTATTTTATCTTCCCTTCTACCATATTTTTAAACTAGTCCCCACTCATATTTTTAAACTAGTCCCCACTCAATTTTTTAAAAATTATATTAAGGTTTTTAAATATATCGATTGTCCCCAATATTTTTATGATAGTGTTCCAATAAAATTACTCTAGATTTCCTTTATGAGGATATTTGTCTGATCTATTTCTTAGTGTGCTAAATGTTCACACCATCTTTTTGTGCAAATACTTCACTTTCTGTTAGTAATTGTAAGATTTTTTTTTAAACAATAGTTTTTGCAAGATGAAGTTACAAATATAGTCACCAATTTGTTATTTTGCAGGCAAAAAAATATACTATTTTTAACGACTTATAAAAACACAGGTTAATTTTACTAATTTGTGTGCCTCAACTAATGCAAATTTCTGGATCCGTCCCAACTCATAAGTCTACTATATGAGTTCCACTTTGGCGATCTAAATTTGTTCATTTATCAAAGTTCTCATATTCATGAAAAAACAGTTTGGAAATCTGTTCACACGTTTTTTATTTATTTATTTATTTATCATTTTTGTCACAAAATATAATAGATGGCGTGGTTTGAATTCATACTTGACGTTCATATTATAGCACATGCAATGAAACAGTGTGAAATTGTTTTGTTGACAGAGAATGAGTTATTTCCGCCGGTAGTGGAAACAAATGTTTCCTCCAAATCAATCACAGCAGTCCGTGTGATTGTGTACTACACAATCACATTGACTACATGATCACACGAACCGCTGTGATTGATTTAGAGGAAACATTTGTTTCCGCCGGCGGTGGAAATAATGTTTTCTCTTGTTGACAAATCAACTATAGGTCGAATAGATCAAATTGTTCTGATCCCAAAAACGCCTATGACAAGTTCGACTCGATAACATAAACTTTATCACGAAAAAAGTGAACCATAGTGATTTTCGCATTTCTCTTTTCTATAAACGCACTCTTGTTCTGTCTTCTTGTTATGTGATTTTACTATGTTGTCCTGCCAAATGTGAGAAAGTATACAAAAGAAAGGATAATTTTATAAATCCACATGACAAGAGGGCAAAAAAGGGAATAGTGTCGTAAAAAAAGGGGAGTGTGAAAATGAATTACCATAGTGAATTGCACAACATAGTATGTGTAGGCCCACGAGCTTTAACAGTACGTTGAAGTTTAATTCATACACAATAATTGTTCTTTATCTCTCGTTCCTCTTATTGGCTTTTGGATTATTATTATTTTTTCGTCTTTTTGGTCTTGTGTACAAAAGCCCAAAAGTCTCTTCTCGCATAAAAAACCAAAAAAAAAAAAAAAAAAGGGAAACAACTTGACTTTTATTTATAATTTCCTACCTATAATAAAAGGAAAAACTCTCACTCCTCTTTCAGCTTTTCTTTTTGATGCCCCTTCTGTCCTTAGATAGCTCCATATTCACAGTAATGCCCTTAAGGGCGTATTCCTTGTGTCAGCCATATTTTCTCTTTTTTGACTAATAGTCACATAATTGGTACCACTTGGCATAGAAAAGCGTGAAACTTAAATGCATGTGTGGAAAAACCAGCATGTTTGGAAAAAAACAACATTTGTGGAAATGCATGTGGAAAAAACAGGATTTGTGGAAAAAAAAGAAAAAGGATTAGAATGGGACACGTAAATAGCAACTCATGCATGTCCATAAAACTTAAATGCATGTGTGGAAAAAACAACATTTGTGGAAATGCATCTGTGGAAAAAAAGAATGTGTGGAAAAAACAGGATTTGTGGAAGAAAAAAAACACACGGATTAAAATGGGACACGTAGATAGCAACTCATGCAAGTCTCCTTTTGTATTTTCTCCATATCTGCAAATACAGAGAACATTTTGAAAATCTCTCTCTCTCTCTCTGAAACTCTCTATTGGTTATCCATCCATATACATCGGGGCTTTCAACGAGGCTTGTAAAGTTGGAAGAGATTTCATATACTCCTACTACATCTATATCTCAAGAGAAGGCCCTAGTTTACTAATCGATCAGATACGAAGTACCCCAAAATTTCTGACAAATGAATTTAAAAAAATATATATGCAAAAGAGTTTTTTGATGTCACAATTGCATAATTTTTCATAGAGAGTATCAAAATTTGAGACAGATGGAGCTACAAACACGACGCATTATTATACTCCTTGGATAACATATTTAGATATGTCATTTTTTTTTTTCTGATGGTTGTTTGTGATACAGTACTAATCTCTTCGTCCCAATTTGTTTGCTCAATACGAATATCCGTATCATTTTTAAACGTTTATAAATTTTTATTTGTTTTTTAGTTTTTTTTTTAATTTTGTCTTATAGAACTAATTGAGATCAACAAAAAACGCTTGCTCGTCATGATATTAGCTGGGTCTTGTGATCCCAGCTGGTTCCAGCATTAAAAATTACAGAACAACTGCAGAAGACAAGCACAAAAGGAACAAGGAAGTACACGGCGATGCTTACCGTTTACTCCAAATTCTCCAATCAACACTTGCCATTTTGCCGCAAGGTTGGAGAACACAGCGAAAAAGGGTAAATATTCACTTGACACCTCCTGGATTTTACTTAAATCACATTCTCATCTCTTTTACTCTTTGAAATCACATTGTACCCCCCCTTACTTTAGTATTTTGTACACACTTTTATCCATTTACAAAACTAAATAAAACAACTCACACAATTAGTTAATTAAAACTAAATAAACATGAAACTAACAAAGTAATACAAAGTGTTCTAAACCACTACTAAAACCACCAATCTACGAGATAGTTTAGCCTAAATTTACTATTTTTTTAAAAATTTTGATCAGTTTTGCTATGAAGTTTATTACTTTTTCTTTTCGCTTTGATGAGAGAAATATAACAATTATGATCAAAAGATTAAAAAGATAGTAAAAGACACTTTAATTTATTTAAAGTTCCCAAAATTTGGGTCAAAGTTCACGCCAACGAACTTTTCTAATCCCCATCAGCTTCAATGTGAAACCATTTTCTAAAAGAATTAAATGTGAATTGCAGAAATCATTTTCAAAAAATTAAACGTCAAATCTGTTTTTTGATTACTTTACTATTTAAAACTTAGTAAAATAAAAAGGGAAAAAGGGTATTCGAAATTAAAAAATACTAAAATAGATTTTTATGTAAAAATTGAACGATTTTTCATAAAGGGTCATCAATTTGGGACATATAGATTAACAAAATATCAGGAATAGCCGTCGAAAGAAATTGGCATCCCCCAATTCAAACTGAAGGTTAGAAATGAATAAACACAGTAAACGAGCACAAAAGAGAAGGGCTTTACCAATTACCAATCAACACTGCTATTTTGCCAGAAGGTTGGAGCATAAAAAAGGACTACCCCATTAATTTAGGGCAAATTTCATCCACAACCTTTGAGGTTTTCACTAAGACATGATAATGAACCCTTTTGTGGTTTCTATGACCGTTTCACCGATACTCCTAAATCAACAGTTTACAAGTCCAAAACACGTTAGTCCAGCCGAGCTTTATAGAGTTTGAGTTAGGCTCGTTTACTAAACGAACAAAAAAGTCGAGCTCTAGCTTGGCCCGGTTGAAAAGTAGCTAGTAAAGAAGCTAAGCCCAGTTCATTTACTGAATTAGTCTATATAAACGAGTCGAGTTAAACTTTTTTCGAACTGAGTTTCGAAAAGTTAAGCTCGACCGGTTGATAAAACGAGCAAAGCCTTGAGCTATTCGCAAGCACTCGATTTGTTTACAACCCTATATACATGTGATGGTATGAGTCAAAAGTGACGCATCTAAACACTCACTCTCTTTTATAAAGAAAAATACTAACAAATGACCAACTCTCACCTACTTTAGATTAACTTTTTTTTTAAAAAAAAACCAATAGGAAGAGATGTTTTTAATTAAAAAGCATGGAGTAATATTTTTTTTTGCTTTTTCGAAAATCCTTTACTTTAATTTAAATTCCCAAAAATTAGATGGTCAAAGTTAATGCCGGCCAACTTTCCCAATTCCTAGCCTCTTCAATGATAGTAATAGACTAGTAAAATACTCCAGAATGGAACCGGTCCAGTTGTTTGTTTTAGGGCACAGTTTCTCATTAGTGGGTCCCCGCCCACCTTCCCACTCCGCGTACTGTTTCCGCCGCATCTCCTCTTTCCCTTCCACCTTCGCTTCCTTTCCCACCCCTACTATAAATATTCCCTTCCCCCCAAACACTTTCCTCATCAAATCTCAAAATCAAGCTTAAAAAAATACCCACCAGCATATGTCTCACAGACCCATCGTCCCTCATTACTCCTCCATCGCCTTCGGCCTCCATTCCCACCTCCTCGTCTCCAGCGATCTCAGTCCCGACTGGTACCTTTAATTGAAAGTTCATTTTTCCAATTTTGACCGTTTTAATTTCATTGAAACCGATTCTTTTGAGTGAAATCACTCACATTTATACAAAATCTGAAATGGGTGTCAAAGGATTCGTCGAGGGAGGCATCGCTTCCATCATCGCCGGCTGTTCGACCCACCCGCTTGATTTAATCAAGGTCCGGATGCAGTTACAGGGCGAAAACCACGCCCCCAACCCTAACCCTAACCACCTCCACCACCACAACCTCCGCCCCGCCTTCGCTTTCAACTCCACCACCATTGCGGCCCCAGGTGCCCAACTCCACATCCCATCACCACCGCCGCCGCCAAAGACCGGTCCAATCTCTGTTGGAGTTAAAATTTTCCAAACAGAAGGCGTCCCCGCCTTGTTCTCCGGCGTCTCCGCTACCGTCCTCCGCCAGACTTTGTACTCCACAACCCGTATGGGCCTGTACGAAGTTTTTAAACAGAAATGGTCCGACCCGAATTCCGGTACCCTTCCTCTGGGTCGGAAAATCGCAGCCGGGTTAATAGCCGGAGGCATTGGAGCGGCCGTTGGCAACCCAGCCGACGTAGCCATGGTCCGTATGCAAGCCGACGGCCGGCTCCCGGCTTCGCAACGGCGCAACTACAAGAGCGTGGTCGACGCCATTTCCCAAATGGCCAAGCAAGAGGGGGTCACCAGCCTGTGGCGGGGCTCCTCGCTGACGGTGAACCGAGCCATGATCGTCACCGCGTCTCAGCTCGCCTCGTACGATCAGTTCAAGGAGACCATCTTAGAAAAGGGTCTGATGAAGGACGGCCTTGGCACTCACGTCACGGCGAGTTTCGCGGCGGGGTTCGTGGCGTCGGTGGCGTCGAACCCGGTGGATGTGATCAAGACTAGGGTAATGAACATGAGGGTGGAGCCGGGGATGGCGGCGCCGTACAGCGGGGCGCTTGATTGTGCTCTGAAGACTGTTAGGGCTGAAGGGCCCATGGCTCTTTACAAAGGGTTCATTCCAACCATTTCCAGGCAGGGGCCTTTCACTGTGGTGTTGTTTGTGACGCTTGAGCAGGTCAGAAAGGTTCTCAAGGATTTTTGAAGTGGTGGGGTTATTGGGTTGGAATTGGTGGTGAGATGATGACGATAATGGTTGCGTAAAAGATTATTTGAGATTTAATTTTTATTGATATTGTTATGTACGACTACTATTACTATGTCTTTCTCATTGGTAGTTCCAGTGGAAAATATCGTTTTTGGTTGAGAAATTGGTTTTTTGGTGTGGTACTTTGAAGTTGGAAAATACACTTTTGATACTTCGAAGAGAATTCAAAACACTAAAAGGAGAAAAGTTGACTCTCAAAATCCAAAAGTTAACGACCTTAAAACCGACACATAAGCTACTGAATTCCGTTTACCATCACCTTTCATGCCCAATACGTGATCAAAACGCCATAAGTGTTTCCAAAACATTCATCTCATACTTCTTATCCATTCTTTTCATTCATCATACTCCGAGCATACCATATAGGCCCCGTGTCACTCCGGGCATGCCATATAGGCCCCGTGTCACTCCGGGCATACCCTTTCGGGTCCCGTGTCATCATGCTTTACATTCACAATTTCATTTAGCAAGTTCCAATCTCAACTTTGTGTCAACATAATCCATGCGTCATAATGTAACTCATGTTTCACATTATCTTTTCAATAGTGCCTCATACCCACTACTTAACATAAAACATTACCTTGCCTCATTCTACGTATTGTGCCCCCATTAGTCCATCCAACAATCCACTACAAATATCGTCTCACGTTCCACAATCCTCTTTTAGTATCTAAGTGTTACCGGAATGAGAAATCAAGTTTTACAAGTGAAATATGTAATCAGGAACCAAACAAGTGCAATAGAAATGACATGAACACCAAAACGAATTCGTAAACACAATCTGTGAAAAAAAAAAAACGCCCGAGCGGGTTCCAGACAACAAGCTAGAAACAGCTCAAAAACTCAAATGTAGGGAAAACTTCACATGGACACCATTTTTGTTGCAACCAAGACCCAAAATCAATCCAACAAGCAACAAATAGGCTAAGTAACAACTAATTTAAGCAGGAGGTAAACAATAACCATAGATCAAGCTCTAATCAACTCAATGAGACTATAAGATGGGTTTCTCAAAGGGGTTTTTATGAAACAAGGGAGATTAATCACTTGTGAGAGCCATACACACACACACAATACATTCAATTTCACTTAGGAGAAGTAGAAGTTTCCCTACCAAGATGGGTTTTGAGCAAAACCCTAGAGTACCCAACTGATTTTGACCCCAAACTCCAAGAATGACCTCTACCGAAGCTCCACTACGCGTTCAAGAGACAAGATCAAGTCAAAAACGAGTCGCAAGGGTGAGGTTACACTCACAATCAAAGAGAGAGAGGGAAAAATGTGGATGAAGCAAGAACAAGACCCAAATCAAGAGTTCTTACCTCCTTGAGTGCAAAATCCGAAATACAAGGGAGAATCATGAATCCAACGTGTAGATCTTGAAGTTTTGAGGTGGATTGAGGTTAAAATCACAAGATTTGAGGTGGGGTGACGAGAGAAGGTAGAGGGGTGATTTTAGGGTTTGGTTCGAGGTTTTGGAGTGGAGAAATGAGTTAAAGGCCCTATTTATAGAGGGCTGTGTCGGGCTAAAAAATCGCAAAAAAATGCAGCTGGATACCGGTATCAAGAAAAACCCATACCGGTATCTAGAATTTCTGATGGCTCAAAATGAAGCTGGATATCGATATCAAGAAAAACCCATACCGGTATCTAGAATGAAAATTTCTAAATTTCTACCACTTTCACAAATTTGAACCCCGATCATTTCTAACACATTTTTAACATCTCCAAACACCCACACAACATTGTAATACGTATTCTTATCATTTACTTGACCCCCGGTACACCAAGGTATACACACCCATACAATACTTAGAAAGAAACACATTTCAAAACATTAATCCACTCATTCACATTACTTAAAAATGAGTAAAAGATGTAAAGAATTTCATGAAAATTATTTACCCAAAAAAAAAAAAATTCATGAAAATTCCGGGTCTTTACAGCGACGGTAGAAGAACAAACCCAGTTAGCAGAATTTCGAGAATTTCGTCAAGCTACCCCAACACAGTTAATGAACATTCAAGAAACATTGCGACTGTTGACTCTTACCCTCAACCAAGGACTAGTAAGGGTTGCAGAGAATCGCGCGATGTGAGTTACTCAACGCCGTCCTCTTAACCAGGTTCCACAAATTTCATGTCGTTCATTTTTTTTATCTACTTCATTTTTCTCCATCTTGTCAATCCTACTCATTCTTCTTCCACTGGTTGTACAACCTTGTCTTTCATCCTTTGCTCTGACTTCATTTGCATCCCCACTAAGGTTCTGAATCCCGTATTGGCTTAAGTAACGATTTTTCTATTGGTACGGTATGGTACTGGTATTGATCAATACCAGATACCGTTTCGAATTTAGCAGAACTGCGCATGTGTGTGTGTGTGTAGGATAAAATGGAATGCTATCGTAACACATTAGGGTTAAAATACAAGAGAGCAAGAGTACATAGGCAAATGTGTAATAAATATGGGATGAATGTGTAATAAACCATTGGGGGGTTAGCATATAAGAACATTAACCATTAACCATTTTTTTTTACTTCAATTTCTTCTCCTCTACGTACGAAAGGTTGTCGTCGCCGCCTTTTGATGATCTCTCTCTCTCTCTCTATCTATCTCTCTATCTCTCCCTCTCTCTCTCCCCCTTTAACATTCCGATCTCCACTAAGAAATCCAATCGCCGCTAAGAAAGCTGACGACTCGGCCCCCGGCGATGGCAAAGACGTCGACGCTGGGAAGCCGGCCGCACCGCCTTCCTCTTCTTCTCCGAGTCACTGCGTGCAAACTCTCGGACGAAATCAAGCTTTCCGCCATTTTGGCTGGTATATTCCAGATTGATCGAAACCGTTCGGTAAGGGCTGGTATTGAGGCCGATGTGAAATTAGAGGTGGGGTGTACCGTTTATATGGAAATCCAGTACGTACCAGCCGATACGGAACGAGATTGATAACCTTGATCCCCACCATACACGAAGGACCAGAGTAATGCCATCTAAGATTGAGTATTAATTTTCAAAATTTTCTTCAAAAAAGAAAATCACAAGGTCCATCAATAGACATTGAGTATAATACATAAAGACATTTATGATGGTACCATTTATAAGTAGAAAAATTTGTTGCCGCATGTTGCGTCCAACTTAAAAAACTCTGGGCTCCAAATAGTTAGCAAACCACTCGCACTCCCACCTACATGGCTACATGCATCTCCAAGAATTCACAATCGACACCTCACCAAATTGAGTCAATGCAACTTTTGGATATTGTCATCTGCTTGGTTTCTTATAGCATCACCATATTAACCTTTTTATCCCTGATTAATTTCTTTAGTTTTACTCTTTTTTTTTTTTCTTTTTTCCCAACCCTCTGCACCCACCAAAACACCACATGCTTCTTATCATACTATATAAAAGGAAAAAAAAAAAACTAATTGGCTTATTAAGCCAAACCTGGTTATACACCGCAAAGCCTCTGTTCTTCCGCCTGTTCGTCCTCATTTTGAAATCAAACATACTAAAAGGATTAGATAATCTTAAATTGTCAAGCATTATTTGTAATTGATGAAGAAAAAACATATATGTTCAGAAAAAGAAAAAAGAGAAAGAAAAAAAAAAAAAGAGACATATCTTGATTGACCTTGTAAGGCAGGAACCAAATCGGATTTGTATCTGTTTAATCCAATACCATCACCACCTATATAGAACCATAAGAAAATTATATCACAAACGGAAAAAATGCATTAGGCATTATCGTACGTATTTTACTCTTTAATCACCACCTATATAGAACCATAAGAAAATTATATCACAAACGGAAAAAATGCATTGGGCATTATCGTACGTATTTTACTCTTCAACGAGTGCTTGTCACCGGGCTATATATGCACGGGGCGAATCAAAATATATTGGGTTGATGTAATTATTTAACGTAGTTGAAATTATCATGCACCTCTCAAGTACACTACCACAACAAATGCTTGACAATCCGATTTATTTAATTTGTAGGTCTCGATATACATATAATTCATATAAAAAATCAAGTTGATCAGATAGTGATAGCAATCTTAAGAATTTATATTTCCCTTGAGAAAAACTGATTGTTAGCATTGCTTGCACTCAAGTTTTTTTTGGTATAAAATGTTACTCCTTTCTTTATTGATATAAAAAACACAATTGTACTCAGTACAACCCCATGATCATCCACGATGCCTCGAAGTTCCTACATATATAAAATAAGACAATAAAGCCCCATTTCACCATAGGATTTCTGGTTATAAATAGGGAAATTAAGATTTAAAGACCTTATTTATTTTTTTAATTCAAAAGATGGGATTCATTTTAGACGATAAGGAAATTGCTCTAAATTTTAAACTAAAAAACTAACGTGATTGAATAAAAAAAGATAGGATAGGAAACGCCGAATTCGTTCAAATCTATATCGCATTTGTAGGAAATGTGTCATGATATACTTGTTTGTTATTTAAAAGTATTCCATCCAATTTCCACTGTAATAAAAAAATCGTTACTACTATGACCGAAGATATTTTGAGAGTAAAGAAATCATTTTCAAAATTTCTTTGAGGATTTATAGAAATCGTGTGATATAGATACCTTTTGTTTTGATTTGTTCCTTGTTGATTTGCAAACAAAAGGTTACTTAAGTTTAAATTTTGAATCTGCCGATAAAAAAACCCTATGCCCCATAAATTAGTCCCCTGCAAAACTATGTATAATTTTCAAACTTATAATTAATGTACTTAAGAAAAATAATTTTTGTAGGAATATGGATCTTATTTGATAGATCCCATTGAGAACTTTTGAACGGTAAAAAAAAAATTCAAAATTTATTTTCGTTAATACATTATTTTTAGTTTGAAAATAACACATAGTTTCATAGGGAAATAACTTATAGACGGAGGGAACATGTGATTATGTTACTTGCTTCACTCAAAATGCTACATGACAAACCAATAAATTCATGCGACAACCACTAGCTTCCCGACTAAAACCTCCTGCAATACTGTATAAGAGATATACTACTTTAATTCCTCTGGACTAGTCCATATTGACTTTAAATGGGGCTTTCGCTGGAGAACAATGGAATTAGTGTCTAAAAGTTAGTGGAAGTGCATATAAACTGATGTGGTCACTTGATTATTTAAAAAAAGAAAAATGCTAAAAAAAAAAAAAAGAGTTCAATGGGCTTATGCTAAGATTAAAAAAGTGTTTTGAAATGTGTAAAAAAATATATAAAAATATGTGTAAATATATTGAAAAGTGTAAAATATACATTGAAATGTACTAAGTTTTTTGTGACTTTTTCTATATTTTTTTTGTAAGCTAAGTGACTTACCAATAGACCCTTAAGAGCAAGCACAACAGCTCTTTATAATGCCATTTTCGGTATTTTAGGGAGGAAGTTGTCCAAATCAAGCCTATAGGTGTTTCACTGATATATAAGAAAACATAATGGAATCTCCATGGTTTCTATGGGTGTTTCACCGATACTCCAAACAATTGATAATTTGTATGTTCAAAACATGTGATGGTTTAAGTCAAATACTGGTGAATTGATATATTGTGAGAGAGTGACTTGTCTCGTAAAGTACAATAAGTCAGTTTTGAAATAAGTCAATTTTGTGAAACAAGCTCTGAGTCAAAAGTGACTCATCTAAATATTCACTAGTGAAACAAGCTCTGAGTAAAAAATGACCCATCTAAATATTCACTAACAATGAAAAGTAACAAAAGAGACCAGCTCTCACTTAGTTTGAATTAAAATGACTTTTTTTTTTATCCATTGAGAGAGATGTTTTGATCAAAAAACGTAAAATTTATTATTAGCTTTTTATTTTTAACTAGTTGAAAGAACCGTTTTTTTTTTTTTTTGTCCAAAAAGACAAATTTATTACTTTTGGATCTATAATAATTGAGAATATAGGGCTTTTTATTACTCATTTTATTATAAATGGGGTGAATTTGTCAATATAAGTCACTTTTGCATATTCACTCATGTGTTTGGTTGAAAAGTTATTGGTTAGGTGTTAATGAAATGAACATCAAAAGCACAGAGGTTTATAGTAATTTTTCTTAAATGCGTATCATAATAAAGAAAACCATAGGGGGTGCAATGAAATTTACCCTTTAATCTAACTTTTTTTGGAAGACCCTTTGCACCAACTTTCTCACATAGAATATGCGAGACCCACATATGAGTGGTAGGTCCCACATATCCCATGTGAGAAAGTTTCTACAATTATTTATTGTTGATACAAGTGTTAGTGCTTGTAACAAACCTCATACTTTTTTGTCATATTGAATGATTTTTTCAAAGGGGGCATCAATTTGGGACATAGATTTACTAATTTTACCTGCTACTATAGTTGGATAACATTTTTAGAGATGTCAAATTATAGCATGTCAAAATATCAAGAATAGTAGTTGAAATCCGGTCGCTATCTCAGCAATAAACGCTCGAATTTGAATCTAAATAATGGTCGGCTTGGATCATTTGAAGCTTGGATTAAATTCGAGCCGTTGGTGTTGAGATGGATGGCCGGATGAGACTCACAGCCCCCCCGATTCTCAATTTATACTTCCAAAACATGTTATTAGGATTTAGGGCTGAGCTTTATTGTGATCGAGATAGGCTCGTTGACTAAACTAACAAAAAAATCCAGCTCAAGCTCAGCTCGACTGTAAAGGAGTCAAGTCCGGTTCACTTACTAAACAAGTCGCTATGACAAGTCGAGCCCATAGAAATGAGCCGAACTTTTTTCGAACCATGCTTTCAAATGTTAAGCTCGACCCGTTTTCTAAACGAGCCTAAAACTCAAATTCAAGCTTGGCTCAATTGTTAAACCAAGCCTCGAGCTATCTCAATTCATTTGCACCTATTTTTTACCAATTGAGAAAGAGATTTTTGATAAAAAAAAAAAAAAAACGTAAAATTTTAAAGGAGTAGTTTTTGAGTAGTTTTTCCCGCTCTGGAAAGATCTTTTACTTTAATTAAGGCTGATGATAATGCCAAAACCTTAAATGCTCCTGCCAAAACCTTTTTTGTTTCTGCCAAAACTCTTTCATTTTCTTTCATTTCATGACTTAATTGCCCCTCATCTCTCTCTTCACCAAAACCCACCTCCATCCAAACTCATCTCTCTTTCTCTCTCTCTCTCCACGGAGAAAATCAAAACCCAAATCCCACAGTGTCTTTGATTTCTGAGTCATAAACATACTAGAAAAGAAACCCACAAGATAAATTCATTGTAAATAAGCAGGGATCTTAATACACATCGCCTTATTCCGATCCATCCCACCAAGAACAAATGTAAACCCAGATGAAAGCCCTTCAATAATCTATTGTCCGTTGACCCACCAAGGAGGAAGACAACGGGCGGATTTGACGGCACCATGTGCGGGTCCTGGATGGGTCTGATACCCGGTGGCTTGAGATGATGCCGGAGATGATGATGAAGTAGGAGAGGAGGAGGAGAAAGAAGAAGTTATTTCCCAGTTCTAAAATCCCAAAAAGATAATATTTCGATTTGTGTTTGAATTGACTAAATGGTCGATTAAAGTTCGCACAGTTGAGATTTCTCAAACCAACCTCGTCGGAATCCTTGAACGAATGTCGAGTTCGTCAACCAGTTGGTCTTCGCCGTCATCGAGTTGGGCTTCGCTCTTGATTTTTGTTTCTACCTAGTCTGGCCATAGGAAGTAACTAGCTTTTTCTTTGTTGGAGAGAGAGAGAGAGAGAGAGAGAGAGAGAGAGAATTGTTGGAAAGAAAGTGGGGTTTGAGTTTATTCGCATAGAACAAAGGAGAGATATTTTTTTGAACAAGGAACAAAGGAGAGAGAGAGAGAGGTTTGGATGGAGGTCGGTTTGGGAGAAGACAGAAATGAGGGGCAATTAAGTCATGAAATGAAAAAGTTTTGACCTAAACAAAAAGAGTTTTGACAAGAACATTTAGGGTTTTGGCATTATTAGCAGTCTTGATTAACTCTCCATAATTATAGGGTCAAAGTCCGTGGCGACGAACTGTCTTCAACAGTAGTCCTCCAGAATAGAACCGGTCCCGTAGAATTTAAGGGCACAGCTGCTCATCACTGGGTCCCCACCCCCACCCTCTGACTCCGCGTACAGCTGCCGACGAATTTCCTCTTTCCCTTCCACCTTCCCAGCCTTTCCCACCCCTTTACTATAAATACTCTCTCTCCCCCAAACACTCTCCTCATCAAATCTCAAAATCAAGCTAAAAAAAATCACCCACCAGCATATGTCTCACAGACCCATCGTCCCTCACTACTCCTCCATCGCCTTCGGCCTCCATTCCCACCTCCTTGTCTCCAGCGATCTCAGCCCCAACTGGTACCTTTAATTGAAATCATTTTCAATACCCAACTCCAATTTTGACCGTTTTAATTCATTGAAAACCGATTCTTTTGAGTGAAATCACTCACATTTATTCAAATTCTAAAATGGGTGTCAAAGGATTCGTCGAGGGAGGCATCGCTTCCATCATTGCCGGCTGTTCGACTCACCCACTTGATTTAATCAAGGTCCGGATGCAGTTGCAGGGCGAAAACCACGCCCCCAACCCTAACCACCTCCACCAACACAACCTCCGCCCCGCCTTCGCTTTCAACTCCACCACCATCGCTGCCCCAGGTGCCCACCTCCACATCCCATCGCCACCGCCGCCGCCAAAGACCGGTCCAATCTCTGTTGGAGTTAAAATTTTCCAAACAGAAGGCGTCCCCGCCTTGTTCTCCGGCGTCTCCGCCACCGTCCTCCGCCAGACTTTGTACTCCACAACCCGTATGGGCCTATACGAAGTTTTTAAACAAAAATGGTCCGACCCGAATTCGGGCACCCTTCCACTGGGCCGGAAAATCGCAGCCGGGTTAATAGCCGGAGGCATCGGAGCGGCCGTTGGCAACCCAGCCGACGTAGCCATGGTCCGTATGCAAGCCGACGGCCGGCTTCCAGCTTCGCAACGGCGCAACTACAAGAGCGTGGTCGACGCCATCTCCCAAATGGCCAAGCAAGAGGGGGTCACCAGCCTGTGGCGCGGCTCCTCGCTGACGGTGAACCGCGCCATGATCGTCACCGCGTCTCAGCTCGCCTCGTACGATCAGTTCAAGGAGACCATCTTAGAAAAGGGTCTGATGAAGGACGGGCTTGGGACCCACGTCACGGCGAGTTTCGTGGCGGGGTTCGTGGCGTCGGTGGCGTCAAACCCGGTGGACGTGATCAAGACTAGGGTAATGAACATGAGAGTGGAGCCGGGGATGGCGGCACCGTACAGCGGGGCGCTTGATTGTGCTCTGAAGACTGTTAGGGCTGAAGGACCCATGGCGCTTTACAAAGGGTTCATTCCAACCATTTCCAGGCAAGGGCCTTTCACTGTGGTGTTGTTTGTGACGCTTGAGCAGGTCAGAAAGGTTCTCAAGGATTTTTGAAGTGGTGGGGTTATTGGGTTGGAATTGGTGGTGAGATGATGACGATAAGGGTGGAGTAAAAAATTATTTGAGATTTAATTTTTATTGATATTGTTATGTACCACTTCAATACATCTCATACTAGCATGAACCCGTGTAATGCACATGGGGATTTCAAGTAGCACTGCAATAATATATTCGATAGATATATATTCTCATGTGCTATTGCTAGCGGTGACCCTAGCTTTGCACAAAACTTGCATTGTTTAAAATTATTAGTACTATAGTTTAGGAGCTGGTTTTGGGGACACATAAAAGAACACATAAAAAAGATACTCCATCTCAGCCCTTGAAACCAAAGGCTGAGATTGAATTTTAAAGTTGTACTCTCCTTTCCCTCCTCCCCATCTCTCTCTCTCTCTCTCTCTCTCTCAGTTACACGACATACCGTCTCTGGAAATGTATCTCCGATAAATTCATCACAAATCTCTCGCCCTCTCTCTCGCTAGAGCAAAAAAGAGCCTATAGTTAAAAGAGCGATCTTTGTAAATATCTATATACCCCTCCCTCTCTCCAGAAATCCTCCTTCCACGATTATGATTATGGTTCTGAGGGTTATTGCTAATTATCGGGTCGACATAATAAATGGGCAGTTGCCACTTGCCATCGAACTTCACTTTCTCCAATCTACTCATCGTAGACTACTAGTCTTCCGCCACCAATAGCTGCGGCTGACTATCCGACCTAATTGTTGAGAGAAATAACGGATCTGCAATACCCAAATTCAAGTCGATTATGTTGCATTCACGCCCACTTTTGCCTCCACATTTTTTTTTTTTTTGAAGGGCAAAAAAATTTCATTAATCTTGAAATTGTTACAAGACTAACAGGAGCAAGAAAAAACAACAAAATGCTCGAAGAGCAAAAAGTTGACCAATTTGAGACCCACACCAAAGATTGGTAAGAAACCAATCGATGGACCCCATAGTAACAAATCCACTAAAAGGCCTAAGCCTCGTACTTCTAGGGTAAAAAAAAAACCCAAATTTACAATATGTTCCTAAAAACACCCAAAGGCCCCTAATGACCAGATATGGGTCAAGCCCAAACAAATAAAACTCTAACAAGCACACAACCATGGTAACAAGGAACGGACCGCCACTGCCACTGTTGTCTTCGGAACCCCAGGAACAAGCCCCTGTTGCTGCCCCGTTAAACAGCCTGACAATCACTTCAAATCACCGAAGTCAGGAGCAACATCAAAATCTGTCGCCATGACCGCCGCACAACCACAATCCACCGCCCAGCTACCATCCCGCCAATCGTCCATGCTGCCCAATGTCTCTCCACATGTCTCTCCTTCTTCTTACTTTTTACCTCCTGCATTAAGCCCAACTGAGCTCTTGGATTCCCTTGTCTTATTCTCTACTTCCCACGTATGGGTTTTATCCTTTGAGGCTCTGTTTGGTTGCTAGTAAAACTAATGAAACAAAATGCTTAATAATAATATGTTAAAAGAAGCATGATAGGTCTCTCTCTCTCTCTCTCTCTCTCTCTCTCTCTCTCTCTCTCTCTCTCTCACCATTTCTCCTCTTGAACTACACACCTCCATAGCCACCACAACCAACACTTCTACCAATGGGAAAAAGGTAGTTCTGATGAAATCAACCACATAATAGAAAGAGAGCGAGAGAGAGTAAATGGGTTGCCGGAGAAGGGGAACGCCGGGGATGGAGGTGTTAGATTGGGGAGGTGGAAACGTGGGGTTGTGCGTTGGGAGGGAGAGAGAGATCATGTGTGAGTGAGATGGAGGGGGAGAGTGTGCAATAGTGAGGCTTTTAATCTTACCCCCTGGTTTTAAGGGCTAAGATGAAGTGTGTTTTTATGTGTCCAAGAAACCGACCCCTATAGTTTATGTAACGCCAAATTAAAGATTCACAACTAATTCACCGAACAGACCAAAACTCATCGTACAAATTAATTAATGTCATAATCAAAAAATTCAATAACCAGATTAAGAGAGAAATTTAACATTTTACAAAATAAAAACGCTAACAAAAACACACTCTTTTTTAACCAAATATTAAAGAACTTGAGTGGTTATGGTCCAAATCTCTATCATACTCCATCAACAAAATGGGACAATGGTCAAAGATCGTTAATCCATTATTTGAGTTTTGAACCTATCTAACCATTCAAGATGAAACCAATCAACAAATTTCATGTCCTCCGTTTTTGTGAACTACTTCGATTTTTGTCCATCCCGTCAATCCCTACTTGTTCTTCTTCCACTGGTTGTACAACCTTGCCTTTCATCCATTACTCTGACTTTATCTGCATCCCCACTATACACGAAGGACCAGGGTAAAGCCATCTAAGATTGATTATTAATTTCCAAAATTTTCTTCTTTGAAGAAAAATCACAAGGTCCATCCATATACATTGAGTATAATACATAAAGACATTTATGATGGTACGTTCATATGTAGAAAAAATTGTTGCATCATGTTGCCTCAAACTTGAAAAACGCTGGGCTCCAAATAGTTAGTAAACCACTAACACTCCCACCTACATGCGCCTCCAAGAATTCACAATCGGCACCTCCCCAAATTGAGTGAATGCAACTCTTGGATATTGTCATCTGCATGATTTCTTATAACATCACCATATCAACCTTTTTATCCCTGATTAATTTCTTCAGTTTACTCATTTTCTTCTTTATTCCCAACCCTCTGACGTTTCGTGAAAGAAACTTCATTGAACAGGAATATTTTCTGCATCCACCAAAACACCAATTCTCGGATCGCTAATCATTTTCCACTAATGCAACCATTAACATAAACCATAACAAATAATTAATCTAACCAAGAAATTTTGCTTGACATCCTATACAAGAGTATGTCCAATATCAATAATTAACGGTGTTAGCTCAAACAGTATCAAGGCATACTTATACCAAAAATGCCTAAGCTTCACATTTGCACGTGACAACAAAACGCCTAATTGACTGAAAAAAGAAATGGATCACATCAAATAAATTGGGTACAGTGGCAATCATACGTTGAATCCTATTGTTTTTTCTCAAGTAAACTATAAGCTTCTAGTGGTTTTGACAGAATCACAGAACTGACTTGTTCTCAAAGATGATGCGAGCGAAGACAACCTTTTTTTGACTCCTTGGATCCACATCGAATGCCTCCGAACATTAGTTATGTCATGAATGAAAGTTTTGAATTTCTTTCCTTCCCCATACTTTCTCCCTCCCAGTTTCCAAACTACCAGTTTGAGGTTTTAACCTATAAAGGTTGAGTTTGTGGGTGGATTCTGCGTAGGAACAAAACATGTCGAATTATATATGATCTTTCATTTTTTTTTTAATTGCATTGTTATGCATGGGATCTCTTACAATCTTTTCTTTTTCTTTTTGCAGGTTTTTACGGGATCAAGAACTACTACCTATGCGAGTTATTGGTATCAATCTAGACTTTTACAACACAAAATAATTAGTGATATGATTTATTCTTATTTTGATGGCATAGTTATATGGTCTTATTACGAATCTACGATCTCGCTTTTTAACATTTTGTACATTTTTAGTGATCAACAAGGGTCAAGGGCTACCATGCAACTAAAGTCAAGGATGCAACAATACTTCCAACTTGACAAGCTTCATTTTACACAAACATATTTTCTTATTGACGTGAACAAGATGTTAATTGGCGACAATATAAGAATTTTGTGCGGTCAATTATTTTCCTTTATTGATTAGGTTTTTCATATTTTCATCTTTTATGAAACACAACATAAACAAAATGTGTCACAGAGAGCTACTTTCATCTCTTTTTTTCCATTACATCTTCTTTTATGGCCTTGGGGCACTGCCACGTTATACCCCAAACCCCCTTACCACCGCACATTTGACATGGGGCGTTAGACAATTATGTGTGTCTCACCTTAATATGCGGTGGAACTTATGACATTTGCTTTAGCCTTTGATTTTTGTCGATCTACTATTATTGTTTTATTATTACAGTGGGATACATAATATTTTCCCATTTTTGTTGTCCAATTTGATTAATGAAAATACGATGAGTGTTAGAATGATGAACCATACTATGGATAACAACCTTAAAAAAAGACAAGGGGTTCCTATAGTGCATGTATGCACTATAGTGTTGTAATACACAATCCTAGCCGTCCAATCCAAAATCCATAAAACGTGAACATTTTTATTTTTTGGGTATATATAAGACCTCTGATAATACACAATAGTTACTAAATCTTGGTGACTTTCCAACCGGGTTCATTTTTTTCACCGCATACCTTTTTTTATGATTGTCACTCATCACTAGAAAAAATCTTTAATTGAAATTGGATTGTTGAAATTAGTATGAGAAATTTACACTATACAATCACAATTTGCCTTTAAGTTCAATGAATATATCTTTGGATTGATTCACTTCAAAGAGCTTTTGTCTTTTTTGAATAATTTCTTTTTTATTTATTTTATTCGTATAGCTCTATTTTGTTGGATTTTGTAGTTTTGCATGAAACCTCTTATGTTTTTGTTTCATTTATGTAAACTATCTCACTTCTAATTCATTTTTTAGTTTACATTAGGAACATTATAAATCATCTTTGACCTAACTTATTTTGTATGAATTAAGAACGCAGACACAAACTGATAATTATTACTTAAAGTTTCAAGACACTCATACCTATGTACATCACTTGATCCTATTCCAAACTATTCAGACATTCTATAGTGACCAATCTCGACTAAAAGGACAACAAAATTAAGTCAAGGCTATCCGGTCTTCGAAATAACTACATTTGAAAATTTAAAAATTAAAAAGTATTCCATTTGTACATCGATTGCACTACATAAGATATTACAAAAATGTCTACGTGATGTGGTAAATTTATGGTGTAGGATTTTCTATTTTAGTTAAATATTTATGTAAAAAGCACTGCAGTTTAAGGAAAATTATAGATACACACCACTCCACCACACCACCAACCACACCATGGCCAGCCTACGTGGCACTGCATGATTGATGATGAGAGAATAAACACTTTACTTTAAACATCCAATATCATGTATTGCATGGACTACTTGAGTAAAATTCTTAAGGTAGGCACTTTGATTCTTTTTTATTTTGGTAGAGATAAATATTAATTGAGCTCTAGCTAGCACGGTTTTTTTTTTTTTTTTTTGTAGTTATATGAATTGTGACAAATGTTTCATCACCTGTACATAACACGGGTTAGTCAATGATGCAACAACACTTCCAACTTGACAAGCTTCATTTTACACAAACATATTTTCTTATTGAGGTGAACTAGATGTTGGCGACAATATAAGAATTTTGTGCGGTCAATTATTTTCCTTTACTGATTAGGTTTTTCATATTTTTATCTTTTATGAAACACAAGATAAACAAAACGTGTCATATAGAGCTATTTTCATCTCTTTTGTTCCATTACATCTTTTTTTATGGCCCGATGCCATGCATTTGGCTGTTGGCGGTAAAAGTAAGATATCAAGATTCAATATCATTTTGTGTGTTGGATTGTATAGCTTTCACATTTGTGAGGCCATTATCACTATCATATTCTATAAACATAGCATTATTAGCAATTTAAACTATAAAGCCATCACAAAAATTCATGAGATCTGTGGAAAATCATTAAAATTAAATGGTTAAAAGATTGGAGCATAGATAAAAAAATTCAACCTATGTCTTATTGTCGTCTAATCCTTGATTGCATATAATGTCCCAACTTAGAAGGTTCCTTAAAGGAAATATATAGTCTATAGTAATGCAGGGCGACTTTGATTAATGAGAGATCTGAAAATGACACCATCAGATGTCCATCTTTTTTTATATAAATTTTTTTAATTGTTTAGACATTTTAAAAAATGCGACTATTGGAAAAAGATTGAAAAATTGGTCATAATAAAAAAGTGAATTCTTCTATTTCAAAATCAAAACTCTAATGTCTATACAACCTGCAAAATAATATTCGATTTTAAAAGAAAATAGGTAAAGCTTTCCTCTTTGTCTATTATCTCTGCCATTAAAAAAGCCATAGATATCTCTTAAAGAAGTGTTACAAACGGAAAAACTTTTTCTGTATATTATGTTTTCCTTTAAAATTTGCAAGTGAATTAGATTTTGCTTCTTTCCATCCGAACAACATTTAAGTTGAATCTAACCATATAAATTGTTGCGAACAGATTTAATGGCTAGCTTTATGATGTCTTGAAATAATGTAATTCCAGGGCAATTCATTATTGTGCCTCTCATATTCTCATGTTGGGTAATTGCTTGATAGAACTTTGATTTTTTTTAGTTCTAACCGTTTTTTGTAAAATTATCTCAATTTTTTTTTTTGTTAGAATTGAGTTTGGCATTGTGAAATGTAGATATGCTTTGGGTTTAGGTATTTGGTGTCCGTTTAGGAAAATTTTGACTGCACACTATGTTTTATAGGTGTAATCAAACGTCAATCAAGTGCGTTGTGCTAATCCATACTCTCTTGCCATAGTGTTGATAAAGTTTGATGCCATTGGTGGAGGAAATTGGAAGTTTGGGTTAAGTCTAAAGAAATGAAGAGAGAACTTATATGCTGCTATAAAAAAGAGAGAGAATATATTTTCAAGCCATTTTCCAACGTTCCTTAAAGGAAATATATAGTCTATAGTAATGCAGGGCGACTTTGATTAATGAGAGATCTGAAAATGACACCATCAGATGTCAATCTTTTTTTACATAATTTTTTTTAATTGTTTAGACATTTAAAAAAATGCGACTATTGGAAAAAGATTAAATTGGTCGTAATAAAAAAGTGAATTCTTTTATTTCAAAATCAAAACTCTAATGTCTATACAACCTGCAAAATAATATCCGATTTTAAAAGAAAATAGGTAAAGCTTTCCTCTTTGTCTATTATTTCTGCCATTAAAAAAGCCATAGATATCTCTTAAAGAAGTGTTACAAACGGAAAAACTTTTTCTGTATCTTATGTTTTCCTTTAAAATTTGCAAGTGAATTAGATTTTGCTTCTTTCCATCTGAACAACATTTAAGTTGAATCTAACCATATAAATTGTTGCGATCTAATTTTACTTTTTGGGTGGTTACAATACAATCAGCGAGGCTCCTATGCACTTGACTTACTATGCAACTAGAGATCCTTCATTTTCTCTAAAAGATGAAATTTTATACTATTTTACGAATCTATTTACTCGGGCACAAAGTCAAATGAAAAAAGTGTAAAGGCATGGAAGCTCCATTATAATGGAATCCAATATGCTACTAGGCCAATCTTCCGTTAAATTGTTGGCATCATTAATTGAAAACATTGTTCCAAGTATCTATATGGTACTATATGATGTTGATTGCGTGGTATGACTCCAAAACTTTCCTATAGACCCATTTAATGTAGGTTTTGGTATGAAGACTTGGGAAGGTAGACCTCTTGATTGATTATTGTACTAATTAGGGGAGTTAACCATCTTTGTTTTGATTAAAAAAAAAAAACATCTTTGTCAATTAGTTGGAGTTATTGTAATCAATAAAATTTCTACCAATAGTTAGGTTTATACTAATTGAGAGGTTCAAAAGTATACCTCTTCATAGGCGTTATTTTAAAAAATAGTACGCAATTTATTTTGTTAAATTCTCGTGCATAGCACGGGTTTTACGCTAGTTCTTTTGTAGCGCTCAAGCCCAGATATCTTCTAGGGCTTTTGCAGACGGTGAGAGTGAGAGGGAAAAGAGTGAGAGAATGGTACTCTTTTGCAGATGAATTTTGGGAATTTCAAGTCTGATTTCAAGTCGCGCCCAAAATGAAAGTTATAGGGATTCAATCGCGCCCAAAACAATTTGGGGAAGATTTCCATCACAGCTTCAGAGTGTGATGGAAAGCCCATTTTCTGCAAATTATCTCAATTTGGGGAAGATTTCCATCACAGCTTGAGAACGTGATGTTTGATCTCTATTTGGGGGAGTTTACCATCACATCTGATAAGCGTGATGGATGTCGAGGTTTTAGCGCGCTTTTGGATTTTGGGGGAGTAATCACTTTCATCACACTGAGACTTAGAAACGAGATTAAAAAAAAAAAAACACTAGTTACAATCACACTTTTTTAACCCCTGAGATTAAAAAACCCCTAAGTGAGATTGAAACTTTTCCTTGTATTTCTTTATCACGCTTTTGTAAAAAGGGTGATCTTTCCAAATTTCATAGTGCGATTTTTATGCATTATTGTAGTAGTGTATATTTTTTAAAGAAAAGATAAAGTCGCCAACACTTTGCACTAACAATTGCACCAAGTCTCTCACATGGAATATAGTAGGTCTCACATATCCCATGTGAGAGAGTTGGTGCAATTGTTTATTGTTGATACAAGTATTAGTACCTGCAACAAACCGCATACTTTTTTGCCAAAATTGAATGATTTTTCGTAGGGGCCATCAATTCGGGAAATATAGATTTACTAATTTTACATGCTATTATAGTTGGATAACATTTTTAGAGATATAAAATTATAGCATGCCAAAATATCACGAATAGCTGTCAAAATCCGGACGCCATCTCAGCAATAAACGCTCAAATTTGAATCTATACAATGGTCGGCTCGGATCATTTGGAGCTCAGATTGAATCCGAGCCATTGTTGTCGAGATGGACGACGATATGAGACTCACAGGCCCCCCGATTCGCAAAAGAGAAGAGATTGTCATTTACCCATCAACAATTGCTATTTTGCCAAAAGGTTGGAGAATAAAAAAAACTATTGTTAGAGCATTTCCATCAGCCTAAGTATCTCCATCTCCATTTTGGCAAGAAAAAATGCATTTGGCTAGCATCAAGCAATTGTAGTACCTAGTAGTGTAGCCATTTTAAAGAGAGAGAAAAAAAAAAAACGACGTCAACTCCTTTGTCTCGCACAGATGCGTGCAACACATGCGCCGAGAGTAGATCTCACTCGCCGGCATGCACCTCCTTTGTTCGGCGCATGCGACCACCACAGTTTGCCACTAGCAACGAGGTTTGCACTAGTAGAATCGTCTTGACGAGGGGTACACCCCTCTGGTATCAAAACGATTGTAGGATCAAAGATTAGTCATCGCTGGAGATATAGCTTCTTGGTAGCGATTTAGCCGACGGGGAGAGAGAGAAAGCGAGGGCTACAGTGACTCGCCCACCCAGCGAGTCACTGTAGCGAATGTCTTCTTGGTGTGGGTGATGGTGTAAAGACCCACAAATTTGTGTTAAATAAAATAAAGACGTGGAATATGATTTTTTTTAGCTACGTGGATGATACTAGCTTCCCTGTTGCGGTGGTGGGACTTAAACCTATCTAATGACGTCACTCGGGATCACATCGTAATGCGTGTTCAACTTTTAAAATTTTTCTAGATGATTCTGAGCACACGGTGACGTTGCCCACGATTTTCTAAGTAAGTACGAATATTTTGGTATTTTTCTGAAATCGAAACCCGGACAGTTAGAACACCGCTCAGAGTAAATTGTACTGTATTATATCACGTCGTGTTGCGCGCCCATGTTCCCCACGCCTACCCCAGCCTCCCCTCACTTTCCCCCTTTTTATTTCTGGGGAAGAAAAAAAATCAGAGAAAAAGAAAGAAGAGAAGAAGAGAGAAGAAAAGAGGAAGAGAGAGAGAGGGAGAGAGAGAGAGAGTCCGGCCATCTCCACCACCTCCGGCGCCTCCATCGCCACGACCAACCATCACCTCCATCTCCCAAGCTTCATCTCTACACGTATGCCCCTTCTCTCCGTCGTTTTTTGTTGATTTTGATGTACAAATTCGTGTATATGTACCATTATGTACAGTAGTTTGTTGCAGCAGACTGGGTCTCGGTTTTTGGTCGATTTCTCCTTCGTAAACTGTTAATTAGGTTTGGTTCCTTCATATGATTTAAAGTTAACTCAGAGACCTTTCTTTTGACGCTGGAATCACTCAAATCCATTGAGAATTCGATTTACTATGAATTTTTGAAATCGGGTCTGCAGATCTGGAAATTTTCTCTAAGACAGATTCGTGTAGCCTCTGTGTTTGCTTGTTTTCTCATCTTTGAAGTACGAATTAGACTTTGGTCTCTCTTGGAACTTTGAAGTTCATTTCACTATGAAACTTTTGGCACAAAAATCATTCAAAAACATTAAGATCTCGATTTATGGTGATTTTTCAAAGTTAGACTGTTCAGTTTCATCCATTTTTCTGCAGATCTCTGTGTTGGTCGAATTTTTGATATTTTTTCCAGAACTGTTAAATTTACTAAACTTTTACTGTAGATACCCATACATGTCTACTATGTTTTGGTGAAGTTTCAGAAGTTAATTTGAAATATAGAAAATATGAAAAATGTTTGATTGGGCTGTGGTACTGAAATTCGCTGTGTTGACAGCATTGCCACATGTTACGAGAACGGCTATATTTTTGTCTAGGAAGCTTGAAATTTCGATCCGCCTTTTGATTTTGAAACTAGACTCGTATACCTTCGAAAGTATGTAAGGGTTGTATCTTAACTCTTTCTAGAAAATAGCAGTTTTTGATTTGAAGTTGATGTATCGGCTGAAATTACGCGTGGAATGCGTCACGGACACATGAAAGCTTGGAGCTTGAGTTTCGGGAGTTCGGGTTTTGCTCAAAACCCAGTCAAGTAGGGATTTCTCTCCTCTCTCTATATATCTATGTGTTTAGATAATAAACTCGTGATTTCTACATACGATTTTCGTGGATGTTGTTGTACTGTGAAATTTCTAATTTATGGCTTGAACAAAAATTGGGGCTTTTGTGATATTCGTGTGTATGTGTTATAATGCTTTCCTAGTAATAAAAATTGGGATATTTATGAGTGTATTTGAGGCAGGCATTGATGAAGATGCTTACGGGTTTGACCCGCAATGAAATTATGAAAGTGCCCTTAATTGAATGAGTTTGGGAAGGTTTGATATGTTGAGTTCTGGGTAAGTGAGATTGTTGGTGGGATGTTTTGAATGTCTAACCCTTTAGTCTTTTAATTGAGTTGTTGGCTCGTGGAGTCGGACATGTGGTAGTGCTTGTTGTGGTGTGTTGTTGGTTGCGTGTTATTGTTATATATTGCTTGTTGTGTGTGGTTGTTTTTGTGTTGTTTGTTGTGTATTATTCCTTACATTCGTTAGTTGATTTGATTGTGTTCTTGGAGTTGGAAATTGTGTGGTATTCGTTGTACATTTTATGAAAGGTTCTCGATATTGAGGAAATATCTATCAAAGAAATCAAAATGCGTGGTTATGTTAAGAAACTAGAGTGTTTGGGTGTGATGAGAAGTAAAGTGAGTTGATTGTTAGAAGAAAAGACTGGGACAAAGTCGTGGTGATCCTAATGTGGTGTTGAAATGGAAATTAAATGGTAAAGAGTACTTCCGATCGATTGGAAACCTTCAAGCGTGGTTATGTGTATGTGGTGTTGTGTATGCGTGAGGGTGTATTTATGTGTGTACACGTATGTGTATGTATGTATGTGACGAGACATGCATTTAAAGAAAGAATGACTTTTAAAATGGGCTTATGCATTGTAGGTTCACTCACAAGCATGGTGCACTGCATATATATATATATATATAGAGTTTGTGTTAGGGATTTTTCTACTGGGCTAGTGTAGCTCAACCTATCAATTTTCAGGTATTCGATGAGGAGCATGGCGTGAAGTGCATTGGGAGTGCATGAAATCTTTTGAAGGCATCATTGATCATTGTTTCTTATTGAAACTTAGTAGGTACTCATTTGGGAGATGATCATGTATTTTTATTAAAAACTAGCATGGGTTTGTAACATTATTTCTTTTTTTTGTTTAAAAATCTCCTTTTGTTTGGAATAATGTAATCAATTTATTATTTCCATTCATGTTTTCCAATGGGATAAAAGAAGAAGATTTATGAAACATGGCACTTTATTTCTAAAAATGTTTACTTTTTATTGTTTAAAAATCGAGGGCGTGACAGATGGCATGACTGCTTGGCGCCGGAAATGGAAGTTTCCCTCACCATTTTGATCTCGCCGGAGATATAGAGAGTTTATTGGAGATGGCATGACTGCTGGGTGCCGGAAATGGAAGTTTCCCTCACCATTTTGATTTGCCGGAGATATAGAGAGTTTGTTGGAGATGGTCTTACTGCTCACTATCCCATTAAGTAGTAATTTAGGGCAAATTTCATCCGCAACCTTTGAGGTTTTCTCTAAGACGCGATAACGAACCTTTGTGGTTTCTTTGGCCGTTTCATCGATACTCCAAAATTGACAATCTATACGTCCAAAACATGTGATTAGGATTTAGGGCTGAGCTTTATTGTGATCGAGATCACTCCGGATCCGCTATCCCTATTTGGTGTCCAACCCCCCAACTGCTGCCACGTGGCACACATAACTCCCCTACTGCTTGCGCCCTTGGATTGTTTTCCAATATTATTCCCCAAGCGTAGGGTTCAAGTCGACGGTAGCATAATACCGGAAGTCCGGGTCGAGTCCTCAGAGACCGAATGCGCAACGCGTGTTGATTTGTTTCGCGAATGTAGGTTTAGCCTTGAAGCGGCAAACTTGGCTTTTGGAGTTTTGTGGGTGGAATTCTCTTAACTTCGAGAATGACTCGAGATTTAAGAAGAACTAATTAAAAGAAGGCAAGGTTTAGGGGGTTCTCAACGCCCATGCCTTAGGCCAATTCACTCTCTTCTAAAATGACCGGCTCGGGGATATCGTTAGACGACCCCGAACGGAAGATTTGGTATTTAAACTCATTCAACAAGAAATGGTGTTACTCAAAGAGTAGGATTCTTGTGCCATTTAGACAAACATTTTGATTGACATAGCCCGAAGCATCACACGTGCCAAGTGGACGAACCCTTGGCTACGTGTGATCAACGGGATTAACAAATCGCAATTTTGATACATAAAAATCAATCCCAACTCTTTGATTAACATACAATGTTTTCATTAAGGCGAGGAGAGTGAATCACCTAAGTCACGGGATGCTAATCACCCCGTAACCGAGCCTACGACGACTACTCGTTCATTACTACGTAGAACATGGCTATTTTTATGAAGGAAATAAAGAACATAATGAAAGACTCTAAGAAGTGATTTTTAGTGAGGATCCTAAGTTAGCCTAACTCTTTATACTTGAAGAATTTAACAAACAACCAACCAAACCAAGTATTAACTAAGGAATTAGCAAGATAATCAACTAAACAAAATACTAGATGGAATTGCAAATAAACTAGATTTCTAGGAAGATCTAACTAAGAGCTACAATATTAATTAACATGAAAATAACATTAGATCATCACTTACATGAGATTATCTAGAGAGAGAAAGCTTGGAAATATCTCCCATGGAAGAGAGAAGGAAGAGCAAAAAAAACTAACTAAGTTCAAAGTGTAAGAGAGGAGAGAGATGAAGAGAGGAGGGTGTATTTATCATCCACTCCTTCTCTCTCCACAAAATATCTATAAAGCTCTCTCATTACAAAAAGTATGCCATAAATAGAATATCAAAAAGTAGCTTTAAAATGGCTGATCGGAGGAAGCTGGATCGATCCACCATTAACTTGGATCGATCCAAGTGTTGTCGGTGAGAAAAAATCTAAGGCTGGATCGATCCAGCCATCAACCCGGATCGATCCGAATTCCTCTATTGCTGTTTGGGAGCTAGGTGGATCGATCCACCATCACCCCTGGATCGATCCAGGTTTGCTTGTGCACACTTGGTGATTTTTCTGCAGTGGATCGATCCACTTTTGCCCTTGGATCGATCCAGGTGACTCTGTTGCAAGTTGGTGAGATGTGGATCGATCCAGCCATAACCATGGATCGATCCAGACTTGACTGGAGGACTTTTTACAACTGTGGATCGATCCAGCTTCCTCATGGATCGATCCAAGGTATTCTTGATTGTGCCTTGGCCTTGATTGGTCACTCCCTTGGCCGTTTGTGCTTCCGGACTTCCTTCTAAACACGTAAATGCGTCGTTTGACCCTCGGGAGAGGTGTACCATGGGGCACGTGGCCCACATAAACGTGGCACGGTTCTTCATGCCTCCAAAATGCGCCTATTCTGCGCGGTTAACCTGTAACTTCACAAAAACACACTATGCGCATATTAACCATTTCAAGTGCGAAATCGCGTGCGTGTGTGGAATTAATGAGCGAGATAAGCCCCGCTATATACAATATTGGGGGCTTATCACCTACCAAATTCATTTTGACTTTTTTAACTCAGTTAGAGCCCTTTCGAGCTGTTAAAAACCAAACTCTCATTTTCACCTTTTCTCCGTTAACCAAACTCTCATTTTCACTCCTTTTCTAATGTAAATCTAATAACTAATTATGCTATAAGATTTAATTTTAATTATTTTTTTTGTATATAATTAAGCAATAAGATATAATTTTTTTAAGTGTAATATATTTATAGCCAACAAGGGAAAAGCGTAAAATAATAAAGTTTATAATTTTTTAATTAATTTTTTGTATAAAATTAAAGATCTATATTAATAGTTTAATTGGGTGCAAAAAATTTTTAAAAAAAATTGAGCAGAAATACTTTATTTTTTTTATACAAAGGATATTGAAAAGCAACTCAACAAGCCAAAAATCGGGCAAATCTCCAGTAGCTTCAAGGTTTGAAATGTTTGACCTCCGTGGAAACAGAACGGAGGCCCACTTGCTATCTTGAATAAAAGATAATTATATTGAAATGAAAGATGTGAGCTGGTCTGAACTCAGAATCCCCAATTAACAGCAAGTTCTTCAATGCTGAAACCAAGTTGAATCGATTGAAAATGGCTCAATTAATCCAGGGTTATATCTTTGTTGATTTCAATTTGTGTGGTCTATCAAAATAGACTGGGTCATTATGAGGAAATTTGAATCGGCATCCCCAAGGACTAGACGAAATCTTTCATCTCGTGGAACCCACCGCAGGTCAACAGGATGGCGCGAATTGCGGCTCATGTACGTAGCTATGTAGTTTGACAATTCAAAAATTAATTTTCATCGAATTTATCTTTTATAAAATAAAATTCAGTCACATAACTACGGTTGTTGTTAATGTCAAATTATTTATTGGTT
Source organism: Vaccinium darrowii (assembly GCA_020921065.1). NCBI lineage: Eukaryota > Viridiplantae > Streptophyta > Magnoliopsida > Ericales > Ericaceae > Vaccinium > Vaccinium darrowii. The sequence continues at coordinate 12,076,791 of CM037157.1, forward strand.
GGGTGAAAACTATAGATACCGGTGAGTAAAGAATTAAACACGAGTACCCAAACAATAGTTTGAAGTTTGAATTATAAAAATGAGGCTCGTGATGGACCATGGAACAAGAGACTTTTGGAAAAATATTTTGAAATAATATTTTATTTAAAGTGTGAATGAAAATTGATTTGATTTGCAGTTGCATCTTTTCATTGGCACCTGTTCGCTATGGACGGACACGTCCTTTCGTGAACAGATGTGTCTTTTCTCCTTGATGGCTATTCGTAGAGTCACCAAATAGCCTATATATATGGCATCATTTATTCATTTAAAGAGTTGATTTTTCTACACTTTCATTGAGTCAGAGTCTTTTCATTGAAGAGATGATAGACACATGTCTGATTCAACAGACCCATCGATTGTAGTGCTGCTTCTGTGGGGAGTTCGATCAAGTAGTGTTGGGAGATAGACGTCCAAGCGAACCGTAAGCACAGTAGCGGGGGTGAATTTGTCTTAAGTACAGAGTGTTATACACTCGTCTTGATCATCATTTCATTTCATCAATTTTCAGGTTTTGCATTCCGGTTTATTGCATTCTTTTTTTCTATTTTATCACAAAAGTAAACATATTTTCTAACAGAGACATGAGACAATCCGGAAATAGGGGGCCTGCTGGCCTTCAAAAGGGACAGCACCTGCTGTCCCGGACGATTTCGGGATGCTCTAGTCTCGTTTTAAGAATAAAAAAAATTCACTTCGTAGAGCTCGTTGAGTACAATGAGGTCTTTTATGAATGTGTTGTTGTAAACCCCTAATCGATTGGTTGAATAAGAGAATGACTGTAAAAATTTACACTTTTAGCTTTGCTAGTTTGCAGTGCTGTCCTTCAGTTTTTTTATGCCCAAAGCATGCTTCTGAAATGGGCCCTATTTATTTTATAGCAATAACTTATAGTGATAAAACTAATTACCGCCGACATGACATCATTTTATGATTTTAATAGCATGGAGTATTATGTTTTCTGTTTTATACGTACTCAACTGATCAAGGGGTGTTCCACTAACTTGATTTTTTTGGATGTTTTAGTTTTGCAAAAAAACTAACTTGTTCCACTAACTAGTTTTTGGTTTTTTGATTTTTAGTTTTGCAAAAAAACTAGGGTCCGTTTTTTGGAAGGACATAGTAAAGGGGTCTTTACTTCAATAAGGACATCAACTTTTTCTTTAATGTCAAAAGGACAAATCACCTACACCTTCCAAAAATGCCCCCACTAACCAATGAAAGTGCCTAAACCCCCAAACCTAATGAAAGTGCCTAAAACCCTAGGGTACCCTATGAAAGTGCCTAAAACCCTAGGGTACCCTATGAAAATGCCTAAACCACTAAAACCCTATAATTGAAAAGTGCACCCTAAACTTAAACCCTAGGGTACCCTATGAAAATGCCTATGAAAATGCCTAAACCACTAAAATCCTATAATTGAAAAGTGCACCCTAAACTTAAACCCTATGGTACCCTATGAAAATGCCTAAACCACTAAAACCCTATAATTGAAAAGTGCACCTTAAACTTAAACCCTAGAGTACCATATGAAAGTGCCTAAAATATTAGGGTACCCTATGAAAGTGCCTAAACAGCTAAAACCCTACAATGGAAAGTGCACCCTAAGTGCCTAAACCCACTATACCCTACCCCAAAGAGCCTAAACCCGCTAAAATTGAACCCCAAAAATTGAACCCACCCCCAAAATTGAAGAGAGAGAAATTAATTTTGTCCCACCCACCCAAAACCCACGCATGAGAGAGAGAGAGTGACGGAGAAAATGAGTGAGCTAGGACCACATGTCGCTTTTAGTCACAGCAAAGGGGACCACACGTCGGGCATGAAAGAAAAGTTTTCGGTTTGAAAATTCAATGTTGTAGCTTTCGGTTTGAAAATTCAAAGTTTTCGGTTTGAAAAGTTTTCAGTCACAGTAATGTCGCTTTCAATGCTGTAGCTTTCGATTTGAAAATTCCTCCACATGGTGCGCGTGAGTGTGGGTTTCATTAAGGGTATTTTTGTCTAGTATTGTCCTTGAGCCCTCAAAAATTTCCTATCAATGTATTGGAAGCATTAAAATAAGTTAAGCTGGACTAAACACTATATAAAACCCCAAATTTGTCCTTTAGACCAATTTTCTGAAAAAAGTAACTTGTTCTACTAACTTGTTCCATTAAACTAGTTTTTTGTATGTTTAGTTTTGCAAAAAAACTAACTTGTTCCACTAACTAGTTTTTTTGGCTTTTTTAGTTTTTAATTTTGCAAAAAAAACTAAGTGGTTTTTTGTTAATGGAATGAGATAGTTTTTGAGTTAAAACAAAACTATTTTTTTTTAGCGAAACGGGGCCAAAGTTTGTACTCAGGAAAATATTCATCCTCGATAATTTTGATAATTATCTAAAATTCGTCAAGAATCAAACAATCTCCCAATCGCTTCGTCAAATTCTTCCAAGAGGTGAGCTTTGGATGGTAAATCAATAATTGTTTTCACACCGTAAAGACCAAATTCGTATACGCACTATATGTATAGCTTTTTATAATCGCCGCACCCCTAATTCTTGGTAAGATTTTCGGACCAAAAACGGTATTGTCCTGTTCGCCTTGCGTGAGACACGGTCCTCCTCCCCTAGTTCTTGGTAAGATTTTGGGGCCACAAGCGGCCGTCCTGCTCGCTTTGCGTGAGACATGGTCCTACTAGCCTTACCATATACTTTTAAAAAAATATTGACGCACTCAATTATAAGTAAAAAATCTCTTTGTGAATTTAGTCAAAGGAGAATGAATCAACTACGCAAGTGGGTGATGACGACCATCATATTTTGTAACGATCACAACAATTTGACTCCACACTTTACGTGGTAATTGGAGAATCGGACAGGAACGTGTGGCCACCACAGGCCTTCGAGAAGCCGCTTGTTTGCCGACTTTTCAGTTGGGGAGCGGATCCGCTGTCCCGAACTTCCTGTCCCAGCTCCCTGTCCCGTCCATCCGAATCATCGATCGGAGCAATCAACGGCTCAGATTTCATCTCACCCTAAACAAATCTGAGCCATACACATTCATTTGCGAATTTGAGCTGTAGAGTACTTAGATGAACGGCTCGGATGAACGGGACACGGAGTCGGGACAGGATTTTCGGGACAGCAGATCCGCAACCTTTCAGTTGTGTTTGGTTTGAGTTTTGTAATGATTAGAGGGGCGAAATAGGGATAATAATTAAAACATAGGTATTAATGATTAGAGAGAGATAGAGAGAAAAATAAAAATAATATTTAAAAATAGGGGTAATAATTGAATAATAATTGAGAAAACCGGTTCTTGAAAACTAAAACGAACAAGACCGAAGACCACCATGTTAAAATTCCCAAAATTTTCGAATACAATAATGGTAATTGTAAAGTAAACGGCACCGAATGCCCCAACCTTAACCTACTTTCATCCACCCATTTTAAACAAACAACAGCCAGCGGCAGCCAGAAATATGCCCACTAATGTGTTTAGACCAACTATATGGACACCAACTTGTGTGGTATTCATTTTTTAGGGTTGCACAAATGATTTCGAACAGTTTAATGTGTTTAAAATATTTTTTAACAGTGTCTGTTGCCTGTTAAAAAAAGAAGCTTATTTAGATTTTGGTCAAAGTTTGATTAATTCATTTGATTTTCGCTTTTGCGAGTGAGACATCGAAAATCGGTTAAGTCCTTACTAATTTACGAATGAGCTGATTTTTATAGGAGTCCTGAAAATAGTTTTTGAACAAATTACTAAATACCGAAATTAAATCAAAACCGTTGAAAACACATCTGACAGCTCAAATACCATGCTACATAGCTGCACTAGTTAGAGGGCCGCACTACAAGTACCCTGTTTCCAAGGAATATATATACGTTAAAAATTTGACAGATGATACTCCGGCCGAAATCCTTGTCCTAAACTTTTGTTTTCACATGGTCAGAGATTTTTTTTAATAATATTGTCCTATAAGTCTATAACTCTCGAGTCTTGTCTATCATGTTATTGGAATGTTGAATAAATTGAAAGAAGCATTTGAATTTGTTAAAATTCAAACAGCGACAGGGAGAGGAGAAATACTAGCTGTCCGAAGGATTGAGCTAAAATCAGTTGCAAAAATCAATTACTCCTATGATTTTAATAAATAAGTTTACCAGATACTAAAATTATAGTTGATTATAGTTAAAAGAGAACTCATTTGCTAAAATCAATTACAGTATGATTTTAGCAACTGATTAGTTGCTGAAATCAAACGGAAACCCCTTTGCAAGGCACATTTTTGTACTTGGAAATGCTTTTCTTTTAGAGATATGATATTTGGGATCCGGGGATGCTGCTTTTCTCCCTCATTTTTTCCTAAACGACGTTGTTTTGCTCATTTTTTTGGTACACCTTAAAATTTTTCAAGGGTCCTGTTTGGAGAGTTAATTTTGCGGTTCAATTTTAGAGAATTTAGGCTATTTAGGATAGAGTATAGTTAGTTTTTTTTTTTTTCTATTCGTTAATCCTAATCTACTTTATCCTAGAGGACTTGGGGAGAGGAGTGCTTACGAAAATTGAACCATGCCCATGTGCATAAGAGTATAAGAGATGCACCAATTGTACACCACTCCACTTGCAGAGTGTAGTTGGTTTAGACACGTTGGGTTTAGGATTTAGGTATCGAGTTTAGGGTTTAGGCATTTTAGGAAATTCAATTTTAGGGGATTTAGGCTATTTGGAGGAGGGTATAGTTGGTTCAGACACTTGGAAATTCAATTTTGAAAACTAACGTTTATACACACTTTCACTAATTTTTTGAAAACTTATTCTATTGTCCTTTAGCGAAAGCCCCATTTAGAGTTAGTATCAACTAGTTCGAAAGAATTAAGAGCATCTCCACTCTTTATCCAAATCCTGCATCAAACTCAAATTTGGGTAAGAAACCCCAAAAATCTCATTCCACTCCTTCACTAAATCCTTCACAAAATTTGATATTACTCAAATTTTTCACCAAATTTAGTGAGAACCAAATCGAACATCAAATTTTGAAGGCCATTTTCTCCCCCTCAAATTTACAAAAAATGCCATTAATGAGGCTTTTACTCAAATTTATGCCTAGATTTTCTTTTTCCCATTAGAGTACCGCATATCAAATCAAGTTTTTACTCAAATTTTTAGTCAAATTTGGGTAAAAATTTGAGTAAGAGCATCCTTATGTGGCTCTTTACTTTAACTTTAAAGTTAAAGTAGAGAGCAAAGTCTCCAAAACCCTTAAAAATCAGGCCCCTCAAATGCCTCTCTAATTTGCTAAATTTTGTAACTTTGCTACAGTAACCGCCCAAATTTATGGAGGTACTGTTCACGCACCAAAAGATGAGAGGGAGGGAAGAATAAATGTTTGAATTGATAGTATGATTTTGTGAGTTTTTTTATAAAGTAACTTGCTAAAATTTGAATAGAGAGTCTGATCTTGTGAATTTTTTGAAATGTGACTTGTTAGATTATAAAAGGTGTTTTTGAGATTAAATTTGGTATTTTTTTTGGTATGTGAGATTGGGATGCTCTAAGAGGTGGAGATGCTCAAATAGCATATGAGAAGTCCTAGAATGGGCCATTTGGATTTAATTAAGAGTCAACTTTTCTACGTTTGGTGTTTTGAATTTCTCTTTATTTAATTAAAAAAAAAGGGTACCACGCCCAAAAAGACCAATTTCTCAAACCAAAATTGATATTTTCCACTAGAACTTCCATTTCCAACAGGAAAAACATTCTCGTAGTAGTAGGCTAGTAGCACATAACAATACCAAATAAAAATTGAGTAAATCTCAAATAATCTTTTTATTCATCCTTAATCGTCATCATCATCTCACCCACCACTTCAAAAATCTTTGAGAACCTTTCTGACCTGCTCAAGTGTCACAAACAACACCACAGTGAAAGGCCCCTGCCTGGAAATGGTCGGAATGAACCCTTTGTAAAGAGCCATGGGCCCTTCAGCCCTAACAGTCTTCAGAGCACAATCAAGCGCCCCGCTGTACGGCGCCGCCATCCCCGGCTCCACCCTCATGTTCATTACCCTAGTCTTGATCACATCCACCGGGTTCGACGCCACCGACGCCACGAACCCCGCCGCGAAACTCGCCGTGACGTGGGTCCCAAGCCCGTCCTTCATCAGACCCTTTTCTAAGATGGTCTCCTTGAACTGATCGTACGACGCGAGTTGAGACGCAGTAACGATCATGGCGCGGTTCACAGTCAGCGAGGAGCCGCGCCACAGGCTGGTGACCCCCTCTTGTTTAGCCATTTGGGAGATGGCATCGACCACGCTCTTGTAGTTGCGCCGCTGAGAGGCCGGGAGCCGGCCGTCGGCTTGCATACGTACCATGGCTACGTCGGCTGGGTTGCCAACGGCCGCGCCGATGCCTCCGGCTATTAACCCGGCTGCAATTTTCCGGCCCAGGGGAAGGGTGCCCGAATTCGGGTCGGACCATTTCTGCTTAAAAACTTCGTACAGGCCCATGCGGGTTGTGGAGTACAAAGTCTGGCGGAGGACGGTAGCGGAGACGCCGGAGAACAAGGCGGGGACGCCTTCTGTTTGGAAAATTTTAACTCCAACGGAGATTGGACCGGTCTTTGGCGGTGGTGATGGGATGTGGAGGTGGGCACCTGGGGCAGCAATGGTGGTGGAGTTGAAAGCGAAGGCGGGGCGGAGGTTGTGTTGGTGGAGGTGGTTAGGATTGGGGGCGTGGTTTTCGCCCTGTAACTGCATCCGGACCTTGATTAAATCAAGCGGGTGAGTCGAACAGCCGGCAATGATGGAAGCGATGCCTCCCTCGACAAATCCTTTGACACCCATTTTAGAATTTGTATAAATGTGAGTGATTTCACTCAAAAGAATCGGTTTTCAATGAATTAAAACGGTCAAAATTGGAAAAATGAATTGAGGGGGATTCAATTAAAGGTACCAGTTGGGGGTGAGATCGCTGGAGACGAGGAGGTGGGAATGGAGGCCGAAGGCGATGGAGGAGTAGTGAGGGACGATGGGTCTGTGAGACATATGCTGGTGGGGTTTTTTTTAAGCTTGATTTTGAGATTGATGAGGAGAGTGTTTTGGGGGAAAGAGAGTATTTATACCAGGGAGGGAAAGCAAGGGAAGGTGGAAGGGAAAGAGGAGATTCGTCGGCAGCTGTACGCGGAGTCAGAGGGTGAGGGCGGGGACCCAGTGATTAAAGCTGTGCCCTTAAATTCAACTGGACCGGTTCTATTCTGGAGGACTACTGTTGAAGCTGCTAGGGATTTGGAACGTTCGTTGGCATAAGCTTTGACCCTCTAATTATGTGACCCTCTAATTATGGGAACTTAAATCAAAGTAATACTTCTTCTTTTTTTTTTTTTGGGGGGGGGGGGGGGGGGGGGGGGGGGAGGAGGGTAAATAAGTATAGTATCTTTCCAAAGAGGGAAAAAAATAATCCATGAGGTTTCTCCTCATTACAAGTTTTACGAAACATCTCTTTCAATCGGTAAAAAATACTAATCATTTTAATTTAAGAAGGCTAGAGTTGGTCGATTTTTAGTAGTAGTATTTTTGTTTATAAACAAGAGTGAATGTTTAAATGAGTCACTTTTGACTCATATCATCATGTGGATGGCTGCAAACGAATTGAGATGTCCGTGAGCAGCTCGAGACTCGGTTCGTTTATCAATTGAGCCGAGTTTGAATTTGGGTTTTATGCTTGTGCAGAAAATGAGTTGAGCTTAACATTGCAAAGCACGGTTCGAAAAAAGTTTGCCTCATTTCTATGGACTCAACTGGTCATGGAGACTTGTTTAGTGAATAAATCGGACTTGGCTCCTTTATAGCCGAGCTGACCTCGAGCTCAAATTTTTTTTTGTTCGTTTAGTAAATGAGCCTATTTCGATCCACTCCGAATCCGTTACCCCCATTGGTGTCCCAGACCCCACCCCCCGTCCATCAGGATTGAATTTATAAACCTAAAAGAATGAGTCACCAAGAAGAATTTTAGGGGTGGACACTTGTCCATTAGTCAGCTTATCTTATCTTATTTTCCCTTTCCTTTTGAGTCTTCATTGTGCATCTGTACTACACATTCCACATGCACACATAACCACCCCCCCCCCCCCCCAACGTACAAAATAGTGAGTCACATATGCTGGCATAGAGGAGATAAACACTTCACGATGAGAGGAAGAAAAAGAAGACCCTTTATTTTATCTTGCTCATCAATTATCAAACCAACTTCAAACTTGTCATAGCTGAAAACTTGTTGCCAGAGTCGACATTAGACACCGGAACTTACACCGATGACTCTAAATAGTAAGAGGCATGAAGAATGAGTGGAGAAGGAGAGCAGAGGGGTGAGGTGGAGGAGGCGCAACCCCAAACCAACTCACATTCTTACTTGGGATTCATCCAAACTCAATTTAAGGGCGTTCCGATAAGGGTGTTTTTAAAATAAATTGAGTTTTCATGGTTTTTTTTATATGATGTATTATGAGACAATAACCTAATTTGGTTTTTGAAAAAATATTATTTTTTTAATAAGTTTCATTAGACATTAGTCCAACTAATCATGTGTTTCGGACTTTTTGGTTTTTCGCACTTTTCATTAAGGGCTTTTTCTTTTAGATTCTTCCAAACTCAAAAACCAAATAGTCAATAAAGGCAAAAGCTAGGGAGTGCTTGGATGGCTACTGTTTACATTTTTATTTTTACATTTTAGGTGTTTGGTGAAATTATAAAAAATGAGTTATGGGAAAATGAGTTTTTGAGTTTAGACAAGAGAATTGAGAAGTAGGGGGAGAGGGAGTTTTTTTACTTCTCATTTTAGTTAACAAAAAGACCTACAGAATTTATTCTACACGTGTCTTCCAAACACTAGTCCTGTTATAAAATGCATTATGCACATATCTTTCCCACACTTTACAGATTCAATAATACATTCTGACCATAATTCAAAAGTAAAAAATATAAATGCAAAATGCAAAAATTTAAAAAGAGAGGCTTCCAAACACCTCCTTAGTGGAACGAGCTAGCGCTCAAGTTTTAGATGTTGCAATGAAGAACACCTTTATAATAATTACATGGATCAGACATTGATAGGTACACATATAAGTCAAAATTTATGTCGCGAAAGGACTGGTTTTTGTTTTTATGAAAATTCGACAATTTTTCGCATATCTATAAATCTCTCATTAATATGGCCTGGTGGTCAATAATTGAGACTTGGGGTGTTCCATTAACAATTTTTTTTTTTTTCAAAAACCAAAACAAGTCATTCTCTCACAATGCATCACATAAAAAACTGTGAAAAACCAGTTTATTCTAAAAACACCCTTAGCAAAACACCCCTTTAGAAATTCGCTTCCTCTTAAGATCTCAGGTTCAAAATCTCCAATGACTATCTTCCCTTCTAAAATAATACCCCTCAAATCATATCCACCTCTATATCCCCTCTTATTATATCCCCTTTCACCCCTTATATACATATCCCGCTAATAAACAAGGCGTAAGGGAACTAACCACATGAAAAGATTGGCAAGAGGCCGACAGAAAAAACACCACTGAAACACAACATTTCCTCTTCCTCGACAAAGGCATAAGATAAAAGAGCACAACCCCTCAACAACAAAAACCAAAGACCTCCCTACTTCCCCTCCTCGGCCAACATGGCTCTACATCGCGCTTCATCAATATCTTCCATTTGGGCAATCTTGCTAATGACTTCCCCTTCATCACCATCATAGCTGACTCCCAATGACTTCTCGAAATCCCATATCTCTTTAGCCTTTTTTAGAGACCCTTCATCGTCATCATAACTAGGCCCCAACGGATTTGTTTTCCTCCGACGCCTCCTGAGCTTTGTTGAACAAGATACGATTCCTATTGTTGATTCCATCGGAGGATATGAAGAGAGAAGTCGCAGCAGCAGCTGGTCCAAAAACAACTCCTTTTTGCCTTCGAATCTTGGAACCCTTCATTCTAAAATAATTTTATTGAAATTTCCCAAGATTTCATCCATTGGCTTCACCTTTCTCCTATCCTTTTTCCTCCCTTTTTTCTTTGCTGGCAAGTGGTAGCAATTTTAACCATTTGATCACCTTCATTATTAGAAGAAAACGCCAGACTTTGTCCCAAGAATTACATGGTCTGAAAAACACTTTTTCCCCAATCCAACCTCGTTTTGGGAGCGATCATCTTGATTAGTAACAAAAGAATCTTCCACCCTTGAATTCAATAGGCCCAAAGAATCTGAGACATCCCCTTGAATTTCAGCTTGAAGACCATCATTGACAGGTTGTGCCATCTTCAGGATGCTGGAAGTTTCCTCTCCATCTTCATGAGTCTTTGATACCCCATGTTTTGTAGAATCGACCACCTCCTTACACATACTTAACGGGTATCAAACAATAGTGCCATTTTCACTTATTTCACCATCTTTTTTTTTCCTCCACTTCATCATCTACTGGATCAGTTTGTGACAAATGATTAAGTATCTTTCCTATATCTGATTAAAAACATTCCTCCTCCGTCACTCTGATCTTATGTATACTCTCTCCAATCTCCATTTCAATCCATCCATCCAGTTTTGCAAATGATTCAGTTGTAATCAAGACTCTGCCTTTAGCAAAAGAGGAGCACTTTAAAGTAGACTCATCTGTAGAAATGAAGCAGTCCGAAAGATCCCCAATGGCAACTTACCATGGCATCAAGAGGAATCCCATGGCAGCTTATCCAAGTAAACCTATCCAAACTTGCAGATTCCCTATCCCAAGGTTTCACCTCTGAAAACCATCTATGAATCCAGTATTCTTTGATGGTTTCATCCCTCGTAAGTTGGTTGCTCATTGTTAGAAGAATTGATCTACCACCCATGGCTCTAATTTGGATATTATCAACTCCCAAGTTTAGGAATTTGTTTTCAATCTCGTTGATAGACATGGGTTGGTGAAGACTAGCAACTGCAATACGACAAAGCCACTCATTCTCCAAAGGTCGAATTTTTATTTTTCCTAAGGCATTTGCCCCACTATCAATTGATTCCTCATTCATCTTTCCTACAGCATCTCCGTTAACCACTTGGGCAAAAGTTTTCTTGTTAATCCCTGACCAAACATTGGGCATGGCTGTTCTTTGGACTTGACTATCTTTACGAGCCTTGGATATTATGGCTTGATCTTTTGGAACTGATTAAATGGAATATATCAAGAAATCTTTTAGAAATGAGTTATTTATTTAGGTTGAAAATCGAGGGCTCGACACCATATAGGCATAGGACTTTGTCTTGGCTTTAATCGGAGAGCTAGTGGACGGGGCGCAGGATTGGGTCCCCATAACCAACTGAAGATTTGGACCTTGACCTAGACCTGTAGAAAGCTCTATTGCTTTCTCTACTTTTGATTTTGGGTTATTGTCATCTAAGTTGCAAAACAAGTACTTCCTTTTGTGTAATCAAATTATGTAATTTTCCATTCCGCTGTTTAATAAATCTAATACATTTTCATTAAATGAACCTTTTATGGAGTATTAAATAATTTAAATAATGTTTTTGAAAATTGGGACATTACAAAAATGGAAAGACATTAATAATTCAACAAACCACGAGGACTAAGTTTAGTTGGTTATCATTATATATGAATCTAGCTCATCTCCAATCCCTTTAACAGACTCGAGAAGGGCTTGAAAAGAGACTGGACAAGACCGTTTAGTTCCTTTAAGGAATTGGAGAGGATCTTGATCCATTGTATATGATTCTTCGTAGTAAGTTTCTCTTTGGTCCAAGTGGAGTAATATGATCCATTGATTTAATTTCTTAACAAGGCATTACTTTTATATTTTGCAATCGAATTTGTTATTTTGATCCAAAAAAATATTTAAAATTGTCCTAATTTCATTCTAACTTCATTCAAATATTAGTCACCAAATATAATCTCAAGCATTCTCTTTTTCCTCACAAATTGATAGAATTATAAACGAGACCTTCATGCATCGTTTCTTTTTTTGCTCAATTGTAGTAATACAAATTGACTTGTTTGATAAACTTTTTCATTTAATCATTTCTTCTGATTAGAAAATAGGATAAATAAGTTGTGTATGGTTATAATTTTTTATTCCGCTAATAAACAAAGCTTCTGCCTGAGTTGTCCGTTGAATTTGTCCTACTTATTATAAACACTTATATAATTAACATAGTGTCCTTATAAACAAAAGTTAGTTGGCTTGTTTTTCGTCTTTATATGCTTTTTTTTTCGCGTTTTTTAGTTTTTCATCAACTTTTTGCGTATTATTGGTTCGTCTCGACTAGAGGAATCAAAAAAGTTAAAAAATTATAATTGAAGCTTAATTTTTTTTAATAAGACAAAAATAAGTCAAAAAGACAAATTTTTACACTTGAGGTAATTAAATAATCATCCTCTTTTTGGACATCACGTACGTTTTCATCCTGTCTACTTTTCGGGGTTATGTTTTCATCCTCTTTATGTATGATTTACCATTATTACCCTTAATTTGACATATGTGTATAATATATACGATATTCTATATATATGATACAACAAAACAAATCCGGGCCTTATTTTTAGGGATTTGGATTACCAATAATTATGCTATAACTGAAATTGTGGGGGGTTCCAAAATGAGTGGGGGTGATTTAATTTGTTGCCTAAAATGAAGGGATTTTTGAAATGGTGAGAGGATTCAAAATTGAGTGGGATGATTTTAATCCCAAATATAACTCAACTTACTATTACCCAAAATAAGGGATTGTTTGAAAAAGTGGGGAAATTCAAATCGGTGCGATGATCGTGTTGCCTTAAATTTAATCAACAAATTTCATTGGTTATATAACCCATGGCTCAACTCATATGGTAAAATCCATTAACACACCACTAAATATATCATAGTCATAAATAGTCAATTTAAACATGGTAAATTTTTTTTTTTTTTTGTCATTCGTCAATCCTAATCTATTACATGGGGGGAGGGGGAAGTGGGACTCGATCCCGAGATGCAGTGTGGGGCATTCAAGAGCTCTACCGCATGAGCTAGCCACCACTTGCTAAACATGGTAAATTGACTCACCTAATATTGTGAAATCTGTTAGCACACCACTAAATATGGTAAACACGGCAAACCACGGCTTAACTTATATGGTTAAATCTGTTAGCACATCACTAATTATTGCAAAGTCATAAATAGTCAATTTTAACATGGTGAATATTTAAATATGTATGTACACTAGGGATTAGGCTCGGCGCGCGACATACTTTGACATCAACTCTATAAACTACTCGTAAAATCCTGGAATCCCTCCAACTTTCTCATCTTAAGCACTTCACTGAAACCAATAGCCGTACTTAGACAGTTCAAAGGGAATTGTAAGAAGATGGAACTGCATTAGCATGCTATTGTTATACCAGTCAAGGTAGTAACCCGTGCCTAAATTTGATTGGGCAATAAAGAAAAAATATATAAACTGCTGTGCAAGGGCATTCATGCCAAGATAAATTCTGAGAAAAAAAAGCCCAAAGCAGCACGACATGGTTTCTTAGAACAGTTGAAACTCAAAAAATATACAACATAATAGACTCCTGCAATAAATCTACTTAGTAGTAGAATTTTAAGGAAACACTAATATCGATTTGTTTGGTAGAAGAAAATGAAAGGTAGCCATTTCGAGATTCCATTAAATTTAACACATTCCAATCAATCATAACCCATGGAATGCCAATGAATGAAATAAGCTCAAAACTGCCTTCAATTCTACAATCTGGGAGTGGTTAACTAACCTCGAGTTTGATACTCCCTTTTAAGTTTTCGGTTCAACGTTGGAAAAAATATGTAGCATTTGGATCCACCACTATAAGTCTAGGGAGTTCTTGCTTACTTTTGAGCCTATCGGCAATCATAAAAAAACCTATCAACCGCAGATTTTGTAGAAGCCCTAAGCCCTCCATCTCACATGCAAGCCAATGGTGAGGGTAGCCAATACAAATCCAAGATTTATCTCCACAAAGGGTCATGAGAGAGAGATAGAGAGAGAGAGAGAGAGGGTACCTGCAGTCACAACCAGAGGAGGAATAAATGCAAATCAAGCTAAATGTAATACAGCAAGAAAGCTATATACAACTATTGCTTAAAAAATAAAAAGGGAAAATTTCAAAAAGACCCTTGAACTTTCTGACAATTAGCGATTTAACACCCAGACTTTAACTATTAACAAAATCACACCCGAACTTTATATTCCGTCAACAAAAAAGCCCCTGCCGTCCAATTCCGTCACGTTTTTAAGTGAGGAGGCCTAACGGATGGACTTAATTGCGGTTTTGTCTGTTAAGTGCCCAAAACAACGTTGTTTTGGGCATAACTAAAAAAAAAAAAAAAAAGTTCAGGGGCTTTTTTGCAGACGGGCACTTACAAGATTAAGATCCTATAATCTTAATGAAACCTTAAACGATTGGATCGGGCACTTACATATATCCTATTGAGTTGAATTTTTCAGGGCCAACTTAAAAAATTATTTTCAAAATAATCAACAGTTTGGATCGTTCGTGTGGGATCCTGGAATGGGACCCACACACACACACACACACACACACACACACACACACATATATATATATATATATATATATATATATATATATATATATATATATATATATATATATATATATCCTATTGAATTAAGTTTTTTTTTTGTGTGTCTATAGTCCAACTTTTCTAAAACCTTTACTAATTTTTCTGGATACATCTACTCTAGACACACTTGAAAAGTAAAACTTGGCAAATTGTTGAAAACCACTGTAATTTGTTATATATAGATTACACTACTTGTTATGGTAAAAATAGTCATGGTAAAATTAAGAAATTTTCCTTGAAAGATAATGCCTAAAATTAACAAATTTTTGAAATGGGAGGTGTATGATTCACTTACCTAAAATCAAGGAATTTTTAAAATTGTGTAGATTCAAAATTATGGGATGATAAGATTTCCAAAATATGAAAACAAATCCCAATTTTATAGTAAAAAATACTTAATGTCCTGTAAAAAAGATAATAATTATTTTAAAAAAAGTCAAAAACCATGGTAAATAAGGAAGTCTTACTTAATGTTCATGGTAAAAATGCTAGAATAATAGCCCGTGCAAATATGGAGTGTATACGTTCTCCTTGTACATACTCGTTATCTATGTAGGCCCATGCAGCGACTCTCTTAGAGAAAACATAGTAAAAAAAATCACCACATATGGCTCTAATTAAAAACTAAAGCAAACATGGTAAAAAAACAAAAGAAACATGGTAAAATTTAAAAAGAAAATGTGGTAAACTTATAACTAGTCAAAAAACGTGATAAATATAATATCCTTTTAGAAAACAAATCATGGTAAAAAAATATCACAAAATTATGGTAAAAAAATAGTTGCACACCAGTAAACTAGGTAACTAATTAGGTCCAGTGCTCATGATAAAAATTTGTCCACAACAAATTCCAAGCTTGTTGGTTCAACAATAAACATGTTAATATTTGTTTATTTTAACAACTTGGATCATGGTGAAAGGTTTAGGACATTTGGTGTGCATTTGGGGTGCATTTTTGGTGTACCCATAGCATTTTTGATATAGAAAGGTTTAGGACAAGCAACACCAAGATCAAATCATAACAAATGTTAAAATCTGAACTAACAAGGTTCACAGTGGTTATGTTAAAACAAAAAAACTTAATGACTTTCATCATGGTAAAAATAATCAATCGTCACTTGATTTGAAGCTCACCGGACAAATTTCAATCGCCATTTGTTTTGAACCCACTGTTTGATTAGTTCCTTGCCTTTCTCATCTCAATAAATAAATAAATAAATAAAAGACTGTGGCCGACGACCACCGAGGATGGTGATGGTCGACTGTGTTGGATGATATTGGGTGGGACAATTTTGAGACCATTGTGGGATGATTCTGAGGACTATGGTGGTTGTATAACGACTGAGATGATGATAATGACGATGGTTGTCGTCGTGGCGGCTCAAGATTCAAACGGAGAGCGACTAGAGAGGGGCTGATGTGGATGGGTGGCGGTGTGGCTCGATATTCACAGTTGAGGGTTGCCGGCAATGGGTGGTTTTACAGCTTGAGACGGGGCTAACGTCAATGGGTGGAGGACGGCGTGACGATCGTTGCCGAATTGGATGACAGCGAGAGCTATTGGGAGGATTTTCAATTTCAATTCCTTAAATGTGTGGAACATAATTTATGGGTTTTTGTTTCCTTTTGAGGATGGAGATTGAGGATGAAGTTTGAGGATGAAGATTGACAATGAAGTTTGAGGATGAAGATTTGAGATTTCTGGGTGAGTGAGAAGGATGAAGTTTGAGAACGAGATATTAGGGATTGGGTTTTATCCCCAATCTTGTAATTACAGCAGAGGACCTCATAATTTTGAAAAGGGTTTACTACTTACCGCCCCATATATGCAACTTTTAATTTAGTCCTCAATCCCTTAATATGTTACAATTATATAATTATATATATAAAGGGCATTTTAGGGGTTTTTTGAATTTCGGGATGGAAACATAACTCCTAAATAGGCTCAGGATGATTTTCTAATTTCAAGTGGCCAAAAGGATGATTATTTAAGTGCCTCTTTACACTTTTTTTGATCTTATTAAAAAAAATTGAGTGTCCTAGTCATAATCTTTTACCTTTTTGCATTCCTCTCGTCGAGACGATCTAATAATACACAAAAAAATCGATGCAAAACTAAAAAACGCAAAAAAAAAAAAAAACCAGACTTACTTTTTAAGCCAAAACACGACAAAGTCTCCGATGTCTATTTAATTTGCTCAAAAAGTAAAATACGTATGTTCTTATACAATTTTTTTTACTTCTCCGTACTGATTTAAAGGTTTTTAAGTGACACACAAATCATAAAAATATATGTAATGCGAAAAATGTTGAAATTTTAGAAGATGATCAAATTTTGTACAAATGCTATTTTTCCTATTTTCTAGCCGTTAAAAATAAAAATAAAAATAAAAATAAAAATAAAAATAAAAATTGGACCTAGCTATTCCGTGGAGCAACATTGTTAGACCAAATTCCAATTCACGGTATCCAAAGCATGTAACCCAACGAAACGATACACACATGGATCACGGCATCCAAAACGCCGCCGTAACGACCCCACAAACTCCTCTTTACAATCATTCTTCTTCTTCTTCTTCTTCTTCTTCCCTACCCTCGTACAATAATGGAGTTGGCCCCAACAATCATCTCCAGAGCTGCTTGAGCTCGAGCTCATCGTCAAACCTAGAGAGAGAAACAAGAGAGAGAGAGAGAGAAAGAGGTCTCACTGTACCTCTCTCTCCGTACCCGCCCAAACCCATGTTGTACCTATCTGTTTGTCCATTTGTATGTATGTATTGTTGTTAGGGTTTTTAATTAATGGAGGTCGAGGCGGAGAAGGATCGGCTGCGCGTGAAGAGGAAGACGTTGGAGGCAGTGCTTCAGAATTGTCAGAGAGCTCTTGAATTGCTCGGCAACGCTGATTGTGTCGATAACGACGACTGCAGCGATAGCGATGCGGATGCCGGTTCGGTTGAAGGGGGGGAGGGTTCGTCGGGCCGCGATAAGGAGACGGATGAGGTGAGGGGATTTTACGGAATTCGGGTGGTTTTTGTTTGGGGAATTTTGGATTTTTGGTCAAAATTAGGGTTTGATTATGCTGCTATGTTTTCCATGCGATTATTGATTGAATTCGATTGCGTTCGAATTGTTTTATCATGCTACAGTAGAGAATTGTGTTCGGGAGACTTGGTCTCTGTTTCTTTTTTTTTTTTTTGGGCTAAATTTTATTGAGCGTGACATTGATGATGAGAAATTTTAGACCTTGTAGACTTTAATTCAGCTCGCAAGACCTCAAAATAAGAAAAACCTTGTTGCTATATTTTCCATGCGCTTGTTGATTGAATTTGATGTGTTGAATGTTTTATGATCATACAGTGTAGATAATTATGTTGAGACTGCTCTGTGGGTTTGGGGGCTAAATTTTGATATGATACCTGAGAATAAGAAATTTAAGACCTTTTAGAGTTTAATTCAGCAGCCAAGAGACTGCTGAATTTGGCGAACTGGGGTGGTTTGTTTGCTGAATTTTGGTTTAGGGTCAAAACTAGGGTTTGATTCTGCTGTATTGTGGTGCTAGAATTTCTATGTTGTTGATTGAATTCCATTGTGTTTGAATAGTTTTATTTTTTGGGCTAATTTTGGAAATTCTTGACACCGAGCGTAGGAAATTTAAGACCTCGTAGACTGTCCAATTCAGCACGCAAGACCGTAAATATAAACCCTTGTAATGTTTGAGGAAAACCGTGTAGTCCATAACGGATCCAAGACCCTGAATGTGATTAATGTTTTCTAGGACATAGATAACTGTCTATTGAGACAAGATTGTTCAATATGGCCTCTTAAGAAAGCCCATTATTTAGTCTCCTTTTCAGGGTTTTTCTGGAAATACTTTTGGATATCATAGTGACAGGAAACTAATACTCTGAGATAGTTATCGTGTTCCCCTGTTTGATATTCAGAGGGGACTTTCATGTTTAATCTCTTGTTAAAGACTCTTATGGGTGTAAAATCGAAGTTGCACTATGTATTTGTAGTCCAGCTCGATAAAAAATTAGTAAGAGGAAAGTTCAAGTGATATCCTTTAACTCTTTACAAGTGGGGTTACACGGAGAGAAATGTGAATGATTCTATCATTTTTTGACAACTTATTGTTACTCCTTTTTTATTGTAATTGAAAGAGACCCCAACTTTAGTCTCTTTGTTGGGGGTGCAACTTATCTTTTTATCAACCATTTGTCAATCTGTCTTTGTGGAGTATTTTTATATGCAGTTATAATGTTTCTTTTTTCTTTTTTGCAGTTGTGTGTTCTTCTCAAATCTAGGGTTGAATGCCCTGATTTCCTTGAAAAGCTAGAAAGTGCACAAGCATCATCAGTTGCACAAAATATTTCTGGTAGGCAACCATGGCTTCTGCTTTGAGACGTTTATGCCTTATAAAATATGTTGTGACGAAGGGAAATAATCCATTGACCATACTACACTAGAAACAATTGTTTTTCTTGCCATTTAATAGTTATAACTCTGGACAACCTTGTTATTGCCTTGTTGGGAAGAGCAATTAGCATTAAGACCTCTATGATTGCTACTAGTCTTTCTCC
Source organism: Vaccinium darrowii (assembly GCA_020921065.1). Taxonomy (NCBI): domain Eukaryota; kingdom Viridiplantae; phylum Streptophyta; class Magnoliopsida; order Ericales; family Ericaceae; genus Vaccinium; species Vaccinium darrowii. The sequence goes on from CM037157.1 coordinate 12,096,045, forward strand.
TTCAACCTAAGCTGATGTTTGCGGTGATTGCTAATCAATCCATGTGTGATAGCAGAAGAAGGTAGTTCTTGGGACATTGTCAGTGACGATGATCTATGGGAAGGTGGAGATGCCCAGCCGGACCAAGAAGACTATGTTTTGGTTAGGCAGGAAGATATAGTCGAGGGTATAGCATGCTTCATGGCAGCCTACCTGTTATCCCTTAAACAGACGAAGGTATACGAAAGCTACTATATTATTTCCATAGAGATAAATGGGAATTTCTTTTTTCTTTTTGATTGAGTTGGTTATTCTCTACAATAACAGTTGATTGCTACCAACTGTATAATAACAGTTAATCACTATGTGTATACCTAAATCAACAATCCTAGTCTCAAATTACTGGTTTGTGATGTGATTTTAAGCTTTAGTTTGCACATGACCGCTATAATCATCTGCTAATGGTAAAGAAGTGGGAAAATGGCTTGTTAATCTATGCCCTTGTGATTTTTGTGGTGTTGTGCTTATCTTTTGTGTTCCCTGGGCATAACTATTTGCCTTAATGACACCTTTTGTGAATGAAATTTTGGCTTGGAGTCTTAGGCTTGTGTTTTATGTTATAATAAATCCAGAATTTACTGGAATCCATTCTCTCACTATTGGAAGTTTTCTTGCACCACAGTTCTGTGTTTCTCTTATTGGGTACCGTAGAGTACAAACTCTGATCGATTCAGTCCAAATTCAACTACCATTTGCCTTCAGTTGAGGGATACTACCTTCATAGAATGGAATTTGGAAGCTGAAGCCTCGTTCCTCTTTATTAGCCTTCCCTTATTTTCCAGTTGTTCCAATAAGCTACTCCCTCTAGTGTTTCCAATGTTCATTCCATGTTTCCTTAATATTTTCCTCCTTAAGACCAAACAATTAGATAAGTTTTACCCCAAGGTTTGGTTAATTTTAGAACTAAATTGACATAAGAATGCCCATAGAATCATCTATGAGACAAATAAAATCCTCATTGTGAGAAGCTCAAACTTAATGTAACAAGCAGCTAGGAATCATGATCAAAGCATGAATGTGTAGTGTTCTTGGTTTATCATTTTTTTGGGTATGGGCTACGGCTAGAAGCTAGGAGATTGATTTTTATTTATTTATTACTGGTTGCTCATAAATTCATAAATTTCCGTGTTGCCTGATTACTTGGATTGTTTGTTGGAAGATATTGATCTCCTTAGACCTCTAGCCATCTGGTCCTCGGACCAATTATAGGGATGCTATAAATGCTACTACCTACCTGTCTGCCAATAGGCATCTGTTGAGACTTTTCCAATTATGAAATATCACTTGCCGGTGTGTCTAGATGTGCTATGAATGCAGCTATAGATCATTGTTCGCATCAGTCAGTGCATTTCATAGGTTTTAGGATTATGCATTGGATAGAGTACTTATAAGTCATATGCCCGAGAATATATTGTTTCTTGCACTGATTTCCTTTGTGTTTCTGTAGCAGTGTCATTGTTAACTTTGGTTGAGATCCACCTGGCACTCTGAAAGGAAGTTCACATGGAAATTGGAATGTCTGTTTTAATTACGTGATATTTGCGATTGATTTCTTGCACTTCTGTTTTGTAGGATCTGACCCCTAATCAACTCCAAGATGGTGAGTTGATTGATTCATATTGGTGTTACAGAATGCATAAGTAAAAAAGGCCAACATTGTCAATTGGCTGTTTTCCATTTTCATCTTTATTGGGTTTGGCTGCCGGAAATTAGGAAAGATAATCTAACGTTCTTTGGTTATCCTCCAGCGCTGAGCAAGACATTCTCTGTGAAGAAGAAAAAGGGTAAGCTGCGAAAGGCTTGGGATGGAAGCAAAGTCATTTATAATGTAGCATCTTGGGGAGCAACAGCCATCGGGTATGTTGTTTATCCATTCATCTTCACAAGATTGTAAGCGCAACGTCTCTGTTTCCATGAATCAGTTGTAATACATTTGAGGGCTGAACAGAGTAATAATTGTAGCATTTGACATACTAATGTACTATTGGAGGTGGTGTTTGCTTTTTAAGAGATGGTGTGCAATAAATTGGTGCTAGGTTGCAAAAATTCAAGTTCCCTCTTTAACACATAACTGAACCAGCAATCTATCTTTAGCCAACACAGCTTGTTTTACGCTCCACTCTGTTTATCACAAGTAGTTATATTCTTCTTCCATACAACGTCCTTTTCAAAGAAGGCCATCTCCAACCCTTCTCACCTTCTCTTTCATCTGATTTGACTAGAAATATCAGTTAAAAGCTTGATTCATGAAGAACCAAATCTGGTGGTTCATTCATTTTGTGAAAATTTTGCCTGTTTCATGATTTGGTATAAACTCTTGTTAATATGTATTACTGTCTTCCACGCTTTAAAATTCACATTGCTGCCACTATGGCTTTGTTCTGTTTTTTCTATTCGTTATGCATAGTTCTGATATTTGTCCATTCTGTTTCTGTCTAAACAGGATTTACCAAAACCCGGCGCTTCTCAGGGCTGCCTCAGCAGCCTTCTGGACTTCTTGCCATGTCATATCAAAGCTATTCTAGGAGCTTTTTGCAGAAAGTCTGATGCTTGGGAGTCTTTGTTGAATTTGTGCAGTGGTTAAGGCCGTGTGTCGTTCCATGTAACTTCTGTAACATAATTGTCATTCTTTCAGTGCTCTGTCCTTATTTAGTCCTGTACATAAGCTTCATTTCTAATGTGCTGTTTACACGTTTCAGAAAAATCAATGTTTGGTGCAACAATTCATGGAATTATGTTCAGGCTTCACCTACTTGTCTTTTTATTGTTTCCACTTTTATGATCAACTGTTTATTTTGCCCATGGCAATGTTAGAAGACAGTTCAAAACTCAACTCAATCCATATCAGTAGCAAGTGCCTTGCAGAGGTTTAATTTTTACTTTTAAAAAAAAAAATACATATATCATTTTGAACATCCTACCCAAAATGTTGAATACCCAATTGCAATGACGGATACATTTTAGCGTATGCCATAATTTTTTTTTTAGCCCAACACATTTAAATCTTGGTCGAAACTAAAACAACCCACAATCCAGGTACTGATATGTAATTAATAAAAAAATTAAAAAAAAAGATCTGTAATTTATCAAAACAAAAAAGAGATGGGGGGGCGAATCTAGAACCTGAAGTCTACCACTATTCTGTGGGTTCTCATCTCTGTAAATGCAAACGAAAAATGAAAACAATCAAGAAAACACCAGCGGTGAACAGGCTGAAGTCGATGACTACGTAAGTGCCGGTTTAATTAGTGGATGAACATCAACAGAAAGTTAAGAACACAGGAGTTGTGCCATTAAAAATTGTGTTCCGCATTGTTCAAACGCTAAAATGGGCATCTCATTTTGTTCTCGTATGAATTTTACAGTGAACGCTACAAAATGGTAGGTATCCAGATAGCAACCAAGAACCAAATTTTGGTAGCCGTAGGCATAGGGATTTTGAACTGCTGATTTCGAACTAAGCAGTGAAGGTAAAGAATATAAAGAATGCGAGCATCATTCTATATTGTTCAAAGATTACATATGAGCCATACAAAATTGGTATGCCTTGATCTTTTGACTTTAGTAATACTAATAACCCTAACATGTACAAACATTACTTAGTAGTAGTATGTGCTCCCCTTGTGACTTGGAGCATCTCTGCACAGCATTGCCTGAACCTCAACAATTGTTTTGGGGGGCTCAATGTCCTTCGCTTGGAGGGCATTACCCAGAAGCTGCTGCATCTGAGATGCAAAAGTATCATCCAGAATCTGTAAAACATTGAAAGGCAGCAAAAATCTCGTAAGGGCCAAATCTGGGATCCGAATGAAACTAGTTGCTAACTACGATGGAATATGACACTTTCCGCTAAACCGTGCCCTGGTGATCATTTAACTTATCACGTATTTTCTAGGCAGCGAAGCAGCCTTCATCACAAACAAGTTAGTTTGTGTTTGGCCCAATCAGGTATTGGAGCATTACGACCCCTTTCAGCATTCAAAATCCAGGGTAAATATTGACTCACCAACAAATTAACTGTGGGACACCCAACGACACTACAGTCACCAGCAAACGAAGAGAAAAAAAAAACTCCCCAACTTAAATGCTTTTCCCTTCAATTAAAGTTGCATCTCCTGTGGTTTTTTACATGGAGGAGCCACCGATTAAAAAAAACCCTCTTGTATGTTATGTTGAAATTGCGCTTATTTTCTCCTGTGGTTCCCGACAAAATGGCATGTATTTGACTCCCACCACCAAAAATCTAAACTCCGCCCATGGTAGTCTACAACTATCAACCACCAGCTAAAGATGTTGAGTACAATAAGTCGCTAAACTTACAGAGACAGCAACTCGTGAACCTTTGTACCACGACCTATTCTCTTTCCTGTTCTCCAAAAAGCTCAAAACATCCTGAAACAACATATGAACAATTCTTCAAGTCAGCAAAAGATGTTCAGCGGGAGTGCACTTATAGTGTCCAGAGGCAAATTTACCAACCTGCCCCATACGATCCCAATACCCCCGACAGATTGAAATGAAAACATGACTCTCAAATACAGTATGGAGGTGATTCATTGTGCTCGTCAGCTGGTCCCTCAGTGGTTGCATTCGACTTCTTACATCCGATTCTACCACAGTTTCCTTTGAATCTTGGAGTATCTTCTTCAGTTTCGTAGTATTCTGTAACCTTGTCTGAAACAAGAAAAAGGTAACCAGTTAAAACATAACAAAGAACTTAAATTTGGGTTCAAACTAAAAATTTATATTCATCAAATGAAAGAAGAAACTTGGTGTGCAGCACATCACATCAGCCAAATGTTAGTTGCACTCTTGAGCCCCTAGATCCATTCCTTCTTTTTTTTCTTTTTCTTTTTCCTTTCGTTCAAAGCAAATTCCTTGAGCAAAGTGCACGTGTGGGTTTCCCATGTTAAGCATGGGATTCTAAGTTTCACTAATTAAGATTTCAGATATAAACAACCATCCATATTGCATCTTGAAATCACGAGCCCACATTTTCCTTTCAAGCATTATTGATTGTTTTTTTTTTTTTTTTTTGTGTTACACACCAAAAGCTCTAAAATATTTTTAGGAACACTGACGTGAGTAAAGAGCAATACCATCTAACGTTGGGGTCATTCGGATTCTTTCTTCACCCAAGTTAGACTAAAATGAAACAAACTTCAGAGTTCTAGCAACTTAAATTTCACAATTAAAAAACTTAAAAGTAAATTCATTTTCTCTGAATTCTAAAATGTAAACCTAAATTTCACTTTGTTTATCAAATTGACTCCAAAGTGAAAAACAGACAAAAAACAACTTGACTACATGAGATGAGCTATATTGATCCCCATTACCCTATTTTTACAAACTTCTTACTTAGTTTTATGGGTTTGAAGTTTGAACCAGGAATTATATTAAACAATACATGAACATATAGTATATGACCATTGTCCTACATATAGCATCACCCTGTTGATACTTACATTTTCTGCTAGCTTCTCCACAACCGCTTGCAAGTAGTTTCGGAATTTTGTCCTAAGCATCACGGTTACTTCACTGAGCCTCTCTCCAGGAGCTGTGGTACCCCCATCAGGGATGCAAGAACCCCAGGACTTCAACTGGGATTCTATCCTCGGTCTCAAGACATCAAGCATCCTCTTCATGGAATTCAAAAGGATTCCCAGCTGAACGCAAAACCACATTTCAGGCCAAAGAATATAACTAAGAAACATAAGAACTTGATAGGAAAAACGCACCTCATCAGGTATCAGATAAGGGCACACAGATCGTTTTGCAAGCTTCTGGACATATTTTAGACCGAATTTCTTGGGTGTCAAGTTCTCCTTCAACGGCGCCAAGATGTCTGCATACTGCTTTTCTAGGGCTTCCACAATTGCCTTCTCTATGTCAGCAATAGCCTGTTTGAAGATACGCAGTCCAAGCAAAAAAATATGTTCACTTACTCATTACCCACTCTGTAACATGAAGAAAGATAAAATAAATCCCTCTCTCACTTTGTTTCCAAACATTTTAAAAAATATTCCATATTTCGTATTTTGTTCTCTTACAGATGATCTTGGAAACTGTCTATAACACCTGATCGAAGTATGGGAAAAAGTTTCAAACATTATTCAAGAAAATACATTAGAAGGAAATGAGGGATGAAATAGATAGTCTGACATACATTCTCCAGAACAAAAGTGTATTCTGGCCACCGACAGATTATAACTTCATAATCATTCAATGTTTCTTTCAAGCGTTCATACATCTCGTCTATAAAAGGAGTTGTTGAGTGTTGTGTCCTTACTCCTGACCACTTAACCTGCAAGTAAATACATTTCTCAAGCATCAGTGCCAAAAGCCAAACTCTATAGGATGTAAAAGTTTCTACAACTTCCTTCAGATTATCCTTGACGAATTGCATTGCCAAAAAAAAAAAAAAAAAAAAAACCTGGAGAAGTTGGAAAGAGGAAAAATTTAAGACTAGTGCCAATAGGCACTTTGTACAATCATTTTAGAGAAAGCAAAACAAACCTTCTGGACAGCATAAGGCTATGCAGTTCATCTTTACCATATATTCATGAATATGAGGCATCACACACTCATGAATACGTATACTTTCAATTCATTGAAATAATTGTAGGATATAAAGTATTCCTATGCACAATCAGGCTATACAATCCTTATATCTACTGTTCAATCGAATTGAAATTGGATGGGAAACTACAAAGGTTGCTTTAATCAAGATGCAAGTTTACGAAATTGCTCTAGTAAGAACTTTATGAAATTGCTCTAGTAAGAACTGTATCACATCACTAGTTTCAGCATAGCAATTGTACCTTATCTAATTTGCATGTCTCGAGCAAAGAAAGGCGCTTATCTTGAATCCAGAGCATAATATACAAATGGAACAGTTCTTTTGCATCAACTCCACCTTTGACAGGACTAAAAAGAAAAACAATGTCCACAGGGAATTGTATAAGTAAGTTAACGAATGCAATAGCACTTGCATTAAGGAACGCGATTGGGACCTATTTCTTACTTAATGTTCCAGCTGGAAAGATCCCTTTGAAAATCAGCAGTGGCAATGATAAGTTCTGCTACAGGAGGCGAAGGCCCAGTTGGAGGGCAGGCAATTAGGAATGAGCGCAATCTATTGCAGAGTTCTGCGCTGTATATAGCCGAGGAAAGATTCGGAAGATCTATGAAACTACAAAAAAGAAAAAGAAAAAGGGCAAACAGTTTCACAAGAGATTTCTAGATTGTAAACCATTAATCAAATAGTCAGAGGCAAGGGGGGGCAACATGCCAACACCGAACAGTCAAGAACTTATTCTAATGTATTATTCAGGGTCTATAATTAGTTAACATACTGATTCGAAGGAGTTAAGATATTGAATGCACAAATGAGAACTGACAGGTAAACTTTTCTTACTTCAAATTCAGCCTATATATTCTGCAAGATGGCTACATAGTACACGAAGATGTTGAAAATTTTGAAGCACATGCCATGTCTGTAGATGTTCCTGCACTGGTTCTACTTGTTATAAAACTATCAGTCTTGAAATGAAAGCCTACAAAATTAGTCGCGCACTACAGAATAATTTCTCCAGATTTCAATTTAACTAAAAGTAGTTCTATGTGAATTACAACTCAATTTTCCTGTCCTGATGTAATATGGATCTTTCAGGTTGCAGAGAACATAGATGCCTTTAGATAAGCACGTATGTTTTTTCCTTTCATATGAGGGTGAATATGTTACCGATCAATAGATGAGTGAGCACCTTTTCTGGTGTTTTACTGATGTTATGTTGCATGGTAAAACAGAAAGATCGTTGACTAGTAATTCTTCATGCAATAGATCATGAAGCATTGCTCATCATGGAAGTGCATGTTTTGTGCAGTGTTCTAAAAATCGGTAAAGTCGGCTAACTAGTCAGCCACAAGTCGCTAGTCGGAGGTCCCCCGACTTGATCGAAACCCGACTAGTCGGCTAAAAGTCGGCGATTAGTCGGCCAAAAGTCGCTAGTCGGCAGCCGACCGACCTGGAACCAACCAACGGGCATCTTTTAGAACCTTGGTTTTGTGAGCTTGGTAAAATTTCAGTAAACAGGAGTAATATAACTTCAAAGGCAGAAGAAAATCCCCACAACTCCCACAAATACACATGAAAATTAAGTTATTTCAAACAGCTTCAGTATGAACTAAGTCAAATCCTCAAATAAAAACATTAAATATGGAATATGAATCTTGAAATTGATGAACAAGCTCCATGGCACGAATGGAAAGATGATCTTTTCTCTTAAGCTTCATATAATGTTGACACAAGAAGAAGAACATATACCTAGGAAGTACATGTTGATTGTGGATCTCCATATCGGTGAAAATCTCATTCCTGATGTTGAGGCACAAGGATTTCATTTTTTGGTAAGCAGAAGTCATGGTAAACGCATCGATCAAACAGCCTTCGTTGTTACCGGTAACAAACTCGTCTGTCTCAGTCAAGTGCCTTCTGGATCTCTTTTTTGCAGCAGCCTGGTAATACACAACCACTAAGAGCAGCTCCAACCAGTCTCTTATTTGAGACTCAAAACTGGTATTTTATTCAAAAAGTACGCATAGAGCATATCACCAATCACACACTCTTAACCATAATTCATCATTTCTATTATGCTTTTTGAAAACTCATTAATTTCTCTCCAAAACTTGATTTTCCTTCTCAAGTGTTCTTATATCTTAAAATAGGATATCAAATATACAGAATGTTGGTCTTATTTTAAAGGTAATTTATATAACTTTTCAATGGTACCAACTTATAATCACTCGAATTGATTACTTAAACGCCGTATATATTAGATATAAATGGACACCCAAACCCATCTGCATTTGCTGAAAGAGTTCCCACATATAAAGAAATCAAAATTGAGTTTCCATGTTAGGAGTCTGGAGTTGGGTCGGATATGCTCTAAGTAGCAAGATTAGAAGGTGGGATTCTGAACTGCATTTTATACTTGTATCAACTTAACAAACCTGAAAATAGCTGTATAATTTATTCTGTGCCTCAGGAGACAGTATATCCTGCAAAAGGGTAAACAGCTTCACAGCAGGCTCCAGTACAGGCGCTGCAAGTCCACTTGCAGGCTTAACAACATCCATCATGCCAGATGGAACTGATTCGTCCAAAGACTTGTAGTTCTTGAACACGAGAGCGAGAATCTCATTGATTTGATCCTCTATTTCTCCTAATATTCGGTTCTAGAAAAATAAGGAAAAAACTTTATGTTAGGAGATACAAGCAGCAGGAGTCATTTAGAAAAAGGACCGTTGCACTAACATTTTTATTTAGAAACAAAAAGATACCCTAGTGCGTATTCTTTTCTCTATAAGGAAAAAGAACATGATATCTCGGCAGTCGGCAGATCTCTCTCTAAGTTTAGCCTCTCTGTGAAGCAACAGCTCAGGGGAGACCAAAGGTCCATCCCTGGTTGTTTTTAAATTTTTTTTATTTTATCTCTTCATCAGTTATCAGTTCTTATTTTTCTCTCTTTACTCTCTTTTGTTCTCTCTTCCCTAAAATGTTCTGCCTGAGTTCAGGTCTATTAATATTGGCCAATTTTCCTATGATAACAATCTGGTAGTGCTGATGTTTGTTTGCTGGTCGTCAAGATTGTACTCCTTGGGGTTTTTTTTTTTGGCTGTTAAAACTTCTATCACTGGTAGACAATTTTGGTTGCTAATTCTCCTGTTGTGCACTAGTTGTGGAAAAAAAAATTACATCATCAAACAAATGAATTTCCCTTGATTTTGTTTTATTTCTACGCACAACAATAGGTAACTACTGCTGCTACTAGAACAAGGACAAAAGTTGCATATCGGACTGAAAATGAAGTTGTACCTCTTGATGACTCAATGTACGCCTTCCGTTTCCCTTCATAACTACAGGGTACAACAGATCATATACCAGAGTGAGACAATCTGCCGTCGGTGTAGCCACATCCATGACATAAGAAAGATACCTAAGAACAAGCATCAGAGAAGTGTCATTACTCAAAGAACCTGGGTAAGGAACAGAAATTTAATCATAAGGTGCATATTACATGGCTACGTCATTTTGAAAGAAAAAAGATGCCACTACCTTAGCCTTGTGTAAGTGTCTGAAACACCGTAATATGTTGCAAATTCAGTCAGCAACCACTTCCATGGGCCATGCAGCTGCAAATTTCTTTGCTGAAAATGCTGAACTTTCATAGCAACTTCTAATACCAAGTCATATGCCACTGTTTCTGCAACAGAGCCGCACTACCGACCAAAAAGAGGACAGGCAGCAAAATCAGTAGTTACTTCAGAGGACATTGAAAGTTGCTAAAACCATACAATTAAAGATTTTAAAGCAACTATTCCCTTCATAGGACTAAAGATACAAATTAAACACAGCCTCTATTACCAGTATAAATATAAGATGAGCACTGAAAGAATAAAAGCCTATCTGGGCACATTGAAATGTGATGTTATGTCACACTGGAGCATACATCTGTAATTTATAGATTTGAAGGAAGTCAAACCTACTTACAAGATACAATTAAAATCTCAGTAGTTAAGACCATGGGCTATACTCGCTACATCTAAAACCCATTGAGCTATTGGGAATCTTTGTAGAGAAGATACGGCATGGATGCATACATCACAATCAAAACATTTGTCAAACTAAGTAATAAAAATTAAAAAACCACTTATTAATTAATCAGAGGTCATGAAAAAGAAAATCACTCAAGAGTTGATCTTATTAACTATGGAACCAGATGACATGGCACACAAAGATATTGTAAAATGTTTGAAAAGCATAATTAGGAGGAAAAACAACTCCTAAGAATGAGGATGCTTCATCAATGAATTCGAATATCGCAACTCCAAAGTCCAAACCCAGAGGGTGATACAAAGATTACATTACAAAACAGATATCTTGGAATGATATTATTCAGAGGGAAAGGATACTCACCTTAAGATTACTATTTTCATCTAAAACCGTAGAGTAATTAATAAAAAGTTGTAATTTTCCAACAAGTTCATGTTCTGGTTCACGATAAATGGACCACCACCGTAGCTTATCACCCTGCAATGGCATTAAAATCAAATCCCTCAATCAAAACCCCTCAATGCCCTCATTAACAGCTAGATTTGCAAGTAAACTGAGGATTTGGCAGGCTTTACCGAATCTTCTGTGATAGAAGCCACTTGAGCAAGGACACGACCAAATTGTTTCCCCTGGGAATCCTGGACTTCCACAATTAGATCATCTCCTAGGCTATCTGGTAAGCTGTAAAGGTGTCAATACCTTCGCTAATAGCACAGAGATGGAAAAAGATAAAGAAAAGCATGAGAAGAGTGCATACAATACGTGGGTTTCACCAGATCCAGGTTGCATTCGAATTGCATCCTCTTCACTAGAACTTTTCAATCGTAAGAAGCAAGAGTAGGTTTCTGATGAAATTTCAGTATAATGACGGTTAGTTAGAGTTGCATGGAAATACATAATTATTAGCATTCAACGGGCTTACTAATCCAAGAATCGAAACAAAAATAAGTTAACTACAGTTAGTAACTTTTTATTGATTAATCAAGACCAACATTATTTGCCTATTTCACTGTTTAATAAAGCCATAATAACACGAGCACCTCTAGTTTAAAAACCATGCAAAACCAAACACCAACTGCAAACTAGTTAGAATAATCAATGTACGTGACGGTTGATGTTTTGAATTAAAATTTCAGAAAACTGTTTTTAAGCAAATACTCATCATTTTTGTTGACAAAAGGGCTTTTAGAATTTGGAACCTCAATTCAACGCAATCTAGGGATGGCTTCTTTTGTAATATCCTTAAAACAAGGTTCGGTATCTCGTCTGAATGAGCTTTTTCATAATATTCAGAAGAACTCATGAAAAGAAGAAATCAACAGAGGTAACAAAATTCATGGTGTTTGATCTACTCAGAAAAGGCACATCAAAGCTAAAATCCTTATCAAACACAGAATAGGAGACCAAGACAGTAAAGACCGATTTTTTTTATGACGAGTAGGGGTCCACATACCTTGAACAGCCTCACGAGAAGACGAACCGCTGCGCAGAGTTGTTACGCCAATTTTTAGGAGTCCAGAAACCTGTTTCACATACTGAGCGCTGGCCTGAACATATGCCAAGCTCTGGCGTGAAATGGAACCATTTGGAGGCACGCGAGGAACAAAGCGAATTTTTCTAAGTGCTTGCCACCCAGTAGAGAGTGTTGATTGCAAACTGTAAAACCGATATCGGACAGCATCCATTTTTATCTTTGGTGCCCTAAGGGATGAAAAAGTGCAGCCTTTAGGTGGGTCGAGAGCCATTTTCACCTTTCGGACTGCAGACGTTGGTCACACATACAAATGGTCATTTCTATTTCTTAGTCAGAATGTCCAAGCTAGGAAATAAAATATTACCTTGCACCTTCATCTTTCCAACCATTTTCTTGGGTTTTGGAGCAGTTCCCTCGCCAGCAAGTTCAGAAGAGCGCTTTGCCATTAGTTCCTCCTCTGACTGTAATAGCACTTGCTGCAGACTGTTAATGCAGGATATTCAGACACTAGAATCAGAATAAATTTTACCATCATAGATTAGAAAACATGTCCTAGACATTTTACATTATTTATCAATAAACACCCAAACAAATGTGCCATCCGCATATATGCAGGACTTACAGGAACACAGACAAAACATAGTCAAGCATTTCAATTTGAATACTAAACTGCTACAATACGGAGCCAAAAAATCGGAATTATGCTGATCACACGCAAACATACGACTTCTGTGCAATATTAGAGATAATAACTTGCACCTTATGGATTCAAAACTCTAGATCAGGTGATATATTTTCCACGAATAATTTGCTCCCAGGGAATTAGAGTTTAGAATGCAATACTGGAACACGTGTGAGATGTTGCATATACGGAAGAAATCAAAGTAACCACACTCAGTAAAGCGCCCAACTCTTCACCACTATGGCAAAACAATGTCAAGGCAGGTTAAGTGCCAGTATGATATTAATACAGATGCTAAGTCATGCAAAACAAATTCCAATGGAGAAGGTAAGATAGCAAGGATAAATTCCCAATCTAGGACTCAAGCTACTGAGCACCTATAGAATCTCAGGAGTAATGTCCTTTTCTCCAAAAGAGTAGCATTTTTTGGGAAACTTTAGAATACTTTATGCCCAATTCAATGTACTTTGATCCCCCTCCATTAGCTATTAACGAATGTAGTATTTGTGGTTCCATACCAAACCAATGCGAGCCTTTAAGTCTCAATCAACTGGGGACAGCTACATGAATCATTGTCTACATGACTCCATTGAGTTTAGCCGAGAACATCATGGAACATGATATCCAAGATTCAGACTATCACCTCCAAAGTCAATTTTGGTCTACCCCTCCGCATCGTACTACCATATATTAGCCATATCACTTGTCCTAAAATTGGACCATTACTTCAAACAATAGTCGGGAAGAGCTACTGTTTTAGTTATTGTTAAGTTCCCTGTTGTACTGTCTGTAATTCCTTGAAACAGTTTCATTCTGATATATCAAAAGAAACTGCAAAATGATAGCATTGTCGGAGAAAGAGAAAGAAAAAACATGAACTCACCTAAATGCGTTGCGCAATAGTGCACATTCGTTTTCCAAAAACATTGGAGCTTCCATGCATTGCTTTGCCCACGCATGAAGGCACAGCCGAACACATGCATCATAAGCAATCACAGAATGCCACGGCCCTTGCGCACTGAATTTGAGTAAGAAAGCATATAATACAGTTGTCAAAAGAAAAAACACTAAGGACTTATCAGTCATATGAACAAAAAAATCCATCTACAATCAGAATACCTGGCATGAAACGTAGGGAGGCGAGCTGGGACTAAACCTGAGGGTGCAGCACCTTCTATACCAGTGGCACTCCTGTAGTACAAACATAACACCTAAATCAAAGCTTTAACAAAGAAATTCGGTTACGAAAGCATGAAACAACTACCAGCATAGGTCTAGCTTATTGGTATATTCCCGAAAACTAGAATTCACTTGATTTTTTTCCCGTATTGGGAAAACCGTGCTCGAGAATAACAATATATGGCCACTGAAAGGAAAATCAGCGCAACATTTTACAAACCTCACGGACTGGTCAGACTTCTTCTGTCCAATATTATCCCGTGGTTCAACCTGAGGCTTGATTTCTCCAGCAGAACCACAAAAAGGAGGTGCACTGGGAATTTCTTCATCAGTAGCGAGAGAATCCTGCAAATTTGTTGGATACTTTGAAATGAGTGAAGTACCTTTACTCACCATGAAATGGGTGAATAGAATTCATAGGAATATGAGTAAAACGTGCCGCTTCTAAGGCTTATCCGGTCAATCAATGGGACACTTGAAGCACATAAGTATCATTCTGGAAATTTTGTTTTAAAATAAGCAAAATCCTATCAGGCTAGCAATAACACTAAAAGGAAAGAAAAAAAAAAAAAAAAACCAAAAAGGAGAGGCTGTCACAGAAAATATTGCCCCACTTTAAGGTACAAAGAAAGAAAATTGTGGAGTTTAACTTGCCGCTCGTATGCTGTCTGAACATCAGATGAAACTGATACGTACCCACCTACACACACCCAACTTAGGACCTATGCCTATGGAGCATATCCTTAGAGGTGACGCAGGTGATGCCATTCTATGAAAACCCCAGGTGCATAAACAGAAATGCGCATGACACTGACCCTTTTTTGGAGGACTGTATGCGATCAGGAAGAGAGAAAATTATTGTTGGTCATCTTGATAAGAAAGATTTCGAAGAACTTATTTCCTTTTTTTCCAAAACAGCTACATAAATTCACAACTTTTCGTTCCATTCTAAATACTTTGGTCAACTCCATTTTAGGTATCGAAAACCATTAGTTTAAGTTGAGCTAGACTCTAGCTAATCGAGAAGGATAGCTCTTACGTGCCCACAAAGCCGTTGCTTTTTACCATGCAGGTACTCCAGAAAATACGAGTGCTAAAAGAAATGACTAGGAAGGAAGCAATCTCTACATCCAAAGTAAAATTGAACAAGCCAAAATTTCAAATGAAAGAGCAGAAGTCAACTTGAGATGAACTAATCCCATTTCAAACAGTCAAGGGAACACCACCCAAGTACAAATTCCAACCCTAACTGTAAGGCTATATGAGACAGAACTCAACACCCAATTGAGACATTCGATTTCTTCACCCATGCACAACGACACCTCAGTTCGTCTAGTATACACTATTGTCATACAATCTAACTCTACAAGGGAGAATTTATAATCAATTCCATATCTACTAATTTCAGTATCACTTAATGGTTCCACAAGTTCCAAGAAGATTGTTCAATATATGTTCGGAAGAACAGAAGCTTAACATATACCGCAGGTGCTAAGGCATAAATGAAGCTAAACAACCCATTTATGCTTATTCCTAACAAACTATCAACAAAAAGAATAAGAGCAACTCAACATAGGGAAAAACTAACAAATTAGATAAGTATTTTCAGCATTACACCAATTCCGCATACAAATCATCTTCAAAATCACTAATACATCACCACTAAAGAAAATAATTTAAAAGAGGACTTAAAATGAGAACAGACCTTTACTGAAACACTTTCTGCATTAATCCGACAAGGAACACTCGATGCATACCCATCCGTGGCATACGCTCTAGCACGAGGCCCAGCTCCGTTATTACTCTCCACTTGCGTGCTCGAAAACTCGGAGCTCGCAGCAGAATCAGAGGATTCATCCTCAGTATAACCAATACTTCCAATTGGATACCTATTCGCTCCCCTCATCAGCCTCTCAGCCACATTCCCATTCCCTCTCCCTATTGTTTCCCTAGATGAAGTAACATCATCCGAATACACAGACCCACTGGCGTTAATAGGTTGTTGCCTCTGACCAGAACTGTAGTACCTTTGGGCAGCTGTATTATTTTTGGGAACTCTATCATCTTGGGGGGAAGAATCAAGTGAATATCTTCCCCCATAAACCTCATCCTCCGAATCAGTGGTCATATCATTTTCGGACGCAGACCTACTGTCATCCAAGTCATCACCGGGTAGGGTTTTTGAAACCGGAATTACGCCAGATAAGTGCCCGCTTCGGAAATTAGACGGCGGAGGGAGGCCAATACCCCGACCGCCACCGGGTCGGAGCCGGAGGTTCGACATTGAATAAGGAACTTCCTTTTTCTGATTAACAGAACTCTGTAATTCAATTCATCAATAAAAAAATTAGTCGGAAAATCCCGAGTCTCAAGAAATTTCAGTAAACAACCATATGAAAACCCACACCCACACGACACATGTGTAGCTGTATAGAATAGGAGAGAAGAATATGAATGATAGATGAGCAATTAAAAAACCCTGAATTTCAATTTAGTAGAACAAATTTCCTATCTACAATCACATGAACAGACACAAACACATTTGTATGTATCGATCTTAGACAAGAATGTGAACGGTTAAAGTCTTTAAAACCCAGTTTGAAACTAATACGAAAATTCCCAATAGGCCATAAACACACACACCGAAGAATGTGAACAAGTTGAGTAAGTAAAATAGGAAAACCTCTCTGACCCATCGAAGGGCACTGTTGTCAAGGCCTTCTGTGAACATTTCGCAGAGGAAAATTAATCACCTGCAACTAGAAAATTAAAAAAGTAAATAAATCTCAGAAACTGCATATATATATAAAATAACAGAGTAGATACGATGGAACTTTCACTGTACAATAACATACCAAACGTACATAATATTTCCCAGTTCAGAAATCGTACGGATGATTTTTCTTCTACACAAAATCCCCACGGAAACAAACACCAAGCAGAGCAATTTTCTTCCTTTTCTTAACTCAATGCAGTGCAATGCAGGGTAACTAGATGCGAAACAACAGAAAAAAGCTTGCGAGAGAGAGAGTTGTTGAATCTGACCCAGAGGAGAGAGAGTACAGAGAGAGAGAGAGATAAGAAGGAAGAAGAAATTAATAAAGGAACACAAAAACCCTCCTTTTTTCTGCTGCAGCTCAGAGCTCTGCTGGAAAAATTCCTCTCTCTCTCTCTCTCTAGAAAAAATATACTGTAAAAATCACTTCTTTATAAAATTAGTAAATGAAAATTTTTGAAAATGGCAGTTCGGTGGACTTTCGGTGTCAAACGATGTCGTGGGTAGCGAGGAAACAGTGAGACGACGGCGTACGAGGAGCAATTTGATTTTGCTATTTTTGATTAAGCATTAATGTGGGACGATCATCATAAATATAATTAAAAAAATCGAATCTAGTGGAACTGCGGGAGCGTAAAATCCGAAAATAAAAGGCCGACGTGGCAGTCGAACGTTGTAGTGGGAACGCAGCACATGGCGTGGTGGGCCACCCGCACACCCCATGCTTTGCTTTTTTCTCTCCTACCCTACCCTACCGTCAGTTCTTTGAAATTTTGTTGCGCCCAAAATCAAATGAGGCATTTGCTTGTGTAATTTTTTTTTTTTTTTTTTACATATTTTGGATTTTCACTTGACACGGCAGAATTCATGAGAGACTAGCATACTAGTTTAAATGGAAATAGGTCTCGAATCCACAAGATGTTTTTAAATCCACGAGAGAAAGTTAATAAAGTAATTCTTGAATACCAAGAGTATAATTTGGAGTAGGGACCAAGCCAAACAAAATAAGAAAATCAAATCAAGTTTTAGCAAAGCTAAATTAGAAACGTACGAAACATGTAGCACAAATAAGATCTCCTAATAATAGTCATAGATAAAAATTATCACTCAAATAATATTTTTATAAGTGATAGAGGTGTATATTTTGTCCTGCATCAATCTTTTATTCAAGTTTTGTTTATAATTTTTTATTTTTTGATTTGTCTCGTAGAGACAAATTGCGGAATTTTAAAAAATTGACATAAAACTAACAAATGGGGAAAAAAAATAAAATGAGGCCTTAGTTGATTAAAAGAAAAGGCAAAAAAAAAAAAACAATAATAAGAGATGATAAATATAGGAATTGAATTCGAAGGCTAAAAAAAAAACTTGGGAATTATATTCCGATTAAAAAAAAGAAGAAGAAGAGGAATTGATTTTGCACCCTTGCATAGAGTAATTATGCAGTGATCTTAGACATCATCTCTCAACGCTCGAATACTTTGTTTTATCATATGTTTTTGAAGTGCACATGCATTTTTACTTTGAGCTCTGCAACATGTGTCGTGAAAAAAGTGTCGATGCATAGGTGACGGTATCCAAAATCACTGAATAATTATTTCAACCACACAGTATTTGTTTTTCACTCCTATCATTTCATTTTTCAATTTTTTTTTTATAGATTTGTAATTATTAATATTGTGTTAAGATAAAATTGGAAAACACAAAAATCAAAGAGAATTAATTTATGCACCTCTGTTTTTCACCATTCGAAGGAGTATTTTATTTACGTCAATTTATCACGATGAAAAAATCACAAACATTAATCACCGTTTAATACCCAATTTAATATTGCTTGGTTGTTGTCGGGTTGGTTAATTCCACATTGACGCCTGCTGCTGTCAATAGCATATTCTTCTAGAAGTTCGATTTTGAAATTTTTTGAAAACTGAAGGCTACCTGGACGTTGGGTTTGTATTTTTATTGATGAGATGGTGGCCCACCACTATCTCAATCATGGCCTACCCCGTGGTTAACAGTAAGTCTGGGTGTCCCAAAAAAACTCAGAATTAACCTGAAAGTGTAAATCAACGATCCAAATTCACTTGGACCGAAATCAAACCATTTGGTTTGGTTTGGTTTGGTGTTATTTGATTCGACCGATTTTCTTCGATTTTATTGGTTTAGGTCCAAAATGTTATTATAACTAGGTCTAGATCATTGTGACTGTGTTTGGTTTGTAGTTTAGTTTAGTTTTAATAATGTAAGCAGGTGTAATGAGTAGAGAGAGATAGAGAGAGAAATGAGGGAAATGATAATGTCAACAAAACTAAAACCCCTTACCGAATAGAGCCTGTATTTTTTTCCTATTTTGGGCTAAAAGATTCATAAATTTGAATTAAAACTCCATCATAAGTATTTACAATAGTCCAAACAACACTGGGAGTTCTTTTTTTGGGTGTAAATATATATGAGTAAAATAAGGGGTCCTGCAAAAATTCAGTTTAATTGGATATCGATAAATGCTTGTCAAAAATCACCAAAAATCACACTCCACTCATTCACCAAATCCTTCACCAAATTTGGTTTTACTCAAATGTTTCACCAAATTTGCTCATCACCAAATCCAGAACCAAAATTTACTCAAATTTGAGTTGGGTAAAGGGTGGAAATGCTCTAAGTATATACAATAGTCCAAACAACAATTGGGAGTTCTTTTTTTGGGTATATATATATATATATATATATATATATGTGTGTGTGTGTGTGTGTGTGTGTGTGTGTGTGTGTGAGTAAAATAGGGGGTCATGAAAAAATTCAGCTTAATCGGATATCGATAAATGTTTGATCCAAATAGTTTTAAAATCAATAAAAATTGTGACAGAAACTAGTGTTTTTAAAATCATTTGGATCAAACACTTACGGATATCAGATTGAGGTGAAATTTTGCAAGACCTTTTATTTTACTCCTTTAAACAAAATCAATAGTTCAGAACATTACAAGGGGGTCTGAAAGAGTGTTGTGTTTTTCTATGTGAGTTTTTTAAGTGTGAGGGGGAACCGGTTCGGTTCGGTTCGTGATGGTTTTTTATATATATACACACACACATATAACGGTTCGGTTCGGTTCGTGATGGTTTTAACTTCAATGAAATTGAAACCGAATGTCTTACCCAAAAAAAAAAAAACCGAATTGATTCAATTTTTTTTGGAAAAATAAAAAAAAGAATAAGACAAATGCTTGGGAAAAAACCAAATCAATCCATTTTTTCAATCAATTTTTTTCGTTTTTTCGATTTGGTCAGTTTTAATTTCACCCCTGATGGTACGTTATGAATTCGAGAGTTATAGGGAAAATGAAAGAAATTCTTAGAGCGAGGCATTAATTGTAGAGACAAGACCATTTAAGAAGAGGAGAAATTAATGGGGAGTATCTGATAAGATCAACATAATCCTTTTCTGATGGTATCTGAAAGTCATGGATCACCATCAACTTGCAAGGCACCTTAAGCAGCCCAAATGAATTGATAGCACATGAGAGACTTAGAACCTAAGATTTGGGGTTGCTGCTGTGCGTAATCCGGGTCATCCGTTGTTTGGATGAACAGACTAGATTTCAAACAAAAGTGAAGAATTGTTCGCGCGAACAATTTGTTTTCAATCCGAACCGTTAAAAACACTTGTGGACGACTGTGATCGTGCACAGCAGCTACTGTGCAAAGACTGCACAATAGCAACCCCGCGTCCTTGAAGCTTGAATCTAATAATGGAGTTAAGGGGTGTTTGGTCACCTTAATTATCAGGTCAATCCTTTGGAATTGAAAGACAGTATTAGGATGAATGGGTTGTTCATTATGAATAACTAAAGGAGTATGTTTACTATCCAATATATGGAACCCGGATTCTACTATCCCTTAGGGATGACAAACCCTGCATATAAGCCAGAATGGTAAATTAAGGGTTTTTCTTCAAAATTCGCCTTTGAATTGGCCCTCTGAGTAGCAATGGTCCAAAATGAAATTTAGAAACTATGGGTCAAAGAATTCAATGAAATCATCGGGGCTTCTAACTCAGTTGGTTGTGTATCAAGCTCAATTGATCATGTATCAATACTTAAGTGTTGAGAGATTTTGAGTTCGAGCTGATGGAACAATATCGATAGCCCTTACAGACTATAGTAATACTATAACTTAAAACATCAAGCAAAAAACAAAGAAGAAGAATTCAATTAAAAAAATATTGACCCATATTTGATTACGATATCATTGGTATTGTTGTGAATTCACGCAACCCAAGCTATGAATTTCACAGATTTTAGGTATGAATTCCTGCAACCCAACCACCCAAATGCTAAGCATTTCCAACTGTAGAGTTACTACTAACAATGAATAGTGTCAAATTACCAATAAGTTTCCTATGAGAGCTTTCTCAAAAAAAAAAATGGAGAAAATAGTTGTGAACCGTTGAATCGCGTGAAGGACATAGGATCCAACGGTCTACAACTGTTTTCCCGCACTTTTTTTGTGAGAGAGCCCTCATAAGAAACTTTTTAGTCAAATTACTACGCTACAGTCTCCCTACATCAATGTTGCTCAAAATAATACAAATGCTATTTCTTGTACTCCCTCTGTCCCAATTTATTTGTTATTTTTGAAAGTTCGTGCCACTTTTCAATTAATTATCTCTCGTAATTTATATTGTTTTACTTGATTTCGAAAACATTGTCTTGTATAACTAATTGAGATCTATCAAACTACATTCATATTGAATATAAAATTCATTACCAATTTTAAAGTTATAACTAGTTTTTTCCCCAGTTAGAATAGAACGAGGGACCAAAATTTAGGGACAGAGAAAGTGTTTCTTTTTCCCAAAAAATGCCGATTTGAATTGTCATTTATGGATTACATGATGAGAGAACAGCTGAGCAACATGTGTTTTGCCTCTCCATTGGACAACGAAATTTAGAGTTTCATGATGTGATACACCTATAACAACACATATAACATGCCATTGGAGATGCTCTTAGCTATGCACAGTTAGTCCGTTAGGGCATAAATTGCACATTGAAACAACACCACAAAATCTCAAAAGAGGGTCTTACTTCTCTTTTCACAGGAGTGTTAAATTCAACTGTTCACTTTCTGGTAAGAAATCGCTCTCTACTGATAAGCAATTCATTATTGCACTCCTTGACAAGCAACCGCTCCCTAACCTCAATGTCCTTGTAATCTGCCTTTATTAGATTATTGAAATCTTAACCAACACAGTATTACTGCATGGATAAAGTGCTCGTAATCAACCATCAATGATATTAAAGTTGACAAACTCATCGCCCCTCATCCTTTCAAAACTTCACTCTCTTTTTTAACGGCAAAATGAGGCAACCAGCGTGTCGATTCTTCTTGGACGTGACTATAAGGTTCCCGATCCACTATAGAATGTCCGGTTTGAGCCATATCCACTGCCTGAAAAGACGAGTCCGTCACCACAACACCACCTAGGTACTAGATAGACAGAGCGCCCTCCGCACAAGTCCCACCAACCTGGACGAATCGTGTACGGGAGGGAGAAGCACTTAAGTCTATTCACCCCATCTAGGCTGCCAGCCTGCCACCTTTGTGGTTTTCAAAACTTTACTTCGGTAGCATCATATTTGAATCACAAAATAAATTAAATAAACTCATAACCAGATTTAAAAAAACAAAAATCCTCATCCCACAGGGTTAGATTCCCTTCCAAAACCTTATTCTCCATGCTCCAATCCATAGAGAACTTTGCTGGTTTCGCACACTTCATGTCTACACCCAGGATTTTCATCCAACACTAATAAAATACATAGCATGTCTATGACGAAAAGTTGTATGAAAAAAAAAACTAACTAAACAAAAGAGATATATACATATACATTAACATCATTTGATAAAAGAGATTCCAACATACTACAATATTCCACGACAATTCTTTATATTTTGTTTGCCAACACAGAGAGAGAGAGAGAGAGTAGTCTGATTCCCTTCAATTTTTTTTGATGTTTTCACATTGAACCAAATGTCAAGCAATCGCTATCCTTAAATGTTTATTATACATTGGGCTCTCAAATTGGGCTATAGGCTTGCTTTATTTTGTTAGGGCTATAACAATATGGTTCAAACTTAGTTGAAAACATTTATTTTGACCTCGTACGAGTAACCCAACACTGACATGATAGTTGTCGACTCGGGATGAGGCCAAAGAACTGAAGATCCAAGGGCTACGGAAAATGCGAGTTCGTAGAGAAGTTTTTGTTTTGTTTTGGTTTTTTTCTCTGTTGTAACAATAGTATGTCAGATTATTTGAGCTACTTAGATAACCCAAAAAAAAAAAAATCGATAATCGCAAACCCACAATCTCACCCTTGATATAAAAATTAAAAAAATCGATCATCTTTTGGTACGACGAAATAAATAAATAAATAAATCAAGCCTAGGATCTTTCAAGTTATGTATCGACTAATTGAACAGTAGCCAATTACCTAATTCAGCAGAGTTCATAAAACCTGATCATAGTTTAACTTGAATTAACAAGATATGAAACTTTCCAGAACTACTTATTAACGACAATTGTACATCTATAGCCCTTTATCAATTCTGGCACATGCCAAGGCTAATCAAACAACTCAAAACATGATTTTATTCCAGATAATTCAATGAAGAGATTCTCAAATCTCAACAAATATCCAAAATCTGACTGTCAAAAACCAGTGCAACGGAGCCTTTTCTGGTACCTCATGAAAGGTAGTTCTCTGGTTGCAACTCATGCATACATTTCATCAAGATTACACTCTCCAAGGAAAACTTTGATGCTACGAGGCGAGCCACAGCTGCCTTCAGCAATAAGCGCTCTGTCATTGGCGGACATGTGGGCGATAATTTTGTAAATCATCTCAATCTGCAAAGACCATAAAAATGGTTATGTAAGCCTTTTGGTATATGGGAGATATAACTGGGTAGCGAGTTTTCAGAGAGATGGCAGTACGTACATCTTCAGGCGCATGGCAACGTTCAGCTACTTCTTCGAGTGATAACGGTTCAACAGGGTCTTTACAGCTGGGGAACGAAAGAGAGAAAATTTCACAAACTATTCATCAGTGTCGCAGAAGGCAAAATGGTAAAAAGCACAGAAGGGATTATATTTCACCAAAGCTTGGCCATCTACAAATATAGATCATGGCTAAATGCTCAGTCGTAAGGATTTCAACGAAAATATTCAGTCAGGTCAGGTACTGTAAATGCTGGGGTATCTTTGTAAGACATTAAACAAATGAAGAAGCCTACAAAGCCTAAATCTTATAAACACATGCAATGCTGATTTCCAGCACCTTTGAGATTGAAGGTTGGGAACTCATGCTCATTTCGAGTAAAAATCAGAAAAGACTACAAAATAGTGACAGCAATTGCGATGATATCCCGCCCAAAAGAATTCATTGGTGTAATCACGTAATGTCATAACCTGTTGCTTTCACCTAAAGGTGACGGTGCCTTCACCTAAAACATCAAAATTTAGCACTTCCCTTGAAACCAAAATTTACATATACATATATCTGACATCATGAGGAACACAAATCATGAACAAAACACAATCTTGAAATGTGGACAACATACCTGGCCTCATTGAGGACTGAAAGAACCCGCTTTTGTAGAGCTAGTACTTCTCCTGCTGCCTTTTTCCCGGCTTCCACACCTGCGAATCACGAGACATTGATTACGATGAGTAAAAAGGACATTTCCCATATCCACAAAATGCCTTTCTGAACAAATATAGCATGGTCCAACACAACAATTTTCGGCTGGACCGCCAAACTCCAAGTGACAGTGAAAGGAAATAGGCATTTTACCAGGTTGATGGTAGGCATTAATGTTGACCAATGAGGCATAAATACCAACTGCTCGCTCATACAGTGCTATCATTGCCCCAACTGATCTAGGAGTCACTTCCTGCACGGTCACTGTAATGGACTCCCGATCATTAGAATACAAAGCTGACCTTGTACCCTGAGAAAAAGTCACGATGAGTTTTGGGCATATGAATTCAGAAAAAGAAACTAATGTTCAATGACGAAAAATGAACTTTAACAAATAGAGCTGTATCTTTTCCTTGCTCCTTAAGATTACTTATCAAGGATTTGCACCAAACACTTTTATCAACTTTTTATTTCCCTCCAACAGTAATTTCTAGAAGCAGAAATCATATAACCACTTCTTCCAAAGTGTCAAGTGCACTCCAATGGGCTGGCTCAAACAATTTAACGCTTTATATGCATATTGACTCCGATGTTGACATTAGTTATCCACATACATTCCTTCATTCCTTGTTCCCACAATCCCTACGTCCATGTGGTATTGCATGTTGGTGCCAAAACTCAGCCAACAAGTTCTGGCATATAAAAAACACCCACCCACACACAAGAACTCAAAAACAATTGGACATATGCATAGATGAACTGGATACTTGGTTGACGGTCTAAATAACACAAGCTTTCTCTGAGTAATGCCCAGGAAACAGTTTATCAAATTCTTGGTTTTCCAAGGTTCTTAACGCAGATCCAAGAAGTGGGTCAAAGTAGCACCAAGAGAATACAAACTAAGAGACTCTGCCTGGGTAATTCTTTCATTTGCAAAGAATTTCAAATGCAGCAGCAACTTGTCCATAGACTCCGCTTAAATTTTTCCAAGGATGACAAAAAATGATACAGAATGGAACTCAAGGCTCAAAGACGACAAGGGGATACTCTTTAATATGAATGCCTCAAAAGTACACTGGACCTGATCAAGTAGAAGGTCACTGTTATGTTAGTTTCCTAACAACCAATGGGATGGCAGGTTCTCATAAAATGCTAAGTTCCACCACCAAAGCTTCTAGGTTATGCTTTCATATTTTAACGCGGGCAGCAGTATACAACAGGAAATGTTGAACATTGATTATAAAGCTTATTTACAATGTTACACTCTTAGGGATAACAGTAGCCAACAACCTGACAGTAAACACCTAACAGTAAACTTTCAATGAAAATTGATTGCCAGTCCGAAAGAAATCTGTAGCCAGCTTGGCCATATACCAAAATCAAAGTGGATGGTGGGGATTATGTTTGGAGCTTTTAGTAACGAGGGCGGTTTAGCTTTCGCCTTTCCCACGTTCACTAATAGTGCAACACAAAGTATAGGTGTGTTCAGTTGGCTAGCATCTGCCCTTGTTGGCATATTTCATGGTGCACACTTACAGTACAATCCAATCTTCGCATATCAGCCTAAGGAAATCTCACCTGTAACATACCAAACAGGTAGTCACCGCATGTGACCCCTGGTTCAAGCTCCCAATCATGGCCTGGGGGTCTATCACGTAGGACTTCAATAAATGTCACAAAGAAGTTATGAACGCCGTCTCTTAATTGTTGGATGTAACTGTAGAAAATGACAATGAGAGGCTTAACTATGGCCCTGATCTACAGAAACACTGTATAAGCAGCAAAATGAAAGTGTCAACAAAATCTCACGCATGCTGATCCGTGCTCCCTTTATTTCCATAAACAGTAAGTCCCTGATTCACCTGTTGAGGTAAAGAAAACAGAGAAAGAGGACCATTCACTTAGCATAAGATTATAAACACATGAAAAGCCAAGTAACTCTTGTGCAGGAATATTTCAGTCTAGTTGTTATGGGCAACCAACATGTCCTTGCATTGGCTAGACAAGGCATTTTAAATACCAGGCTCAACTACCGCTTAAAGCTTTAATAGCTAATTAAAATGAATCAAAGTTTTCTTTTATTAGCATTAGCAATGGGCAACTGCTGCTAATCAAATAAAATTAAGATGTGCCGTCATATCTACGAGAGACACTGACAGAGCCAGAAATTACACTCGAGGGTGGCGCGCCGTTAAACAAAAGTCTATTGATATTGTTGTACCCCCTCCGTCCTAAAATGATATCCCCTATGACAAGACAACACAATTTTTGGATAAAAAATAAAGTACTTCCGTTCATTGTTTTTTTGGTTTTTTTGCATCAAATTAAAGATCTAATCGAGATCTTTAATCTGGTGCGAAGAAACTCAAAAAATCATATACAGAAGTATTTTATTCTTTGATCTGAAAATTGCACGTCTTTTCGTAGAGGAATCATTTTGGGATGGAGTAAGTATATTTTTTAGTAAAACTGTGAAGCGAAATGTTGAGCGCAAACTCAAGCTTTATCATGAACAATCTATTTAGTTAAAACACAAATAAAGGTTTGATTCCATTCTCCTGTGGTCTTTAAATGAAAGTCTTTTAGGTATCTTTTTAATGATTCGAACCATTCATCTCCTAAAATGTTATTTTTGCATCGTATGTGTAAAAATCAAGTTGTTTGAACATTAGTAGACAGTAGGTGCCTAATCATTAGAGTAAAATCAAACATTTTTTGAACCCCCGCCCCACTAGAAGTCTCCGTCCCTGACAAGAGACGTCTATTACCAATTGTGGACAAGGATATACCTTATTCATATCTTAAATCAGTATATCTAGCCGGTTCATGGATAAAGGTGCAAAATCTATCAGCATAAAAATGCTGATGACTTGTGAAAACAAGATCAAATGTGATTTCAACACTCGGTAAATCAATTTCCAATCTCTACAATCTCTCATTGAACGTGTACGAGTTACGAGAAAAGGATATAAGCATACAAAGTCAAATTTCTTATAGAAATACCACTTGATTGCTTTTAGTAGGGCAGGCACTGAAAAGGCATCAGCTGTTAAACGACAACTTATATTTAATACAAAGTAGCTAGAAGAGCTGTATTAGTGTCTATAGATGCCAGCTACCTAACAAGATGTGTTACAAGCTAACATGTTTCCGAAAGTCCTAAAAACTAAAATGCCTCCAAAGAAAGATGAATTGAATATAGTCTCAAAGAAGTTCCTACTCCAGACGGCTTTGTGAATCTATATGTATCATGATCTCATCATATCTTCTATTTTAGGCATAGAATCGTTTTGTGATACTATCGTAATCATATCTCTTTGTGATCTTCTATTTAAGACAATCATCTCTCTTTGTAATCTTCTGTTTTAGGTATAGATTTCTAGATTTAGTCTATTTAAATTTGAGTATTGTAACCTTCTTATTATTTTAAAAAATGCATATCAGTTTTCTCTCTCATATGTTTTTGTCACATGGTATCAGAGCCATAAGATCTAGTCCAGTTGGATTTTTGAGCCTTGCTGCCGTCTGCCGGGCGCTCATATGTAATACAGTTTCTTCATATCTTCTCCGAAACGTATCATGGAATTTTGGTCTTTGTTTCACCAATTTCGCATCTCCATAGTTTTGTCTCCTTGATTTCTAGCTCTGATGCATCTGAAATCTCCATCAGAAATCCGTACGGCACTCTCTTTCTTCTCGATCATCATCCAAATTTGCATCTTCTGAATCTACATTTGAGTATGCACTTGAATCTACATTTCATTATGTTCTTCCTCTGTTTTGCATCTGTTTAAATATGTTTTGGCTATTCGGTTTCCTACCTCAACATCTCTATTGTCTTCATCGTCTCACCCTCGATGCAGTTTGCCGGAACCCTAGCATCTCTGACGACCCCATTACATCAACGGCAACCTGTTTGCACTATTTGGTTTGAAGTTGGATGACTTCTTTACGAAGACCCACACTGTTGCTCGTTTCCGCTTTCTACTTAGCAAACTTGCAAACTTTCAATGGTCTTGTGTTGATCTTGTGTCTTTTCTTCTATTTTAGGCATAGAATCGTTTTGTGGTAATATCGTAATCATATGGGGTGTTGAATCTATATGTACTGCGATCTCGTCATATCTTTTATTTTGGGCATAGAATCGTTTTGTGATAATATCGTAATCACGTTTATTTGTGATCTTCTATTTAAGACATAGATTAGGCTAATCATCTCTCTCTATAATCTTCTATTTTAGGTAAAGATTTCTAGGTTTTCTCTATTTAAGTTTGAGTATTGTAACTTTTGTTATTATTTTCATAAATATATATCAGTTCTCTCTCCCATATGTTTTGTCACAAGATGTTCCTAAGCAACAACCGCCAAGTTGACACTCTACAATGCCAAGGGGAAATTTTCATCTGCAATAAACAATTTTGGCCCCACATTCATGCTTTCTTAGCTCTCACCACATGAGTCATAAAACACCATTGGTGAACAATTCTATTACCAGTGAAATAAACATGACATTTTAGGTCATTATATCTGACCTCATTCAGACAATTAGAGTTGACATTAGATGATTGGTACATACCCGATTACCATCCAGGTCAAACTCCTTCCCAATTGATTCCATGACCAGCTGCTGTAAGTACCTACTAAATAGTAATAGGCTGTCCTTGTAAGGAAGAACAACCATATCCTGAAGAAAGCCAAAGAAAACAAAGCATAGCTGTTAATGAGTAAACATGGGTACAAATAAAGTTTTACAAAATGATAGACTGAAGCAACACCTTGGATCCGACTCCATCAGAAGCCCAGTACCAGCATAAAGCTAGCAACGCTGCAGGGTTATTCCTCACCTGAAGAACAAGAAATCAAATAGTGGATTCAAATTTTGTATCCTGGTAACTTCATTTCCTACTTGTGTGGGTGTTCACTTTGCCCGATGGAGTGTTCCACAAATAAATAAAAAGAGAACAGAAGGACAAGCAGAGCAACAAAAATATTTTCCCACATTCAACAAGGCAGACTCACATCAAGTGTATCTGTATACGTACACGTTCTGTTCAATTTTCACACAGGAAGTAGGAATTAAGCATTCAATCTATTTAGGTGACCCTCATAGGCTAGACAATTCAATCAATGCGAGCAATGAGTCCTTTAATCATAGCACTGTACTATTTCCAATTTTCCAGCAAAGAATTACCACCCTCCACTCATCACTCTTGGAGTTTTGGCTGAGTGGCAAGATACCGCTTAAGGCTCAAGCTAATAGCTGGTCTCTAAGTCCATCGAGATGGAAGATCAGATACTCCTTACACAAACTAAAATAACTAACATACAATACCCTTATACATTAAAGTAAAATAACTAACAATAACATACAAAACGATGAACTGTAATCACTCATCCACACTGAATGACAGCCTTTCCAAGAGGTACTAATTAGGTAACAACAGAATTTTGGGAGAGGAAAACAGAATGACCAGGGAAACAAGTGAAAGATATGTTGGCTTTTACTCCAAAAATTGTCCAATAGAATAATTTTCTTATAGAGACTATGAAATTTGAATCTGTCATTTTTCAAACCACCAAATAATACAAAATCTTTACCTGCTAAAGAGAGGGCAATTTTTTTGTTTATATTCTCACAACACAGTCCCTCGCATGTGTCCTGACTCCCTCCGTAAGCGGGCCAAATAAGCACTTAATTTATCAGTTTGCACAAGATCCAATGATCTATTGCCTGCTTTAAAAATATATGAGATGGTAATCACCAACTCATCTAAAAGCTTAATCGATTAGAGAGAGGAGCAACTTTATTTTTGTGCTCTTAACAGAATACAAGTAAACAATCATTTCAAAAACAGAAGGGACCAATTTTTAGTCTAATCACCCACTTGTGCCTCACCATTGAACATGTCCACTATACCCATTCAGATGTCCATAAAACCAAAAAAAAAAAGGTAACGCTGTGAATGTGGGAGACGTGGCGACACACAAACTCAACTGCTCTACAATTCACCTTCCTACAACCAGAAAGAGACGAAGGACCATCCTTTGAAAGGCCAGAAAAAGAAACATGGAGAGAAATGTATAAGATTAAAAAGGAAATGATAGGACACGCAATACCATAAAGTACTTTATTTAGTTGCTCAAGTAAGAGATTATACAACAAATCATTACCACTGTCGTCCTATTTGCCTCATCCATCAATGACGCACCAGCAAGCATTTCTTTAATATCAATTCCCTGAAACAATAATTTCGTTAGAATAAGGGCGTAGTTTGGAGTAGAACACAGGACACACTTAATTCTGCATACCAATATAACAGACCTGAAGAGCTGCTGGAAGTAGACCAACTGCAGACAGTTCTGATGTTCTACCACCCACCCAGTCAAACATTGGAAATCTAGCTAACCAACCCTCAATTCTCGCAGTGTTGTCTAACAGGGAATTCTCTTGTGTAATGGCAACACCCTGCAAAATAATATATGAAGAAACAATCACACATTTCACCAGAATAAAATTTGAACTAGAAAAAAAAAAAAAAAAAACAAAAAAAAAAAGAACAATCATATACATCAGCATAAGGCAGCACCACACAAGCCCAAGCAGCAAATCATGGCTCAAAAATTGTCAGGGAGAGCAACAAGTTAACGTGGTGGATTAACCAACCAGTTCTCTAATATTTGCCAAAACGTCTCAGAAATTTGGACTTCCATACTCTAGTTTCACAAAAGATTTTATCAAGATTTGATAAAATCTTAGCTTTTCTGCATTAACAAAGCTGAGATTATATCAAATCTCTTCTTCATTTGATAAAATCATGGGTTGATTTTATCAAGTCCTGATTTTATCTAGATAAAATCGTTTGGGAAACTCACCCTATAACAAGATACTAAAAAAAAAAAACTGATGACAAGGAGCCCTCTTGCAGATAAATACACTGCACCAAACAAATATACTGCCCACGTCATGATCAATGAGAAACATGGCTATCTTGTGACAAAAACGAATTGTTGACGACCAATTATAGCAAAGCTACACCCCTGGGAGGAACCTCAAGGATCCATCAACATCCAAACGAGCCTATTAACCGAGCAATCACACACGAACATATTCCAATAAGTAGCAAGAGTAACTATTTACTTCCAACACTCATAAAACATCAAAGCGTTTAATAATGTTCTCATTTTTTGTGAAATATAATATAACACAATCAAACAACTATGATCCACAAAGATTAAAGCAACTGAGAAGATCAAATAGCATAGAGAGTGACAAAGTTCACAACAAGAATAAAGTTTAAATACTCTATCAGAGTAGACAGCTGGACACAGATTTTACAACAGAATTCATCGTAACAACTAAACCCAAATATAAGAGAAAAATTCCTAATATTACACGCATATCGCTCAAAACCTGCATAGTTAATCAAGTTTCCGTATCTTGTTAAATAATAACGTATACTTGGTTTATATTCTGAAGTCTGAAGAGGAGAAAACTAAATAAAAGCAGAAACAAGAACCTGAGATCAAAACCTGTTTCGCAAACTCCAGGCCAGCTTCACGAAAAGCCTTTTGTACTTCCAATAAACCATTTCTAGTTTCCGGCGTACCTCCACTCTGAGTACAATTGCAACCGAATACTCAATACACATTAGACGCATGCTTTAGACTGATTTGTGAAAGCTAAAACAACTAAGAACAAAAAGAATGATTCCCTGCGGACCTTTGATATCACTATTACAAGTGTTGAAGCCAACTCAGGGCCCAGCTGCGCAATCTGATGATCAATGCCAGCTGGATCCGTATTGTCAATGAACCTAATCTGCAGAAAGCAAAAATTATTACCAATGTCAGACATGCCATAAAAAATAAAAAATAATAATAATCCAGTACAAGGTCATTAAATACCTTGAGAGGAGGATTATCAGGAGCCAATGCCTCTGCAACAAACTGCGGTCCAAGGGCAGAACCTCCAATTCCAACAGATAGAATTTGCGTGAATCGACCATTGGGTGAGGATGGGGGCTTAATCTGTGGTTTCAAATCCAGATATCAGATACATTAAGGAAAAATGATAAAGCTACAGCTATGCCGACAATGCCTTGCATAAGGTACTGTAAGGTCAAGAAATTATTTTGCATATTTACACAATCACTTGCAGAAGGTAGAAGGTTCAAGGATCAGAGAGGTGCATATGGGCAATCCCTCGGGCAAAACCAAATTAATTTGTGATTGACCATCCAAAGTTGTAATTGTTTTAGTAGACTCGCAAGCATTCATTTTTGGTTTGGATAGACCTTAGATGTTTATTAGGTTACGACTTACGAGATTTATTCCATATTTTTTAAGCGTGATCTACAATGCTTGACAAGCAGGAACATTAGAAACAGTAAATAAAGTAAGAGGTTGAAGCCAGAAAGCAAAGTCAAGCTTATCAAGTTGAAGTGTGCAATAGTGTCACGTGGTCACTCGAAGGGTGGTTGAGTGGGCCTTAGTTGCAGGAAACTTCCTAATGAACCTCACTCCCTCCCCCAACCAGAAAGAACCTCTCTCCCTACCAGGAAGGATTCTCTCACGCAAAAAATTCCAACAAAACAAATTTTTAATGAAGAGCTACCAAACAGAGAGAAAAAAAAAAGTATAGTAGCCATAAATTACAATCGATTAAATTTCCTTTGCTGCTGCTGATTCACATGATATTTAATCGTTCACATATTTAGGGCCTACAATTTATGAACATTGCCATTGCACAGAAACATAGACTCTTCTACATGCCCCCACTTCCCCATCCCTACCCCTTCTCCCGCCCCCACTTCGTACGAATAGGAGTGGGCATCAAGCAAGCTACATGAAGAAAGAATGTTTGGGTCTATCCCCATTGTGTGTTCTACAACTGCTAGAGCCAATGATGAGGACAACAACAAGTAGTAAAGTGCTCGATGAGGGAATTTTGGTAATTGCAACGATCCTAATCAAAGAGCGGCATGGGTCGTTCAAGGATTGGTCATTCAATGGTCATCCATAGTAGTTGGTAGTTGAAGGATCATCCATGGTAGTTGGAAGGTCAAGAGTCATCATGAATTTAGTACTTGCATTAATATTCATCTCGATACATTAAACAAATTTCTAGTTCATTGCATATAATTGTTAGTAGGTTCAATGTATGCATTTAGTTAGGTTCATTCACATGCATTTAATTAGGTTCATTCATTTAGACTTCAAGGAATTAGAAGGGTCTTTTCCATGTATTATAAATTGGGATGAATTCTTTTCTTTTAGGAATAGAGTTGATTAATGAATTGAATTTACAAGGCTGAGGCCATTGTGATTGGGGATTGGGCTGCAGTCCTTACTTGCAGAAACCGCATAACCCTTGCGAGGGTGAAACACTGTCTCTTCTTCATCTTTTTCTAGCTCTTCTCTCTCTTCTTCTTTGCGCACTTTCTCCGAAGTACTATTCTTATTTCCCACCAAAAACCACCACGATTCCTATTGTAGGCGGCAACACTTGAGCGTCCTAAAACGTCCTACATTATCAGAGCTCAATCCTACATCCTCAAAGTTGATCTGTTTACAATGATGACGGTTAGCGAACTTAATTCCAACGTCGATGCCCTATCCAAAGATTGTGAAACTACTCAGGGAGACGTTGCAACCTTGAAATTGCAATCTTGAAAAGTGACATTGGAACCTTAAAGAGTGATGTATAGGAGATAAAAACATCACCAGAGAGATTGACGGTTCTTCTAGGAGGAGCTTATGAAGCTTATAAAGTCAGTTATGTAATTGAAGAAGCTACACAAATCGACAATGAGCATGTTGCCATTATTGAGGGCATTCCACAAATAAAGGCAACAATTGATATTGCAGTCAAAGAAGGCATAAACGAACTTAGTGATGGAGATGTGCCACTAAAGGAAGACAAAACAGTTGAAAATACTAAGGCTGCAGTCTATGCATTTTCAGGGACAGAAATTGTTCAAATTGAGTTTGTTATCCTGCACCAATTTAATAGATCCGATGGGGTGAAGGAAAGCTTGGGTTTCTGGGTTTTTTTCAAAGAGATCAATTTCAATGGTTGAAACTCTGACGCACCTCAATTTTCATACTTAGACATTAAAAACCTTGAGGTCGAGTTTTCTCCAATAAAGGGAGAATGATGATGACAACAACAAGTAGTAAAGTGCTCGATGAGGGAATTTTGGTAATTGCAATGATCCTAATCAAAGGGCAGCATGGGTCATTCAATGGTCATCCATGGTAGTTGGTAGTTCAAAGATCATCTATGGTAGTTGGAAGGTCAAGTGTCATCATGAATTTGGTACTTGCATTAATATTCATCTAGATACATTAAACACATTTCTAGTTCATTGCATCTAATTGTTAGTAGGTTCAATATATGCATTTAGTTAGGTTCATTCACATGCATTTATTTAGGTTCACACATTATGACTTCTAGGAATTAGAAGGGTCTTTTCCATGTATTATAAATTGGAATGTAATCTTCTCTTTTATGAATAGAGTTGATTGATGAATTGAGTTTACAAGACTGAGGCCACTGTGATTCGGGTTTGAGCTGCGGTCCTTGCTTGCAGAAACCCCCTAACCCTTGCGAGGGTGAAACACCTCTCTCTCTCTCTCTCTCTCTCTCTCTCTTCTTCATCTTCTAATTCTTCTCTTTTCTTCGCGCACTTTCTCCTAAGTACTATTCTTATTTCTCACCAAAAACCACCACGATTCCTATTGAAGGCAGTAACCCTTGAGCGTCCTAAAACCGTCCTACATCAGCCAATAACGTAGGACTTCAAGTTCCTGTTTATTAGGACTTTCAAATTCCAGATCTGGTCCAAGTATTCTGGGGGTTCTCCTATAGCAAATGCAAGTCCAGGGGAAGACGAAAACTTGCTACAAGAGCCCGAGAACCGGCAACATATATTGTGAAGATTATCCCACCTTTCCACTTGATTCACTGATCTAAATGGTTTGTGAAAAACTCTAGAGGTGTTCTGGATTCAAAACTCAAACATCCAGTGAACGGTAATCGTCCCATAAAGTTGGTCTCTATTTCATTTTGGGATGTCCCAAAATACTAGTCCTATTTGAAAGGTCAAGTGAAAAATGTGTGGGGATTTCCAAATTTAACCTTCATAATACCATAAAATAATTTCGTAAGTGGGATTCAAGTGCTAAAAATGAAAATTAATACTCATGTTGCAAGAAGAGATGCATTTAATGTGTGTACCCTTAAAAAGTTGGAATCCCCTAAAGGAACCAACTTTGTGGGACGGAGAGAGTAAATTGTGCATGATTACATCAACTAAAACAAAAAGGTTTCGCAAATTCATATCGTTAAATAGCTAGATATACATTGTTGGGCCCATTTCCTAATAGCTCAGCTTTTGGAACTATTGGTAACTCAATAAGGTATTAGAGCTCCGGTTGGGAAAGGTCTTGGGTTTAAGTGTCTTTGTTTGCATTTGTTCCTATCTGCATTATGCTTTTCCCCTTCGTATTCTATCTCGTTGCATGTATGAAACTTTGCATTTCCACGTTCACAATGGGGTTGTTGCACTGGAAGGATGTTGAATAGTGTCAAAGACTTGTCCCACATTGCTTATCTAGGCCACCCAAACTTGGTTAATAAATTCTAGAGGTTACTCCACCTATTGCCAATTGGTTTTAGGTTGGACCCCTCCAAAAAATCTAACAAATAACTTGATAATACATTTTTCGGCTCATTTCCTAACATCTTATGCTTTAGGAACTACCGGTCACTTAACAATATCAGCGTAAGTTTTCAAATTGGTCTCAAAGGCCAAAGCACACCCATTGAACTTCCCAAAACATGGAGGATCCCAAAGCAAATCCTACAAAATAAGCAATGGCTTGTTTCATAGGATTAAATGCAATGGTAATCTATGGGGCAAAAGATTGCGCGAAGGTCACCAAACCTCATGTTTCACAATTAACCGATCAAAATTGAATGCAACCAGATTCAAAATTATGCCATGTCTGACAATCACCCCGGTAAAACCATGATATAGAGTTATGGAAGCCAAGAACAAAGTGGTTGACAATTCTTCAACGGAAGTGAATGCAGAGGATTCTAGCTCCTGAGAGTTTGTTTCTGTTAGAATGAGTGTTAGTCCCCCATTGGTTTATTGAGGCATCCCATCGTCCAGTAAACACCAAGAAGAGAAGTTCAATACTTCAAATTCAGTTTCTACCAAACGGGCCTTAATCCGCTCCAATCAATTGCATTCATTGAATCACAATAATAATACACCAAAAGGGCAAAAAATGTTCCAATAAACTCGCATCAAGAAACGAACTGACTTAAAATCTCTACCATTGACTTCAACCGATGAAAACAATATCATCGCCCAATGCCACACAAGAACATCGTTTCTCGACGAAACACAATTGACGAAAAAACTAACCTTACCACTGACGACGTCATCTGCAAAAGCGCACAAAACAGCAATAGTGTTCTCAATCTGCAACTTCAAGTACTTACTCGGCGCAAGATTCCAATTCCTCAACCAATAATGCCCGACCATCCTCCCCTCATCCGGATTCGCGATCGCCCCCTTCTCAAGCTCCTCCATGGCTCGAAACGCCGATTGAAACTTGGGCTCCATCTCGGCCACAAACTCGTCGGTGAACCCGACCCGACTCACGTCCAGGTACAACCCTAGCTCCTTGTGCTGGTACAGCCATTCCACGTACCTCTGCCACAGCGCAATCGGATCCTTCTGCAGCCCCTTCTTGTCAATATCGCTCGGCGACTCGGTTTTCGCCTTGGAGAGGCTGGAGGGGATTTCTCGAGCCACTGACTGGACGCAGAGGCGGTCGAGGATCTTTGATCGGGTGGGGAAGGAGGCGGATTGGGTTGCGAGTGGGGATTTGGGAGGGGATTTCTCGAGTTTGAATGAGGAGGAAGAGGAGAAGAGGCCGGAGAGTGATGAAGCCATTGAGGAGAGAGAGAGGAGGAAGGCGACGGAAACGAGGAGAGAGAGAGGGGTTAGGCCATGGTTGGATTTCTGGTTGGGGAGTGAAGGGAGGAGAGCTTTTTGGAAGGTTTTGAGAGTCACCTGAGAGTTTGTTGAACTCGTGCGGACAGGAGGCCGGCTTGCATGGGGACTTCTAAATGCACGCCCTTTTTTCCTCTCTACACGAATAATGAAAATTGTACCTGATAATTTCTGCACCCATTTTCTTTTAAGGATTTTTTTTAATGATAATGTTCATTAAATAAGTATAATTAAAGGGTAGTGTTAATGCCAAAACTCTTTTTGATTGTGCCAAAACTCAAATGCATGAATTACTTGTACTTGTGTGTAAAGTACAAACTTTTTATGCATTGGAGTTTTGGCATAATTAAAAACAGTTTTGACATTATCACCATCCTAATTAAATCTACTTTTGCTAAAAATAGTAAAAGTACTTTACATTAACTCCTTTGTTTGCATGGGAAATCTAAGTTTAAAATACAAGTCATAAATTACCTTTACTATTTTTAACAAAAGTTGTTTTAATTAGGTACATTTAATGGACATTATCATGTGCCTTAGGGGGCACACATTAACAAAACCCTTTTTTTAAATATATTTTAGAAATTTTCAAAAAGTGAAAATGAAAGAAAGTGAAGTGATAAGAAAATTTATTTACTTTTATGTGTTTTTTTAAATTGGTCTACGTGTGATTACAATGAAAGTTTTTTAGTGAGAATTTTACAAGAAAATATTCGAAGTTACCCGTTTAACCTTAATATACGATATGCGACAGGAAATGACAAATTATTGGCATAATGGGAAGTGACAAATTTTGGTTTTTGATCTCGAACATGTTGAATAGTTCAAATCTAAATCCTCATTTGCCAAATCCTATATGAATAGTAGCAATCCAAAACTTTAGATAACAAAAAAACAAGGAATAACACTCACAAAAACAAGACCATGACAAAGCATGAAAGAGCAATTAGATGTTGATGTTTTTTTTTTAATTTTTTATTTACAGCTGTAAATCGATAATTTTCCTGGCCTTGTTCGTTTCCCTGTTTAGTTTTAGTTTTGATGACATCATCATTTTCCTCTATCTCTCTCCATCTCTCTCCACTCATTACACCTGCTGACATCATCAAAACTAAACTAAACTATCTAACCAAACACAGCCCCTGTGTTTTCTACACCTCTTTCCTCCCATTTTCATCTACTCTCTCCTCTCTATTTTTTTTTTTTTTAGATAAAAATCTTATTTTTTGGGGATTGAATATGGTTCATTGACAAGATTAGTTACATATATTGGGGCGTGGCAAGGAAGGATAGAGGGTGTTTGGTTGATTTTTTTCACATTTTCAATTTTGGCTTTTTACCTTCTAGTTTTGGTTGTTTGGCATGCCACTTTTATTATGCATTCCATCAAATTAATGAATTTTAAGTTGTAGTCAGGTTTTTTTTTTTTTTGGAGACCTATGTTTTTACTTTTTGTATTTCGTACTTTTATATTTTTGGCTTTTAAAATTATAGTTATAATGTACTATTATGAATCTGTAAAGTGTTTGGGACAAAATATTTTTGCAACATGAGTAGTGTTTGTGAGATATATGTAGAAATACATTTATGTAGGTTTTTTTGCTAACCAAAATAGAAAAAGTAAAAAATGAGAAGTCAAAAAGCTCACCTTCTCCACTTTTGACTTCTCTTTTTTAAACAATAAAACTCATTTTTGTAGAATGTCATCTGGTGTGGCATGCCAAACACCTAAAAATAGAAAATAGAAAACTAAACAGGCAAAAATTGGTAACCAAATACCCCTTTAGAAAAGAGAAGTGAGAAGTAGTGGAAGAAGAGCTTTATGACTTCTCATTTTTTATTTTTCTCATTTTGTTAAAAAAAAAAAGGACCTACACAATGTATTTCACACGTATCTTCCCAACACTACTTCCATTGTAAAATATTTCATGTATAGATCTCTCAAATACTCTACAAATTTATTATATTATGATCATAATTTAAAAAGCCAAAACGTAAAATACAAAATGCAAAAACTAAAAAAATGGGGTCTCCCAATAAAGTACTCGTAAGAAAGAAACTACAAATAAAAACAAAAATGCATGGGCGGTCGCAATCACTGTCATCTAGTTTAGCAAGTTACGTGCATTTTATTTTAATTATCATCAGTCACGACTCACGTGAGTCACGCTGTCTAGTTACTTACCGGAAGGAAAAGAACACCACAAGCAACAAGCTAGGGGTGAGCATGAATCGGATTGGTTCGATTTTATAGTAAATTAAGAGCTAAACTACTACCTATGGATTATGAATTTGAAGGACCAAACCAACCCACAAAAGGCATGGAACTAAACCAATCCAAACCATTAAAATACGGTTCGGATTCAGTTTCTAACCACGGTTTGCTTAAAATTAAGATATTATTTCTGTAAACTATTTCGAGTACACAAAATTTAGCTTTACTACGTTAGATTTATATAGAATACAAATAGGTCCTCATATATAGAAATTTAGGGTAATCATGGTAATGAAGGAAATCATGGAATATGAATAGACTATGACTGAATCATGTATAGAAAGTTGGAAAAATAGAAACGTGCTGTGGAATCAAAATTAGAATAGAGAATTTCATCACGGAATTTATTTGCTATGACTAAACCACTATTGGTGTATTGGAATTAGGGGAATAAGTTGTGAATCTTAGGCAAAATAAAATCTTGCCAGAGAAGGTACAATGAATAAATTAAATTAGGCAGTTAGTTTATTATGGTTTCTAGTCCGGGACTCCCAGATTTAAGAAAAACTGTATTTTTTTTTGTTTTGCAAATTGTTTTTGGAAAATCCGAGCCGTCCAATACGTTCAGAAGGTGTTTTCAAGGGTCCACGCGAGAAATCTGCAAAAAAAAAATACCCGGAATGGCTTGATCTAAGCAGTTTTCGCAAAAGCTGTATATGATCGTCAAAAAAATGCTTGGATCATGGAGGTCCCGAATCCCGGATCCCGGACTAGAAGTAAACCCTATATATATGGTTCGGATCGAATTGAAACCGGAACCATAAACGTAAATCCACAAACCAAACCATTGACTACGGATTCTAATTTTTTTAAACCAGGACCAAATCACGCTACTAAAAAACCGAACCAAACCAATCGGTTTGGATTGGTTTGGACTGAATTCATGGTTTGATGGGTTTTCTGCTCACCCCTGAACAAGCTCTACACTTCAATGTCGATAAAAACTTCTCGTCCATATAGTAGAGAGCTCATTAGATTCAATCATGCAATAAAGTCATTGTGAGAGAGTGAATATCTTAGGGTATGTAAATCAACAGATTAGTGACTAGAGATGAGAATAATGGATGATTAATTTGAGGGACTAAGTGGAGAATCTATGGACCGGTAAGAACAAGGCAAAACAATAGGGAAGAACCCTTTGCAAGAATTTGTCACCCAATTAGAGCAAGAATCAAGTGCGACTTCTTTGTAAGAAGAGCGTCTCAATCTCTAGAATCGCTCTCAGAGTCTGTCTAATCATTCTCTCCAAAATAAGGGGAGAATGAAGAATTTATATGTCACTCAGCCTCTCTTCCGGCCTGAGTGGACTAATAATGGGATCCCGGGACTGGGGACCCGGGATTGAGAGACCCGGGGTTGAGACCCGGGGTTGGCCTCCCGGGGTTAGGGACTCGCGATTGGGCTCCTCGGGACTAGGCTTCTTGGCTTTTGGCTCCCGGAATTGGGCCACCCGGTGATGGGCTTTTCTTCTTGGTTAATTTTTGTTAACCTCAAAGTTTTATTATTTCGAATTTCAATTGATTTTTCCACGTGTCCCCGAGCTCATTGCCCACGTATACTAGTTATTTTTACACTTCTACAATCATATTATCGAAAATTGGTTCGCATGTGCTCGATTAATGTTTATCTTACATAAATGAGGTTGACCTAGCGTCTCAGTCTATTATTTTTTAAAATTAAATGTGATAAAAAAATTATATTGATTGGACGTTGATCAATACTTTTTTTTTTTTTTGGTATAAATTGTTGATCAATACTATCGTTGACATGACTAATCTTCCCAGGACTTGTTTGATAACCATATTAGCCCTTGGGATTGGACTATCAATCCCATGGGGGCTCCTAATACTTTGTTTGGTAACCAAAAAAGGGTTTGGACCATGAGTCCAAGTGGACTATTGATCCGGTCCATAAGAAATATTAACAATACCCTCTCACACATGGTATTGGTAGTCCAGTCCTAACATTGCCCTTGCGAAAGTAAGAAACTATTCTTGGTTAAACCATCAAATGGACAGAGTATCCCAAGTTATATAAAAAAATGCCACAGATTAACTTGAGAGAATACAGTTCCTATTATCATGATCAATTAAGCAAATGCATTTACTAGCAATAGCAGGTTGAGACTTTAGCCATTCAAAAAATTATTCATGATCCATTTGGCAAATACATTTACTAGCAATAGCAGGTTGGAAAGGGCTTTAGCTGTTAAAAAAAATTGCCCCAGCTTTGTAGCATTTCATTACCAAATTTCT
Source organism: Vaccinium darrowii (assembly GCA_020921065.1). NCBI lineage: Eukaryota > Viridiplantae > Streptophyta > Magnoliopsida > Ericales > Ericaceae > Vaccinium > Vaccinium darrowii. The sequence goes on from CM037157.1 coordinate 12,138,073, forward strand.
TTAGCCGTTCCAAAAAAATAAAATAAAAATAAAATATATCTCACAATTTTTCCTCAAAACTTCCAACCAAACACAATGACTTTTTTTTTGGGTTAATCAACAGGAAAAACATTCAAGGACAAAGTTGTCAATTTGGTATTTGAATCCTATCCTCACATTTGCAAACAAACATGAGGTTGAGACTAATAGACCAATCCCAAGACCTAATGCTATGGAAATCAAATAAAAACTTGAAATTAGAGAGGGGTATTGATAATCCCTAATATTACGGAACCTATCCTAATCCCATCACCTTACATACGAATCACATCCTTGCGAGTTGGGTTATCAAACGGGGCCTCATCAATTCTCAATAATTCTACGAGACGAATAAATTTAGACAAATTTAGATGTATTGCATATACATTTTATAGTTGCATAGGGAGGTATGTATATAAACATTTTATATATAAGCATGAGTAAAAAATTACATCCCAATAGATTATTTATGCTAAATATATGGACTAAACACTTAAATAAGTAGTAGAATACAAGATGAGAAAGAGAGAGTCATTAACTTAGTTTTCTATTTGCTAAAATCAAGTGGGTGATTTTAGCAAATGAAGTGAGGAGGTGATTTTATCTCCACTGATTTTAGCAAATGTCCATTTTAGCAAATGGAAAACTAAGTATTTCTTTTTCTTTTTCTTCTTCATTGCATATATTTTGAAAGAGAAGCAAGAATTTTGTCCTTAAAATTAGTGTGGAAGCTCCCATCAGCAGGTTCCCATCTAGGGTGTGTTGAACTTCCATCTAGGGGGCGCACTTTTTTTTAGAAGGATCTTGCTACTATAGGCACAATCTGGATTGAGGGGAGGTGTTCCGTGTTGTGCAGCCACGACACGACGATGCAGGCATTGTTCTTACAATCGGAGACGTTCACCATGTAGACCTCGTCGAGTACTACAAGTGTACCAAAAATCAACTCGATCGGATATCTATAAGTGCATCATCAGAATACAAATACTTTGAAAAGAAATGAAATACAAATGTACGCAAACACTAGATCAAAACTACTTTTTCAAGTTATTTGTGTTCCGAAGAGGCACTTAAAGATATCCGATCGAGTCGATTTTTGGTATTCTTGTAGTACTCGACGAGCTCTACGTGATGAACGTCTCCGATCGTCGAAAAGATGCTGGCGCGGTAGCGCCATGGGGCCATGCACAACGCGGTGCGGTGCTGTGCATGGATACACAACACCCCCAGTCCGCACCCAAGAAAAGTAACATATTGCCTAAAGGTGAATGAATGCAGTTGCCTAAAGGTGAATGCACTACATAAGAAATACATCACATTCCAACTCAATCAACTCACTGGCAACATGTTAAGTAAGTTGGCTAATTCAACAATCAACTCAATGGCATTAGTGCACAAATACCCAAAATTTGACAGTAATTGAGTCCAAACATGCAATCAAAGTGGCACATCTTGTCCGCATGATACATTAACCCATACATTAATAGGGTACCCGACTTAGTACAAAAGATAAGATAACCATAACAAACTCTTAAATAACACAACACATTTCAAGGTAATGCCTTCATTTTGTTTTTCCAAATTCCTTCACCACCAAAATACACAATCCCCATGCCAACTAAGGCCACCACCATTGCAATCAACAACTTTACCTTTAGATTAGCGTACTCAATCTCCTCTTTTATTGCTTTGTTCCTCTTCATCAAACCATCATTCCCTGCTTCCATCTCTTCCAACTTGAACTTCAAACCCACATTCTTTTGTTCCACCTCTTGCATCTTCAACTTCAAACCTCCATTCCTTGCTTCCAACTCTTCCATCTCCAATGCATTCCAAGCCTCCTTGTTCTTCCACTCTTCTCTCTTGAGTGTGGAGTGATCTTCGATGTCCTTCATTCTTGTTCATCAAGTTTATTTTCAATACATACCATTCTTCCTTCTTCTTCCACTCTTCCATCTTGACTAGCAACCCATGTTCCATCTCCCTCCTTTGTTGTTTACATTCTTCATGCAAATTTTGAATTATCTTCTGCAAATCTTGATTTTTCTTTACCATCCAATTGCCAAACTCCTTCCCTCTCTTGCATGTTTCGGGATCAAACCAGTCAAAAAATTGCATTTTTTTCCACCTTCACCCTAAAAAGTATAAAATAATAAAATAATAATGCATATAACAGACTGTGGTTATCAAAACAATAAATTTTCTATTTTCTATACCAAGACACTGTGGTTATCTTCTGTAGTTCAAACAAACAAAAAAAAAAAGATCGATTCTAATTTTAATTTTATCCATACAATCTGCTTGCATGATTCCAGTGAAGAGAACCCAAATATTTATCCATACAATCTGCTTCTAATTTTCATTTTGCACCACTTTAATGGTTTACCAATGTCAATGAGGGGAATGAGTGGTAAACACAAATTGATTAAACAACCTCCAAGTCAAAATATATTGCATTAATAGATGGGGAAGTAATAGACATTACCTTGTAGTAGTTGCCACAACCAAGAAATCGTCTACCCACATTTTCCTCAGTGAGAGCCATTCGTAGTGGAGCCCTCAGGTTGCATTCACAAAGGAATTTATACCCTTCTGGGTTGCTTGCAGCTGTAGAAGACGACGACATTGAGAGGAGAAGGGAAAGGCTAGAGAGAGAGGAGGGAGGAGAGGGATAGACGACAAAGGGAGAGATGATGGATAACGTGAGGAGAGGGAGACAACACACACACACACAGAGAGAGAGAGAGAGAGAGATGGGTTTCACGTTTTTGGGGGGGCTAGGGTTTATGTGATAGAGATTTCACGTAAAGTGGGGGGAAAGGAGAGGGAACATGTGGGGGTATATTGGGTAGATCATGTCATATTTTTCGCCAAAATTTAACGGTAGGGGGGGGGGGGGGGGGGGGGGTGGGCTAACAGAAGGTAGGGATGAGACAATTTTGCTACTTAGAGGGGGTGTCGTTGTAGGTTTTTTTCCTTACAGGGGGTGTTTGGTGGAAAACGTATACTTACAGGGGTGTCCAGGTCATTAACCTTTACATTAAAAAGAATCGAATGACCTTCAAACTAATAATACATGCATCTCTAAATAACTTGTAAACTATTACATTAAAAGTACACACGTTATTACCACATCAATGAATGATGCAATACATGGATATGTACTCATCCATACTAAAAGAATAGCACATGTAAATTCAGTACTTTTTTTTTTTGTGGGGGGGGGGGGGGGGGGGGGGATAAGGAAAGGGTGACTCAAGGCGGTATAAATTTAGTAGATTAGTTAGTACATAGTTAGTGCCTATAGCATTTCTCAAAAATAGATACATAGTTTATAGTAAAGCTCCAACCACCTACGTGGTTTGCATTTTAACATGGTCTTAATTAGTTTCATAAATGCTTATCATTCACATGAGTCATACAAATTCTAGCATTGCTTCTTCTTTGTTTTTGATCAGCTTCTAGCATTGCTTTGTAACACAAACAACTTGTCCTGTCCTACAACATATAACTAATCACATCGACACAAAAACAACTTGTCCTGTCCGACAATATATATAACTAAAAAAACCACAATGTATGAGAAAGAAACATACGGACTTGGGGTTGCTGCTATGCAGTCTCTGCACAGCAGTTGCTGCGCGCAATCCGGATCATCCATTGCTTGGATGGACGGCCTAGATTTCAAACAAAAGAGAAGAATTGTTCGCGCAAACAATTTGTTTTCAATCCGAACTGTTAAAAACACTTGTGTACGTCTGTGATTGTGCACAACAACTGTTGTTTGAAATCCCAATTAATTTTGCATAGGAGAGGCAAGTAATCCATTGCATTTTTGTCAACTGCAACTTCACTACAAAGATAGAAAAAGTAACATTTCATTGCACCAGATTTATTACAACAACTAAGTCTACAGTTACTTCTACATGCTAAACTTCAGAGGCCTTTGGGCTTAAACACTTGGGTTCAACCCTGGCATTCCCTTTCTCCTGCCTGTACCTTAGTGAAAAAGAGGTAGCCTGCAATATTCTAAAGAGAAAACACAACATTTTTGGGTGCATAACAGACCAAAAGAAACAAAGGTTGCCTTAAAACTTGCGTAGTGAAAACAAAAATGATTACGTAATGTTGATTACAAGGCAGACGGATGGTTATTGCTCTTCTGCTTCCTCTTCATCGCGTTTGATCCTGCTAATGTTGGCGACAATGGCTTGCTCTTCTTGCTTAAGCCAACATAGTCTTCAATTTCCTTTAAATCCTAAGACTAAATGCAGGTCAAAACTGGAACTAAAAGGATGCCCTAACGCGGCAAAAGATGTGCAACGTCAATTTTTTTTTTAAAAAACTAGCTTTTGTCAAACTTTAAGTAGCCGAAGAAAAAAAATGAACTTCTTTTGAACCCTCCTTGCATTTATTTATGAAAAATCGGGAATGACAAGAACTTGATTGGTGACTGTAGACTTATAAAAAAAGCCACATTATTAGAGAAAATACAATATAGTGAAGGTTAACATTCACCCTCATTTAGTGAAGGTTAACTAAATCACACTCAAACTAAAGTACATAATTAAAAGTGAGGAAGCGACAAAGCGACATCTCTCTTTATTTCATTTAGGAATGCATTAGCATTAGGACATTCCATGCCTATTTGGCCCTTAAATTACATATCAACTTCACCTTATTACATATCAACTTCACCTTACTCCAACCAACAGAACAGAGATGCCATAAACAATACTAGGAAGGCCACAAATGCAATGATATTTTTCCTGGGCTTAAAGTATAAAAATTGAAGGATGGTGCGAATTAGTCGCGAGCAATGGCAACCACTTGTTTCCCAACGTTGCGGCCGCTAAAAAGTCCTACAAGAGCTGCGGGGCCACTCTCAAGGCCTTCGGCGACATCTTCCACGTAAACTATTTTCTCTTCTCGAATACAAGGCAGGACACTATCCAAAAACTTGGCGTATAACGGATAGTAATCGAGCACGACGAATCCTTCCATCCGCACACGCTGGTACACAGGATTCATCAAGTTGGTCACTCCCTCAGGTTGCTCAAGATTGTACTGGGAGATCATTCCGCAGAGAGCTATGCGGCCGTGGTTTCGCATATTGAGGAGCACTGCATCAAGCATCTTCCCACCAACATTGTCAAAGTAAATGTCGATGCCATCGGGAAAACACCTAGACACACAACAGATGAATAGAATGTCATCCGAAAGCAAAATAATAACTAAGTAGCCCATGTTCTTGTGCTTTTCATTCAATTTTCTGGGCAATAGCCTATTTGGATTTTGGTCTATGCCAACATTTTTTTCTTAAGCAACAACACCAGACCAGAAAAGGAAAGGACAAGTACCCAAAAATAGGAAAATTACCTTTTCAACGCTACATCGAAATCATGTTCTTCCTTATAATTGAAAGCCGCGTCAAATCCAAACTTATTTTTCAAGAGATCAACCTTGGTAGAAATAAAGACACACCAAAAAGATTAGTTTTGTCCTGATCGATGCATCGAAAAAATTAACAGTATTAACATGCTAATACTTGCATTAACATTCATAGAATCACCCTGCAATCATAATTTCATTGAAGTTTGTGTTTCATAGATTAGTCGTCCGATTGATGCAAAATCATGTCCACACGACTGGCTTATGAAAATTGATGAATCGAAGTGTTAATGAGATAGTATAAGAGTCACCTTTTGTTGACTTCCAGCACTTCCAACAACATAGCAACCCATTAGCTTTGCAAACTGGCCAACAAGCTGACCAACTGCACCTGCTGCTGCTGATACAAACACACATTCTCCTTTCTTCGGTGCGCAAATCTCATAAAACCCAGCATAAGCAGTTATACCCGGCATACCTATCCAAAAAATGAACCAGGGAAAAAAAAAAGGATAAGACAAATTTTATATAAATTGTGGTGGGTCGGTTAGTTGGATCGAAACTTTAGGCCTATTTGGACGCACCCACCAGGATAGGCCCAATCGTCATCAATGGCCCATGGTCCAGAACGTCAGGTTGTCCCCCCACCCGTGTCATCGCGGTTGGGCCAAGATATTGGATCGGGTCACTTCCAAGATGCAAAGCCTGAAGGGAAGCTAACGGTACAAGTATATTTGCCTCGGCCATGTGGCACCAACCTCCGGTCGACACGTAACATTGCATCGGCCACGTGGCTCAGGTCTCCTCGTGCTGTGTGCATAGTACCACCAGTCCAAGTTTGACCGTTGTACGGCTTGGCCACATGGTGTCAATATGCTCTATCCACGTGGTCTGGGAGCTAGTCCTACCAACGCACAACGCCTATGGATCATAATGCGCAGCGGTCGGTCAGAGGGTGGTGGTTGAGCGTTGTTTGTCCGGCAGTGATTGTTGGTGACGTCGCCTCTCACGAGAATGGTATGCATCACCTCGCCCTCCGAGGCAAGACACTCCTATAAATTCTATAGTCATAAACCGTAACAGGTATGTCATTTTCTCCCTCTCAAAGCTCTGTATTCCCTTCTCATTATTTAGCCATTGGAGTGCCTTCCGGTCGCCTTTGACCGGTGAGGCACTAATGTGTTTCTCTCTTTTGCAGAGTTAGGTGGGCTAGCTACATTCACACCCAATTGGAGAGGTTTGACCCAGGAGAGCGCAGATTGAACATTAAGTAAAGCAACAGGATGGATATCAAATTTATTCCTTCGGACACAGGATCATTACGGACGCCACATACACTTGTACATAATTTCAGCAGCCGGTACTGCAATTTTTGCACATTATAATTGTGACTCTGGCAAAATTCAAGGCCTGAAACTTTTAGTTACAAAAATAGGGAGAAGTGACTTTCTTTTTGGTGAAAGGTCAGGACTGATGCCTCATGAAAGATTTATCACTCATGATTTTACGGTCGTGCTGAGTTCACGACGTTGTGGCACCACGTAACAGTGTTGTTGCTCAGGCCACCAAATAAGTTTCCGTAACCGAAAATTGTTTATTAAGCCTACTGTGTTTAGCCAAGAGAACATACTCATTTTATTTTTATTTGTTGATAACTTAGGTGTTCGGGCCAGTTTATACGCAACTTTAGAGAACAAGTTCATACAGGAGTTTATGAACTCTTTGGTGGTAAATAAATATTTTTAATTCCGCCTAATCTAATGAAAAGTACACTGTATTTTTTATTTCATGAGATACTCAGCTGACTTCACTTGTGGGTCATACTTTTATTTATACATCATCAGTAAGATCAATTATATGGATCTAAATATTAAGGTGCTGTTCGACTGGGTTTCCGAAACCAGTTCCCCACATTTTCCCACTAGGCCCCATCTGACAGAGTACTCTTTTTTGTTGCCACTTTCTCTCTCTTTCTGCTTTTGGGAAATGCCATTGTAGTGCGCAAATTGTGCACAAATGAGTTGGTGGGATCCACTTCAGAGTCTCATACAAATGATCCAAGACGTTTATCAGCTTTAAAATAATTTTTTGATTGGTCTATGAAAAAATCAGCTCAATTTAAGAACTTTAAATATTTGATCTAATCTTTCAATTTTCATTCAAAATTTAGAATCCTAAATTCTAAAGTGAAAGAAATTTTAAATAGAAGTTAACTAATTGGATCAAGTAGTTATAAAAATCTAATTGAGCTAGTTTTTGTGGAGGTGACTAAAAGAATTATTTTAAAGTTGATGAACGTCTTAGATAATTTGTATGAGACTCCGAAATGGATCCCACCGACTCATTTGGGTACAATTTGTGCACTACAATAGCATTTCCCAAAAGCATAAAGAGAGAGAAAGTGGCAACAAAAAAGAGTACTCTGTCACAGGGGGCCCAGTGGGAAAAAGTAGGGAACTAGTCTCGGAAACCCAGTCGAACAAGGCCAGAGAGATAAGGGCTGTGTTTGGATGGGTTTTGAAAAGAAAAATTTGAAAAGAATTTTTAAGATAGTGTTTGGTTGAATTTTTGAAAATGAGAATAATGAGATAATTATTAGAGAGAGATAGAGAGAGAAACGAAATAATGAGATAATGAGTAGAGAGAGATTCTTTTTGAAAAGAAGGAATCTTTTTGAAAAAAAATTTTGAAAATGGGGAAAAAAGGAAAGAGAACAAGCTCATGAATTACCCAGAATTCCTGTATAATAAGAGAGAGGTACATCGGTATGATCGATTTTGAAAAGGTCTTCAGGCTTCGTAATAAGACTGTACTCTTCCCATCCCATTGTTCCCCAAACTAAGTCACCCTTTTTGAAATTTGGGTGTCCTGAATCCAATACTCTAGCCACTCCGTACCCTGTTATTACCTGCAAATTACAATTAAAACTCAGAACCAATGTATTTAAGCTTTCACCATTTGTATTTATGCAAATAAATAAGATGAAATCAACAGGACAAACAATCTTACAGAGCAAGGGGTGTAAGAAGGGACGACAGGACCCTTGATTTTCTTCATCAGAAGACACATGTAAGGGTCACAGGACAAATAAAGGTTCTTCACTAGAACCCCGTTTGAATCTTTTGGGACCTCCAAATGAATTGTCTTCTCTTTTATACTAAAATCACTCTCTTTTGGGTAATTCTCGATGTAGTCTCTAAATATCACCTGTTTGTTCCTCACTTCTTCTCCCTTCTCCATCTCTCTCTCTTCCAAGCTCAATTTTTCAATGTTCATGGTTCCCATTCCCTTTTCCTTCCTACTCTATTGAGTTCTTTTTATAACCAGATATTCAGGCCAGCTTTCTCGTATCTCGACAAAACCTGGGAGACAAATTTCCATTTAAAGTCAGAGTAAAGCTCTATATGCACTACTTAGGCCCAGTTTTCAAAAAGATTTTAGCACCCAGGTGCTAAAATCATGATTTTCCAAATCAAAAAATGAAGTGGTTCCATGTATCTTTTTTTGATTTTTTTTGCACCAAACTAAAGTACACGAGGAGTCCTTTATTAAGGTGCGAAAAAAATCGAAAAACGATACACAGAACCACTTTATTTTTTGATTGAAAATATCATAATTTTAGCACTTAAAATCTTTTGGAAAACTGGACCTTAAGTGTTTGTTTTTTTTGGTAATAAAGAGCGTCCTAATGAAAAAAAACTAATGTCCTTCCCACAAGGTCCTTTTCAAGAGAGAACCCCACAAAAGTAGAGCAAAGACAGCTAGCACATGTAGCTTCTGACCCTTTGAGCAACTTCCTACCTCAGAGTGTAAAAGGTGCTTTTCAAGTGTTTACTCCATTGAATAAAGCTGTCCCATATTGGACCAATTTGACAGAATAGGCTGAGCTCGGTGAAAAGCAATTTACTAGTAACAAGGGCATCCTCATCAAGCACCTTAAAATAATTTTTCAGCTAATTTAAAGAGCTAAAATCCCCAAAACCATTCTCCCTCACCAAATTATTTTTACTACAGTACAGCACTAAATTTGGTACGGTACTGTTCACGCACCAAACCTTTTTTTTATTGTTTCTTTCGGTTGTGCGGCTGAAGTGGGGGGGGGGGGGGGGGGGGGGGGGGGGAGGGGGGGCGGCGCACGTGTAAGGCTGTGTGTGGTGGAGGGGAAAACAATTTAATGAGGGGGGGTCCACCACCTTCTTTCTTTCCGAAATCATTTCCCCAGGCAGGAAGATGAGAGATTTAGGGAGAATATATATATATATATATATATATATATACAGTGAGCTTCCGGTCCAAACCACTATTTACGGACCTAACGTCCGGACCTCCACCTTCCCAATTTTTTTTTTGAAAATCCGTAGCGTTTTTGTGAAAAACTGGCCCGATCAAGCCCTTCCGGGTATTTTTTTTTTGCCAAATCTTCGCGTTGGACCTTAAAATCATGTTTTAAACACATCTAACGGTTCGGATTTTCAAAAAAAAATTGGGAAGGTGGAGGTCCGGACGTTTTAAAATCCGGGAGTTTGGATTGGAAGTTTTTTGTATATTATATATATATATATATATATATATATATATATATATATATATAGATTTGAGGGGAGTAGTTTAATATAGTAAAGTTAAAATAGAGAGTCTGATTTTGTGAGTTTTTGATAAAGTGACTTGTTAATTTATAAAAGGTGTTTTTGAAGTTAAATTTAATGAAAATTTTGGTTCTTTTGATAAGGATGATCTAAATAAGCTTTTTTAATGTGACGACACGGGCCCATCAAAATGGGCAGTAGAAGTGATATGGGGAACCACCCATACTCGTTGAATATGTGATAGAATAATGTTATGGCTACACCAAAAATGCACACCAGGTGATGTGGCGATAGAAAACCACTTATCTTTTTGGGTGGGCTTCATGTTGGGCTTCTCTCCATCTGTCACATCACCTGTGGACCCATCATTGAATATGATATGGGCCCTTCAACGGCAAGGACAGCTGTGGACCCATCATTTAAAACCTCTTTATGTAAAGTAGAATAGTCGGTGGAAAATATAAGGGGACCGAACGTGGTGCACCGACTACGTACCAACGGCGTCGCCGACGCCGGTGTGGGTCCCAACCAGTCGATCCGAGCCGTTCATCCTTCTCAAAATCAAATTCCGAGTGGGCCCACGCGAGAATCAAGACAATCGGACGGCTGTATGAGCTCGTTCCAAAATCACCCCCATTTCAACCAAAAATTTTGAGAAGGATGAATAGCTCGGATCGACCGGTTGGGATCCACAACAGCGTCGTCGACGCCGTTGGTGCATATCTAGGGTTGGTCGGTGGGGGAAAAAAACCCACTTTGCATCCACTTCCGTCCTTTTCTGACCCACCAGTTGCACTGTACGGGAATAAACTCTCCATACGCACATACCAACGCGTGAAATGTTTGCAGCCGTGGGACCCACTTGGGTTCTTCTTCTCCAAAGTAGTACCATTGATTTCTTTTCCAAAATCACCCCAGATTTCACCAACCCAGAATTCCGAGATTTAATTAAATGGCCCAAAGTTTGGTATAGAATAAACAAAAACCTCATGCATTTCGGTTTGGGTAATTCCAAATAACACTCCATAGCAGGTGCATAAAAGATACGGAGTACTAGGGATCAATTTCACCATAAGCACGCCTTATAAAAATCCAGAAACCCATGGTGGTATTACACCCACCGCCGTGACACCATCGACACCTAACGGGGAAGAACTCAAGAACTGAATTGCAAAGGTAACGCCTATTCCCGGAAAAGGACCCCAGATCTCAAAATGAACCTGTGTGAAGCTTCCTGGAAAATGAAGCTCGAACATGAAGAACTCCATGGTCGAAACAGCAGATAGCTCTAACTGGAATGCTTCTGCTTGAAGTTCATGATGATAATGGTACTGGATCAACTAGTTGAAAACCAACGGATCATCTATCTATTCTAATGTAGAAAGGGGGAGCACAAGTTTGGTGTAACCCAATTTTAAAGCCATGTCACAATTGTGATTTCTGTTATTACCCGTCAACTTCTACTTTTTAAGCCTGATAAAAAAGTAACCGTCCCCCGGTTAATCAACGCAATTACGATCAATCAACCCAATTACATTTTTCAAACTTCTACCAGTTTCAAAGGCTCTGGATTTCTAAAAGCAATAAAACCCATCGTTAAGTACTCCACCGCATTCGAAAGTTAATGATTGATGGTTCTTTGTCTTTCTGCGTCCTTAGAACCAATCCATCATCGCATATTGTGTGTATGAACAACGAAGTTTCGAAGGGAAGCCATGTAAGGTTCCCTTGAATTTTTGTTCTTTCTTTTTTCGCTCGATGCCTCGATTGTTCAATTTTTATTTCAATTTCATGTTGTTGATGCTGCTAATGTTGATTTCGGGATATTAGTATAGTTAAACTGTAGTTATTTCTGTGTGGGTTTCTTAATTTAGTGGAATATGATTTGCATTTGTTGTCAACAAAGAGGATCCAATACTTTGTCAACAAAATATTGCTGCTTCGGATGACTTATAGTGCATTGTGTTATTTTTTGCAGACTTTAGAATGCCTATAGTGAAGAAATGGTAAGGTTGTATTTAATCAAGGTGTACATATTTGTTACTTTCTTAATTCACTATTTTTGCTTTTATAATGCTTGGCATCGTGTCATATTTAGATGTAATCTTGGAAACTCGACTTGCTCATGCATCGCGTGTGCCCGCCTTTTAAGATGTAATCTTGAAAACTGAACTTGCACATGCATCACGTGTGTTTGGCCTCTGTTGATTTCTATTGTTGATTATTTGTCAAAAGATATAATGGGACTCCCACGCGATCAGAATGATAAGCAGGAAGCTTTTGTGCAATTTTTTTTTTTTGTAACAGTTCAACTTGCACACGCATTGCGTGCAGACCCAGCCCTGAGATTTTCGTGCCCCCAGACACTAATGTAAATCAGGGCCCTATGTTTTTTTAGAGAAGAAAAAAAATTAAAAAACCAACATTTATTTCAAATGATAAATATCGTGTTTCATATTTTGTCTTTTTTTGTAATTCGTGTCTTCATGTTAGTAATAAAAAATAGTTTTCGGTCATAATTGTTTATTCTTATTGCAAGAATTAGAAAATTAATTGAAATGGGCAAATTGATGTGAATATTTTATGAATACGCAGAGAGTGTTTTATTTATTTTTTCCCTAATTATGACACCTGCAATTTTTTTTTTGAAAACATCAACAAATAATAAGGATGTAGTAGAAGCATATGTTCACACACAATTGAAGGAAGAGAGGAAAAAAAAAAAGAAGAAGAAGCAAACTACTTCTCTATTTGTTGCACTGACTCATATATGGTAAGAAAGAAAAAAGAAGAAGAAGAAGAGAATGTAGAAAAGGAAAACTAACTCATGGTAAGGGGGAAAAAAAAGGAGAGCAGGTAAGAATTGACTCATGGTAAAAAAATAAAATAAAGGAAGATATGGTAGAAAATGAAATTGGGATTTTTTGGTTGAAGTGTTGCGGAGATTGGGTTTTAGTCCTAAGTGGGTGGATATAAATTTTCAATGTGTCTCAACTGTATCCTTTTCGGTTTTGGCTAATGGGGGAAGGTCGAAGTGGTTCCGGCCGGTTTGTGGTTTAAGACAAGGTGACCCATTGTCCCCATATCTTTTTATTTTGGTTAGTCAGGTGTTATCGGCTTCGGTGGTTTATCTTAACTCGCATCAGATTTGTAAAGGGGTTGCAGTTAGTCCCCGATCTCCGAGGGTTTCTCATTTATTTTTTGCGGATGATAGTTTTTTCTTTATGGAATTTGGAATGTCAAATGTGAAATGGCTTAAGTGGGTGATTGAAGAGTATTGTCGAGTAGCAGGTCAAAAGGTGAATCTTTTGAAATCTGAAATTTTTGTAAGTCCGAATATGAAGGAGGATATGAAGGTTTTTCTTTTTGAGACCTTAAGGATTCGGGTGGTTGATAAGCCGGGTTTTTATCTAGGGGCGGATTTGGATTTTACTAGGCGTAAAGGAGATCTTTTCAAGAAAGTGTTGGATAGGGTTGGTTGTCGGCTGGCTAATTGGAAAAAGAGTTCGTTGAGCTTTGCCGGGAGGGTCACTTTAGTGAAACATACTCTATCAACTATACCAATTTATCTGTTTTCGATGTTTAGAGCTCCGGTGTACTTTGTTTCCAAAATGCGTAGTATTATTATTAGTTTTTTGTGGGGAAAGGGGGATGGGAAGGGTGTCCCTTGGATCAAGTGGTCTAAGTTATGTAAGCCTCTAGGTGAAGGGGGTTTGGGGTTGTGGGATTTGAGTTGTTTTAATCAAGCGTTACTAGCAAAAACTGCATGGAGGCTCTTTGAAAATGATAACTCTTTATTGGCTAGAGTACTTGTGGGTAAGTATTGTAAGAATATGGATTTTTTGTCGGTGAAGGCTAAGCCGGGATGTTCATGGGGATGGAGGAGCATTTTATGGGGAAGAGATCTGTTGGCCAAAGGTCTTAAATGGGATTTAGGTGATGGTCAGGGTATTAGAGTGTTCAAAGATGAGTGGATTTTCGGTATTGATAACCCATTTGTGGGTCGCAATACTATGGCTTCGTTGGAGGATATGAGGGTGGGTTCTCTTATAGATTGGAGATTTTTTAACTGGCATGCGCCTTTGGTAGAAGCGCTGTTTCCAGTAGAGGTGTCTAAGAGAATCTTGTCGATGTATATACCCTCTAGGGGTAGACAAGATAGGATGTATTGGGCACATACGAAGAATGGGTGCTTTTCAGTGAAATCGGCTTATTTTTTAGCAGTTTATGGGAAGTTTTCGGGAAGGGTAGGCTGCAGTGGCGGACCCAGGATCGTCATTTTTGCCTAATTTGCGGGGGCCACTCTTCAGTAATTTTACAAAAAAATCTAAAAGTCCACTAAAAATATGTCGAAAATTGGGGGGAGTGCAGGGGCCGAACACCCCCCCCCCCCATGTTCGCCCCTGGTGGGCTAGATTCTTTCTGGTTTTTGGAAGAAATTTTGGGCATTTAATTTACCTCCTAAGTTTAGTTTGTTTATTTGGAAGGTGTTACATTGTGTTCTTGCTGTTAAATATGAGCTGAGGCGACGAAATATGGCTGAGGAGGCGGGTTCCAGTTTGTGTGGTTTGGAGGAGGAGACTATAGATCATGTTTTTTTTCCAGTGTGCGTTTGCGAGAAGATTGTGGGAGGTTTCAGGTAATGAGTTTTTGGTTGGGGAGGAGAGGCCAACTCATTTTGGTAATTGGGTAGAGAGTTGGTTTAAGAGTGCCTCGGAGACTAAGTTTTTGGGTTTTGTTTGTACTTTGTGGGAGGTTTGGTGTGCCCGTAACAAGGTGTGTTATCATGATGCAATTCCCACGCTTGATTTTTGTTGTGCTAACATCATGGGAAATTTGTCTATGTTGTTGAAGGTTAGGAAGGAGGCTTACACGGGGCAGCTACCTACAAAGGTTGTGTGGGGGAGTGCTTCACCGGGATGACCTCTTTGGTCGTCTGGTACTGTACGTGGGGGGAGTTGTTGAGCTGAACCTCACTGGGGTCCTGGGGACTCATCGGAGAAGAAGACCGGAGCTCTTGGGGGACGCCGGAGGAGAACCTGCGCAAGGAAGCAACCACGTTAGTGCCTAGCCCGGACGGTGGTGGTCCGGGAAGGCACTCCAATGGTTAAGTCAGTGACGAAGGAAAAGTTTTGTGGAGAACTCTAGAGAGAGAAAGTGCAGTTGAGAGTTTGATGTAGAGAGAGAGAGAGAAATCCAGCCCCCAATGAAGATGTCGAGGGCCATATTTATAGACGAGGGGGCGCGTGTCCTCCACGCCCTCAGGGGCTCCACGCGCCCCGTCCTTACCAAGGCATTAAATGCATGGATTGACGCATGTCCCTTAAGCGGCGCCTCGGCCGATGCCTTCCCAGAGTTGTCACCTGTCACTGATATTCCCATCAGTCAAGTCCGCCTGTAGGCGTAGCCTGTGGGGTTGGTGGCTTGCCATAAATGCAATGTGAGCAGGGTGGTTGAGGCCATTAATGAGCCGCCCAGGCTGTCAGAGGTGCCTCGATCAAACCCCCGACATCTGACGCGACCCCCCTCTCGGCACCGAGGTCAATCGACTCGGTCCGGGAAGCTTTCGGGAATAGCCGCCCGAGGCCGGCCATGGCTGTAAGGACCCGTATTTTTACATAATTTTTCTGGAATAATATTGGGTAAATGTGAGGAATTGAATTTTGACTAAGATGGGTCAATGTGATAGTTGTAGAATGCATTTGGGTGTCTTTAAAGTGCATTAGAAGTTTAAGGGTGAAAGTGTAATTGGTTGGGGAGTATATATCTTATATATGGCTGATTTTTTTGTAAAATATACACCTCTCTTCCTCCCAAAAATCAGCCCTCTCTCTCTCTCTCCTCTCTTTCTCCATTTTCTTGCTAAAACCCACCAAAATACACCTCTTCTTCAAGTCTCCTTCAAGATCCATGCATAAAATCACCTCCATTGCGCGTATTGGAGCTTGAACCGTGTTTGTATCGCCTCTAGAAGCTTGGTTTCGGGTTGAGCTCGTTTTTGGAAGCTAGGGTTTCGGGTTTTGTGGATTCCAAGCTCAAATCTTGAGGTAGGGGAACAATTTCTACTCCCTCTAGTTGTATCTATGTGATATGATGCATATATCTTGGTCTTGTTCATCCAATTTATCAAAATCATGATTTTCTTCCTAAGTGGGTTTGTTTGAATTTGATTTTGTGATCTATGATTTGAGTACTTGTTTGATGTAATTGATGGTTGATTTGCACTCCTTTGATGTCCATTCATTGTTCTACATACCCAAATTTTTGCCTAAATCATCATATATACACTTGGGTTGAAGTTTCATGTGTTGAGAAAAATTCGCAGAAAATCTGGTTTTTCCCAACCAGTTGGGCAAAAACCTCCAACCGGTTGGGCGCTTCTGAAAATTTCACACGAATCTGCCTCTGCCCAACCAGTTGGGCAAAAACCACCAACCAGTTGGGCTTTTCTGAAAACTTGTGCTTGTTTCCGTTTTGGTCCAACCAGTTGGGCAAAAACCTCCAACTGATTGGGAAGTGCTAAAATCTTGTATTTGTATTCTCCGTTCTTCCCATGATCGTTGGGCGTCTTGTTCTTTCCTTCGATACATCTTTTCATCATTCGTGATGTCATGCGAGGTTGTGAGTGAGATTTGTGTAGGTGGTTAACGAATTTAAATAAGGACGCTTGGTTGTTTATACGTGTGAAATGAACTTGGACTTGCGTTGTGATAAATTAAAGAAAACGGATCGGAATTTGATGAGTGAACTAATATGGGTACTTATGAGATACATGGGCATTGGTGGAATGTTTGAGAGACATGTGGGTATTTGAGAGACACGAGGTACTCATGGATATTGTGGGACACGTGAGAGAAACTTGTAGAGTACACATGGGACACGAGAGTGTTTGTAGGATCCAATAAGGCACTTACTAAATAGTTAGTTGACACGTGGGTACTTATGGAATACGGGACACACTAGTTGTATGTTGTGTGACACGTGGAAAGAAATTGACCATCGGGATGGTGCCAAGTATATCAAGTATATGTACACTCGCACAAATATATAAATGAGATACGATAGGTTGATTATTGATGTGTTGAGTGGGCACGTGGGTAAACCGCTGACACGATGTGGTATTGTGGTACTTATGTGAACTTGTAGTATGCCTTGGAACGTATGGGACACGTTGAGATGTATGTGAGTATTAGTGAGACACGTTGGTGCTTGTGGATTATGTTGATAAGTGTGTAGGCAAGGCAGGGAACATGGATTCGCGGAAGTATTTAGATTAGCTTATGACGAGTGAGTATATATGTATATTTAAGTAGGTGTGAAATGTTTGGGGACGCGATGAGTGGTGTGTTATAACTAGTGCTTGTATGTATGGTTTGTTGTGTGGCGAGAAGGATATCCATTGGTTAATTGTTTGAAGTTTGGATTGTGGAAGTGTCCTCGGGTGATATGTGAAGTATATATATATATTTACTTCAAATGGTAAGTGTAGAAACCTACTTGTATATGTTAGTTTTGCTTGATGCTCTTATTCGGTACATGTTATTTATGCATATAATTTTTTTTAGAGTCTGAAACCCAAAGGGGACACCTACTGGGCGAAGTGTATGCTCACCCCTTTGCTGTTTCAGGTTTCGCTTGAAGAGCAAGATGGAGAGCATGACATAGTCAAATCATGGCATGAAGAATCATTTGAAACATTGTAAACTTTTTTTTCCCTTGTAAAAGAATGTAATCTTTAATGTAATCTGATGGGGCATTGGGTGTCGAGATTGAGATTATTACAAAAATGTATGAAAATGTTGTAAGGTGATTTTGCATTACACAATGAGTTCTTTTATGAGAAATTTCTTAAGAAAATGTTCATTTATTTATGTTGAAAATCGAGGGCGTGACAATGGCTCTCGGCGCGACCACCCGAGGGGGTCTCAGCCGAGGTCTCCAAGGGTCCTCGGACCTGTGAAACTTGTCCTGGAGTGCCCTCCTGAGGGGAGGTCTTACCGAGGGTAGAGGGTTCGGCCGAGGGGAGAGGGTCCGATCAAAGTCCCTAGTACCGCGCCGCCTCCTCGCCGGGAACACGCCTTCGGCCACCATCGTCCACCTCGGGAGGCCATCTAGCTGGAACAATGGGTCTTGGCAGTCTTCAGTCGCTTTGGCGAGGGTGGTCCCTCCTGACCCCCATCCCCCTCGTCTGGAGCGCAGCCGAGAATAATGAGCATACGGGTCCCCGACCTCTACAGGTTGCTAATGGGCAAAGATTGGCTTTTGTTAAAGGTTCTATGGAGGAGGCTGAGCAAGGAGTTAAAATAGTGGTGGATGGTGCTTGGAGGCAACAATCTGGTCGTGGTGTTGCAGCGTGGTGCAAGGATGGAGAGGGTGTGAATCAGAGCTATGAAGGATACACACTGGTTCGGGCTATATCTTCCACGACCGTGGAAGGTCTCGCTGTTTTGCAAGCTCTTAGGTGGGCGAAATCATGCGGCATGAAAGTGTTGCAAATTTTGACGGATAGTTTAGAAGTTGTTCATGCATTGTGTAGATTGGAAGATGCTAATTGTTCTATTGGGAACATTGTACTTGATATTATGGATATTCTATCTTTTTTTTATTATGTCTCTGTAACTAAGGCCACCTGTCAAGATGTGAGGCGGGCTCATAATCTTGCTCGGAGTCGCCTTTGTAATCTTTCTGATTAATATATCTGTTATGTTTATGGTTCAAAAAAAAAAAAAAAAATCATAAAGTAATGTTTATTCACAAATGAAATATGCAAACCATGGTGGTAATTGGATTAAGGGTTTCTCGAGTAGAGCTTTTGCAGATTTGGCATGGCCTCAAGATTTTTGAAAATGTCATCATATCATCTATATAACGCCATCCGGCACCGATTACATCGAAAGATAGGAAAAAAGCCAAAACTACTAACAATTGAAATGAGAACAGCAAAAGGCTAACAAGGTCACCAGCTCGCAGACAGAGACCCAACACCTAGGGGACAGGATGATGAATCCTATTAAGGGTTAGCAGTAGAGCATCTTAACGGAAACCCAGCTCAGACCATTAGCACCTTTGCTGCACTGCATAGTCTCCGGGTCCGGTGCTAGACATGGGACTACATCAAGTTATTCTAGAAATAGATTCACAGCTGATGCCGCAAGTAATTTCCGAAGGGTAACCCCCACGAGTCCACAACCCAAACTACAGTCTGATCTTTATGTTTATTAAACATGAGCTTTGTCTATTTCATAACAGCAGCATAAACCTCGTTTGAAGATCTAGATCAGTACTCCGTTGGTAGTGTTCTGGGCAGGGACGGAGCCAGAAATTTCACTACACAGGGGCGAGTTTTTTTCCCAAGATACTTTGCAGGGGCAAGTCTATATAATTCATAGGAAATTTTATTTTTTTGTATATAAAACTAGAGGTTTTTTTTTCTTTGCAGGGGCGACCGCCCCTATTGGCCCCTCCCTGGCTCCATCCCTGGTTCTGGGTGTTTAGGGCGTAAGTCCACTTTTGTAACCAAAAAGATACTCCACTAAATAAATATGCAAATATTAATGGAAGGCCACCGATAGTTTTTATTTAGAATGCCAATCAACTGAAAACATCGTAGCTCTATTATTTTTGTCTTCTCTAAATTCCTGATGAATTTGCGTGAAGTTTTTTGGATTATTAATTTATCTTGACAATAGGAAAATAAAAAGAAAAATTACGATAAAAAGCAAACAAAATTTCACTAGAGATAAAAAAAACTTGTTTGAAACTGCTGTTTTTAATGTCTTTAGTACTTTTGTCTTATAATATGTTTTTTTTTTCCCAATTTCAGTATAAATTTATATACTTTTCTAATCTTAAAAAATTTTCATGAAAAGAAAAATAAAAGATCACTACACCAATAAATGATAATTTAGCCCAATGTGATTATAAAATGTGTGGTAGTTTTATAGAAAAATTTAAAACATGATCATGATTGCTTCCGACGATGATAAGTGAGAAGACTGTAGAATTAAGGAAATTGACAACACTAACCACCCAATGGTTGTGTTTGGTTTGGGTTTTGAGTTTTAGTTTTTGTAATGATTAGAGGAAAAAATAGGGATAATAATTAAAAAATAGGTATTAATAATCGGAGAGAGATAGAGAGAAAAATAAAAATAATATTTAAAAATAGGGGTAATAATTGAGAAAACCGGTTCTTGAAAATCAAAACGAACAAGGCATATACGTAACTAAAACATGTGAGGCAATTTTAACAAATAACCAAAGTATGATCATGGAGCCGAACGATGGTGATAAGGAATTGGGGCATGCATGCAGTCCCCATTTGAGCCGTTCGTGCTCGGCGATCAATGGGCCAGATTTGTTGGGTGAGACAGATCCACACCTTTGATTGCCGAGCTGATCTAGGCTGTTGATCTTACATAAACGAGTTTGACTCAGCGTCTCAATCTATTATTTGTTCTATTTGAATGTGATCCAAAATTATATTAATTTGATCAATATTATTTTTTTGTGGTAATTGTTGGTCAATTCTATTGTTGACATAACCAATATTCCCTGGGCCTGTTTGATAATCATATTAGTCCTTAGGAGTGGACTATCAATCTCATAGGGTTCCTATACCCAAAAAAGATTTGTAGGGGACTATTAGTGCTGCCCATAAAGGGGTGTTAACATTTTAACAATACCCCTCTCACACATGGTATTGGTAGTCCAGTCCAAACATTGCGCTTGCAAAGTACGAAACTATCCTTGGTTAAACCATCAAATGGACAAGTATCCCAAGTTATATATATAAAAAAAAGAGACACAAATTAACTTGAGAGAATAATCAATTAAGCAAATGCATTTACTAGCAATAGCAGGTTGGGACTTTAGCCATTCAAAAAATTATTCATGATCCATGTGGCAAAATGCATTTACTAGCAATAACAGATTTGGAAGGGCTTTGGTTATAAAAAAAAAATTGCCCCGGCTTCATAGCATTTCGTTACCAAATTTCTTTAGCCATTCCAAGCAATAAAAAGTATTGTGTTTGGTTTGTAACTTTCAAAAAAATTCCAAAAATAATTTCCCCTACTTTTCTTCTCTCACGACCCAGTACCTCTCTCTCCAATCATTACTCACATTTCTCTTTCTACTCATTACCCCCTCTCCAATCATTACTTTCATTTTTTCCTCCACTTATTACCCCTTTCTCTAATCACTACCCCAAAAACCATTTCCAAAAGCCAAACCAAAACACTATCTCAAAAAATATATCCCAAATTTTTTTTCTCAAAACTGACAACCAAACAATTTTTTTTTTTTGGTTAACCAACAGGAAAACATTCAAGACAAAGTCGTCAATTCAGTATTTGAATCTCATCCTCACATTTGCAAACAAACATGAAGTTGGGACTAATAGTCCAATCCCAAGACCTAATACTATGGAAATCAAACAAAAACTTGAAATTAGAGGGGGTATTGATAATTCCTAGTGTTACGAAACCTATCCTATAATCCTAATCTCATCACCTTATGAATCACATCATTGTGAATCGGGTTATCAAACGGGGCCTCATCAGTTCTCACTAATTCTACCAGACTAATAAATTTATATATATTTAGATGTATCGTATATATGTTTTATAGTTGCAAAGGAAGTATATATATAAACATTTTATATATAAGCATGAGTGATAAATGACATCCCAACAGATTTTTTGATGCCAACTATATGGAATAAACACTTAAATAAGTAGTAGAATACAAGACGAGAAAGAGAGAGTTATAAATCTTTCTTACTTCTTTTTTCTTTTTCTTCTTCCTTAAAAATTAGTTTGGAAGCTCCTATCATCGGGTTCTCATCTGGAAGCTCCCATCAAGTTCCCATCTCGAGAGCGCGGATTTGAACTCCCGTCTACAGAGTGCACTCATTTTAGAAGAATACTGCTACTACCGAGCTCAAGTCAATGTGACACGTCCAAATATGGGCACAATCTGACCCCAAAAGTAACATATTGCCAGGTGAATGCAAGTAGAAATACATCACATTCCAACTCAATCATATATCTTTCCATTACATTAAAAAGAATTACCTTCAAACTAATAATACATGTATCTCTAAATCTAAAAATGAAACACAAAAACAGATGAGGAATCCTAAATTTTATCTTGCGTTTAGTTAAGAAAAATCGAGAATGACAAAGAACTGGATTGGTGACTGATCTTATAAAAAAAAACCCACATTATTAGAGAAAATACAATAATTTTGGGGGCTAATAATGCCAAAACCCTTTTTGTTCCCGCCAAAACCCTTTTTATTTATGTCAAAACTTTTTCATTGCATGACTTAATTGCCCCCCACTTTTAAAATGAACAATAAAATATCCTATGCGATTTCAAGGGGCATTTTTGTAAGCAAGTGGTGTAGTGGAGGGCAATTAAGTTGTGCAATGAAAGAGTTTTCGCAGGAACGAAACGGGTTTTGGCATTATCAGTTCTTTTTTTGTCTCTATAATTTTATGACAAAGTATTTATGAGATCAAGCAGAAAATAAAGGAGTGCCATGTTGTTCACTCTCACTAAATGAGTGAGGTCCACAGGACCATATAGTCAATATACTTTTCGGTAATAATGAGATTAGTTTCTCAACCAAGCAGAATGACGGTAACATTTCATTTAGCGAAGGTGAGATTTCAAAGACTAGAATGGCAATATGGATTAAAGGGAAGTATAATGTCCAAGATTACAGTGTTTGTGATTTCAAGAAGTGCTTGGAAGGGATTAGAAAAATCAAGATTTGATTTTATGGTTATCCTCTCGTTGGGGGTGTGTGTTGTGGCTTTTGAGTTTTAGGCTGGTTTTTGGGTTGGGGTGCCTTGGTCCTGAGTTAGTGTGGCCTTTGCAGTTTGCTTTTCCTTTTTCATTGGGTTGTGCTTTGCTGTCTTTTTTTTTTTTTTATCTCTGTTTGGGCAGGTATTGGGTCTTTTTTGTTTCTCTGTCTGGT
The DNA here is from genome assembly GCA_020921065.1 of Vaccinium darrowii. Lineage (NCBI taxonomy): Eukaryota > Viridiplantae > Streptophyta > Magnoliopsida > Ericales > Ericaceae > Vaccinium > Vaccinium darrowii. Next base: position 12,161,056 of record CM037157.1, read on the forward strand.
GCTTGTGCTTATCTTTTTTGGGGTGTTGGCTGTTGTTTTTCTTTTATTCTTAGACTTTTGCTTTGTAAGTCTTGGGTGGGTGGGGGTCTGGGCTGTATGGGGTTCAGTCAATGCGTTTTTATCTCTGCTGTTGTGATTATTACTGCAGTATAATTGCCAATTCTGATTAAAGGCCCAGGTTATCTCACTCCCTTGGGATGCTTGGGTAGCATGTTGATACTTGAGCCTGCCTTATCTATGCCGTTGCTGCTGTTTATGCTATGCTGATGCCTTAAATGTTGATGCTTTGGTTCTGAAAGTGATATTTCTGGAGATGTTGAAGTAGTTATGGTGTTGGAACATCTTAAGACTACTACTATTCAGGGCAGGCTGGCAGGCCCGGGTCTGCAGCCCACCAAAAAAAAGATCATTTTTAGGACCCAAAATAGACAGATATAGTAAATATTGAGTATGTCAAAAATCTAACAAATAGCTCTGTGTGGTGCAGTGGAAGAAATGTTATCTATATTGAAGGTTGTGTGTTCAATCCTCTCTTCCTACATTTTTATGCGAACAATTTTTGAGTTTGTACAAAAAATTGTTTCAAAACTATAGGGTGGTGAGGTTGGAACCCGGGACCTTGGACTCCCACACCATTACAAGCAATATGCCATTGTATCAAAAGGCCATTATATATTTCATCTTGAAAAAATAATTTATATAGAAAAATTAAGAGACCCAATTTTCAAAACTTGACTGGGGCCTCATAAATCTCAGGGCCGGGCCGAGTCTGCTACTATTCAAGTGTCTAAAGTCCCTGTTGATAATTGCTGGAGTTTGAATGGAGTGTGCACAAATGTTTGTCATCCTTCTATTTCTACTGCTGTAGCAAGTTTGTTTTGGCTCTGAAGATGATCATTGCTGGAGATTGCATGGAGTGTACTAATATTCTCGTCATCGCTGCAGATCTTGCGCGGTTCTTGTAGTCTATCTTTGCAAGCCTATGCTGCTGCCATTTAGTCCCGATGTTTTTTTTTTTTTTTGGGTAAGTGATTTTTTTTAGATCTCTGGAGTTTGCATAGAAGGTTTTATCCTTATATATCTACTTTGGTGAAAATGAGGAAATGGTCTCCTGCTAAATGATTGCTTATTTTGGTGATGCCCAAAATGAGGAGTGGCTTCCTGATTTTTTTTTGTCAAGTTTGAGTGGTATATTTGTTTTTGACTTTGTTGGTGTACGGAATATGGACTAGTGCAATACTCTTTTTCTTTTATTTTGGCCGGTGTTTTTCAGCATTTCGCTGGATTGATGGCTTTTGCCTCATCTGTGCTATTTGCCGGATGTTGGCTTCTCGATATACCCTTTGTCAAGTTATAATAAAATTCTTCTTTCCAATAAAAAAAAAAGGTGAACTAAATCACACTCAAACTAAAGTAGTTAAAAGTGAGGAAGCAAGAAATTATAGACTGAAGGGACAGTGGCGGCTCCAGGATGTTTTAGGAGGGTGTTCAAAGGGGTGCAAACGAGCCGAGCCGAGCCGAGTTTTGTAGTGTTCGAGCTCGGCTCGTTAAGTAAACGAGCCGAAAAATCGAGCTCGAGCTCGGCTCGGTCATAAACGAGCCGAGCCCTTATTGAGCCAAGCCAGGGTAATTTACTTAACGAGCCTCCTTAAACGAGCCAAGCCTATGTAATCGAGCCGAGCTTTTGCGAGCCGAGCCGAGCTTTAGCAAGCTCGTTAACTAAACGAGCCTGAAAATTGAGCTCGAGCTCGGCTCGTTTACTTATTGAACCGAGCCGAGCCAAGTCTTAACGAGCCGAGCCACGAGCTGCTCGCGAACAGCTCGGTTCGTTTGCAGCCCTATGTTCAAGTATTCCTTTAACTCTATTCTCTCTACTAATGAGTAGAATATACACAAAATTTCGTACTCCCTATGTCCCAAAATGATAGCCACAACGAAAAGACCTACAATTTTCGAATCAAAAAGTAAATATTGACATTCATGATTTTTCAAAATTTTCCTCTCCATATTAAAGAACTAGCCAAAATCTTTAATTACGAAAGTACTTTATTTTTCATATGAAAATTGCACATCTTTTTCAGTTCTAAATATCATTTTGAGGCAGTGGAAATATAATAGTGCCATTAGAAAATATGAATATACATACCATTTTATAGTTTTTCTTGACAGAATTTCCCTTTTGAATAGGCGCATAAATCTACTTATTTTCTTTTAGGAAAAATTGAGGCAAATAGGTTGGTACAAATCTTTTACGACATATTCTCTTCTTTTAAGAGATGTAGAGTAGAGTATCATTCAAAAGGAAGCCAGAGCATGATACCAATACCAATAGGTCATTCTTTTTCTCTCAATCTTTTCATAATAATATGTACCTTGTTTGGGCTAATGTATTAGGTGTCCAATTATGAACTACTTGAATTGATGGGTGTTCATAACATAAGGCTCAGTGCTGAAATGGATCGATTTGTGGGCTAATATTTTGGTTGGGTGTTTAAATTAATTTGGATTGGGTGTTCATTCATATTTAGGCTGTGTGTTCAAACGATGAATTAACCTATAGTAGTACAATTTTTTCATGTATTCTATGAAGAAAAAAAAAAATTGGGATGGTCATGTGACCATCTTCCCCTCTATGTAGAGCCGCCAGTATGAAGGGATGTGTCCAGCACTTGGAATGTAACTCGCAACCTTCTCACAAAAGTATGGGTTCTGGTAAGCGTACGAATTCGAATCTGTTTATTCCCTTCTTCTTTCTCATGTCCCTTGCGACATCTCTCTTTATTTCATTTAGGAATACATCAGCAATAAATTGAAGGATGGTGCGAATCAGTCACGAGCAATGACAACCACTTGTTTCCCGATGTTGTGGCCGTTGAAAAGTCCTACAAGGGCTGCGAGGCCACTCTCAAGGCCTTCGACGACATCTTCCACGTAAACTATTTTCTCTTCTCGGATATAAGGCAGGACAGCATCCAAAAACTTGGCGTATAACGGGTAGTAATCGAACACGACGAATCCTTCCATCCGCACACGCTTGTACACAAGATTCATCAAGTTGTTCACTCCCTCAGGCTGCTCAAGATTGTATTGGGAGATCATTCCGCAGAGAGCTATGCGGCTGTGGTTTCGCATATTGAGGAGCACTGCATCAAGCATCTTCCCACCAACATTGTCAAAGTAAATGTCGATGCCTTCAGGAAAACACCTAGTCACAACAGAAGAATAGAATGTCGTATCCGAAAGTAAAATCATAACTAAGTAGCCCTATACCTTTCCGGATTAATAGATCGACAAATAAGAATGTGAGTCAATTATTGGATGAATTATACATGTTTGAGGCCATGTTCTTGTGCTTTTCATTCAATTAATTTTCTGGGCAATAGTCTATTTGGATTTTGGTCTATGCAAACAATTTTTTCTTAAGCAACAACACCAGAAATAGGGAAATTACCTTTTCAACGCTACATCCAAATCATGCTCTTCCTTATAATTGAAAGCCGCGTCAAATCCAAACTTATTTTTCAATAGATCAACCTTGGTAGAAATAAAAACACCCCAAAAAGGTTAGTTTCGTCCTGATCGATGCATCGACTTGGCGGGAAAAAAATAACGGTATTACATGCTAATACTTGCATTAACATTCATAGAATCACCAAACTTTATTGCTTATTGCAATCATAATTTCATTGAAGTTTGTGTTTCATAGATTAGTCGTCGCAATTGATGCAAAATCATGTCCACACGACTGGCTTAGGAAAATGATGAATCGATTATTTATGTTTTCATTCTAAAAATCTTTACTTATAGGCAAAGAATTTTAGAATCACCTTTTCCTGACTTCCAGCACTTCCAACAACATAGCAACCCATTAGCTTTGCAAACTGGCCAACAAGCTGACCAACTGCACCTGCTGCTGCTGATACAAACACACATTCTCCTTGCTTTGGTGCACAAATCTCATAAAACCCAGCATAAGCAGTTATACCCGGCATACCTATCCAAAAAATGAGCCAGGAAAAAAAAGGATAAGACAAATTTTATATAAATTGTGGTGGGCTGGTTAATTGGATCCAAACTCTAGGCCCATCTGGACACACCCAGCAAGGACAGGCCCAATCTTCATCAATGGCCAATGGTCTAGAATGCCAGGCTGATCACCTCACTTGTGTAGTCTCGGTTGGGCCAAGAGATCGGATCTGGTCACTTCCAAGATGCAAAGCCTGGAGGGAAGATAACGGTACAAGTATACTCGCCTCGGCCATGTGGCACCAACCTCCGCTCGGCATGGAACATTGCCATACAGAACGGCCACGTGGCTCAGGTCTCCTCATGCCACGTGGCATGACTGTGCATAGTACCACCAATCCGAGTTCGACCGTTGTACGGCTCGGCCACATGGTGTCAATATGCTCTATCCACGCAGTCTGGGAGCTAGTTTGACCAACACACAACGCCTGCGGATTACAATGCGCAGCGGTCAGTCAGAGGGTTGTGGTCGAGGGCTGTTTGCCAAGCAGTGATTGTCGTTGACGTTGCCTCTCACGAGAATGGCACTCATTGCCCTGCCCTCCGAGGCAAGACACTCCTATAAATTCTACAGTGATAAACTGTAACAAGTATGTCGTTTTCTCCCTCTCAAAGCTCTTTATTCCCTTCTCATTTAGAGACTGACTTAGGCATTGGAGTGCCTTTCGGTCGTCTTTGACCGGCGAGGCACAAACGTGGTTTTCTCTTTGCAGAGTTAGGTGGGAAAAAGGCTAGCTACATTCACACCCAATTGGAGAGGTTTGATACATGATGCAAGGCGCCTTATGAACTACAAAAAAGACGTGCAACAATCGAACACAAATAAGAAAATTTAGAGAAAACGCTCTCTAGAGTTACACAAACACATGTATATTGTATACAAACACGTGTATATTGTATAATCTTTTTCTAGCTTTTGCCAACTAAATATTCTCAATTCCACCCAACCTAATGAAAACTAGGCCATATTCTTTATTTCATTAGATACTCGGCTGATTTCACTGGCGGGCCGTATTTTTTTTTTTTTTTTAATACATCATCAGTGAGATCAATTACATGGATCTAAAAATTAAGAGAGATAAGAGCTCATGATGAATTACCAAGAATTCCTGTATAATAAGAGAGAGGTACATCGGTATGATCGATTTTGAAAAGGTCTTCGGGCTTCGTAACAAGACTGTACTCTTCCCATCCCGTTGTTCCCCAAACTAAGTCACCCTTTTTGAAATTTGGGTGTCCTGAATCCAATACTTTAGCCACTCCGTACCCTGTCGTTACCTGCAAATTACAATTAAAACTCAGAACTAATGTATTTAAGCTTTCACCATTTGTATTTATGCAAATAAATAAGATGAAATCAACAGGACAAACAATCTTACAGAGCCAGGGGTGTAAGAAGTGAAGACGCTAGGACCCTTGATTTTCTTCATCAGAATACACATGTAAGGGTCACAGGACAAATAAAGGTTCTTCACCAGAACCCCATTTGAGTCTTTTGGGACCTCCAAATGAATTGTCTTCTCTCTTATATTAAAATCACTCTCTTTTGGGTAATTCTCGATGTAGTCTCTAAATATCACCTGTTTGTTCCTCACTTCTTCTCCCTTCTCCATCTCTCTCTCTTCCAAGCTCAATTTTTCTATGTTCATGCTTCCTATTCCCTTTTCCTTCCTACTCTACTGAGTTCTTTTTATAACCAGGTGTTCAGGCTAGCTTTCGCTCATCTTGACAAAACCTGAGAGATAAAATCTCCATTTAAAGCCAGAGCAAAGCTCTATATGGACTACTTACTCTATTGAGTTAGTGTTTGTTTTTTTTGGTAATGAAGAGCATCCTAATGAACAAAACTAATCTTTCCGGTCCTTCCCAAAGTCCTTTTCACGTGTGCGTTTCCTTGAAGTAAGGTGGTCTGAAAGGACAAATCGTTGCTGGGGAGAATCGACCATGTTGCTTTGGGATGGTAAGCCCCGAGGCAAGATTACTGTGTGGATGTCACTATCATGTTGTTTGAGAAAGGATCCAATATTCCAGAGGGTTCTAGGTGACTCCAAAGCTAGCATTGTCAAATAAGTATGTGGCGTTTTTCAAAATTACAGTAAGACCCATTGGGAGAAGTTATTAGGAAGAAGTTGTGAGGGCTATGAACGGGAATAATGGGATAAAAACATCTCAGGTTCACTGATTAACAATGACCACAAAGTAGCTAGTGGTTTGAATTCGTTTGATCAGATTTTCTCCTGGTGACCATCATGACTACGTAATTGACTTTCACAATCTCCATTAAGATGTGATTGAGGTTTTGTCAAGCCTTTGAGCGTCTCCAATAGCCGCTCTAATTTCATGTGTTGAACACTTGAAATGTTCTTTGAATTGGATAGTAGGATAAAAACAAGCCCCACATTCTGTGTTTAAGCTTAAGGTACTGCAAATTTATTGTGTAGATGAGTACTCTAATGCGATACTTTTTTGGGAAAGGCAAAAACTTTATTAATCTCGGAAAAGAACAAAGATTAAAGGGAAAGCAGCTTCCCGAGGACAACAACCCACTAGAAGATCATAGCTTCTTCAGACCCCGGAAAAAAAGAGTTGACAAGATGTCAACAAGGAAAAATAAAAGACTCATCAGGACATGCCCTGAGAGTAACTAAGAGTTCATACGCAGAAAAGTAGAAGAACATAGCAATTTACCAAGATTGCAAAATGCTCGAGTCTGAATAGAGGGAAATGCTGTGTTACACATCCTTTATATGGCGTAACGGTTATGCCTCTTAGTGGTTCAAGGTCATGCCGTTTAGGGGTCAAGGGTGCATATGGTACACACTTTTTATAGGTCAATGCCTATAGGGGTGTGACTGGTTATGCCTCTTAGTAGTTCTTAGCATAACTAGTTACGAGTTTTAGTAGTTCTGTTATGCCGGTGCATACCGTATGCACCTAAAAAGGGGGTGTGTATTGTAGCATTTCCCATGAATAGAAAGTCATTCATAGGGAAATTGTTGCTACCAATTTTGGATTTTACCCAAAGGGCAACTCTAGTTTTGACGAGCTCTATGACTTCTTCCCATTGAGGAGTAGCTCCCTCAACTACCAAACCATTCCTTTTGTACCAAACCTTCCACAATATTGACATAGGAATAACCTTCTAAATCAGCTTCTTATCATTCTTTGAAAGATTTAGGGAGAGAGGATTGAGCGTAAAATTTCCCCCTTAGGGTTCCATTCACAGAGAAAAGGAGTATATATACAACCCTACAATACAAATGACTAAAGTACCCTTATGTACAAGGAATCTAACAATTAGAACCCTAACTAATACAATCTAACACTCCCCCTCAAGTTGGTGCATAGATATTAATCATGCCCAACTTGGAGAGAATAGGGTGAAACACCTTACTACTAAGACCTTTAGTAAATACATCAGCTAATTGGTCCTCGGATTTCACATAAGGCATGCATATTACACCACTATTCAGCTTCTCTTTGATAAAGTGTCTATCAATCTCTATATGCTTTGTCCGATCATGTTGAACAGGGTTATGAGCAATATTGATAGCAGCCTTGTTATCACAGTACAGCTTCATAGGACTGTGATCAACAATTCCCAAATCATGTAAAAAGGTTTGAAGCCATAAAAGCTCACAAACACCATGTGCCATGGCTCTGTACTCAGCTTCTGCACTTGACCTTGCTACCACAGATTGCTTTTTGCTTCTCCACGTAACTAAATTCCCGCCAAGGAAAGTGCAATAGCCAGAGGTAGAACGTCTATCATCAATCGAACCTGCCCAGTCTGCGTCAGTGAAGGATTCCAACCTCAAATGACCATGGTTTGAAAACAAAATACCTTTGCCTGGAGAAGATTTTAGGTACCTCAAGATACGATAAACAGCATCAAGATGAGAAGTACGGGGGTCATGCATAAATTGACTGACAACCCCCACCGCATAAGAAATATCTGGACGTGTGTGAGATAAGTATATCAGACGACCCACAAGTCTCTGATATCTTTCCTTATCTGCATGCTCTCCCACACTGCCAAGATGATGATTGACCTCAATAGGGGTATCGGCGGGCTTGCACCCCAGCATCCCTGTCTCCTCCAAGAGATCAAGAATATATTTCCTTTGGGAAATAAAGATCCCTTTCTCAGATCTAGCCACCTCCATGCCAAGAAAGTATTGCATCGCCCCCAGCTCCTTAATTTCAAATTCCTTAGCAAGAAGGGCTTTAAGCATCTGAAGCTCATTCACATCATCACCTGTCATAATTATGTCATCCACATAAACTATAAGGATGGCAATCTTACCATCACTCCTCTTGGTGAACATAGTATGATCAGCATGACTCTGCGTGTACCCAAGTCTCAACATGGCCTTGAGAAATCTGTCAAACCACGCTCTTGGTGATTGTTTCAAGCCATAGAGAGCCTTCTTCAACCTACACACCTTGCCCTCAGTGGTAGGGGAAGAAAAACCAGGTGGTATATCCATATACACCTCTTCTTCCAAATCACCATGAAGAAAAGCATTCTTCACATCAAACTGTTGAAGTGGCCAGTTTAGAGTAGCAGCACAAGACAACAAGGTGCGAATAGAGTTCATTTTGGCCACTGGAGCAAAGGTTTCTTCATAGTCAATGCCATATGTCTGAGTATAGCCTTTGGCAACCAATCTTGCCTTGTATCTCTCAACAGTGCCATCAGCTTTATACTTAACAGTGAACACCCATTTACATCCCACTGCATTCTTTCCCCGAGGAAGAGACACTAACTCCCAGGTGCCATTTTTCTTCAAGGCCTTCATCTCCTCTACCATAGCTTCTTTCCACTTAGGAGCTGCAAAAGCTTCCTTCCAACCCTGTGGAATGGATATAGAAGAAAGAGAAGAAAGAAAGGCAGAGTACGAAGGTGACAGACGAGAATATGAAACAAATTGCGAAATGGAATGTTGGGTACATAATCGAGCCGGCACTTTATGTGTTCGAATTGGCTTCCTATGAGCAATAGGCACATCAAGATCATCAAAAGGAAGAGATATAGGGGAAGGAGAATTACCAGAAGACTCAGCTGAAGCGTCAGGAACTAGGACAGGTGATGATGATTGGTACTGTGGTAATGCACCAGGTTGGCCCTTTTCCTTGCGAGTGAAAGTTTTTAAATCAGGTCTGTCCAATCTTTCTCTTGCATCCAGCATTATTCTTTCTCCAGATACAGGTTCCTCTATTTCCCTTTCAGGATTACTAGGGCTAGGAGATGCCTCCTCCCCCTCACCAGTGTTCTCCCCTGTATCAACATTCTCCCCCTTACCAACATTCTCCTCTGTACAGTCAGTTGGGGGGAATAACCAGGAATTAGAATCACAAGATGTCAACATCTCTTCCCCTCTAGAACTCTCCCCCTGAAGAGATGGGGACGAGAGAGGGTAGAAGGGTTGGTGTTCCCAAAAAGTGACATCCATCGAAACAAATTTCTTCCGAGAGAGAGGGTCATAGCAATGATACCCCTTTTGAGTAGGGGAGTAGCCAAGAAACATGCATTTGCGAGCTTTAGGATCTAACTTTCCACCGGGGTGACGAGGAGCATGCACATAACAAACAGAGCCAAAAATCTTAGGAGGAAGAGTAGAGACCCGAAAGTGACCAGGAAGGAAATCCAAGGGAGTCCGGAATTGAAGAACACTGGATGGCATTCGATTAATGAGATAAGAAGCTGTAAGGATGGCCTCGCCCCAAAAATGTTTAGGAACATTCATAGTAAACATAAGAGAGCGAGCCACCTCAGCAAGATGCCGGTTCTTCCTTTCCGCGACTCCATTTTGTTGTGGTGTATCTACACAAGTAGTTTGGAAAAGAATGCCATTGCTTTCAAGATATGACTTGAAGGGACCATTCATATATTCAGTCCCATTGTCACAACGAAGTATCTTGATGTTTGTATCAAATTGTGTGTGCACCATCTTATGAAATGACTGAAAACATGAGAAAACTTCATTTTTTGCTTGAAGTAGGTACACCCAAGTTATACGAGAGTGACAATCAATAAAGGTAACAAAATAGCGATAACCAGAAATAGAGGTAATAGGGGAAGGACCCCAGACATCAGTGTGGACAACCATAAAAGGAGAAGCACTTCTCTGATAAATAGGAGCATAAAATGAACGTCTATGCTTCGCAAGCTCACAAGCTTCACAAAAGAACCTACTTCTAGAACATCGTTTCGTTAAAGTAGGAAAAAGTTTTTCTAAAACACCAAAAGAGGGATGGCCTAGTCTACGGTGCCACTGATGCAATAAAGGGAGAGCTGAACCCGTATCCGCCTCAAGAGCATGACCCAATGATGAGGGAGTAAAAGATGAACAAGGCACAGACTCCAAAAAATATAGGTCATCCTGAGCTCTACCAGTACCAATCGTCTTTCCTGTTCCCAGTTCCTGAAAGACACAATGAGTGGGAAAGAATGTCACTGAACAATTCAAAGATTGTGTGAGACTACTAACAGATAGAAGATTAGTAGTAAAATTGGGAACATGGAGAACAGAAGAAAGAGGTAAGGTAGGTGAGTAGCGAATGGAACCTTTTCCTGAAATAGCAGATAGGGATCCATCAGCTACTCGTACTTTGTCCTTACCAGAACAAGTAGAGTAGGAATCAAAAAAGGAAGAGCAACCTGTCATATGGTCCGTGGCACCAGAATCGATTATCCAAGGAATAGAGATAGAAGCTGTAGAAATATTAGCTTGTATACCTGAGTTGGCAAAGTGGGAGGAAGTAGTGGAATTAGAAGCAATAGAGGATGGAGGACCTTGGCTACTCATTAGCCGCCTGAGAGCTTGCCTCTCTTCGGGAGAAAAAGAATCACTAGCATCAGATATAGAGTCACCAGCAGACTCTGTGACATTGGCATGAGAGCACACAGAACCACCACTACGACCACCTCTGTGTCCCCGTGAGTTAGGTTTACCATGTAACTTCCAACAGTATTCCCTGGTATGACCAGTTTTATCACAATAGTCGCAATGGAGTGAGGCTCGATCAACCGAAATACCTTTGTTCTTCAACTGGCTCTGTCCTGTCTTACCATCCCGTGGAAAAGGAATGGATACCAACGCTGAGTGATCTAGAGTGGATGTTATCAAGTGAGGAGCCATAGAATTTCTCCGAGTCTCCTCTTGTTGAATACTTGCATAAGCCTCTCCAAGGGAGGGAAAGGGGATACGACTCAGCACATGCCCACGGTGCTGATCATAATCCACATCAAGACCTGCCATAAAGTCATAAACACGATCTTTTCCAACCATTTGTTGGAAAGCAGCAGCATCAGTAGTACAAACAGGCCGATAACTTTGATAAAAATCAAGTGCCTGCCAGAGCCCCATTATCTCTGCATAATATTCAGCAACTGGTCGATTATTTTGCACCACGGCCTTGAGTTTCTTCCTCAACTCAAAAATTTGGGCGTCATTCCCTTTCTGAGAATAAGTCTCTGCCACTGCATCCCAAACTTGCTTTGGCGTATCAAGATACATAAAGCTATTCTGAATAGTAAGAGTCATCGAATTAAACAACCATGTCAAGACCAAGGCATTATGATTGGTCCATTTTGTGAGATCTGGTCCCTCCGTGGGTTTCACCACAATCTCAGTAAGGTAGTGTAGGAGACCCTTAGTGGTGATAGCCAATGTAAACGCACGCGACCAAAGTAGATAATTGGAACCATCTAGCTTGACGCGGCAGATATCCATCGGAGTGTTATCAAGAAAAGGACTATAACCCATTCCACTGTTTGAACTAGATTTACCAGTTTCTTCCTTTGAAAATGGATTTTCCTCTGACATATTGAAGGCTCAAAAAACTGAATACAACAACAGAGATTCAATAGTCTCCAAAGGGGATTAAAATTGCCTTAAATCTGTCAATTATCACAGATAGGACTTCAATCTTGCAAGACCACACCGAATTAGACAAACCCAAATTAAATCAAACCTGAAAAACACTGATTTGCACTGTCTCTGTGGTTCGCAACAGTAAAAAACGAGCCCAGTATGCGATGCAACAGTCCTCCCGACTGCTACAGTGATGCGACTACAGTGTGCGATGAACAGTGGTGCGACTGCTACAGTGCGCGCGATTGCTACAGTGCGCGATGAACAGTGCTGATGCTTCGTACAGTGATTCTTCTACTGCTGATGCTAAAAGAGAACAGATTATGCTGCTGGATTGAAGTTTGGGTTTTCTAGTTTGCAACAGTAGAAGGGTTTTGTTGTTGATTTCTGGGTTTTGTTGTTGAGGAGAAAAACCATACACAACTCAAAAAAGGTGGAGGAAACTCACACAAAATAATCAGAGAAAGAGGAGCAATTGGATCATTGCTCTGATACCATGAAAGATTTAGGGAGAGAGGATTGAGCGTAAAATTCCCCCCTTAGGGTTCCATTCACAGAGAAAAGGAGTATATATACAACCCTACAATACAAATGACTAAAGTACCCTTATGTACAAGGAATCTAACAATTAGAACCCTAACTAATACAATCTAACATTCTTCATATTGCTGTACGTTATTCCACCAAAGGAGAAGACCAACCACAGAGTTTGGAGTGGCCCATTGAATTCCCCACCATGTTAGAATACTTGACCACAGTTGCCAGACTGGTTGGCATAAAAGAAGTAGATGGTCAGCTGAATCCAGGGGCGGAGCCACATGGATACAAGAGGGGTCAGTTGACCCCCCTGACCCCCAAATTTCTATATGGATTTTACTAGTTTACCTCACAAAATTGCTAATTGACCCCTCTTTGATTGTTTTTTTTGCCCCCCCCCCGAACCAAAATCCTTGCACCCCCTGAACGCGCCTAATTCTTGCCCCCCCTGAACCAAAATCCTGGCTCCACCCCTGGCTGAATCCATATGCGGGGAGCAGAATTTGCATACAGCTTCTTCTTCATTGTTGATGATGCAAATCCTCTAAAGGTCATCAAAAGTTTTAATTCTGCTCAGATGGACTAGCCACACAGAAAATTGAATCCCAAAAGTTTCTCCAAATGAGCAAAAACAGTGTTGGCATCGATGGTTTGTGCATCGATGGTTTGTGGTCTGGCCAGTTCATATAGGGATTTGACACTGAAGAGATTAGAGGAGTTTCTTTCCATGATAACTGATCCGTTCAGAATTGTGAGCATTTCATCCTACAAAGCTTAATGTGATACTAAACGTGTGTTATTTTCATAAATAATACTCAAGTAAAGACCATATTATTGTTAACTTTTTTTACTTTAACTTATCCACTTCTGAATGCATTGGCAATGCCAGAAAATCATTTACCAAAAAAAAAAGCCAGAAAATCAAAATTCTAATTATATTAAAATCTAGATTTTTAGTTTTAGTACAAAACAGAAACTGCACATTGTTTTCCGCAACTGTATATTGGCATGCTCATTGAACCGTTTGACAGTCGTTAAGTCAACCAAGTTACGCATTTTTGGTTATAGTTCCATGGAGAGTTGAGACCCAATTCAAGGATCAATCTGAAAGAGTGCAGCAGAAAATGTGAGGGTGAGATCACAATTCAAAACCATGAAGCATTAGTGTTTTTTTCACTTTGGCCCAGAAGTACATATTTAATTCCTTCATTTTCTTGCAACCTTATCCAAAATAAATAAGTAGTATTATCATATAGTCGCAGCAGTAACAGCAGCAGCAGCAGCTGAGAGAGGGAGAGAGCGAGCAATTGTCGCAGCAGGTGGTTTTCCTCTTTAAGACAATGAACTTGGGAGCACCTTGTGCATCTCATTTCTTCCAAGCTGATCACCAATTTGGTCTCCTGATCAAGTCTCCGGTTGAGTTTAGCCATGGAGACCAAATTGGTGTTGCCCCCAAGGGTTCTCGGTTTACTCACATTTGTCGTGTTGATAACGGGCAATGAATTTTACCAATGCTACAAAGGCAAAGGTTTCATCGCAAATACAAGAATGAACTAAAACTACTAAAATATAGGACACGAGCACATATTCTGTCATCCCGTGTTGCATATATTCTGTCATCCCGTGGACTCTATACGGTCATTCTAATTGCATATATCCTGTCATCCCATGTTGTGTTTGGATACCAGAAATTCGAGCTTCTCGATACTACTCTGTACTTCATTTGTGTGAGAGAGAGATATAGACAAGATTCAGTTCGCCAAGGCAGTCGACTGTGGTGTTTCAGCGACTTGTGGTTCTAGTCGTTTTATCTGAGGAGACGCACGTCAGGCAGATCCTACAATACCCACGACCTTCTTTGAATTTAAAGCTATGAACTTCTTTTACCTTTGATCTTATTATGTAGAATATAGAATTGGCGCCAATTCACAGTATATATAAATATTAACGATATTCTGAGCTTCTTTTTATGATTGGTTTGTTGATTTTTTATGAATGCCAAAAGAGTTATTTGTTGGGGTTAAATTTGGAGGAGAAAATAGTAGATAACCTAGTTTTATCTTTAATATTTTATAACGGAGATATTAAACAATTAGAGAAATTAATTTGAAAATTTGTTGTTTGAATTTGAACCGCATGATAATGAAAATAGAATCCAATGAAGTAGGAGTACGTGTTTCCAATCGTCTTTGCGAATTTCAAATGAAATTAAATTTGATAAATTGATGGTCGAATTCCAACCGGTAATAATAAAAAGGAAATCCCACGCCGTGGGAGTGATTGTCAGTTAAATTCCAACCACAGACCATTAAAAAAGAGGATCTTGGGAGTATGTTTCAATCGTACATTTGTGGATTTCAAATGAAATTGACTTTAGTAAATTTTTGGTCGAATTTCAACCGCATAAGATTCCTCCCGCGGCTGGAGCCTTTGATTCCTCCCGCGGCTTTGCCGCCTTTGGCGTTGTTGCTAGAGATAGTGGTGGATTGGTTCAATGGTGGAGTTACGGAAAGGTGAGAGCTGCATCAGCCATTGCAATTGAGGCATGGGCACTTCGAATAGCTTGTCTCAGAGCAAAAGAGAGGGACATGGACTGGGCCATTTTCGAATCAGATTGCAAACCTTTGATTAATATTATCACAGACACGTCAATGGAATGTCCCTGGGAGATTACAGCCATGGTGGAGGATATTCGTGCTTGGGCTTCGACAAAACATTGGTCGTTTAGTTGGTGTAGAAGGGAAAGTAATAGAGCGGCACATTGGATTGCTTCTAATTGTCGTGATTGGAAAGTTCTGTTTCTTCCGGGTTGTATTCCGCCTAGGGGTGCACAAACACCGGGCCGGGCTGGGTTCGGGCCGGGCTTATGCTACATAAAACGAGATTCTTCTATTCCCAAGCCCGGCCCATTAATAATCGGGCTTCATTTAATTTGCCCAAGCCCGGCCCAGTTATAATTTTAATTTCTCAAGCCCGTCCAACAAGCCCATTTATTTTTCTAAAGTATGGTATATCATAAACATAAATCAACTATAACGATTAGAATTACAATTTACAACCGTAATAATATACTTAAAATTCTATGTTCTCCCAAAGATATGAGACATAGACCCATAAATGAAAGTGCTTCAATAGATGGAACTTTAACATGTAAAAACTTCTTTCGAGTATCTCTCCTTTAAAATCACACTTCTTTTACAACTGATCTTGTAGAGCACAATAAAAATAAAAGGAAAAAAAAAAACTATGAGTTATTACAATAAGACAGTAGTGTAATGGGAAAAAAAATTTCAAAGTTTTCTTAACAAATTGCTATTACTCCAAAGGTATTCTCTACATACGTAGTACTTGAATTCATTTTTATCAATGTCACTTTCATCAAAATAAATAAACCCTAAGGAGTTAGGTTCCAGCAATAACATACACATATATACATATAGTTTTAAAATAAAAATATAATTTAAATCGGGCCGGGCCGGGCCGGGCTGGGCCTTAGAGGAATTTCCCAAACCCAGCCCAATTAGTAAACGGGCTTAAAATCTCAACCCAGCCCGGCCCTATGGGCCTAAATATTGTTCCCAAACCCTAAAAAAATCGGGCTGGATTGGGCGGGCTGGGCGGGCTACAGGGCCGATGTGCACCGCTAATTTATTTTTCCGCCCATGCTAGAGTCCATCTTGTCTAAAGACTTGTCCTAAGTTTCTGTTTTATAATACTTGAGCCGAGAGTCTTCTAGAGAGAGAGACTCTGGGGTGGGTTTCCCCTCCCTCCCCCACCGCCTCCCCCTTCCCCTCTTTCCCCTCTTCTTTCAGCCCCCTCCTCCTCTCTTCCTTCCTCCTCCACTTTCCGTCCCCCAGCCCACTCTCCCCTCTTGGGTTTCTTTGCTCTCCTCTCTCCTACATGGCTGTGTGGTGGTCGAGACTCTCGTCCTCAGGAGAGATGTTCTCCCACTACCCCATCATTTTTGGACCTTGTCGGCCCAGATCTACCGGTCTGGGTTCTCAGGCCCTCAGATCCGAGCTTGAATGCCAGATCTGTGGGTTCTCCAGCAGCAGCGGCAGCGGCGCCAGGCGGCTTTGTCTGCGGTGGGACGAAGAGATGTGGAGCTCCGGACGCTGATATCCTTCCGTCTTCTTCCTCCAGCCACCTCCGAGTGGAGTGGTGGTTCTGTTGTCGATGTTGTACAATTTTGCGGCTTTTTTTTTTTTCCTTTTCTTTTCTTTTTTCCGTCGTTTCCTGTAATTTCTTTTCCTTTGTTTCTTGTACTTTCTGGTTTGGTAATGAAATAAGTTTGTGTTTGCTCAAAAAAAATACTTGACGTTCTTCAAAAAAAAAAGACGCAGTGAGACCACGTCTTCCAATCGGGCATTTGCAGATTTTATTTTTATTATGATCATGGAGGCGAACAATGGTGATAAGTGAGAAATTAACTATTTTGATATTATGTGACATCATGCATGTCAAGGCTGTCTACATTCCTAATGTAACTTAACAAAAATCATGTCCATGTTATTTTTGAAAATATAAATCGAAGGTCTTTTTCATCACAAAATGTCTTAGTTACCTTTGTTTTAGCTTTTACTAATCACAATATGTCTTCTTTTTCATCTTTATTAAAAAAAGTTTCAATTTTTGTCTATGTTTTAGACCTTTTTGATTTGTCTCGAGACAAATAATTAATCCAAGATATTCGAACCGAATTTGGTACAAATTAATAGAAAACAATACTAGAAAAAACTTGATATATGGGGCTTTGGAAGATTTTTTTTTTTTTTTCCCCGTCAAAGGGTAGGGAGAATAAAAGTACGATTTATACCAAACTGAAAACAAAGTCTATAATCACTATAAGCTAAAGCCAACTAATAACTCCATTAGGGGGAGAAATAACCCAACAAGCGGCAAACAAAGTTTACACTCAGTATAAGCTCAATTCAACTAATAATAACCTCATGAAGGAGAGGAATAAACCAACAAACACAAAAAAGAATAATATTAATATGCGACGGATAATATTAGTTGGTTGGGGCTTTGGTTGTTAGCTACGACAATATTACCCATTTTAGTTTAATAATGTATACTATTTAAATATACAACACAAATTTTATTTGATGGACCTCAATAAAAGAAATTTAAAAATCATAGGAAACATTATACTCCGTACATGGTAAACTATAACTATAAGTTAAAAATGACACACATATCGAAAAACGGACAAGAAATTCAGTGACGTGGGAAATAACTCATAAAAATTAAGAAAAAATAAGTCAAAATAGTTGGGCCAAATAGTTGTTGAGATTTTTGTGGGGTTTACAACCGCCATAGAAATCCACAAACACAGAAAATTATCCACCGACCAGACACAGCAACCATCTCCATTTTGACGCTCTCTGCAATTCTCTGAATCCTAAATCCGATGATGTTGGACGACTGGGACCGCTACGAATTTGCTTATGAAGACGAAGATGCAGAACAAGAAGAAGAAGAAGAACAGGACGCTTTCCTTAACTTCGATTTCTTCTCTGCCCTCTACAAACGCAGGGTCAGTAAGAAATTTCTACTGTTTTTTTTTTTTTTTTTTTCAAAAAAAATTAGGAACTAGGGTTTACAATATCTGTCTAAACTCTGACCTTATCTCCTTTTTATTTGTATTGTTTTGCTTTCAAATTGTATATGTAGGATTATTATAGTGTATTGGGAGTGGATTATGATGCTACCGAGGATGCCATTCGATCGAATTATATCCGCTTAGCATTGGTTCGTCTTCTCTTTACCTCTTTAAAGCTGATTTTTATGCACTATTCTCCATAAAAAAAATAAAAATTTAACTCTTTTATAAATTGTTTAAAATTATGAGCTTTACCCTTTTTTTCCTCCTTATTTATGAATTGTTGCGGACTTGTTGGATTGGTTTTGGACAGAAATGGCACCCCGATAAACAGAAAGACCAGGATAATGCTACTTCGAGATTTCAAGAGATAAACGAGGCGTATCAGGGTTAGTATTTGATCAAAATAGTTATGCCTTGTGAGCGATGGCTTCTATTATGAGTTCATGTTTATGCATTAGTCCTTGTGAAGTGCTTAATGCTGATGTTATGAAGCTCATCTTGGTAAATGTGATTCCTTGTTTATCTTGCATGGGTGTTTTATGTAAGTTGTTATTGGGGTGGTAGATTGTGAGAGACCAGAGAGAGTTTCGGAGTTCGAAAATTTTTGGAGAATTTAATTATTCAGCTTTGTTTGGTTTGAAAGATGGAGTGCAATATAAAATTGGTGGGTGTTTCGTGATAAGAAAGACTAATGTATGCGAGAAACACATGAATGAGGGTGTTAATTGAGATGTATTTGGTAGAATGTTCCTTGCAGTCTATACTTAAAATAGATATTAGCAAACATGAGATTTGCGAGGGCACATGGTAGTGTAACAAGTTTCTCATTGACCCCCGTACACACTTACCGACATGCAACACCTATCAATCAGTACCCTGCTGCATTGCCTCAAGTTATCAAATAGTAGCAATGTTCTCCTGAGTAGATGTCCAAGTGAAATGAGACTTTTGAAGGATCCTTATCTCATTGAAGAGGTCTTGGTTGTGGGTATTTATGAGCATGACTCTCTTCTAAGCCAAGGGACAGTCACCTTTCCCAATGAAGCTCCTATAAGTTTTTTTTTTTGATCGACAAGAGAAATTTTATGAAAGAAACTCGATAAGGGTACATCGAGAAGAGGGGAGGTAAGATCCAACCAAGGTTGAATGAAAGAAAAAGAGAGGAGAAAAGAAACATCCGAAATAGAATGCTACAAAATAGCAGCCAAAATAACCGCCACAAACTCCTGAAAATCAAAAGCCACAAGAAGATCAGCCCATGTATGTGTACTGATGACTTCGCCGATACAGCCCAAACAAAAGCCCATCACCCAAAATAAAACGAAAACAACCATTGCCAAAGCTATCCGACCTCAACCTTTGCCACACCAAGTCACCACCGTAACTCTCCACCCAGATTTCTTTCCAATTCTCAGCCATTTGAGAGTATGCTTTGAATTCATCTTCAATCATTTCCTTTAAGATTATTTCATCCTCAGGAAGAAGGTTTATAGCAAGATTTTTTCCGGTGGTTTTTGTTGCTTTAGTTTCTTCCTCCAACCTTTTCTCTGTGCTACTAACTTCCTCTTGATTTGCTTGTATGGACTCAAACTCAGAATGCCGAATGTCCCCCAAAGAGAATGAACCATAGTTCAGAACAGATTTGTCATTTCTTCTTACTTTCTTCGAATCTTGCTTTAACCGTTTCGAATTGTTCTCTTTTTGGTCCAAGCTATACACCCTAGAAAAAAGAGCTCCTTTCAAAGGATTATATTTCCATGAGGAGATAGAATTTCTTCGTCTTCCTTGTTTGGATCGGTTTTTCTTCTTATGACGCTTGAATTCCACATAATTAATTAGAGGATCTTCAGAAGCAAGATCTAAAGATGGGCAATCATCATCAATTGCTGATTGAAGTTCTTGTTCCTGACAAGCCTTGCCCGAAAGAACCGAGTTTTGAAAAGAGTCACTTCCTCCAGAGCTAATGCAAGCCCCATATGATTGTATGTGGTCATTAACTGAATGTGGAGCCAGAATTTGTTCAACAATACATTGGGCCTTGTCCCCTATGTCTTGGCCTTTAAAGGATGGGTCAGATGATTCCACTACCAAAGAGTCTAAACCATGAAGAGAATTTGAATTTACCTCATTGCTTCCTTCATCAATCTCCAAAGCCTCCTTTGGGACGTGGGAGTGTTGATCTTCTTTCACTATGAATATGCAATTGGTTGCACCACCCTCTAATAAAGAGTCTCCAACCTCACACGAAGTTCCACGACCATTTTCCCAATCTTGCATGAATAATCTCAGCAGCAGGGTCTGAGCCCCAACATCTTGGTTTACGAACGAATAGGCCACAATAAGAGCATCTTTGTCCACTGCACCATCAAAAGAGACCCAGAAAGCTTCCTTAGAGGTTTGTTCCCACAATTGCTTGCCAACATGTCATCATTTGCCCATTACCCACCTTGAAGGAGGACATTTGTATATGTCATCTCATGATACCCTTTTAACCCTTGTCCTATAAGGCCTTTGAGAGGCCCCATGGATAGCTCCCCAGTCCCCCTTAATGCATCCATAATGGCCAACCACCACACTCCCCCAACATTTCTCGTTTTTTAGGAGGATGCCTCCAGAACCACTTCCCAAGCAAGGCCCTTGGAAAATGAGAAAATCTGTGATTATCAATCCAACAATCTTTCTTGGGATAAAAAGGTCCACATCTGGTCAACACTATGGTTTTTAAACTCATCCCTCAAACACTTCAAAGTAAGTCTTGCATCCATATCTCCAAAGTCCAACCTACAAAACACCAAGATGGTGACGGAGAACACATACAGTATGTTAGCAGGCTTTATGATGTATAAGGGTCATCTTATCTCCCTTAGAGGAGTATTGTCTGTTCCAAGAGGTGAACCTCCCCTCAAATCTCTCCACCACCAGATCGCACGGGCCTTTCCTTTAAATGGCTGTTCACGAATTTCCCATGGAAGGGGATAGAAGACCCCTACTTGTCCACCGAGATTCAGAGTGAAAGACTCCACATTACCCACACACCCCTCAAGGATGATCTCACTGTTGACAAGGTTGCAGTGCTACAAAACTAAAAGATATTCATACAATCTGAGGAACCTTAAGTCATCCTTACTAGCTCCACAAAAATGCCATTAAGTGATTTGCAAAGACAAAAGGGGCACCGACATTATGGCACCTTTTGTGTCTTCCAACTCATACTGCTGAGATAACCATCTCTAGCAGCTCTATGGAACATCTGCCTTGTTCTTCCATTGCAAATTCGAGCAAAAAAGGGGACAATGGGCTGCCTTGCTATAAACTCAAGAGCTCTCAAAGGCCTTTAGCAACACCATAAACAAAAAACCTCAGTGTGGAAATGCAAAAATGGGTCCACCTCTGTCTAGAGTCCCCTTCGACGAATGTAAATTTGAAATCCCAGTTGACATTGTCGTGATCCTTATCAAAATCCTGCTTGAGATTGTCATTGATCATCAATGTTCAACTTGGAGTCCCGCATTCATTAGCATTCAAACCGTTTTCTAATCTCTATCCCCAACAAGCAATGTAAGACGACTTCATCACCTTTCCAATCAGTCCCTAGGCCTCCAACGAGCAGCTTGGCATAATCTGGCTAATTCATTGAAGATTTTGTTTTTTCTCCTCCTAATATGTTATGTTGAAAGACTTAAAGAGTAGATAGATGCACTTGTCTGCTCGAACAAATGGCTGAAGTGAGAGGATCACTAGAGAATGTGGCTCTGCAGGATATACACGTGCAGCAAGTTCTCTAGTAAATACCATTCTAGCTTAGGGTGTGTCATTATAATGGGCCAATTTCGAAATACTTTATTCTATATAGCCTGCCATATAGCTCATGAAATCAACATTAAATTATCTGTTTTGTGCTTTCGGTTGATATATATGACTGAGCTGTCATAAATTTATCGATCTTTCAAAATTTGGTGCTCTGTAGCCTTGATTTTTTTGAAGTTATTTGTGATTGAGTTGGACATTGCATGCGTACGACCATGTCCGTCTTACTTGGTAAGGAGTGCTGATGCTTGCGTTGATGTGGATAATGATTGGAATAAGAACCATGAATCGAGAAATGATAGAAACATCACAGGATATATGGGGAAACAGCTAGAGAGGTGTTCATATTATTCAGGGGCAACGCCAGTGTACAATGAACCCATTGCTCACATGTTTGCAATTGCATGCTATGGGTGGCAATTCAGGGGTGGAGCGAGTATAGGTCAAGTGGGGTCACTTGACCACCCACTGACTTCAAAAATTCTCCATTGATCAATTGACATGTTATCTCCATTTGATGAGTTTGCTCCCACTATTAGCACAAAATTGCCCCTAGCGTGAATAAGATCTACTAAAAGTTACAGGTGTGCCCTGTTCTAATACTATGATTTTGTTAGTCACCGACTAGTGGATGTGGATTATTTACACACAATTCCAAGAAAGTTAATTTTTTTGAACATTTATAGATTTCAATACACATTCACAAAATTGTAGGCATATTTTAGCCATATATGCACATTAACTATCATATTTAAGGACAATCATCAGCATTTTGCCTTATTATTTGTACATAGTTATTTGTTGGTTAGCTAACAGAAAAAAGGCTGGACATGTTTCTAAATATTGACCCTGCCATCCTAAATTTTTGGCTCCGCCCCTGGCTGGCATGTGTCCAGCTCACACAACTGCTGCGTAACATAGAGAAACCGCACCTACCCTACAATGCCCTCTCCTCCTCCTCCTCCTCCTCCTCTTCATCTCTCTCTCCTTTCCGAACCCATCTACCTGGTCTATTGTTCTCCTCAAACCCACATCTCCTCCCATAGTCCCATCTAAAGAAAATCACATCTCTTTAATCTTCACTCTTTATTTTCTTTATTTCGTAGGTGGAAATTTTGTTTTTAAAAAATGAAATAGTTAGATAATGTGGTGTCTGGTTTTCTAGATGAACCCTTTGATCAGCTCATTTTCCACTGTAGGTGACGGATGTAGATCTCTCAGGTACTCCTGCACACGTAGCACCCGCCGTT
This sequence comes from Vaccinium darrowii, assembly GCA_020921065.1. NCBI lineage: Eukaryota > Viridiplantae > Streptophyta > Magnoliopsida > Ericales > Ericaceae > Vaccinium > Vaccinium darrowii. The sequence goes on from CM037157.1 coordinate 12,184,164, forward strand.
AGCACCCAACTTGGCCGGAAGTTGGCCAGGGAAGGCACTCTGACAGTCTAGTAAGGAACTGGAGCAGAGACATACCAAAGAGAAGTGGTAAGCGTTTAAAGAGAGTGAATTGTGTACCTCTTAGGGTTCGTTCCCTTCTTTTGTATTGGCTCCTCCTGACTTGTGCTCCAAGTATAGGAGCAAATAAGTCATTTGGCTTGTATGACGTCATGACACATCACGGGCCAAATCTATTATCATTGCATCCAATTGTCTCGAATCATAACTTGACACATATCATAACGGCTCGGCTGCTGTCACAATGACGTAGGGACAACTGCAACATGCACATGGCTCGTCACGTGCCTGGCACGATAAGTAACCGCTTCGGATGGCGTCATCTTTGACGTCAGTTATGAACTACTTCTCGGATTCTTCACGAGTCATTTCGGGTTTCCCCCACTCGGATGACTCGCCTGGATTAGTACCTTCTTGGACGAGATGTGGGCACATGCTGGTCCAAACCGTCTCGGTTTGTTCATACTATGCTCGGATACCGACCCATTTCGCTTCAATTTTGGTATTGGGCCTCATTCCATGGGGGCCTTGTAGGGATGGCAACGGGTAGGATATGGATCGGGGGACCCTATTCTACCCCCGATCCTCAATTGGGAAGTTCTTCCCCATCCCCACCTCCATACCCAAAAGAGATAGTGGACAATCCATCATACCTGGCTCCCATTGGGGATCGGGGATATTCGGGTAAATCCATATCCAAACTAGTTGGAAAAAAAAGAAAAAAAAAATGAGGATCAGATCTAATTTATGTGTCCTATACTAACAAAAATAACCATTTAAAACAAAATAGAATAGAAAGTTGGAAGAAATAATAGTCTACCAAGATTATATACAATTTTAAAATTTACCATCATTAAACTTTTTTTAACACTTAACCATATATAGTTTTAATTCGGAACAATATACATAAATTATACCAATATGCATACTTATACATATACACACATACATATTATATACTACTATATGTCCGCATATATACATACAATATTCATAAAAATATGTATACAATTTGAAACGGTGGGTACGGGTATTCGGAGATGGGTATCACAAAATCATACCCGCTCCATTTTTAACCGGGGATTCTTTAAGTTCTACCATACCCGCTCCTATTGGATGAAAAATCGAATAATATCCGCCTCCAAATAGCCGGGGGTGGGCGGGTATCCATCGGATTTGGGGAAATTGCCATCCCTAGGGCCTTGGGCCTTTGGTCTATGCCAATCATGGCCCTTGGAGAATCATATTTCGGCCCACCACAGATAATATAAAATTAAATTCTTTTTTTGGAACTCAAATAGAATTGTGATACAATTTTGAAAATTTCTACTGATGAATTATTTAATATAAGTTGAGTTTTCCAGTCAAAAAAATTAGGGGAATATATTTCAATATGATAAAAATTCTGTGTTTTTTTTCTATTATTCTTTTGAACACATTCTAAGTTCGTTAAACTACCTTGTTATTTATGATTCTAGAAATGTAAATTTCTTTGTCGTTTTTTGAGATTTGTAAGATAAGTGATGCTATAATTGATTTGTCTCGGTAGGGCTCACCATTCCAAGGTCGCTTGGTCGATTCCTCTAGGTAGCGATTTGTCCTTGGGGCCACCCACCTCACGAAAAAGGGCTGTGGGAGAGTTTGGACAGATTAGTCCAGTTCATTGGGACACTCTTCATGACAAAAAAAAAATTAAAGAATGAAGATAAGTGTTGCTATAAATTATGACACCACTCGTTATAATTTTTGGAGTCACCATTGATATTATTAGTGCAAAATAAAACTTCATCCAGCGTTATATGGATACCTATCTTAAAGGCTAATTCTAGCAACATTCCCTTGGCACTGGTTCCACTGGTGCTATTTTATTGGTGAATATAAATTGTTGAAGAGTAATGGTGACTGAAGTCGACAGGCATACGAGTCTTAAGTTACACAGATATGCATACATTAGTCTATAGCTAGCCAATCCATTCTTAGAAGTACCTAAGACCAAATATGACTTTATGCTAACTGCTAATTAATGGAAGAACTTGCAGTACTTGCATGAGGTGTCACTCGCATTGGTGATTGACTAACTTCAAGCATGCGTCAGGAAGAAGACTGAAACGTAGTGGTGCAAAATCTGTGCAGATAAGAGGTGTCACGGATTTTATTTGGTGTAGTAGTTCCTCATATGGTGGCTTTTCCTACCTTCTTGGTGCTGGCCGCTCACCTCTTATTTCTTTATCTGCTTTGTCAGTGGCCTTTTCATTCAAAGCGTAATTTTTTGTATAGTTGAGAACACTTCTTTTAAGTATGTGGACAATTGCGTCTTCTGTCTGGAATCCCTCCTCGGCTGGTGGTTTTTTTTTTTTTTCCTCTCACCTGGGTTGGCTGTTTGGTACTACTTCGTTGCACTTCGAGTTAAAGCAGCGACTATATTGTCGTCCCAAAAGAAAAACTTTCATCAATTTCATTGCTGGAAAACATCTTCCCACGATTGTAGTTGGGATGAGAAGAATTGAAGCTAATTTTACATGTAGACACACTAAGGGTATGCAAGATTCTTCCTTCTCTGCCGATATCCTACTAAACTCAATCAATTGTTTAAAGTTCAATGATGCAGCGAATGTTTTACTTTTATGCCTGTGAGAAGCAAGACATGCTAATGTGTGATTCTGTGTTGTATCTAGACAAGTTGCAGCTAACAAACTGCTTATTTTGATCTTATCAGTGTTTTTGTAGCTAACAAACTGCTTATTATGATCTTATCAGTGTTGAGTGATCCTGTCAAAAGGCGAGAATATGATAATAAAGGGTTGCTGTACGTGTGCGATTATGATGTCATGGTAAGATATCTCCTTGTTTGGTCTCTTTTCAAACCGTGTTAACAAATTATTTTCTATCCGAAGCTAAGCTTGGTTTTGACGTTTGAACCCTTGTTGGGAGTGCAGGAGTACCTTAACCGTTACAAAGGCCTTATATTAACATGCAATGGCCTTGGACTCAAGCATTCAATATGGTAATTCTGAGATGTGTACAGATGCTCTTCTTGTTGCATCAATCACGATCCTTCTTCATGTATGGTACTGCAAGTGGGAAAGTTGGTTGGAGGACCGATCGTTTTGGATGTAATAGCGAGCTTAAAAATTACTTAAATTTTGTATATATGTAATTTGATTAATCTTAACATTGTAGTATGCCATCTGGTGTTGGCTCTGAATCTCTGGATGGATTGTAGTTAGAATCTTCTATAAAATCCGTCACCCATGCTACCATTTCAGTTCCTGCAATGAGGAAAATCAATGTCCTATACATTTGGGGAGTTTGTGACTTGTGAGATGGACAAAAGTGAATTGAGTAATTTCGATGAGTACTAGCAACTTTCCAGTGCCGGATGTTTTATTGATGAAATAATTTTATACTGGGTTTTGTGAGAAGAATCCATACTGTGTGGGCAAGAATATGCATGGTGGAATTTTGCACAATGACAATCACCGTCCCCTCTGTCATGAAAGCAATGGTGTACGGTCCTTACTTTTCTTCGTTCCTTCCCCCGCTGAACAGGTAAAGGAGGATGGTTGCTAGCTTCGCTTCTTTTGAATGAATCTCCTAACTCATGTACGCTTGTGTCCTAGCTAGTATTCCCTCCAGCGTCCTTACTTGTCTTCATTCCGCTGTTGAAAGATGTTTCTGGTGAATGAATGTGAAAAGGTTCTCTCATGGTTCAGCTCCTTGCTTGACCTCTGGATTGATTCACGATAGGACTCGTCCATTTTGAATTTGTGGCATGGAAAGTCTAGATCTAAGAGTACGGGGGAAAGCCCAATTTGCTTGGACAACCTCATTCCCCAGGATAAAGAAACCACTAGTCCCATTAAAAGACTGATATACCGATCAGAGAATGACACACCTTACGTAGAAGGGAACAGTACCATATCTCAACAGCATATGGAAGCCACAAGATTTAATCTTTTTACTGTAAGTCTCGATAAGAAGCTCCCTCTTAGCTAGTAGAAATAAGCTATGAAAGCATGGGAGCAGTTATCTATTTCTAAGAGAGACAAAAGTTACAAGGTTATAAGCTACATTTTGACATCATTAACATGGTTTAGATAATATTGTCAGGGTTCAATGCAACATAAATTACTTATTCCCATATTCTGCAACTGGAAAATACTTTTGATGAGAAAATTTTGCTTGTGCTTCTCTGTCCTTAGTCTTGGGTCTTTACTTTGGTAGGATGGACGTTGTTCACCTATCCATTTCGTCTGACACTGGTGGCTGTACACAAATGAATGTTGCAGGTGAGAGAAACAACTGTGGTACATTGTGGTCTCTACAGCGAGAATGGAGGGTTCAGGATATCTGATGAGGACAAAATTTACTTGCAAACTTGTCAGGTTGCAGTGTCTACTTGTGCTTTTGGTGGTGGTGATGATTTGTACCAACCAATTGGAATGTCAGAGGCATCACTTAGAAAGGTTCTTTCATTGGAAGCGAAAGTCATGTCTAGTTCCTTCCTAGGCCTCTCTTCTGTTTCTTATGGTTAGAATACTGAATTATACAGGTTTGCTATGTGGCGTTTTGGGATGAAATCACTGTTGCTGCACAGGAAGCAGAGGGACGTAGAATTGGTGAGAACCAATTTATTGGGAAATGGCGTATCGTTATTGTTAGGAATCTCCCTTTCAAGGACCAACGGTTGAATGGAAAAATTCCTAAAGTAAGCATGCGATCATGATGTGTTTTCCTTGTCATTTATCTGTCCTTTTGGTTTTCTCGCGAGTATAAAAGTAATGTTTTCTGCAACTGACAAACATGGTTTCGATTAAACTTGCACTTTTGCGAACAATTTCTGCTATTTGTGTTATTTCGGTTTAGGGATCATTCTAACCTTTTATCTATTTGCACAAGATTTGGGATGAAAACTGGTAACATTATGCTTATGGAAACAGAACTTATTAGGACTCACTTATCATGAAGGTATCTCCGATCAAATTTAGAGGTGGTGTTGCCCAGTCTCGATTTTGGCACATTGTTGTGGTGGCTGATGCCTCTCCTTTTGTGTTGTGTAAATGGGTTATGCTAGGCTACTAGCAATAATCCTTATAATTTGAGTTGGTTATGTCATACAGCAAGGTAACTAACGGGAAAAAAGTACGTATAAGAGAAATATGTTAAACTGATATTTAGCTATCATGAAACCTCTGAATCGCATGCATTTTGTTCATTTTTCCTGTTACTAGATGCTGAGTCATCGGCTCTTTCCTCAAGCGAGATATTCTATCTGGGTAGACTCAAAGTCCCAATTCAGAAGGGGCCCTTTGGGTGTATTGGAAGCACTTCTTTGGCGTTCAAATGTAGTACTTGCAATTTCAGAACATGGAGCTAGGAGTAGTGTGTATGATGAGGCGAAGGCTGTTGTCAAGAAAAACAAAGCCACCCCTGAAGAAGTTGAGGTCCAATTGAGTCAATATCGCCATGATGGCCTCCCGGAGGACAAAAGGTTTAATGGCAAGAAAGGTAAGCTTTTACATGCCCACTTGTTCTCAAGGTAACAATATCATATCACATCCCCCGGGTAATATGCATCCCATATTTTGTGGGATTTTTTCTGTGTCAGATATTTAACCCTTAATGCAAAAGTTTCAATCGAAAGTGATCTTCTTAGATTTAGACTCAAATATGATGATGTTGGGTAATCAACGGGGCAATAGGCTATTTTCAATATGTTGGCCTACATGACTTTTACTGCCCTGTTAGTCTGTTACATGAATTATTCATTACGCGCCCAGTTAACTTTCTATTGGCTTCTGCAGCTCTATCTGAAGCTTCCGTTATTGCGAGGGAACATACGCCATTGACTAATCTATTCATGTGCCTTTGGTTCAATGAAGTGGTCCGTTTCACTTCTCGGGATCAGCTGAGTTTCCCATACGTTCTCTGGCGTCTGAAAGTGTTAAAGGACATCAATATGTTCCCGGTTTGCACCCGCAAAGATCTTGTCGATAGCATGGGTCACATACGCAAGGCTAAGCCTCTAACAAGTTGACTCTTGATCGTTCTAGCATTCTGTAATTCTGTGTATTGAAGTTGAGTCTCTTAGGTGAAGTAGCTGCAGTCATTCTTCGTTTATTTGGAAGTACAATAGTGAATATGGATACTTCCTGTGACCACCACCTTTTGAAGGGTTTTTTCCCCCACGAAAGCCATTTTTTAGTTATTTTGCTGTTTGATTTTTTACCATATAGTTGTGAACCACGTGCTGAAAGTTGACATTGAAATCACGATATTGTTAATAGTAGTTCCGTATAAGGTTGTCATGAGGTTGATGCCAGTTTCTTTGATTTTCCTAAACCTCAAAGTTAATATCCTATTTGAAGCTCGGACATTTGGGCGTGTCTGTGTCTGAGAGAGAGAGAGAGAGTAAATTCACACATTCACGCAGCTGTGTGTTTTCATCCCTCATCTCCCTGTATGAACCCGTTCCCTTGTTCTAGAAGTTGGCTTAAGTTAGCTTTTTGAGTTGATGTATTGTGAGATAATGATTTGTCTCGTAAAGCGCAATAAGTCAATTTTCAGTCAGTTTGATAATAAGTAGTTTTTGGAACTGTCCTATGTTCTAATTCTTGAGTTCAATTCAAAACTGACTTATTGCGTTATAATACTCCCCCGTCCCTTTTTAAGTGATTCATACGGGAATACGTGCAATTTCAAACCCTTAAAAAACATATTTTTCTATTTAACTTTTTAATTTGTTTTATACCAAATTAAAGTGCTCATTGAGTACTTTAATTTGATGCAAAAAAATTTTGAAAACGATATGCGAAAGAACAATTTTAAACGTCTGCAAAAAATAGACGTTTCCCTATGTTCATTTTTTAGAACACTGTTACAATGTTGTACCTCCACCATCCGACATAAGAGATGCAGCAGCAGTTGGGACAACCCCAGTTGAAACACCAGGTTTTAACAAGTGGAGCAGCCTGAGAAGAGCCAAGAGCTAGGTTACTCGTTTTAATGTGAGTCGCAAGGACACAGACACTACGATACGATTTCAAGAGAGTAGACATAATTCAGGTATAGAATCTTAAGAAAAATAGTATGCATAGCTTAGAGGCAGATCCTTCATATCCTTTGAGATCCATCATACAATATGGGGTGAGAGAGAGAAATTGATTCTTCGCTTGTGTTGATGACAGAATTTATGGGCAGGGATGCATAAAACCCGCCCGACTTGATGAGTCCCCCCAACCATACCCACTAGTAGTGGAAAGGGGGCGTTTGGGAGGTTAAAATGTGAAACCCCAACACGTGGGGGATCGGGGAGTTCCCAACCCATACCAAACCAAACGGACCCTAAGTATTTCTGTACTCCGCCTCTTCCTCTCTTTGTTCAACAACAGTCATCACCATCAAGCACCAAAAAAAACCATCAAATCTATGAAAATCATTTTCATAATATATATATATTCAAAGCTGAACGATCTTCCTTTTTTCCAGAAAATAGTTAAATTGGAACATTAACAACCCAAATCAAAGACTTCCAAAGTTTCCAAAGTTTCATATGCCTTAGTTTTTGGATTTTGTTATGACATGGAGTGGATTTTGCATGTTCTCAAGGATTTGATCACAGATTACACAGGCAAATCGGCTCCCAAATTGCATTGACTCCTATTTTTGTCATAATTCTGTCATAAGCTGATTTTTGAACAACAAAATTACTCAAGGTATAAAGGGGACATTTTCCATACTCTTCTTGTCAACTACGAAGACCAATATGCCTGTGATTGTAGCCACCACCTACTGTTAGGTGGAATGCCAACCTTTCAAAATGATGAACAACGCACTTTGTGACTCGCAACAAACAGCCACAAGGCAAGACGAGAACTAAAACAGCACGTCAAAGTTGCAACATGAAAACAACATAAACTCAAACCCTGGTGCAATCACAAATGATTCATACAAGATCCAGAATTATATTTCAAAAAACCATTTCAAAACTCCAATTGCTACTTGATTAACCAAAACATAGATGAACTACTAAAAAAGAAGAAAGAAAAAGATAGTAACTAGGCTTCGCATACAACCCGGCACCACCACGATCCCTTAGTCAAACAGACTGAAGCCCATATCCTGCAACAACGAGAATAGACAAGTCAGGCAACTTAGATACTAAGACATGCAACAAGTTGATAGTGAGTTTTTAAGCTGAAATCTGAGGAAAAAGATAATCTGTATCATAAAAAATATTACATCATCGGATTCTTCTTTCTCTTCAACTTTTTCCTCTTTCTTTGCTTCTGCAGCAGGAGCAGCAGCAGCAGCGCCACCACCACCAGCAGCGGACACAGCAGCCATGGCAACACCACCACCACCTCCAGCAGGAACTGAAGCCAACTTTTCCCTACCACTGGCAATCAACTCCGTGATATCTTTTCCCTTGACTTCAGACAATAGCAACTCAATCCTACCATCATCAGCCTCAGCTCCAACTGTAAACCACCAAAAAAACAAACCATTAACAGCTTGAAATGAAGATCTCCTGATGGAAAAGGTTCGCAAATTTTGTTTCCCTGAGAAAAGGCCTCAGAGATCTTGGTGGATAAGAAATCATCATTTGGGATAAAACTGAATCCAATCAAGAGTAGCAAATATTTCTTACATCATTGGCCTTTCCTTTTTTTTTTTCCTCAATTCAATATAAAACCAACATTAACTAACCACCTAGTACTAGACTACAATTGCATGACTTAAAATACTTGGAAAACCACAAAAGAAGAAATTAAACAACCCAATTTAGAAAACAAAAAATGATAAATGGATAGAGAACATGAAGAAGCAACGCTAACCATCTAAAAGACAACTACAGTACTACTTGCAGAACGAAGAAACTCATTGACAAAAATCATACTACCCAATTTACAAGACAAAAACGATAATGGGGGAGAGAACATGATGTGTGTCAGAAGTAGCTGGTTGTGTAATCATCCCTTGAAAAAGAGAAATCATTGGGAATCCGTCTGATTTATTTCATCATCCAAACATCACGGCCTGAACGGCATTTCAAAATCCACCAATTCCCCCAATACACATTTAAAAAAATACTCCAAATATAAAGAAATTAGGAAATAAACCAAGAAATTTGTTCCCAAGTTTGTATATGTTGACTGAGAAGAGGCCTCAGAGATCTTGGTGGATAAGAAATCATCATGTGGAATAAAACTGAATCCAATCAAGAGTAGCAAATATCTCTTACATCATCGGCCTTTCCTATTTAATATAGAAGCAACATTAACAAACCAACTAGTACTAGACTACACTTGCATGACTTAAAACTATTTGGAAAAACCAAAAAAAATAACACAACCCCATTTAGAAAACAAAAATGATAATGGATAGAGAACATGATGAAGCAACAATATCCATCTACTAGACAACTACAGTACTAGCACAACAAAAATACAAATTAACAAAAATCATACTACCCAATTTCCAAAACAAAAATAAAATGGGGGAGAGAACATGATGATATGTCAGAAGTAGCTGGTTGTGTAATCATCCCTTGAAAAAAGAGAAATCATTGGGAATCCGTCTGATTTATTTCATCATCCAAACATCATGGCCTCAGTGGCATATCAAAATTCACCAATTCCCCCAATATGTATATAAAAAATACTCCTAATAGAAATAAATTAAGTAGTACATAAGCAGAGAAAAAAACAGAGGCCATAAACATCAGATCTCATGAAAAAAAGATGTAGAAATTGAAACCCACTAGTACCGACTAATCAAAATCGGATGAAAAGCAAATCGATAAGTTCAACAATATAAACGAAACCGATAAAACAGAAAACAAAATGTGAAGCAAAGAAATCAGAAATGGTGGTACCTGCACCGAGAATGTCCTTCAAATCATCAGCACAAGGAGAGGCGTTGCCTCCCAAAACGGCTAGCAAATACGCAGCGACCACCTTCATTTCTGCTCAGAGAAAAGAACACAATCAGTACACACGATCAAGAATATTTATCTAGGAAGCACGGGTACCGGTACGGGTACGCGATACGGCAAAAACCTAAAAAAGTAGGGTACGGGTACGGTTGGGTACGTAAGTGTAAATTTTTTTTTTCCCCCTATTTTACTATGTTCCATTGCACAAAAAGAATAATAAACCCATTTACCAATCCCATGTAGAATGTTACGGGTATTTTTCTATTCCCTTCAATTTTAACACCACAATGATTATCACTCTACCACCATTCTTATAACCATTCGAAACAGGCTATTGAGGAAATCTGACCCTTTTCGTCAAAGGAAATATTAAATCTGACCCTCTTACAACTGTCCCATTCTGCATACGAACACTTCAATCAGATTAGCAACGATGCATTTCGTAGGAAGTGTAATTCAAAGTCGCAATATCCATGTAGAGAGAGAGAGTGATGATGATGATGTGAGAGAGGCTTCCAAATTCTACTCTTATTTGAAGCAGATCATGCGGATTGAATTTACGAAGACCTAAACGAGATCGACGAGGTTGGGGAGAGAGAGAGAGAGAGAGAGAGAGAGAGAGAGAGAGATTGCAGCAGCAGCTGCACCAGAGAAAGAGAGAGAGAGTGTACAGCGAGAGAGAGAGAGAGGCGACTGCGAGAGAGAGAGAGGAAGAGAGAGAGAGAGAGACTAACCGAGAGAGTATGATGTTGCAGCGTTGCTCGAAGTGGAAGAGAAGAAGATCTGAAGATGGCTGCTGCCTGTTTCTGTAATGCCCTAACTGATGAAGACCTGGGTCGTCTGTTAACTTAAATTGGGTGTCAAAAATACACATGAACCCCTGAAGTTTCAATAATTTTCATTCGGGCTCCTTAAAGTTTTGAAAATTTTACATAATGGTCCAAACGTACCCAGAAGTACCCAATCGAAGTACCCAGGTGTACCTAGCCGTACCAGGAATAGTGCAAAAGTACCCGGTACGTTTTTGCCGTACCCGGTACGTTTTTTTCCGTACCCAGCCGTACCCGTACCCGGTACTCGTACGGCGACATTTTCGGAGTACCCGTGCTTCATAGATATTTATGCTTACATATAGAGAGAGAAGGGAGGGGAAAGAGAGAGAGTACTTAGGAGATTTGGATCTAAGAAATTGAGATGCGCAGCCGCAAAGAAAGCAGAGACGAAGAAAAGACTGCTCTCTAGGGTTTTAATGAAGGGAACGAGGGTGGGAGCAAGTGAGCAACAGCGATTATTTATATCTAGGGTTTCGACAATTTGAGGAGATGGCTGATTGAGATTAGATCATGTCCGTTTAATTTCTGTTTTTCCAACATTACCCTCTGTTCTTTTGTTAAATTTCAGGGTCTCGTGACGCTGCTGCCGTTCAGTTCAAGCCCAAAACTATCGGTTTGAGTTGGGCTACCATGGGTTAGGCCCAATGACTGTCAATCGAGAAAGGGCACGTCGGCCCAATCATGTTGAGTAGGGTTCAAACCTATTTATACATACTCTATTTCCTGGTCTTGTGGCAAAGTAGTGGTGGAACTAGGAATTGAAATCGGAGGGGCCGAATGAAACAAAATATTGGTTCAATGATTTTTTTAAGACTAAATCTAGTTATGGGACGGTTTTTATAAATTAAAAAATTAATCTCGAGTATTGTTGTTATCATATAATTCGACAATTGCAGTATTATTATCACATGGTATCATTGACCATAATTTAGTGGTCACAAAATGAAAATTGTTCTTTATTTTTTATTATTTTAAAAAATTTAAGTATTTTTTTTTAAGATTATCTATCAAAAATAACTAATATATACTCCAAAATAAAAAATTAGGGGGCGAGGGCCGCCCCTGGCCTCTATATAGCTCTACTACTAGGCAAAGTCACGAGGTGCTCTTACACCATTATCCACCACACGTTGTACTGGACTCCAAAACGACGTAGAGAAAATCAAAGTTTCCTGAAATTTTTGTAACGTAAGAATGTGTGGCCTATTTCACTTTTTCTTTTTTGAACTAAAGAAAATCCTAATCTATGCTAGGAGTATTATCATAGCTGAAAGGGGAGTGGGGGTGGAGTTTGAACCCTCAACAAATGAAGGATCCTCACTAGAAAATCTAGTCTTACTGGGCTTTCCCTAACACAGAAAAGGCTAAGGCCATGTTTTGCTGCAGAATTTGTATTCTTGTTTTCTTGATTAATTTTAACACATCGATCAATCAAAAAACTTAACTTATTGACTATTTTTGGAACTTTGTTTTTTAAATTTATATAAAAGCAAAAAACTTTCAAATTTCATAAATGATAGGTTTCAGTTTCTTGAAAAAACATTAATGCTCACAATAGCTAAGATGATAGCAGTTGTGTGTTAAAATATGAGAGGTGCTTCACACCCCTCCCCTGACACCCACCCCCAACCCCCAAGCCGACCCCACCAACTTTTCGTAAATGCCCCTGTACGTTTCTCACTCTACATTTGATTGTTTGTATTTTTTTTTTTTTTATTTTATCAATTTGATTGTTTGTATTTGGACCGAGAAAAAGGCAAAAGGAAAAAGGGAAAAGCCTCTACATTTGATTGTTGAATTTACTGGATTGTGCAAGAAAGGTGTTTATTCATTTCGTCTTGATATTAAAGTAATATTTTGTCATCTAAGCAATATTACAATAACATTGTTTCGTCTTGATATTAGCCCATTTAGTCTTACCTTAATTCCAAGCGGCAAATGCTACCAAATACACACCCTACACATGAAAAAGACTGCAGTATATAGGAAGCAAAGTCTCACATTTTTTTTGGATCGACAATAAAATTTATTAGTGAAACTTGACAATGGTACATCAAGTTAGGAGAGAGGTCAGAGGGGACTCCAACCAATGTTGAAGAAATTAAAACACCAAATGGAACAAAACCCAAAAAACACCTAATAGGCAAAGCCCAAAACACCTAATGACCTAAAACAACAAAGTCTCACATTGCTAGAAAATAATTGTAAGTTAGCTACGTAGAAACATATTCAAGTGCAAATTTTTTCACCCTCACCTAATGAGGATGAACAAAATCACCACTCTGATTGGTGGAAAATGTGTGGGGTCTACGAAATCACCCCCACACCTTTTTCACCAATCAAATTGAGAATTTTATTTACCCTCATCAAGTGACGGTGAAAAAATTTGCACTCAACCTACTCGTTTAAAATTTGACAAAAAAATGTCTAAAAGAGTATTCAGGGTAGGTGAAAGTGATGTGTGAAAGGAATCGTCATTTACGGATCCCATGATGAGAGAACAGCTGAGTAGCATGTGTTTTGCCTCTCCATTGGAGAACGAAATTTAGAGTTTCATGCTATGATACACCTATAACAACACATATAACATGCCATTGGAGATGCTCTTAGCTATTCACAGTTAGTCCGTTAGGGCATAAATTGCACATTGAAACAGCACCACAAAATCTCAAAAGAGGGTCTTACTTCTCTTTTCACAAGAGTGTTAAATTCAACTGTTCACTTTCTGGTAAGAATTCGCTCTCTACTGATAAGCAATTCATTATTGCACTCCTTGACAAGCAACCGCTCCGTAACCTAAAAGGACCAATGTCCTTGTAATCTGCCTTTATTAGATTATTGAAATCTCAACAAACACACTATTACTGCATGGATAAAGTGCTCGTAATCAACCATCAATGATATTAAAGTTGACAGACTCATCGCCCCTCATCCTTTCAAAACTTCACTCTCCTTTTTAACGGCAAAATGAGGCAACCAGCGTGGCAATTCCTCTTGGATGTAACTATAAGGGTTCCTGATCCACTATAGAATGTCCGTTTGAGCTATATTTACTGCCTGAAAAGATGAGTCCATCACCACAGCACCACCTAGGTAATAGATAAACAAAGCACCCTCCCCATAAGTCCCACCAACCTGGACGAATCGTCAGGGCCGACCCAACGGGTTTAAGTGCCCTAGGCCTAATCTTAAAAATTGTGCCCTAAAAAATTTTTCAGGAACAATTCACAATACGAGGAAGTCAAAACAATATAAAGTTCTTCATTTAGAGTAAACATTATTACGAAGATGCACCTAAGTAAGAACTAAAAAAAGACACATTATAACATAATTATTAATGATGCACCAAGAGCTCGTTCGAACTCGGTTCGTTGAGTAAACGAACGAGCTCGAGCCCGCAATTCAACTTGTTTGTTTAACAAGCCGAGCCTGAGCTTGAAGTTTTTTTTTTAAACTGACTCAAGTGAGCTGCGATCTAATAGATATGAATACATATACGTGCATGTATATATTTTTTCATCCATACTATTGCATACTCGTGTAGCTCGCACACATTGCAAGCACCACGTGCAAGGTTGCAAGCACCTAATGATATCAAACAAGATCTGGTCCAATGCATTTTATAGGAAGAAATGAATGCCTCCTTACCTGCTTTTTTCGAAGTGAAGGTGTGAGCAATGATTATCTTTGAATTTTGGTACTCTCCAAGTGAGAAGGGCATTGGAGTTTCTATTGTATAGCCTTTGCACTTTAAAGGATCTAAATTTGAAGTGAAGGTATTAACTTGAAGTGAAGGAATGAAGTAAAGGCTCGAACTTGAAGTGAAGGAATAAAGTAAATGCATCTTTGCTACAATTCCACATTGCCCAACTTTGAAATCTCAAAGGCAATGGATGCCTATAAATAAAGAACCCATCTTAATTTACAAAATGGTTAAACAGTTTTTGGGCCTTTTTTTTTAATACTGGGCCAGAATGGTTTTTTGGCCTTTTTTTAATATTGGACCACAATGGTTGGATTCTTTTGTAACTTATAATGGATTTTTTTCTTTATTTGGGTCAAAAAAGAGTTATAGTCAAGCCCAATTGTATAAATTGTTAGAGTGCCCCAAATAAATGTTTATTATATATTGGGCTCTCAAATTGGGCTATAGACTTGCTTTATTTTGTTGGGGCTATGACAATATGGTTCAAGCTTAGTCGAAAACATTTATTTTGACCTCGTACGAGTAACCCAACACTAACATGATAGTTGTCGACTCGGAATGGGGCCAAAGAACTGAAGATCCAAGGGCTACGGAAAATGCGAGTTTGGAGAGGAGTTTTGTTTTGTTTTGTTTTTTCCTCTGTTCAGTCTGTTGTAACAATAGTATGTCAGATTATTTGAGCTACTTAGATAACCCAAAAAAAAAAAATCGATAATCGCAAACCCACAATCTCACCTTTGATATAAAAAAATAAAAAAATAAAAAAATAATTCGATTATCTTTCGGTACGACCAAAAAAATAAAAAATAAATAAAAATAAAGCCTAGGATCTTTCAAGTTATGTATCGACTAATTGAACAGTAGCCAATTACCTAATTCAGCAGAGTTCATAAAACCTGATCATAGTTTAACTTGAATTAACAAGATATGAAACTTTCCAGAACTACTTATTAACGACAATTGTACATCTATAGCCCCTTATCAATTCTGGCACATGCCAAGGCTAATCAAACAACTCAAAACATGATTTTATTTCAGACAATTCAATGAAGAGATTCTCAAATCTCAACAAATATCCAAATCTGACTGTCAAAAACCAGTGCAACGGAGCCTTTTCTGGTACCTCATGAAAGGTAGTTCTCTGGTTGCAACTCATGCATACATTTCATCAAGATTACACTCTCCAAGGAAAACTTTGATGCTACGAGGCGAGCCACAGCTGCCTTCAGCAATAAGCGCTCTGTCATTGGCGGACATGTGGGCGATAATTTTGTAAATCATCTCAATCTGCAAAGACCATAAAAATGGTTATGTAAGCCTTTTGGTATATGGGAGATATAACTGGGTAGCGAGTTTTCAGAGAGATGGCAGTACGTACATCTTCAGGCGCATGGCAACGTTCAGCTACTTCTTCGAGTGATAACGGTTCAACAGGGTCTTTACAGCTGGGGAACGAAAGAGAGAAAATTTCACAAACTATTCATCAGTGTCGCAGAAGGCAAAATGGTAAAAAGCACAGAAGGGATTATATTTCACCAAAGCTTGGCCATCTACAAATATAGATCATGGCTAAATGCTCAGTCGTAAGGATTTCAACGAAAATATTCAGTCAGGTCAGGTACTGTAAATGCTGGGGTATCTTTGTAAGACATTAAACAAATGAAGAAGCCTACAAAGCCTAAATCATATAAACACATGCAATGCTGATTTCCAGCACCTTTGAGATTGAAGGTTGGGAACTCATGCTCATTTCGAGTAAAAATCAGAAAAGACTACAAAATAGTGACAGCAATTGCGATGATATCCCGCCCAAAAGAATCCATTGGTGTAATCACGTAATGTCATAATCTGTTGCTTTCACCTAAAGGTGACGGTGCCTTCACCTAAAACATAAAAATTTAGCACTTCCCTTGAAACCAAAATTTACATATACATATCTCTGACATCATGAGGAACACAAATCATGAACAAAACATCTGGATTGTCACAATCTTGAAATGTGGACAACATACCTGGCCTCATTGAGGACTGAAAGAACCCTCTTTTGTAGAGCTAGTACTTCTCCTGCTGCCTTTTTCCCGGCTTCCACACCTGCAAATCACGAGACATTGATTACGTTGAGTAAAAAGGACAGTTCCCATATCCACAAAATGCCTTTCTGAACAAATATAGCATGGTCCAACACAACAATTTTCGGCTGGACCGCCAAACTCCAAGTGACAGAAAAAGGAAATAGGCATTTTACCAGGTTGATGGTAGGCATTAATGTTGACCAGTGAGGCATAAATACCAGCTGCTCGCTCATACAGTGCTATCATTGCCCCAACTGATCTAGGAGTCACTTCCTGCACGGTCACTGTAATGGACTCCCGATCATTAGAATACAAAGCTGACCTTGTACCCTGAGAAAAAGTCACGACGAGTTTTGGGCATATGAATTCAGAAAAAGAAACTAATGTTCAATGACGAAAAATGAACTTTAACAAATAGAGCTGTATCTTTTCCTTGCTCCTTAAGATTACTTATCAAGGATTTGCACCAAACACTTTTATCAACTTTTTATTTCCCTCCAACAGTAATTTCTAGAAGCAGAAATCATATAACCACTTCTTCCAAAGTGTCAAGTGCACTCCAATGGGCTGGGCCCAAACAATTTAACGCTTTATATGCATATTGACTCCGATGTTGACATTAGTTATCCACATACATTCCTTCATTCCTTGTTCCCACAATCCCTATGTCCATGTGGTATGGCATGTTGGTGCCAAAACTCAGCCAAATCGTGTCATATTTCAAATAAGTGTCCACTACGAAAAATCGTGTCATATTTCAAATAAAAAAATTAAGTACTTCCATGTATCGTTCTTCAAACTTTTTCACACCGAGTTAAAGTACTCATTGAGTACTTTAATTAGGTGCAAAAAATTCAAAATATGATACACGGAAGTACTTAATTTCTTAATTTGAAAAATGGTAAGAGAGAGTATGAGACACTTATTTTGGATTTACGTAAGATTTTTGGGATTATTAGTTTATCTTGACGAAAGAAAATTAAAAAGAAAACTTAAGATCAAAAGCAAACAAAATTTCACTAGTGACAAAAAAACGTCTGAAACTTTAGTTTTTAATGTCTTTTAGTACTTTTCGTCTTATACTATGTTTTTTTTTTCCCAATTTCCATATAATTTTTTTTATACTTTTCTAATCTAATCTCAAAAAGCTCAAGGAAAAGAGAAATAAAAGATCACTAAAAATAAATAACATATTTTAGGCCAATGTGATTACAAAATGTGTCAGGATGTTTGATATACAAATTTAAACACATGAAGGCAGGGCTGGCCCTGAGGTAAGGCGTATGAGGTGGGTGCCTTAAGCCCCAAAAATTTTGCTCAAAATTAGGTACAGCCAGATATGTAATATATATTTAATATACATTTATATAACAAATGAATTAGCTAGCCCAGCGGGAATGCTTAGTTCTGCTATCCAATAGGTACACAGTTCAAGTCCTGAGACCTCTCTTTTTCCTCTCCAATACGAATATGTTTTTCTCTCACAAATTCGTCTTAGACCTCGAAAATCTCAGGGCTGACCCTGTATGAAGGCGACCGATGATGGTAAGAGAGACGACTGTAGGCTTAAAGAAAATGACAACACTAACCACTTGTTATACGTAACTAAAACATGTGAGGCAATTTTTACAAATACGATCATGGAGGCGAAAAATGTGATAAGTGAGAAATTAACAAAAATCATGTCCATGTTATTTATGAAAATATAAATCGAAGGTGATGACATAGGATCACCGGCTTGAGTATTTTTTAGAGAGCACAAACTTATTTTTTGTAAAGGCAAGGGAAGTTGTTTAATACTACCATGTAGTTACTCTTTTTTAGCTTTTAATCACAAAATGTCTTCTTTTTAAAACCTTTTTCATCATTAGTAAACAAAGTTTCAATTTTTGTCTATATGTTTTAGACCTTTTTGATTTGTCTCGAGACAAATAATTAATCCAAGATATTCAAACCGAATTTAGTACAACTTAAGAGAAAACAACACTAGAAAAAACTCGATATAAAAGACCAAATATTTTGGCCAAATGGGGCTTTGGAATTTTTTTTTTTTTTGGTCAAAGGGTAAGGAGAATAAAAGTACGAATTACACCCAAATTGAAAACAAAGTCTCCAATCACTGTAAGCTCAAGCTAACTAATAACCCCATTAAGGGGAGAAATAACCCAACAAATACAAAAAGAATAACATTGATACACATGTGGATAAATTCGATTTCCTGACTTCCTAGTGAAATAGTTCATGGTTACTGGACAACTAGCTCCAGTTGGTTGGGACTTTGGTTGTTAGGTGCGATAATATTACACATTTTAGTTTTAAAATGCATACTATTGTAAATATACAATATGAATTTTATTTAATAGATCTTGATAAAAAAAAATTAAAAATCATAGAAAACATTATACATGGTAAACTAGGCATAAATTTAAAAATCATAGAAAACATTTTACATGGTAAACATTATAGCATCTCCACCCTTACCCAAATTTTTACCCAAATTTGAGTAAAAACTTGATTTGATATGAAGCACTCAATGGGCAAAAGCAAATCTAGGCATAAGTTTGAGTAAAAGCCTCATTAATGACATTGTTGTAAATTTGAGGGGGAGAAAATAGCCTTCAAAATTTGATATCGGATTTGGTTCTCACCAAATTTGGTGAAAATTTTGAGTAATATCAAATTTGGTGAAGGAGTGGAGTGGACTTTTTGGTGTTTTTTACTCAAATTTGAGTTTCATGTAAGATTTGGTTAAGAAGTAGAGATGTCGAGTTCAAAATGACATCACTTTGTTCTCTTTACATTTCTAAAAAAAATTTCAAAAAAATTCTTTCGCCATCTCTCATCTCTTCAATCATTAATCACTTTTCTCTCTCTACTCATACCCTCTCTCCAATCATTATTCTCATTTCTCTCTCCATCTCTCTCCAATTACTACACCTCTATCTAATTATTACTACACCTCTATCTAATTATTACTTTTTTAAAAAAATCATCCAAACACTATCTCAAAAATATTTCTCAAAATATTCTTTCAAAACACTCAACCAAACAAATCCATGTCGAAAAATAGACAAGAAATTCAGCAACGTGGAGAGGAATAACTCATACAAAAATTAAGGAAAAAGAAGTCAATAAAGTTAGGCCAAATAGTTGTTCGGATTTTTTGGGGGTTACAACCGCGAGAGAAAACTGTAGAATCCACACAGGAAATTGTCCACCGACCAGACAGCAACCATCTCCGTTTTCACGCTCTGTGCAATTCTCTGAATTCTAAATTCAATCAACGCGATGATGTTGGACGACTGGGACCGCTACGAATTTGCTCATGAAAACGAAGATACAGAACAAGAAGAAGAAGAAGAACATGACGCTTTCCTTAACTTCGATTTCTTCTCTGCTCTCTACAAACGCAGGGTCAGTAAAAATTTCTGCCGCTTTTTTTTTTTTTTTTTTCCCAAAAAAAGAGGAACTAGGGTTTACAATATCTGTCTAAACACTGACCTTGTTTCTTTTTTATTTTTATTGTTTTGCTTTGTAATTGTATATGTAGGATTATTATAGTGTATTGGAAGTGGATTATGATGCTACCGAGGATGCCATTCGATCGAATTATATCCGTTTAGCATTGGTTCGTCTTCTCTTTACCTCTTTAAAGCTGATTTTTATGCACTATTCTCCATAAAAAAATAAAAATTTAACTCTTTTATAAATTGTTTAAAATTATGAGCTTTACCCTTTTTTTCCTCCTTATTTATGAATTGTTGCGGACTCATTGGATTGGTTTTGGACAGAAATGGCACCCAGATAAGCAGAAAGACCAGGATAATGCTACTTCGAGATTTCAAGAGATAAACGAGGCGTATCAGGGTTAGTATTTGATCAAAATAGTTATGCCTTGTGAGCGATGGCTTCTATTATGAGTTCATATTTATGCATTAGTCCTTGTCAAGTGCTTAATGCTGATGTTATGAAGCTCATCTTGGTAAATGTGATTCCTTGTTTAATGAGGCCTTGAGCTTATATCTTCGAAATTTTTTGGAGAATTTAATTATTCAGCTTTGTTTGGTTTGAAAGATGGAGTGCAATATAAAATTGGTGGGTGTTTCGTGATAAGAAAGATTAATGTATGCGAGAAACACATGAATGAGGGTGTTAATTGAGATGTATTTGGTAGAATGTTCCTTGCAGTCTATACTTAAAATAGATATTAGCAAACATGAGATTTGCGAGGGCACATGGTAGTGTAACAAGTTTCTCATTGACCCCCGCACACACTTGCTGACATGCAACACCTATCAATCAGTACCCTGCTGCATTGTCTCAAGTTATCAAATAGTAGAAATGTTCTCCTGAGTAGATGTCCAAGTGAAATGAGACTTTTGAAGGATCCTTATCTCATTGAAGAGGTCTTGGTTGTGGGTATTTATGAGCACGACTCTCTTCTAAGCCAAGGGCAAGGGGCAGTCACCTTTCCCAATGAAGCTCCTATAATAAGGCACTATGAATATGCAATTGGTTGCACCTCCCTCTAATAAAGAGTCTCCAACCTCACACGAAGTTCCCTGACCATTTTCCCAATCTTGCATGAATAATCTGAGCAGCAGGGTCTGAGCCCCAACATCTTGGTTTACGAACGAATAGGCCACAATAAGAGCATCTTTGTCCACTGCACCATCAAAAGAGATCCAGAAAGCTTCCTTAGAGGTTTGTTCCCACAAGTGCTTGCCAATGTGTCATCATTTGCCCATTACCCACCTTGAAGGACGACATTTGTATATGTCATCTCATGTCTACGTGATACCCTTTTAACCCTTGTCCTATAAGGCCTTTGAGAGGCCCCATCGATAGCTCCCCAGTCCCCCTTAATGCAACCATAATGGCCAACCACCACACTCCCCAACATTTCTCGTTTTTTAGGAGGATGCCTCCAGAACCACTTCCCAAGCAAGGCCCTTGGAAAATGAGAAAATCTGTGATTATCAATCCAACAATCTTTCTTGGGATAAAAAGGTCCTCATCTGGTCAACACTATGGTTTTTAAACTCATCCCCCAAACACTTCAAAGTAAGTCTCGCATCAATATCTCCAACCTACAAAACACCAAGATGGTGACGGAGAACACATACGGTATGTTAGCAGGTTTCATGATGTATAAGGGTCATCTTATCTCCCTTAGAGGAGTATTGTCTGTTCCAAGAGGTGAACCTCCCCTCAAATCTCTCCACCACCAGATCGCACGGGCCTTTGGTTTAAATGGCTGTTAACGAATTTCCCATGGAAGGGGATAGAAGACCCCTACTTGTCCACCGAGATTCAGAGTGAAAGACTCCACATTACCCACACACCCCTCAAGGATGATCTCACTGTTGACAAGGTTGCAGTGCTACAAAACTAAAAGATATTCATACAATCTGAGGAACCTTAAGTCATCCTTACTAGCTCCACAAAAATGCCATTAAGTGATTTGCAAAGACAAAAGGGGCACCGACATTATGGCACCTTTTGTGTCTCCCAACTCATGCTGCTGAGATAACCATCTCTAGCAGCTCTATGGAACATCTGCCTCGTTCTTCCATTGCAAATTGGAGCAAAAAAAAGGGACAATGGGCTGCCTTGCTATAAACTCAAAAGCTCTCAAAGGCCTTTAGCAACACCATAAAAAAAAAAAAACCTCAGTGTGGAAATGCAAAAATAGGTCCACCTCTGTCTAGAGTCCCCTTCGACGAATGTAAATTTGAAATCCCGGTTGACATTGTCGTGATCCTTATCAAAATCCTGCTTGAGATTGGCAATGATCATCAATGTTCAACTTGGAGTCCCGCATTCATTAGCAATCAAACCGTTTCCTAATCTCTATCCCCAACAAGCAATATAAGACGCCTTCATCAGCTTTCCAATCAGTCCCTAGGCCTCCAACGAGCAGCTTGGCATACTCTGGCTAATTCATTGAAGATTTTGTTTTTTCTCCTCCTAATATGTTATATTGAAAGACTTAAAGAGTAGATAGATGCACTTGTCTGCTCGAACAAATGCCTGAAGTGAGAGGATCACCAAAGAATGTGGCTCTGGAGGATATACACGCGCAGCAAGTTCTCTAGTAAATACCATACCAGCTTAGGGTGTCATTATAATGGGCCAATTTCGAAGTACTTTATTCTATATAGCCTGCCATAAAGCTCATGAAATCAACATTAAATTATCTGTTTTGTGCTTTCGGTCTGAGCTGTCATAAATTTATCGATCTTCCAAAATTGTAGCCTTGATTTTTGTGAAGTTATTTGTGATTGAGTTGGACATTGCATGCGTACGACCATGTCCGTCTTACTTGGTAAGGAGCGCTGACGCTTGCGTTGATGTGGATAATGATTGGAATAAGAACCATGAATCGAGAAATGATAGAAACATCACAGGATATAAGGGGAAACAGCTAGAGAGGTGTTTCATATTATTCAGGGCAACGCCAGTGTACAATGACTGGTGTCAAGTGAACCCACTCAACTGCAAAGTCAAAAAATTCACAGAGCCTAATTTTCCACGTTTTGGAAAAAGTGTGATGACACCGCTAGAAAAACCTCTTGAACCCATTGCTCACATGTTTACAATTGCATGCTATGGGTGGCAATTCAGGGGTGGAGGGAGTATAGGTCAAGTGGGGTCACTTGACCACCCACTGATTTCAAAAATTCTCCATTGATCAATTGACATGTTATCTCCATGTGATGAGTTTGCTCCCACTATTAGCACAAAATTGCCCCTAGCGTGAATAAGATCTACTAAAAGTTACAGATTTGCCCTGTTCTAATACTATGATTCTATTAGTCACCGACAAATGGATGTGGATTATTTACACGCAATTCCAAGAAAGTTAATTTTTTTGAACATTTATAGATTTCAATACACATTCACAAAATTGTAGGCATATTTTACCCATATATGCACATTAACTATCATACTTAAGGACAATCATCAGCATTTTGCCTTATTATTAGTACATAGTTATTTGTTGGTTAGCTAACAGGCCGTCCTAGATTTTTGGCTCCGCCCCTAGCTGGCATGTGTCCAGCTCACACAACTGCTGGGTAACATAGAGAAACCGCACCTACCCTACAATGTCCCCCTCCCCCAAAAAAAAAAAAAAAACTCTCTCCCCTTTCTGAAGCCATCTACCTAGTCTATTGTTCTCCTCAAACCCACATCTCCTCCCATAGTCCCATCTAAATAAAATCACATCTCTTTAATCTTCACTCTTTATTTTCTTTATTTCGTAGGTGGAAATTTTGTTTTTAAAAAATGAAATAGTTAGCTAATGTAGTGTCCGGTTTTCTAGATGAACCCTTTGATCAGCTCATTTTCCACTGTAGGTGACGGATGTAGATCTCTTAGGTATTCCTGCACACGTAGCACCTGCCTTTAGTACCCAACTTGGCTGGAAGTTGGCCAGGGAAGGCACTCTGATGGTCTAGGAAGGAACTGAAGAAGAGACATACCAAAGAGAAGTGGTAAGTGTTTAAAGAGAGTGAATTGTGTACCTCTTAGGGCTCGTTCCCTTCCTTTGTATTGGCTCCTCCTGACTTGTGCTCCAAGTACAGGAGCAAATCAGTCATTTGGCTTAGATGACGTCATGACACATCATGGGCCAAATCTATTATCATTGCATACAATTGTCTCGAATCATAACTTGACACATATCATAACGGCTCAACTGCTATCACAATGACGTAGGGACAACTGCAACATGCACATGGCTCGTCACGTGCCTGGCACAATAAGTAACTGCTTCGGATGGCGTCATCTTTGACGTTAGTTATGAACTACTTCTCGGATTCTTCATGAGTCATTTCGGGTTTCCCCCACTCGGATGACTCGCCCGGATTAGTACCTTCTTGGACGAGATGCGGGCACGCGCTGGTCCAAACCGTCTCAGTTTGTTCATACTGTGCTCGGATACTGACCCAATTCGCTTCAATTTTGGTATTGGGCCTCATTCCATGGGGGCCTTGGGCCTTTGGTCTATGCCAATCATGGCCCTTGAAGAATCATATTTCGGCCCACTACAGATAATATAAAATTAAATTCTTTTTTCGGAAATCAAATAGAATTGTGATACAATTTTGAAAATTTTCTACTGATGAATTATTTAATATAAGTTGAGTTTTCCAGTAAAAAAAATTAGGGGAATATATTTCAATATGATAAAAATTCTGTGTTTCTTTTCTATTATTCTTTTGAACACATTCTAAGTTCATTAAACTACCTTGTTATTTATGATTCTAGAAATGTAAATTACTTTGTCGTTTTTTGAGATTTGTAAGATAAGTGATGCTATAAAAGATTTGTCTCGGTAGTGCTCACCATTCCAAGGTCGCTTGGTCGATTCCTCTCGGTAGCGATTTGTCCTTGGGGCCACCCACCTCACGTAAACGCATGAAAAAGGGCTGTGGGAGAGTTTGGACAGATTAGTCTAGTTCATTGGGACACTCTTCATGACAAAAAAAAAAAAAAGAAAAAAGAAAGAAGATAAGTGATGCTATAAATTATGACACCACTCGTTATAATTTTTAGAGTCACCATTGATATTATTAGTGCAAAATAAAACTTCATCCAGCGTTATATGGATATCTAATCTGAAAGGCTAATTCTAGCAACATTCCCTTGGCACTGGTTCCACTGGTGCTATTTTATTGGTGAATATAAATTGTTGAAGAGTAATGGTGACTTAAGTCGACAGGCATACGAGTCTTAAGTTACACAGATATGCATACATTAGTCTATAGCCAACCAATCCATCCTTGGAAGTACCTAAGACCAAATATGACTTTATGCTAACTGCTAATTAATGGAAGAACTTGCAGTACTTGCATGAGGTGTCACTCGCATTGGTGATTGACTAACTTCAAGCATGTGTCAGGAAGAAGACTGAAACGTAATGGTGCAAAATCTATGCTGACAAGCACTACTGAGAGGTTTCATGGATTTTATTTGGTGTAGTAGTTCCTCATATGGTGGCTTTTCCTACCTTCTTGGTGCTGGCCGCTCACCTCTTATTTCTTTATCTGCTTTGTCAGTGGCCTTTTCATTCAAAGCGTAATTTTTTGTATAGTTGAGAACACTTCTTTTAAGTATGTGGACAATTGCGTCTTCTGTCTGGAATCCCTCCTTGGCTGGTGGTTTTTTTTTTTCCTCTCAACTGAGTTGGCTGTTTGGTACTACTTCGTTGCATTTCGAGTTAAAGCAGCGAGTATATTATCGTCCCAAAAGAAAAACGTTCATCAATTTCATTGCTGGAAAACATCTTCCCACGATTGTAGTTGGGATGAGAAGAATTGAAGCTAAATTTACACGTAGATACTAAGGGTATGCAAGATTCTTCCTTCTCTACCGATATCCTACTAAACTCAATCAATTGTTTATAGTTCAATGATGGTGCGAATGTTTTACTTTTATGCCTGTGAGAAACAAGACATGCTGATGTGTGATTCTGTGTTGTATCTAGACAAGTTGCAGCTAACAAACTGCTTATTTTGATCTTATCAGTGTTTTTGTAGCTAACAAACTGCTTATTATGATCTTATCAGTGTTGAGTGATCCTGTCAAAAGGCGAGAATATGATAATAAAGGGATGCCGTACGTGTGCGGTTATGATGTAATGGTAAGATATCTCCTCCTTGTTTGGTCTCTTTTCAAACCCTGTTAACAAATTATTTTCTATCCGAAGCGAAGCTTGGTTTTGACGTTTGAACCCTTGTTGGGAGTGCAGGAGTACCTTAACCGTTACAAAGGCCTTATATTAACGTGCAATGGCCTTGGACTCAAGCATTCAATATGGTAATTCTGAGATGTGTACAGATGCTCTTCTTGATGCATCAATCACGATCCTTCTTCGTGTATGGTACTGCCAGTGGGAAAGTTGGTTGGAGGACCGATCGTTTTGGATGTAATAGCGAGCTTAAAAATTACTTAAATTTTGTACATATGTAATTTGACTAATCTTAACATTGTACTATACCATCTGGTGTTGGCTCTGAATCTCTGGATGGATTGTAGTTAGAATCTTCTATAAAATCCGTCACCCATGTTACCATTTCAGT
This sequence comes from Vaccinium darrowii, assembly GCA_020921065.1. NCBI lineage: Eukaryota > Viridiplantae > Streptophyta > Magnoliopsida > Ericales > Ericaceae > Vaccinium > Vaccinium darrowii. The sequence continues at coordinate 12,210,857 of CM037157.1, forward strand.
TCCTGCAATGAGGAAATTCTGTGTCGTATACATTTGGGGGGTTTGTGAGATGGACAAAAGTGAATGAGTAATTTCGACGACTACTAGCGACTTTCCAGTGCTGGATGTTTTATTGATGAAATAATTTTATACTGGGTTTTGTGAGAAGAATCCATACTGTGTGGGTAAGTGAATTTTGCACAATGATAAGGCGTTGTTTTAGAGTGCTGAAGCTGCAAAAGCTTAGCAGGGAAAGAAAAAAAAAAGTGAAGTGACACAATACTTCCATATAGGGCAGCAAAAAAAACCAAGCCATTCATGAGCTCGCCTCGGTTCGGCTCAAAAAGAGCTCGTTTGAACTTGGTTCGTTAAGCTTTTATTGAGACTCGGCTCGAGTTCATTAAAAACCTCAACAAACAAATCTGAGTGCGGCAAAGCTCGACTCGGCTCGTTTACTTTTTAGAGGAATGAAATAATAGAACTTATTCCAATTAGATATCTTAATGCACTATCTTTTCAAAAACTTATTAAATTTCACTATTATTTTGAAATTGAGACTATTTTCCTGTAGAATATATAAATATAAAACATATATAAAAGCCAAGTAAAACTTTCTTTGTCGTCTTAAGCCTATGTAGTATACATTAATATTTTTTGTTTGCTTGTTAAAGCTCGTGAACAAGCTCGAGCTCGAATCAATCCAAGGCTAGCTCGGCTTGAGCTTTGCCTCGTTAAGTTTTCACTAAGCTCGAGCTTGTTAAAAACTTCATAAACGAGCTTGAACAAAATAAAGCTAAGCTCGCCTCGTTTGCCACCCTACTTCCATGACAGCCCTTTGGAACCATTGGTGTGAATTGACGGATGCATTCTAGTTCAAGGTTCATGCCTTTTCTATTGCTTTTATAAAGCCCAGCCTGAAGTGATTCAGTTTCAATTGACAAAATTTGTTCTTCAAGAGATATTATTTCTTCTTGAACCACATGAAAATTGGACTAAGAAGAAACCCTCCAAACAAGAATTAATAATTAACCATAAATACTACAATGTGGTCGCTCTCCTTTGAATAAGCAACCCCTTGTCAAACCCAAAGGCCACAACTGTATCCTACACAACTTGACTGAGATACTTGATTTGAATTTCCCCTTACTTTAGCATTGCCATTGCCCAATCTTATTAACTGCTGCTCATGTCAAAAGTCAAATACTGGCGCTTCTCCAGACCAAACGAAGGCTGGTTCACGATTCTTTCGTAACTAGATCATCTAGTAGAACAAATGCGGGCAACAACTTTCTCTCTCTGCATATAACATCAACCAAAATATTCCATGAATCAGGCTCCGGTTTGAACCCCATCTCTACCAATCCAAGCAACAGTGTAGCAGCATCCGCTACCTTTCCATCCTCGCAAAGACGAACCAGTAATTCATTTGAAGTTGCGAAATGCGGCAGAAACCCCCTACCCAACATCAAACACAACAGCTCAAGAGCTTTACCTAAATCCCCTTCTTTGCACAAAAAGTTCAACACGATGCGGTAACTTGCTTTGTTCAAAGAAAAGCCCTCATAAGGTAGCTTGTAAAGCATCCCAAGAGCCTTCTCAACCCTACCTTCTCTGCACAAACCTCCTAATATCACATTAAACGTGACAACATCAGCCCTGCAGCCTTTTTCTTTCATCTCTTGAAGCAAATCCATAGCTTCATTAGTCCTCTCAGTTTTACAGAAGCCATCAATCAAAGTGGTGTAGACGACTGAGTCGGGTTTCAGACCAATGCTCTTCATCTCAATAAAAGCCTCAATGGCCTCTTCCAATCTTCCTTCCTTACAAAACCCTTTCATTAAGGCTGAGTAATTGAATATATTAGGTTTGCAACCATTCTTCTTCATGAATTCAATTATTATCTTTGCCCGGTCGACTTTTCCCCCGCGGGAAAATCCATTGATCAAAACATTGTAAGTTAAAGCATCGGGCACAATATGATCTTTTGAGACCATGTCCTCGAACACATCCACTGCTTCTTTGAGCCTTCCGCATTCACATAAACCATCCATCAAAGTTGAATAGGTGATCAAATTAGGGTAAGAAGTTTCGAACTTTTTCATCTCTTCCACAACTTGAAAAGCAGATTTAATATCCCCTTTCTTGCAGTGGTGTTTAACCAAGATGTTGAAAATACAAGTGTTAGGCTCCAAGTTGAGATTCGTCTTTGCATTCACAAGGAATGTCCTCGCCAAATCAACCTGATTTGACTCCACCAGAAGATTAAGACAGGTGCTGATGGCTTTAAGGGAGGGCTTTTCGCGAACAATTGTCTGAATGGCATAAAACATCTCAAGCACTCTTTCATGGAGAGAGGACTTTGAGTAATGTTTCATGAGATTGAGGAATATGCCCTCGTGAAATCTGCACGTTTCATATGTCATCTGATGAAGAATTGCATCGATTGCTTGAAATTTCTTGAACTGAGCCAGCTTATCAAGAATAGTCGCATAGGTGGCATTATTGTGATTAAACCCCCTTTGATCGGATGCCTTATTAAAAATCTCTAGGGCACGTTGTGGATCCCTCTCACGTTTTATCAAGTTGATGGCGGAATCGTGAGAGATGAATTTGGATTTCCTTCGAGCTTCTACTACGGTGGTTGTGGTTTCCGTAGGAAGGTCTGGTTCCTGAGAGGTGGCTTTGAGGAACAGAAGTGGGGAGATCCATGGAAGTGATGATGACGACGGCGTAGAAGTTGAAGTAGAGAACCACCGGTGTTTATGGAAAGCGACTTTCATCTAATCCAAGAAAAATTGCTGAGGATATTATAGAGCTTCATAATCTGGAGAAAAGGCAACAATATGTTAGTCAATAGTGTGCACTCCAACTGTTTAACTAAAGAACACTAAGGAATTTCTTTTCTTTCTACAAGAGTGGCAATAACAATGAAGCAAAAATTAATGAATTAGAGAAATGGCTCGCATTGTGGCTATGTCAGTCAAATGGATCACAAGCTGCAGAATATAGTGATAGTCCAAACTGCAAACCAAAATCTCAAGTTTCAATAATTCCAAACAATGGCAAAAGAATTCGCAAACTGCTGATTAAGCAACAATCAGGAGGATACTAATTGCAAGCTTTGCATAATCACTGCTATATGCAACTACTTTGCTTAATCCTCAAATTTAGATCACTGTCTAATTTGAAACCAAGTATGTCACTCCCTTCAACATAATCACTGCTTTATGCAACAATCACAGGGCTAGATAAATTCAAATCCAATAATGATAATATCCCAATTGAATGAAGCCCTAAACATGGTAATCTAAAATTCCTATTTCCTGACAGTCGATGAATACAAACCCAGATTTCAATACACAATCGAATCATTCCTCTTTAAGGTTAAATTCCCAGACTTTAAAATAATAAAAGGGTAAAACCCATATCGCAAAACCTTATCAACAGTAAAATTGTGAGAGGGCAAAGGGATATCAGTTGGCTTATCAAACGTTATCCAGATCGCAACAACGGTACCGTTTTGAAGAACAAGTTACCTGAGTTGTCGACGGAGGCGGAGGAGACGCCGTGGCCTGCGCTATCGGAGTGCCTAGCGAGGTTGCCGGAGGGGCAGTAGAGGAAGCGGATGTTGCCGACGGAGAAGAAGAAGAGGGTAGTCGACGGTGGCGCGCTGCCTTTCCAGGCAGGGGATGCCGCCGGAGTAGGTGGCGGCGGCGAAGGAGACGTCGCCGAGAACAAGCCAGAGGAAGCGGATGGGAGAAAGAGAGCAGGCTCACGACATTTGGGGACAGAGACAGTGATATGGGTTACTGAAGTAGTTTTATTAGGAGTACTATATTTTCTGTTAACACCGTTTGCTCAAAATTGGACCCATAAACTTAAAAGGGGTTAATATTAGGGGGCAACTCGTTTCCAAGCAATAGTTAAGGGGGGTTTACTGTAATTTTTACAAAACTAAACCGTGCAATTTATTTCGAACGAGGCATGCTCAATGCGCGTGCACGTGTGCGAGTTGAGTTTTGATAAAACTATGCACCACAAAACTAAACCGTGCGTTGTTTTACAGCGCTTACGGGGTGTTTGGCTGGTGGATTTGATTTTGGATGAATTTGTAATGAGGGCGGATTTGATGGTAGATTTGTAAGGAGAGTGGGTCCACTTCTTAAGAATGGTGGATTTGTAATGAGGTGTTTGGATGGTATTTTGAGAAGGTGGATATGATAGGATAGGATGGAAAATGACGGAATTTGTTGATGGAGTTTAACACTAACAAATGTAATCACTAACAAATCGATTCAAACCCAGCAATTACCCACAAAACGATTCAACCACAGAAATTAGGGCAACATTTAGCAACTAAATCGGCACTGGAAAACAAGAAATTAGGGCAATTTGTTGATGGAGTTTAACCCACAAATTAGGGCAAATGAGACAGGTAACTCATCACAGAAACAAACCCAGAAACAAGTGGGTTAAACGTCACTGGAAACCATTTAAATTAGGGCAAAATTTTTTTCGAATCAAACCCACATTTTTTTGCACAACCAAATGCGAAAAACCCAAAAAATTTGGGCAAAAATCTATTTGGTATCACAAAGACACCAAATCTAAGTCGTGTGAAACGAAGTTGATACCGATCGAAAATGGAGTCAAAAGATGGAACGACAGATACCTCTTCTCTTCGCTCTCCTACACTCTTCCAAACCCTAGCCACAAATGAATCGATCGAGATACACAGAACAAGAGGGAGGGTGGATTTGGAGGGGTATTTTGGTACCAAAACCCCCCGGATTTGCTAACGACAGGGTTGAATTCATCGTTAGCAAATCCACCCGCAGGTGGATTGTATCTCCCAACAGTGATCTACTCCGGGCGGAAGAAATCGCAGCCAAAGACCGAAGATGATGTGGGACCAGGAGATGGATGAGGGGCGCTTCACATATCAGGCCTCAAATCCACCAGCCAAACAAGGCGTTAAGCTGCAAAAGCTTAGCAGGGGAAAAAAGAAGTGAGAAGTGACACAATACTTCCATATAGGGCTGTAAATGAACTAAGTTGTTCGTGAGCTCGGCTCGGTTCGGGTCAAAAAGAGCTCGGCTCGGTTTGGGTCAAAAAGAGCTCGTTCAAACTTGGTTCGTTAAGCTTTTATTGAGACTCGGCTCGAGCTATAGTTGATTAAAAACCTTAACAAACAAGTCTGAGCACGGCAAAGCTCGACTCTACTCGATAAGGGTCGTTTACTTTTAGGAGGAATAAAATAATAGAACTTATTTTAATTTGATATCTTAATTCACTATCTTTTCAAAAACTCATTAAAATTTCACTATTATTTTAAAATTGAGACTATTTCCCTGTAGAGTATATAAATGTAAAACACATATGCATGCACAAGTAAAACTTTCTTTGTTGTCGTAAGCCTATGTGAGTACATATATAGATATTTTGTCGTTTGCTTGTTAAGGCTCGTGAACAAGCTCGGGTTCGAGTCAAGCCAAGGCTAGCTTGGCTCATTAAGTTTTCACTGAGCTTGAGCTCGTTAAAACCTTAATAAACAAGCTTGAACAAAATAAAGTTAAGCTCGGCTCGTTTGCCGCCCTACTTCCATGACAGCCCTTTGGAACCATTGGTGTGAATTGACGGTTGCATTCTAGTTCAAGGTTCATGCCTTTTCTATTACTTTTATAAAGCTCAACCTGAAGTGATTTTCTTTCACAGTTTCAATTGACAAAATTTGTTCTCCAGGAGATATTATTTCTTCTTAAACCACTTGAAAATTGGACTAAGAAGAAACCCTCCAAACAAGAATCAATAATTAACCATAAATACTACAATGTGGTCGCTCTTCTTTGAATGAGCAACACCTTGTCAAACCAAAAGGCCACAACTGCATCCTACACAACTTGACTGAGAGTATGAGATACTTGATTTGAATTTCCCCTTACTAGCATTGCTATTGCCCAATCTGACTATCTGAGCCATCATCAGTTCTACAAGGTTATCTGAATGATGGGAATCTGAAGGAGAACATTACTACAAGGTTATCTGAAATGGAAAGTCTCAATTTTACGGCTGAGGATGTTTCTCTTTGCTTTTGTCTTTCTCATTTCACCTGATGCTTTAGATATGAAGTCCATATTCAAGAGTAGTGTTTCTATTCTAAGGTATTTGGACGTGTCTGTTAGATAGCTCGATATACATTGTTGAGCTCATTTCCTAAAGCTTAAGCTTTGGGGAGAGTTAGTTGCCTAACATGGTATCAGAGCTCTCGTTGCAAGAGGTCTTGGGTTCAAGTCTCATTGTTTGCATTTGTTCCTCGTTTGCATTCTGCTTTTACCATTCCTATTCTGTTTCACTCTATCTCTGAAAATTTGCATCTCCACGCGAGAGAGGGCATTAGATAGCTTGACATACATTGTTGGCCCATTTCTTAGCAGCTTAAGTTTTTGGGAGAGTTGGTTACTTAACAGTGTCAACTTTTTTCTGATGTAGTTAGCAGATTTACCACACTAGTGATTGTCTGTTTGGCTATGCTTTGAATCTGTCGTGTGCTCTTGCTTTAGCTTGTTAACTTCAACTTTTTGTCTGTGTTGAAAGCTCTAAGCGACAAGCAAGGCAGGGGCGGTAGATGTTGAATCTTGTTATTTGTAATGACCGCGTTTCACCAAGACCATCCAACCATGACAATCTCATGCTCAAGTATCAATTTGTCAAAACAATGAAAACAATGCTCAAAAGCTTATTTAGAATATGCGAGGCCTGTGGCTGGGAATTGGCACACATAAAAAGATCATTTCCATTGTGTCGGAACATTCTTATTCTACTCCCATAACTTGACAGCAGAACTGTGTCAAGGATTTTCTTGTCAATGGTAATCGATAAAAAATCAATCAGAAAAGATATTTCAGTCGCACATCAAAATGATCTTCATTGGACGCTTCTTCTTCTTGGTTTTTCCCTCTCTTTAATAAAAGAATGGAAGCACAGAAATAGAAGCCTTTGACAATAGGATGTCTCCGATTTAGGTAGCAATCTCAGCAGAGGTGTCAAGTAGCTTGTTACAATTTTATCCCCTTTTATTTTTCCATTTCGGGATTAATCTGAGTAAATGTGTTTTGTGTATCTAGGAGTTTTTGTAACTTCTAACAGGTAAATTGGAAGTTGAAACTTTTTGGAGAATCATAAACACATTAACCAAATCTTGAACTCTAGTGAAGAGAAATGTAGCCAAGGAAAAAAGGAGAGAATTGACATACACACAGGCTTGTTACATGTGCTCCTCTTTGCAGGTAGAACAAACATATATCCTTGAAGCAGGCTCTCTGCAAATTGTACACCAACTTTTAGGAGCTAACTTGCTTTTTATGAGCTCCAAATGAGAAACACAAGTGTCAATACTAGTAAAATCCAATCTATCAACAAAGCTGGGTTTCACTTTTGTCCATTTGTACAGTTTAACACATTTTAGCTACTCCACTGAAAATGCTGTAAACTATCAGGGGATCGTTTCTTTCATCTTTGCAAAAAAAAAACCTCGGTGTGCAGGGAAGGGGGAACAAAAAGGAAAAGGCAAACTACATTGGCCTCCCCTCAAACAAGCTACCCTAACCAGTTGCCACAGCAAATGAAATTAAGAATAGCTGTTGAGAATACATAAGAGCGCTCAACTGCTCAAGAGAGGTTATTATATTACAAGTCAATTTCAAGTGTAGTCAATGGTTATGCAAGTTACTATTGCACATTTAAGCACCCTAGGGTTGGCAGTACTACCGGAACTTCAATCCACAGCTTCATTGAATTGGCAGCGGTTCATCCTTCTTCTGACTCTACAATGAAGAGTCAAGAAATCTTTCAATAAGAGAGCAACGATTCTGGATTCAAGGAAAATTACTGTGATTTTCCACATTAGTCATCTGAAAAATATAAGAGATTTCCCAATTGGTGAAAAGAAGTTACTGAATTTATTTCTCAACTTTATTCACTTGACGTGTAGATGCTAAGTGAGACTTACCGCGTATGGATTCCATGTTGTCTTCCTCATAGACACCAAGGGGTGAGCCATGGACAGATAAAAGCATCTCACCATTCTTTGGCAGCCTTAGCGTTTTTGGAGTCATTCCAACAGACATCCTATGACTAGTCACCTGCAATTATAGTTTTTATTACTAAGACAGTTGCTCAAGGCATTCACAAGTTCAACAAATAACGAAGAGAACAGCTTGACAAGCACTGCTTTAGCTTTGAAGGACCAAGAAGAAACACCAGGACCTCTTGAAAGAAACTCATATTACTGATTACCATAGTTTGTAGGTTAAAAGTGCTTATTAAACAATTATCTGTGAAAACTGTGTTTTCAAACTCAGTTGTGCTGTCAAGTTGGTTGTATGACCTCCTCTCTACAACTGCAAATTCACATCGATTTAAAATTTTAAGTTTAGTTTCTTCACGAAAGAAATTTATAAAAAAGCAAAGGCCAGACAAAAACGGAAGAGCCAATACTATTCAAGAAGATACAAACCCCGGGAGTTTGGAGGCCATCTTGCAGACAAAGCATTTGAGTATCACAAGGCCCCTCCAACACCTTAAAAATAGAAATTCAAAGAAGAATATAAGATAGATCATGAGAATTACATGAATCACTTTCACACCTGGGTAATGTTGCCAGCGCAAGAAAACACCAAAAAATAATTAAGTAAATAAGATTGGATTCTGATAAGCTTCAAGTGATGACTGAAAACCATTTAAATATAACTTTTCTAGTCAGTCAGCAAGATAAAATTTCAGAAGAAAACATTGATGAAGGAAAGTTGCTACAAAATGCCGCAAGAGAGAATTGCATTTAAGCACAACTGTTGCTAACCCAAAAGAAATCACAAGGAAACATACAAAATCCTTGATCTGGAGATTATCCGCACCAAGAAGGCTTGCTGTCACTGTCAAGTGTCACCAATAAAAAGGATTGCATAAGCTCTGATTGAAGTACAAATCCAAATACAAGACACATGAAATATTAGTACCTGCTTGACTTGAAAATTTGAAGCCACCAAAGGATGGAATTGCAGTAGAAGAGCGGTCAGGATAAGCTGCTGACATCTGATGTAGAAGAGAAGCATGTATGTCTATTCCGTCACCCTGGTTCATCGGCAAAGTACCGCCTTTATCTTTCCACTGCACTTCATATTGTCCTTTTCCATTTTTTACAAGTGACAGATTCGGAAGGTTTTCCGTGAAAAATTGCAGTACAGGGATCTGCCGCTGTTGCTTATTGAAATTAGATCGAAGTAGACGCAACTCAGTTAGCAAATGGTCAATCTCCACATCACGAATGGCCCTGATTGCAGCACTTCGACGATCAACTGTAAAAGGATAGGAACTCAAGACTGAAAGGAAGGTACAGCTATGTATGGATGCCTGTAATCTTTTGGTATGAATAGGAAGATTATTACAAGGAATAAAATTCCTAGTAATTCAATACCTTGAGTAATTCTATTCCGATGTTTGGATTAATTCATCAATCTTATCCAGGAATCAGTTATTTGGAAATTTCATAAATTCAAAAAATTCCTTTTTATAGATTGAGTCAAGAATCTAGGATTACCATGGGAATGGGAGGAATCAAATTCCTAATTAGTTTGGTAATGTAATTCATGGTTGCATTTGATCACATTGCTATTCCCGTCAGTTCCAAACGTAGGAATAATGGAAATATCAAATATGGCATCACATTCTCATTCCCCCTCAAGATGACTGACGTCCAAAGTTCAAACTGAGCATAAGGGATACTTTGATGCAGTCTATAAAACGAGGAAGGAAGATAAATTCAGGGAAACATCTAGAATCAAGAGAAAAAAGAAAAGAAAAAAAGAACCTAAAGTAATCTATTGCGAAAATTGGATTAAAGCAAAAACTGTGAAAAAATCAAAATAAACATGGAAAGAAATGCATACCATCTTGGTCTCTGAAAGTATCTTCTTCTTTCTTTTCAAATTTGGGAGATGAGGCGGATTTCTTATTCTTAGCTTTCCGTTTTGCCATTGAAAACTGTAGCCCTAAAAACGAAGGCTTGACCGATTCGCCGCCTTCACCGGGAAAATGGTATAAGCCAATCAAATCCCTAACGCCTAAAATGCAAGGTAAAAAAAACAAAATTAGTAATTATGTGACTGAAGCTTGACATACAAGTGAAGGAAAATTGTTCAAAATCGATAAATTGATGCGAATAGCAAACAAATTAGTAGGTATGTCGTTCCAATCATGTTTACCTGTATCCGTATGAGGCCCTCCTCAAGAAACAAGGTCCTTCAAAGCAGTAAAGATGCAAATAAGAGTCCAAAGAGTTGGCAGAGGCCAAATGTAAAAGATTTTATGAACTTTTCATCAAATCAAGTTAAGACCCGCTAAAGAACGGTACTGGTGCATCTGGGTTAAATTGATTCAATCCTCGTGTGTGAATCGAACATTCCTATACTCTTTTCAAGGAGTGATTATTTGCTTGCCTTAAACATGTCGTGTTTAAGCGTCTAAATTAAGGGTGAGTTTCCGAATGGATTTTATCAAAATCTGATAAAATCAAGCCTTTGATTTTATCCATTCGGAAACTGAGAAAAATCTAAGATTTTATCAACTCAGTTTCCGAATGGATAAAATCAAGACTTGATTTTATCATATCTTGATAAAATCTAAGATAAAATCCATTCGGAAACTCACCCTAAGCATAAAAAACAGCAAACATAGATACAGACGGAGAGAGAGAGAGAGAGAGAGAGTACCTGCTCGATTTTCGATTTTGGGCTGGTTCGTTCTAAGCGCCAAGTAGCGGATGAAAAAACGAAAGGAAAGGAAAATTTTCATTTCGCCCCCTGAACTTTTGAGCATATGTCCCATAAGCGCATATACTTCATTTTATTTCAACTAAACACCTGAACTTACAAAACTTCCAAAAATAGGAACCCGTCGTCTAAATCCGTCCAATTTCTAATGGAAACTGTTAATTCTTTTCCCTATCTCTCTCTCTCACACACACACACACACACACCCAAAAACTCACTCCAAAAGAAAACCCTCTCTCCCTCTTGCCAAGCAAGATGGAGAAGAAGAAAAGAAAATAAGGGAAAGAGGAAGAAAAGAGAAGAGAGGAGAGGGAGAAGAGAAAAGAAGGAGAGAGGAAGTCGGTACTGCCAGTGGGCAGCCATGGCTGCCACTGCGAACTTCTTTTTTTTAACATTTTGAAGTAAAACAAGAGAGGGGGTGGAGAGAAAGAGAGAGAGAAGGAGAGAGAGTGTGTGTGTGTGTGTGTGCGCGCGCGCTTGAGAGAGAGAGAGAGTGTGTGTGTGTGTTAATGGAAGGGGAGAGAGAGAAAAAGAAGAAAGGATAAGTAAGGCAGGTGGGGAGAGAGAGAGAGAGAGAAAGAGGGAGAGAGGGAGTAACTGGTTTGAATTTTTAGGATGGATTTAGGTGGCAGGGGGGCCTATTTTTGGGAGTTTTGTAAACTCAGATGTTTAAATGAAATAAAATGAAGTATAAGTGTTTATGAGACATGTGAGTGAAAGTTCAGGAGCGAAATGAAAAAAAACGACTACTAAATTCAAATTTGGATAAATGCAACGATTACAAAGAAAATCCTAGAATTTGATCAGTGTCTTAAATTAGTCCCATTAATTGTACATTTTTCAATTCAAACTCACATGATTTATCATTCAACATTTAACAACAATATCAACCTTTGGTAATACTACTCAACTTAATCTACCATTTTTAAATCGTTTGAAATTTTGGCATATTATATATTTTTAGGTGCTACGTAATGTCAGGATCAATAGATGTTTATTATGCACGTAATCTAAATTACATATCATGATACTATTTTCTTTTCTTTTAATGCTTATATCATAATAAAATTTATTGTACTGTAATAAATGTAATCAAAATAAAATGTAATAGATGTAATCAAAATCAAACCAATTTTTTTCAACTAGAGATCCCTCGCAAACTCCACTCGCGAATCATTGGTTGGTTTCTTCTTCTTTTCTCTTTCCAAACACAACATTTTGGCAAACTAATAAACTGAATATGGTAAATTTGTTAGTTGTTACACGTGATTACAGTGCTCAGGGTTTAAGTTTCAATAATTAAGTAATGGTCAGTGTTTTGTTTCTAAAGTCGACCTACTGATAACTCGGGTGTTGTGGCTATATATGCCATAGTGAGCAATCACAAAACTCAAAACATGGAGGGCAACAATGATGAAACACAAGGCAAAAACATGGAGGGCAGCAATGATAGAAACACAAGACAATAAACAAGTGTTGGTAAGGTTATGTGATATATGCATATTAGGACTCTAATCCGAGGACTCATAGATTTCTTTTTCGAAGAGGTTTTCGGGGTTTCCTTTCCTGCCACTTGACTTTTCTAAGCCCCAAAACAATCAAGGTACCACAAGAAAAAAATTAAGTGAACCAATTTTTTTATTCTTCTCCCTTTCACCATATCTAACAACTTGTTAAATCTATACAAGGAAGACTACCCCATCACGCAATTAAACCAATTTGACAACCCAATCTAGGAAAGAGAACAATTGAGAGAACACAAAATTTCCCCACCTTTTTTTTTTTCCAAATCAATCTGAAATACAGTGAACCAATCAATCAACGGACCGATAATCATTTCACAGAAAAAATCTGAGAAAAGAATGTGAGGATTAGCCCACATAAAAGGCTATAACCAACTAAATGTAGAAAAAATGGAAACTAATAAGAATGGAATAAATCAAGAAGCTAAGGAAACAAAAACTAATTCCAAGACTCATGTGCAAAATTTCAAACAATTAAAGAACACAGATCTTCAGAGACTTGTCTTATGTTAGGCCTTTCATTTATAGGGATAATACACCTTAGACAAATAGCAAGCAATTCGTCCATTCCTCTGGTGTTTTCTTAATGTCTCTATCAATGCAATCCATTCCTCTACCTTCTTGATTACACAGGCGGACCCAGTCAGTAAGATCAACGGCTCCGGATTGACCAGAGATGATATCACTGACACTTTTTCTGGTCAACAGTTCCATCAGAATCACTCCAAATGCGTACACGTCAGATTTTAATGATGGGACTGGTTTGGCTGCAGTGGCGAGTTCGGGAGCACAATATCCGAGTGCTCCTAGGTTTAATATCTACTCCGTGATTCCAGGTGGCGTCATCAGATAGTGGAGACAATAATCTGTAAGGCGGGCATTGAGATCGAGGCCAGACAGGAGAATGTTTGTGGGCTTTAGGTTTCCATGGGCTACGTCAACAGAAACTTTCTGTAAGCTCCATAGGCCCAGCTCCTTTATGGTTGGCAATTTCATGTCAAAACACACATTTTCGTGTATCCCATTTTATTTATTTGTATTTTATTTTTATTACTTTCTAGAGAGTCTGTATAGGTATGGAAAGGAATCATTTTGATTTGTATTTTGCTTGAGTGCGGTAGTCATTAAGTCAAGTGGTTCTATGGTTTAGGAAAGATTGTGACTCAGAAAGGATTATGGGAAAATTATGACTCAAAAAGAATTATTGAGAAGATTGGGAAGTTTGTATATGGGAAGATTTTGTCTCTAAGGAAGATGAGAAGATTAAGAAAATTATGAAGATTTTACTCAGAAAGAATTATGGACTTATTGCGTTTGAGAAAAGCAAGAATCTTGGGGGAAAGGAAATTGAGAATAAGGAAACATAATTGGCAATGATCATTTTGTTTAAGGAAACAAAAGAAATGGAGATGTGCAATTCGCTCAATAAGGACACGTTCGCTCGAGCGAGATGATTGAGCGAGTGCTTTTGGATTGGCTCTGCTCGAGTGAGTTTCAGAGTCGCTCGAGCGAAAGTGGCATTTCTCTATTTGCTTTATAAATACAAAGACATTAGGGTTCAGAATATAACATTGAGAGCAGCCATCACTTCTAAACTTCTCTTCTTACACTTCCAAATACCTTTGAGGGCAAAGGCTTATGTATCTTGAAGAGTGGTGAAGATCAATGGAGTCTTGGTGCTAAACGATCATCTTCAAGAGGTTTATTCTACATGAATAATCATCTTTTTTAGAAAAGCCCTAAGGAGGATTCCTAGGCAATAGCAAAAGTCCTTCGGTGGATTCCGGGAGGCAAACGAAAGGTTTGTGGATTCAACGCAGCGGCAGTCAAAGCACTGGGTCTGGTGAACGAGGATTTGGCAAGTAAATCTTAGACTCGATTGTGAGGAGTCTAATTGTAGGTAAGATTGCTTGTAACTACACATTGAGTATAGCGTTTTTTATTCCTTCTCGTGGTTTTTTACCCATTTAGGGTTTTTCACGTATATCTTGGTGTTCTTCGATTATTTGCTTTCCGTTGTGTGATTGATTGATTTTTTTATTAGTGGGCGCGGATTTTTACAAAACATTAAAACATAGCAAATCTATAAAACTAGACAAACTAGGATTTTTCACTTTCAACCTTTGACAGAAGGATAGCCGGGAGTACCTCCAAGGTGTTGTCTTTGCATACGATATAAACACATGAACTGATGAATATACTCAAAACAAAGACAGAAGGCTCATTTCATTCTTATAACAATTTCTTCATTCACAATTTTCCTATAAAGTTAATTCTGGATTACGATGAAGGACTTGGTAGAAAATGTCGTAGTTAGATCCAATTTTTTTTGTTTAGTAACACCCACCCATTAGCCCTAGTAATCCTAGGCAATATGTCATCATAAGATTAGTTTGACATCTCGTCTTGCAATTCTCCTTTCAAGTTACTTCAGGCCAGTATGTGGCAAAAGTAAAGAAATAGAACAACCAGCAGGCATGTTCCTAGTGAAATCCTAAAGACAGGATGAAGTGAGAGACCTTTAAGTCCATTGAAAACATGGCTGGCTTCAAACAACTAAAAAGGGAAATCATGCAGACAAACATAGTGGGAGGCAGGGAGCAAAACAATGTGATTAGACAACACATTCTAATAGTAACATTTTCCATCCAATGAATAGGAAGGCTTGGCACTATGAACTGAACAACACTTATTATTCTTGAAAAGGCTTGCAATATCACACTAGATTCATTTAAATGTAATTCAGAGTGAACCCTATGCGGAACTTACAATTTTTACGTCCCTATGTGGATTTTACATCATGTGAAATGTTAATGCATCGTCTGAAATACATAACAAGTACTAGTATTATTCTTGAAAAGGCTTGCAATCTCACACTAGATTCATTTAAATGTAATTCAGAGTCAACCCTGTTAGAATATGTTTTGTTATGATTTGTCCCACATTGGTTATGCAAAACTCGTAAAAGGTTTATGCCTAATATAAATAAAACTTACGTGTGTTAGGGTTTGTTAACACCCTAAATACACTTATATCTCTTACAAATAACATGGTATCAGAGCCAAGCCCTGATCCACCATAGCCGCCACATATCTCCATCGTCAATCTTCACATAGTCCAAGTCGACACTCATCTGGCCCTCAGCCCTTTCAATCGACAACCCTACAGCCCTCCAATCTTCAAATCGAACTCATCCAGCCCTCGGCCCTCTCAATCGAGACCCCTACAGCCCTCCAATCACCATCAACCTTCGACATCCACAAATCCTGTCACCGTCGACCTTCAAACCACCAACCCAGTCTCTATTGACCCTTCTCGGCGCCGTAATCGAAACATAAACCCTAAACCAGACTCGAGATCATGCGGTTTGTGCTCGAAATCAACTTCATCGAGTACGAAACCCTTACCCAGTCATTTTTTGATCCTCGTCTTCTCCTAATCAGACTTGTCGGTGCTTCTCCAGCCCTCGTCTGCGCCTGAAAGGTCTCCTTGGCCTTCATCAAGCACTTTTGTGGCCGTTTCAAAATATTTCCAGCGTTACCAGTTGATCCTTTTATTTGTGGCTTCTACCATCTCTCTTGTCTCTATTTGGACTTATGTGGAGGTAATATGCTTTTTCTTTGGAGGTGTTCGTCTCTTATGTTGAACTGTTCTCTGGCTCTTATGGCTTAACAATGATACTCATCAGTGGAGGTGTTCATCAGTAGTTGGTAGTTGTTGCTCATTCTTTTGGGTTTATTTTCCCGTATTTGGTTGATTGTTGATTAAGTACTTGCTATTGGATTGGTGCTCCTCCATTGCTCTTTGAGATGACTACTAGTTCTACCTCCAGTACTTCTAGTTCTTCTAGTTCTGTTTCAAGTGTTTCTAGTGATGTTTCTCACCAATGGTCTCCTAACATGTTGTCTATTACTGCTATTTGTTTGAATGGGAAAAACTATGCTACTTGGGCCAAATCTGTTAAAACGTATTTTTTGGGTTCAAAACAACATGATTTTCTCACTGCTAATCCTCCTACTGACTCTACACGTGCAAATTGAATATTGAGGATGCCCAAATTCGTCTTAAGTTGTGGAATAGTATGGAGCCTAATATTAGTGGTGCACTGATGTTTTTGGACACTGCCAAGCAGGTTTGGCAAAAAACTCAGGAGTTATATTCTGGGGTTAATAATCTATGTAGGACTTTTGATTTATATCAGGAATACTTTCTCTGGGCCTTGGTGACTCTTCTTTGGAGACATATTATGCTAAGTTCAGTCGTGTTTGTGAGGAGCTCAATATTTGTCAGCCTTGTAACACACAAATTCGAGTCCTGCAGTAAAGAACAAGAAAAAGATGCACAAAATACAATTTTATTGATTTTGAATTAAATGTGAGTACAATTCTCTAATGGATGCTCTTTTACAAGAAAAGAACAAAATAAAATCCTCTGATTCGATCTCCGGTACGTTCTAACGGCTTGAATGCTTGTTATTGAATCGCACAAACGGTAACTTTCTTTGAATCCTCGAGTTGAATGAATTGAAGAAAAAAGTCTGAAGAAGGCTTTGATTTGTTGATTGATTTGAGTTGTTAAATGATGAACTTGTGAAAAAATTGGCACTCTGTTCTTGGTGCTTGATGATTCTTTGCAAGTTGTTGCTGGATGATGAGCTTGTGAAGAAATCGGCACGATGTTCTTGGTGCTTGATGATTCTTTGCAAGTTGTTGAGGAATTGCTTGAATTCTTGAAGAGTGCTTCAGAGCTCTGGTTGAATGCCAAGCGAAACTCTCCACCTCTTCTTCATATGAGCCTCTATTTATAGGCTCAAGGAGAGAGGTGTTAAGTTTGGAAAGATTTCCAAGAAAGACATTTGATTGATCTGATTTGATTTGATATCCAATCAACAAGATTTAATTTAATTTGATTTCCAATCACGAGAATTTTAATTTTATTTTACTTCTAATCAGGAAGATTTGACTTCATTTCCCAAAAAGTAGATTTTGACTTCTTTTTTTTTTTTTGTTTGGGAAATTAAATTGACCCCAAAAAGAGAAATAATATATTTATTAATTGACTCTCTTTAAGGGTCTTTTTCTGACGGGCCTACATGTTCGGCCTAGCCCAATTTCTTGACCCATTTGGCTAATTAATTTAGCCCAATGTATTTTTTTGGTCTTCCACAAATCTTCAAACAGTCTAAACCCATAAATTTGACGGGCCCAATATTCATTTGAAAATGTTGACCAATGTTTGACTTTTAATTAATCGAGATTATTTATTTATCTCAATTAATTAGACGGTGATTAAGCAATGCCAAAATTTTGGTGTCTACAAGCCTCTTTCTACCGATATTCAGGTTATGCGTCGACAGCGTGAGTCTCTTAATGTGACACGCTTCTTGTATGGTTTGCCTAAGTCTTATGATCCGATTCGTTCTCAGTTGTTAGGAGGTCAGGAATTACTTTCTCTTAGTGAAGTGTTTAGCCGCCTTCGTCAGGCTTCTATATCTGATACTAGTTCTGTACTGCCTTCTGATCTGTCTGCTTTAGCTGCTTCGGTTACTAGTGGCCCTCCATTTTGGTCGTGATTCTGGCCAAGGTGGTCATGTTTCTGATGGTACAAGTCGTGATTCCGGGCGTACAAGTTAGCAATCAGGGGTTACTGGACGTGGTCGATGTAAGAACCCGTATGAAAAATTACTTTTTGGAGAAGTTTTGTTTTGGCTGATAAAAAGTCCCGGTAATTATTCCTTGGATTTTTCTAATCACAACGGTACAATCGGAAGTTATTTTTTAGTAAAGCAAAGTCATCTTTCACCTATTTTCTTCAAAGAAAAATATGTCATTTTTCGGTTTTGTACTAACAGTGGGGGAATCAGATTTTGATGTGATTAGAATTTCAAAATTTTGGAGATGCCATTGTTTCCAAATGGGGGGTACTTCCTTATTTTCATAAATAAATTAAAGTAAAGAAAACTCTTTACTTAAGTTTGGTTTATGAAATTAAGTGTTGTAGTCACATATTATATACACAAGTGACATTTGGGTGTGATGTGTAATTAGAGTGTTATATTGAGAAGTGTATGGGGGAAGTTTGCAATTTGTCAAAACAACACACTCATCTCCCTCCTCCCACCCGATCGGCCCCTCTCTCTCCTCCATTGTTACATCTCCAAGCTCAAATTACTCTCTCCTCACTCAAACACTTCAAAAACCAAGGCCATTTTCGCATTTTACGCACTCTACGGAGCTTGGGTTGCCATGTATTCACACCGAGAGCTTCAATTTCGGGATTTGGAGTTTTCTCCACCTAGGGCTTCATTTTTCCACCATTTTCAAACAAAACCTTGAGGTAGGGAAACAATTTTTACTCTCTCTAGTTGTATGCTTGTGATTTATTGCATATATCTTGTTCTTGGCCTCAATTTCATTGAAAATCATATTTTTCCCTAAATTGTGTGGGTTTTCCCACTTTGATTCTTTGATCTATGAAATTACTTGTTGTTTGGTGAAATTGAGAGTGAAATTGACATCTCTCCATGTTTAATTGTTGCCTAGCATCTTTATTTTGTATCTATACTATCTCATTTGTGATTGGGTTAAAATTTCACACCTTAAAGGTGAAAAACTGCACAGTTATTGTTCATAAGCTGCCGCCCCTACAATTTACAGCAGCTTTTTCTGTTCTTGGGGTAGTTTTCGGTCACCCTTTGATGTCCGTTTGGTCCCCGATTGCTCAATCCTTCATATAATCGACCTTTGGCATCATTTTCGCCCGTGTTTTGACTCAATGACTATGGTTTTGTAAACAAATATGTCATCTTACTTCATATGAAAATTTGATTGTTTTTAGAAAGCGTGTGTGGGTGTGTGCGTAACCCTTTTTGTCGAAAGATGTGAAATAATGAAACGAACTTGAAAAAATTTGGACTTGTTATTGGAATTGAATGGAATGTTTGGGAAATGAGATATTTCAAACCAATGTCATCACTTGGTGAATTTTTTTTATAAAGGCACGCGAAACCTATGGAATCCGGCAGGGGCACGCGGGGCCTACAGAATCCTGCAGAGGCACGCAGAGCCTATGGAATCCAGCAAAGGGATTAAATCCCTAGTACTAATGAAATGATGATTTTCTTCAATGAAAGAAAAGGGAAATGAGATTTTCGAACTATCCTTTGTGTTTTGTCAAAACTCGATATGTAAATTTGATTTTAGACTTGTGTGATGAACTTGAGTGGTTAGGTGAAATAAAATGGATACTTGGGTTATGTTTGGGTACTTAGAAAAGACTTTGAACATATGGGTTGTTAGTGGGTACTTGGAAATCATTTGGGTACTTCGTTACATTCAAAATCCTTTCTCTATAATTTGGATACTTGGACTTGCACATGAACATCCATTGGACATATCTTGCCTCTGTGTGCATGCATCATACTCATACACCTAGCGTTAGTAGAATAGTTCTCCTACAAGCACGTGTGCTCACCCTATCATTTTTCAGGTACTCAGCTGTGATCGTGCATGGTTTGGAGTGCATGACTTGGATTGATGAGCATACATGACTTGAAGTTATTTTATTCATCTACTATGCACTTTCTTTTGGGAAAATGATAATGTAACTCTAATCTTTTCACTATCTTTTTGACATTGAACTTGTAATAATTTAGGAGATATGACTTTGATTTCACCTTTGGGGCAAGGGTGCCCAAACATTATTTTTTTGACTTCACCTTTGGGGCCAAGGTGCCCAAATAATTTGAATTACAGGATATTATCAGATTTCACCTTTGGGGCAAGGATGCTCGAACATTTGATAGCCAATGGGCTAATGATGTACTTTATTTTATGGAAATCTTATCATTTGACTTATTTATTTGTGAAATTCATTTATTTATGTTTTAAAAAAAAATGAGGGAGTGACAGTCGAGGCCGTGTCCCTCGGCATTGTACTTATTGGAAGGGGAACCATCATATAGTTGATCGTTGTTGGATACTTCATGGCCGCCCTTCTGCACATCAGCCTACTGTATCTGAGCATGATGGGATTCAGTTCACAGGGTCACCTAGCTCTGCTCCGCGTGTGGTTACTATTTCAGAGGATGAATACTACCGTCTCACGTCCATGCAGACATTTCATATGCCATCTTCCTCCACCGCTACATTTGCTCATACAGGTTCTTCCTTTGCTGACCTTACTTCTCATTCTCCATGGATCATTGATTCTGGTGCTAATGACCATATGACTGGTACTGCCACTATTTTGTCTGGCTCTCGTCCTATTGGCCAATCTTCTCATGTTACCTTAGCTGATGGATCAACTTCTCACATAGCCGGTTTGGGTTCCGTTACTTTAAATTCATCACTTTCCTTGGACTCTGTTTTTCATGTTCCTCGTTTCCCATATAGTCTTATGTCTGTCAATAAGCTTACTAAATCCTTAAATTGTTCAAGTATTGACTGATACCTAATTTTTTATTTATTTTTTTGAGAGAGAATTCATTAAAAGAACGCTACAGAATACAAGCCAATACAATTGAAATAACAAAATACAAACAAGAAAGACAAAAAAACAAAACCGAATTAATTGAAGGATACATCCAACGTAATGACTAATTCAGTCTTTGTAGATTTGTTTGAGGACCCGCATGCTCCTTGTCAGTGTTCAGTTGTCACTGGTAGTTTCAATATTGACGAAGCTTTTATACAGTGACTGACCGATACAAACCAAGCATTTGTCACACCTTTAGTGGAGAGCTCTGCAGCATGGTTAGATGTCATGCAACTAGTTGGCCGAGGCCAACTACAGAGCTCTAAAATCGGTAGATTAGTTGCCGGAAAGAGACACAACCGTGGTTATTAGAAAAAACTACTGCGGAGAATCCCAAATCATCTGTGGTGATCTCCCTTAACCTATTTGCACTTAATTGCAACTAAGTAAACACCCCTATCCCAAATCATGGTTTGAATCAGTCAAGTTTTGGTTAGAAAGGTTAAAAATCCGTCAAGATTTTATTAGAAATGGTAAAAAAATATCCTACAAAATGTAAGAGTTGAAACTCTTGCCGGTAATAGTGTAATTAAAATCTGGACCATCCAAAAGTATATTGAATGATCAAGATGTGCGCTAAGTATCGCCACGTGGTGTTCAGCCGATGCCCAAGATTTTCTCATGCGATTGAGAAGTTTCTCTTCTATTGACAAGAAAGAGAAGTTTCTCAATGAAATATTCTCAAAAATATAACTTCCACCTATTTAGGTGGAGTAAGAAATTTCTTATTGGAAGAATCTTTTTTTACTTACCATCCAAGAATTTGTGTATGCAATTCTGGTTCATTAGTATAGCATTACTTTTTGCAAATTGTATAAAATCGTGTAAGGTTTACATTCCAAGAGTACTTAATCTTTTAACTTTATTCCAAAAGTATTCTATTCATTTTCACCGGCAAGGCATATAAGTACTCATTTGAATACAGATAGGTAGCTTACTTAAGAAAATTACTTGGGGTTATAATAACATCAAGTTCTAAGAGATATTAGCAAAGGCTAAAAAACCAGAGTAATCGATTTTCACACTTTCATTTTACTATTTTTCTAATCTCTTTTCATATATGTAAAATTGTACAAATAAAAATGTAATATCTTAAATATAAGGATTCAAAAAGAATGCGTACGTATGAATTGGAAAAGCGTAAAACTTGTTACCCTAAACAAGATATGTTTTTTTCGTCCCAAATTTTTAGAATAATCTATTAATTTTCTTGTTGGAAATCAAGAAGATTATACCAGTCAATTTTTCCTCCACCAACACAATAGCCACCCAATGCATGAGAAAATAAGGTGGACCAACAAATTAAAAAAAAAATTATTGACAACAATCACAAACTAACACATATTAACAAAAAACAGTTTTTTCCAAAAACTAAAACTAGTCATTCTCTCACAATACATCACATAAAAAAACGTGAAAAGCCAGTTTATTCTAAAAACTGTCTTAGTGGAACAGTCCTAAAAAGTCCAATCCTACGATTTCCAATGGCTTTTCCAAAAGCTTATATTTTGCAAATGGGCATGTCTCCTCAAGCAAAATCGTCTAAAATTTAATTAACCTGATTCTTGGTTTGACTGACCTACAAGCATCCACCTTTTGTTGTTGCCCTAGCTTTCAATTAGGAAAATATATTTAATTTTAGTTCTAATCCGAAGGATTGGAGAAACCCACAATTAAAACCCAGCTTGTATATTAATCTCTTGATTTAGTTCTTATTTTAGTGGGAGGGCAGCGAGTTAGTGACACTTTTAAAGGTTTTGAGAACCGGTTTTTAAAAGGTTCCGTTTTTGGGGAGGACATAGTAAACAAAAATGATAGGTACACACCCTCTCAACCACTCTCTACCACACCCTCTCTCACATATGTGGTGGGGCTCACCCGGTATGTCCCAGTGAGCCCCACCACACATGTGAGAGAGGGTGTGGTGGGGAGTGGTTGAGAGGGTGTGTACCTATCATTGTTCCATAGTAAAGGAGTTTTTACTTTAATAAGGACATCAACTTTTTCTTTAATGCCAAAAGGACAAATCACCTACACATTCCAAAAATGCCCCCCCTAGCCAATAAAAATGCCTAAACCCCCAAACCTAATGAAAGTGCCTAAACCTAAACCCTAGGGTACCATATGAAAGTGCCTAAAACCCTAGAGTACCCTAAGAAAGTGCCTAAACTACTAAAACCCTAGAATTGAAAAGTGCACCCTAAACCTAAACCCTAGGGTACCCTATGAAAGTGCATAAAATCCTAGGGTACCCTATGAAAGTGCCTAAACAACTAAAACCCTACAATTGGAAAGTGCACCCTAAGTGCCTAAACCCTAGGATACCATATGCAAGTGTCTAAAACACTAGGGTACCCTATGAAAATGCATAAACAACTAAAACCCTATAATTGGAAAGTGTACCCTAAGTAAGCCTCATCATTTGGCCCGGGGCCCTCCCGAAGCCTGCAAGGCCGTTCGGGCTTTACCCGAGCCCACCAAATGGACGGGCTAGCCCAGCCCGACTTTTACATGGGCCGGGCTTGGGCCTAAAAATTTTAGCTACAACCCGCCCGCCCATTGGCCCGCCCGCTCGAGATGCTAGCCTGCCCGTAGCCCGGTACACTTGTAATGCATTATTGCACAGTTAATGTACATAAGATATAATATATAATGTACCAAAAAAAAGATATAATACAAATGTACCAAAATAAAAAAAATAAAAAAACACAGTTGGACATATGTGTGTAACTGTGTGTATATATCTCACAGTAAAGTTCTAATAAAAAACTAAACATATGCATTAAAATTTTGAGAAGATCTGAACATATGCATTGATTGACCATTCATTTGTTGCATGGGTAACTAACAACTGCTCATGGTGCATTATTGTTACAGCATATGGTAGGCTAGACAAGGTTCAGTTGTAATTAAAAAAAAATGGCTCCAACAGGTTCAGCTGTAACAAAAATAAAAAATAAAAATAAGGGCATTTGGCCCGCCCAAATAGCCCAGCCCAGCCCACTCGAAGAATGGCTCGCCCGCCCGCCCGACTAAGATAAGCCCGTGGGCGGGCCTGGGCTTCAACTTTTGAGAGATAGCCCGGCCCGTCCGGCCCGCTAAAAAGAAATAGCCCTCATAGCCTAGCCCGTGGGCGGGCTTGGGCTAAAAGTTCGCGGGCTGGGCCGGCCCGATGATGACCCTTAACCCTAAGTGCCTAAATCCAAAATGCCTAAACCCACTATACCCTAACCCAAAGAGCCTAAACCCCTAAAATTGAACCCACCCCAAAAATTAAATGAGAGAAATTAATTTTGTCCCATCAATTTTGTCCCACATGTGAGAGAGAGAGAGAGAAGAGGGAGGGTGTTACGCCCCTCACCCCTGACAAACCCCCTCCCCCCGGCCCCACCTCCCTTTCCCCCAATACCCTCACCCACCCCTCCCCCCTTTCGGCCCAGACCCCTTCTTTCTTTCTTTCTTTCTTTTTTTTTTCCTTTTAACTTTATTTATTAAATTAATTATTTAATTTGGTTAACTCAAATTATATTTGCAAGTAAATTATTTTTTTACATTGACATATAAATTTGACTTTATATTTAGAAACTTTATATTATTTAATTACTTAATTAATTTGTTTTAACAATGAATAAGATATTAAAAAACTTCTAAAAGTGAATAATATTACAATTACGCTTAAAAGTAAATAAATATTACAATCACGTTGACAATGTTCAGCCCTAATCAATATTGCCTCTAAATTGTGGTCCCGGCATGACACCCAGTATGTTGAACCACAATTGAACACGTGCGTTATAAGTAACAGCCCATCCTGCAGCTTCAACCGACGCATTATGCCACCATCATATTGGGATGGGTGGTACAGGGTGATGAAGGCGCAAAAAAAGTTGCACGAAGTGATTGTTAATACGGGCAATAACTATTTCTTGGCGTTGTTGGACTGAAACTGGACGGGATCTCAAGGGCAAGTGAGTAAAACAACTTTCAGCATTCGCGTCAAATGTATATAGTACAATGTTGTACCGTGATGCGATGACTACCCCCAAACTCATACAATCCATCCAATTTGGCTGTGGAGCAGTAGGCATCCAATAGCTCAGTGACCGTAGTACCTCATCCGCCATATTTTGTAATGGATAAACCGCATTATAGCGTTGTAAATGCTTCTAATTCTCGTAGTGTTTGACGGGTCTTTTTTCTCCAAAATACTAAGAATTTCACGAGGTGCGGTGTTGTTGGCCATCTCGACCACAAATTGTTTATCCATTGGTTTTAGCCTTGCTGGGTACTCCTGGCCCTCAATATTTTCTGTTGGTTCATGGTTATGGAGACCATAGGAAACCCTTAAACCCCACTTGGCACCGTCTGGAGGTATTGGTATACCTCGCAACTCAAATGGACACTCACATTTTTTAGTCCCAGTATTCCTATGCAAGATTAGCCTTTCAACCCCACGGTGCGGTTTGTACTTTCCTCCTCTCTTACAACCAAGAATGCAACTCGGCAGTTTGCCGCCTTTTAAATTAGCAGATTTATTAATAACCACCACAATACCGTTTTTTAGACCAACTCTCTTCACCCAAGCCAACATATCTTCTCCACTTTCAAAAATCTATATAAAAAAAATGAATATGTATAAGTAAAACATTATCCAGTCTTATCATATTTACTACTTTCAAAATGAATGACGAATATGCATAAGAACAACGAAAATAACTAACCTGATTAGTGCTAAATTCGGGTGTATAATCGCGACTACTGAAATTGATACTTTCCTCACTGGGAACATCATTCTCAAATGAGCAACTATCTGGATAGTAGTAGCCATCCATAATGTTCTTCGATGAATTACGAAAAAAGAAAGAAATTCTGAATGAGGAAGAAGTGAAGTAGTAGTGGGAGAATTAGGAAGAAGTAAAGTAGTAGAAGAATGAAGTACTATAAATAGATAAGAAGGTAAAAACAAAATCTGGATGAGTGGTTGTAAATGAAGATAAGAAGATAAAAAGGTAAAAAGAAAATCTGAATGAGTGGTTGTAATGAAGATAAGAAGAGTGGTTGTAAATGAAGATAAGAAAGTAAAAAGAAAATCTAAATGAGTGGTTGTAATTGAAGATAAGAAGATAAGAAATAATCTGAATATACGAATTAAATAAATAAGATTAAATAATTAAGAAAAAGAGGTAAATAAACAATAAAAGAGAAAAAAATATTAATAAAAGAGATAAATAAATAATTGAATAAAAGAAATAAATTAAATAAAAGAACTAAATTAAATAAAAGAAATGAATTAAATAACTAAATGAATTAATATATAAAATAGAAAAAAGATATTAATAAAAGAGATTAATAAATAATTGAATAAAAGAAATAAATTAAATAAAAGACCTTAATTAAATAAACTAAACGAATTAAACAATTAAATTAATTAATATATAAAAGAAAAAAAGATATTAATAAAAGAGATAAATAAATAATTGAATAAAAGAAATGAATTAAATAATTAAATTAATTAATATAAAGAAATGAATTAACTAATTAAATTGATTTATATAAAGAAGTTAAATAATATAAATAATATAACTAAAGTAATTATTAGAGGAAAGGAGGGGTAAAACTATAATTGGGCGGGGCGTGTATCAATTTTCAGAGAAGAGGCGGCGTGGGGTAATGTCACAATCTGTACCCGTCGCTTTCAATGACTGTGGGCTGTGGTCACGTCACATTTTGTACTCGTCGCTTTCAATGACAACGGACACTTTTTTATTATTATTACTATTGCAATGCGTAAAGAAGCCGCATAAAGACTTCTCATTAAGGGTATTTTTGTCTAATGTTGTCCTTGAGCCATTAAAAATTTCACATCAATGTATTGGAGGCCTTAAAATAATTTAAGTTGGACTAAACACCATTTAATGCTCCAAACTTGTCCTTTTGACCAAAAAAAGAACCTTTTTTGAGGAAAAAAATCTCTAAAACCCAAAATGAACAAACCTGTTTTTAAAATGAGAATTGCTGCAATATATGCACAATCCTCTTTGAACTGTCCTACCAGTATAGCTCTTTGAATCGTCCTTAATTTATGTATTTATTTAGTAATTTGTGACAGATGTACTGAAATTCAAGATATTTGCACAAAATAATCATAGCGATTTACATAGAACCCGTAACATGAAAACAAAAAACTCATACTTAACACGTAAGTGTTATGAATTCAATGATGTTAACGATCATGATATGCAAATGTTAAGAATTCAATACTCAAATTTATGAATTTACATTTAAATATTTCGAGTATCAATCTAATTAGAGAAATGCACATTGGGCTCACCCAAATATAGGATGTAATAATGTAGTTTTCTTTTGAAACGAATCGCTAAAAGTAAACTCTCCACCTCCCACATAACGCACGTCACTAGGTGATTTAAGTTTCATATAAATGTAATGAATCAACATGACACCACATTATTGTTCACTTATTTTTCTTCTCTTTGGAGCTCCAAATAGAAACTACCCTTTCTACCTCCCTCTAGATTCCACCACGTCCCACACCATCCTTTGCCAATGGTTCCCATTACCAAGTGATATTTTTCTTTCCATTTGTGTCCACATCAAACCAACTTTCCACTTTTTCTACTCTTTCTTTCTCCCCTCTTCATTAAGCTTAAACCCCCCACCCACCCACCCCCCCCCCCCCCCTCCAAATATTTTCACATCCTCTCTCTCCTTTTTCTTTTCCTCTCTTTCCTTCTTTTTTTTTTGGGTAAATATTTGTCCTCCCTTTCCAATTCAACTCCTCTTCCCATGACTGAGGAAAAAACTATAACAAGCCCCATTGGAAGCCCTTCAAGGGACAAAGAGCAAGACCGATTCCTCCCCATTGCCAACGTGAGTCGGATCATGAAAAAGTCCCTCCCTGCAAATGCCAAGATATCGAAAGAAGCAAAGGAAACAGTCCAGACTTGCGTTTCAGAGTTCATAAGCTTCATAACGGGTGAAGCATCCGATAAGTGCCAGAGAGAGAAGAGGAAGACGATCAACGGTGATGATCTTCTATGGGCTATGACAACCCTAGGGTTTGAAAACTATGTGGGACCTTTGATGGTTTATCTCAACAAGTATAGAGAGACTGAGGGAGATCATCTCAAGAACTCCAATATGGCTAGACAAGAAGAGGAGCCCCTTACTAGCATTAATGATATTATAAACCATGGAGTTGTTGGGTATGGAAGAAATTGGGTGAACGGAGGTTTTAATATGGGAAATTTCTAAGAACTTGGATAGGGAAATGCTAGAAGGGCTATACCAACTCATGATCTTTACCATGGGGTTGAGTGATAGATTAAAACATTGTAGTTCTATGTACACAAAAACCAACGAGTCAATCACAAATATAAACACGAAAATACTTACACGAGTGTGATGCCCGCAAATTGCACGAATTATATTCATGTGAATGATGATATGTGTTTTCCATGGTTTGGTTTCTGCTCTCCTAACTTTTCACTCTTACACATTATATCCATAAATGATTTGCAGGAAAAAATTGAGAAATATGATGTTCGTTTGCAATTTTTATGGTGATGTGAATCTTTGGAGGACTATTCATCTCTCCAAGAGCACAACTCAACCTGGTTACGTATGTGTGGAGATGGATCTCACACATTCATATATCTATGTTCCTCATGTCACTTTTCGTTACAGGAAATCTCATACAATTTCTAGCTTCAGTTTTGAAACTCGAGAAAATGAATGCGCAAAATACCTTGAAACTGTAACACTAAAATCTGAAAAAGCTTGAGAATGCAGATGACTTTTTGGTGGCGACATCATCCTTTACCCTGAAATGTTTGTAACCCACAGTGTTCTAAAAGAAAGTCTGGAAAGCCGAGTACTCGGCGCCTAGGCGCTAGAAGGCCCCTCGCCGACTAGCCCATCTAACTTGACTAGACCGACTAGCACGACTAATCGCCCGACTAGTCGCCGACTACTCGGCCCTAGAAGCTAGAAGGTGTCCGGCCGCCCTGGGAGCGCCTAGCGAGTTTTAGAACCTTGCCAAATACCCCTGCCAAACTCAAAAAACAAAACGAAACGAAAGAGCCGAGAATATCCAAGAATCACTCTGTAACTTATGAGAGATTAAACAAGATTAGATAATCACGCACAATGCTGTCCAACAAAGAAGTGATATAAGTCAGCCAATTTAAATCCCCATTTTATTTCACCGCATACACCACGAGATAAAGAAGTAAATTTTCTCATTCAAAGAAGCAGGGCTCGTCTTTCTACTCGGCAGAAGTTGAAAATGAAGGTAAAACTGGAGTAAACAGTTTCCAAAATCATAGCCTCAGCATTGTATTCATGAATTACATCCGATGGTATACAAAGCAGCTCCTTAATGTATCCTCTTTTCTCCTTTTTCTTCTAAATTGAAGAACTTACAAGCTTACATTCAAAATGAAAGCCCGAGAAAAGGCCCAAATTTCTACAAAGGAACCAAATCTTTAACCTTTAGCTATAGCTTTTCTGGCAGCCGAAATGAACAAATTAAGCATCTCCTCAAGCATTAGATATGCCATCTAGATACGTCCAGTTTTCAGCATCAACTCAAAGAACTTTATGTGCCTTCCTGTAAGGGTAATGATAATGCCAAAACCATTTTCGTTTGTGCCAAAACTATAGTGCACAAAAGGCTTGTACCTTACGCATGGTACAAGGTTTTTAAGCACTAAATTTTTGGCACAAACAAGAACGGTTTTGGCATTAACACCACCCTCCTGTAATACATGTTTATAAATGGGGACTGCGAGGAAAAAACAAACAAAAAGGTTGAAAGATTAGAAAATTTTCCTCTGCACACTGAGGATTGGCCGAGGAGCTAATTTAATTTATTTTTATATATTGATACAGAAACGAGATATCCAGGAAGCAGTTGAATACAGAATACAGATAGTGATTCAGCAAACACTCATTTAAGTTCCTAATTTAAACGATCCAAAGATTCTAGACCTGTTTAAGTTCCTAATTTACTATATCAAAAATAAAAAAACGCAAACATAGCAGACTAAAAGAAATATAGTTCAAAATGAAGAATGTTTTGGGTTTGGTAACATAAAGATACGGGGAACCAACCAGTTTTTTTGTTTCTCATAGGTCGCATTAGTGAGTTGGATCACTATAAAGGATGATTCTGGTGAATCCACTCAACAGCACTTAACTGCTAAACATGACCATTCCAGCCCAAGCTCAGGTCAGCCAACTAGATTATCAAGTTGGAATTTGGAACCCATAGGCAGCTATAAAATAAAGACGATTAGCACTTGAGAAATGCACCACATATCGTTTAACACGACAACATATGCAAGTAAACTGTACGCGTTTATCATGCAGCAACGCATCTATATCCCAGTTCAAAAAAAAAAAACGCATCTATATCATATGGCCACCAATAGGAACGCGTCCATTTTTTATTACCTTCAACATCATAATGGTGCTATAGTATGGAATTTTCAATTGCGTAGGGACGTGCCTGATTGTCAGGAGGCTTTGATGGCCATACTTTTAAGAGTGTATGGTTTACATCGGGTGGGAAAAGGGGCCGATGAGATGCTTTGGAATCTTTCTAATATGGTATCTTTCCAGGTAAAATCTTACTACCAAGCTCTATGTGATGTGGTAATCCCTCCTCTTGGAAAGGAATTTGGAAAACTAATGCTTCCTAATAAATACTCCCTCCGTTCCTAAATAATGTCCCTACTTTCTCTCTCTTACCTTTTTTCAAATCAAAAAATGAAGTACTTTCGTGTATCATTTTTCGAATTTTTTCGCACCGAATTAAAGTACTTGTCAAGTACTTTAATTCGGTGCGAAAAAATTCAAAAAATGATTTACGGAAGTAGTTCATTTTTTTATTTGAAAAATGGCACGACTTTTCGTAGTGGAACATTAATATGGAACGGAGGGAGTATATACAACTTGAAAAAATTGTAGTATCAAACAACCAGATCTGGTGCTTTGCCAATCTGGAGAGCAAGGAATAAACAGAAACACTGCTGCCTGAAACACAGCAATAGAGAGGTAAAACTTCTACCCACTCTTAGCATCAAGAAGAAGTTGTTCTATATGACACTATTAAAATAACTTTAATGCTACATTCACTCATAAACACTGCTCTATTGACGTTATATAACTTTTTAGAGTTAGCTAAAACATATGGAGGCGCAGATATTTCCCGTTTTGAACGTGTCTACTAACCAAATTACGAGGCTTTTGCCGATCAAACAAAATATGTGAGGCTTATGCAGTAGGCGATATTTAGCTATCCAAGCAACATAAATTTGAGAGTAAAGCAGAATCATAAATCAGGTACTTGAAGAAAAAGGTTTTGGTTTGTTTGGTGGAGTAGTTGCACAATTGCTTAAGAGCATTCTCCAGGGATTTAGCATTTAGGTCATTGCCTGATGCAAGCAGAAACACTTATTCCCAGCAGCATTGTATATCGTCTGTTATAAAAGTACTGTACTATTTTTGGTCTGAGTCTGGCACAGGAGTTCGGGAAGCACTAAGTACTACAAAACCTTTGAACTAGCGAAAATAGCACCAAACTGCCGTACCAACTTATTACTGCTATAAAAAATAAATTTCTGATTGAGGAAGAAGTGGGATTTTATTATGAAGCTCTATAATTTCGTTTATCTCTTAGAATAACATCGTAAAATGTTTAAGTTCCATAATAGTAACAATCCTCCAGGGGGAAGTGAAACTAGACATCGACATAGTTCCTTAATCCTTACTTCTAAAAACAAATAAAATATGAGGTGGGAATTGGCAAATGCTTAGTGCAGTGGCGGTGGACTGATCACTAAAATGAACTCTGCAAAAAATACAAGACTAGTTTTATTGAATAATAGGCGTAGTGCAGTGGCTGTGGTCTGCATACCTAAATGAGCTCAACTAAAATGCAAGCAATTACGCGAACAAAGTAGTATTCCATTAAATTTTCTTTTCCCACGACAAATTCCTTCACATACCCAACTTCCAGATACAACTGAAAACTAATTCCAAAACAAAGTATGAAAAAGGACCAAGTGTATAGGTGTTACTTTAGAAATCATGGAAGAGCATGATGGCATCATCAAGCTTCATGAGGCAAGATTCTAACAGAATTCTGACTTTTCTCAGGCGCGAGTGTTTCTTCTCCAGGTCACCTACAAGCTTGTCTTTTGGTAATTGAAGAATCTGGTGTGGATGGAATACAAGGCATCCAAAGTTATTAGGGAATAAAAACACAGTGCAACAGCATAAACCGGTTACAACAAAATGAAACAACTGACAGCAGCCATCAACAGGCATGATCTCATAGTCGTGGATAACTTAAAATCCCGAGAGAGAACACTATGATACAGACAGTGGACAAAAAGTCACTTCAATTCATTTCAATTAGTTGACTGATCAGTCTCAAAAACCTCTTTAGGCCGAGCAGCATTGCGACTAACATTCAACACAAATGTATCTCACTGAACCATCATCTACTACCCCAAGTTGGGCCCAGAATACGAGAGTGGATCGAAAATCCTGTGTCCTAGAACGTCTTTTCGTATTACATACATTTATCTGTTACAATCAGATAGCTTTTCAACTGAAGTGGGAGCTGGTGCTTACATGTCCCCAAGGAAGGCCACCATAGCATAAAACAATAGGGCTAATGACCAAAACATGGTACTAGAGGCAAAAAATGACCAAAACATGGTCGTGGTTTCCCAAATGACCAAATCATGACAAGGAAAATATTAATTACACATACATGACAATTTATGAGTGTGATGCCCACAATAACCCTGATTGTTTTTTTCCCCCCTCCAACAACCCCTCTCTCTTCATTCTAGTCACCGAAAAATGACCATATTCCCGATCCAGTGCTCGTTAAAATTCCCGATCCGATCATCTTCTCCGGCGAATTTTACCGATGAGCTCGCCAACCCGATCACCTTCGCCAAGCCATCATTTTCACTGATCCTTGATCCTTTCTATACGGTAAGTAAATCTATACATATATTATATACACACAGAAAAATCCAAAAACTGAGTCAAGAAACCGCCTTAATCTATTCACACACACTCTCTCTCTCTAGCTATGGAGATCTTAAACGAGATCGTCGGAACGACGACGTCGAGCGCCGATCTCAGCCTCTCCATTCGCAGCAGACCTAGGGCGAGCACCAACAAGGCGTCGACTGACGTGGAGGTTTTCGACACGTCGACGTCGAAGATGATGAGTTCTTTGGAATCAGAGAGTTTGTTTAACGGTTTAGAACACGATTCGGAGTCAGATCGACGGCAGAGGAGGTAGAGTTGAGAATGAGTTGAGTAATAACACGATCGAAGTCAGATCGACAGCGGAGGAAGGGCTTTCATCTGGGTTGATTCTGCTCATATCGGATTCCCCTAAGAGAAAAGGTGGATTTTAGCCACCGTAAACCCTAGTTTTTTGCACAGTATAATATTGAGGGTGGGCAAAGGGGATTGCAAAGGTTGGTCATCGATGACCCAGATGGAGATTCTCTGTAACTAATTTTGATGTGAACCACTGCCATGGTATTCTATGTATTTGATTGTTTTTTCTTGTATAGGTTCTATAGGTATTCTTTTGGTCGCATGGGTTTGCGGTGCTTTTGTCATTTTACAGAGTTAGGCTTTGTTCTAATTTTGTTTGGTGATGATTTTTCATGGGTCACGATCAATATCATCATTTTTTCTGGGTTGATTTTGATCTCAGTTTTTGGGGAAGAGGGGTTGTGTGTTAGGGCTTCAAAAATGTGAAGGGTATTTTGGACATGTAATTTGTTGATGCCATGTATGTGGAAATATTTTTCTCCTTGTCATGATTTCAGTCATTTTGAAAAATCTTACCATGGAATTGGTATTATTAGTTTTAAAAACCATTTATTGGTCATTTTCCCTAAAACAATATATGGAAGTCTGCTTGGCAGTGCTACGGGACAGAGCATGAATGAACCAACCAGAGAAAAGAAACAGATGAATTAAAAGAAAGAACTAGGTGTCAGGCGTGTCGCAATATTCTCAACTCAATCTTGATTCTCAATATAAAAAATACAAAGCTAAACCTAAATGAACTCTAAGTCACTCATTATCAGTTATCACCCATCCAAATTCCTTTTGTTCAGTGTCAGGAAGCGCTTTGAAATTTTAACAACAAATTATCTTTCTTTGTGTGTACAAATTTTTTTGATGCTATCCTGACCATTGATACCTTGGTCAGGAGGTTTTTTTTGTCTTCCTAATAGGATATGCATGAGTGCAACGAAGAGGAATCAATAATCAGGAATCAGCGAATTAGTCAAGAACCAATAGTGTCCCACCTCTCCACATTAGATCTCTTTAATTGTATAAAGCTTTACATCCCACTCTATTCAAGAAATAAAATGAGAGCGGCACAACTGAACTAATAAGAGAATAGGGTGAGAATAAAAGGTTGAGAGTAAAATAGCTATCAGCGTGATACAAACCTCTTTTCCTTGTTCTTGCTCCAGAGCAGTGCGTATTCTCAAATTTAAGGCAGCATGGTACATCTCATCTAAAACATGTCCCCAAAGAGTTTGTTTATTAACTTTCCACAACAAGAAGTGAGTCTGTCTGCTTCCAGTTGCTACTATTTTCTGCAAGGAAAACGAGAAATTATCACAATCCAGAAAAAATGCTCCAAATTACCGATTCGCAGTTTTGGAAACCCAGATGAAATCATCGTGAGATCAGTTGTAGTTCCACTATTAGTTTATTTATTCCTATAACAAGATAGTAAAACCCAGACACAAAATAACAAAAGGATGGACATCACAATATTATCTGACCAAGACAATCTTTCCCTTGGAAGTTCTTCGTTTTTTACTTCATCTATATCCACCAAGCAAAAGAAACTCGATCAACTTTCTGAAATAAAATTTACCTCCAAATGTAAATAATCATCTTTCCAGAGCGTAAACAATTTTTTCGCTGTCTTTTTCTTTTCAGCAAAAACGGTATCCGCAATCTGCAAAAGGAAAATTACAGGGAAAATAATTCACCTAGTCTCTTACTCCATAAATCATTGCACCCACATATAGGTTTGCTTCACACAAAACCCATGCATAACAAAATCAACAATCACGTTAAGCAAATCAATAACATATGCCACTCATAAAAATTAATCTAACATAACCATCACATTTCATACCTTATCGGTCTCAAGAAGATGACCAGCCTTTGATAGTAGCCTGAACATCCTATAAGCTTTCTTGCCGTATCTCTTCAACACAATTGATTCCACCTGTGACAAAGTATATGTGGTAAGGGTTCTCTCTGAGATAGATCGGATTAAGTAGTAAGCGAAAAAAAACACAAGTGATAAAACCTCCTCGTTTTGAGCAAGTTCAATTATGTGCTTCAGATCTGTAGAAGAAAAATAAGTGCATTAGTTCGAAAATATAGAATATTTGATCTGCCATAATACGAGTAGATACAATGAAACTCACAAAGCCATAGTGATATTTTCAAGGACAATAAGCTTGGACTAAAAAATCTTGGATTAAAAAAATAATGGGACGTTACCAATGCTATATGTTTCATCTATGCTTATTGAAGGGAGATCACAGCCCAATTCTACAAGGGCAGCTCTCACGTGTTCTAACGTCATTGTACGACCATCTTCACTCTTGATGACCTCTTCAAAAATACTATTCACCGACAGAGGAACTGAAAATTACAGCATGGGGAGACAAGTAAGCAAGAAAGCACATATGGTGGAAGGATGAAACAAGAGAATGTCAAGAGAAAGAGAAAAAAGAAGGTACCATTGCAACACCTTTTCAATCACCATAACACAGCAAAAATAGAAGTACAACATTAAAAGTGACTGTGTACATAAAAAGATAAAGAAACCACTACTCATAATATGATTAATATCCACTCCAATAAAAATAGATAAGGATAAAAAGCATATGCTGATGCACGCTAGATGTTAGCCCGTCAAAAAATAAAAAGAGCATCAATTTGTACTTAGCTTGTGCCAAGGCGATGTTTCACGGTTAAAACCAAGGAAGTTTCCACCTTGACACACCAAGAGAGTGAGAAGTTTTTTAGAGGGATGAGAGAGAGGAAATTCAAAGAGATAGACGTGTCACCTGAATTTTCTATTTTCACTTTCGTCTCTGAACATCTTGTTGCCTCCAAAATTGCATTCAGAACAATGGCAACTCCATCATCAAACCGCGCTCTTACATTTGCAATGCAAGCCTTTAACACACAAAATATGGAAATCATACATCTAATTTCACCGCATAAGTTATTAGATACAAAAAGCCTGTTCAAAGTGATAATGTACCAAGACAAGGACGGAAAACAAAAAATATATTCTCGAGTGGTAAAGAAGGAAGAGGTCATAATGTTCAATCTGTCTGACAAACATTAATCTTCTGATTCTTAACCTTTCATTTTCTTTGATCCTTCCTTTCCATGGTTTTTATTACAACTAGCACTGCTGAGTTATGCCCATTGCCCAAAAGATAACAAGTTGAGTTGCGATTTGCAACTAAATTTATTTAACTACAACATCAAAAGCAGCATATAACTCCAAATTATCAAATTTTCTTCAAACATAAGGTCATAGAATCGTCCGGATAAGGGCATCCAAACATCTTCTCAAAGAGCCTCAACCTCAATATGGTTGTTAATTATTTCATTGATAGTCAAGATGAGACACAAAGCATCTTCATGGAAATGGATTTCCACTATTTCAAGTATTATAAACATAGCATTAAAATAGCTCTATCATTTCCACTAAAATTTAATGCCATTGGGAAACACCAACCTTATTCCGAAGGTGTCTCAAAAATTCTTCAAAATTAGCACGCCAAAGAATTTCTTTCTTTCTCTTCTTAGTCCCAACTTCTGTATCCAACTTTGAATCAATCTGCTTTCGCTGCAAAAAGAGAAACTATTACACCAACTTTGAATCATGGTGTAAGTCACAGTTTCAACCAAGCAAATAGAATGAAACTATCACACCAACCTTCTCCCCAACTGCCGGGCTAGGGAGGTTTTCCTCACTCTCTTGTTCATTATCATCAGTCTCAGCATATGATGCTACTAAAAATCTCGAAGCCTCCATAGGGGCGGCTGCTAATAAAGCGCGTTGCTCTGTAGTCAATTCCTCAGTCACCTGTATAACCATACAAACCAAAAATTGGAACTCACACATTTGAAATTTGTATCCAACACCATGCACATGAAACAACCACGTAACCCGTGGACAAGCTTAAAACTTAGGGAGGTGTTCTGCCATTGCAAACCTAGATGACCATCGCACCCACTTAGAAGGGTTCCTCATCATACAACTTACAACAGAGTGGCAAACTGGCAATGATAGTGTTAGCACTTATACAACTATCTTATCATGACCTCCTGAAATTGGAGCTCATCAACTCGCATTTATAGTAAAGTGATCGCCAAATGCAGCATTAACATTTCAAACAAATTCGCAACCAAGATGCTACAGAAAATTGCATTTCTTGAGCAATCAATCAACCGTTGAATCATTAGATTTTGAACAGCTTCCAATCATGTCCTAATACAATAACAAGCCTATATCTTGCAAAAATGAATGGAATCAAAAGTCACTGCCATTGGAATAGAAAATATACCTTAGCAGACTTAGAACCTCTTTTCTTTGCACCAGTTTCATCTTGAGGAGGTGCAAGGAATGGCTCATGCGCTGGACAGCGTTCCACATATCGGGCATGTACAAGTCTACTAAAACAAACTTCCACAGCATCCTTAGCAGAACAATTTCCTGGGAAAAGACACAGAGTTTGGTGAATACGATGCCTCGGTCGGTGCGGAAACATGACTACATTGATCTCCAAATCAAAACTCGACTTCTGTTCGTACATGTACTAGGCATGAATCTTTCTGCTCACCTTTCAGATTGCATGCATCAGAGGAGTAATCTTTGGAATGCACCACACACACACATACACAATCATAAAAATGAGGATTCATATTAATCTCTCCATTTTCATTTGTTTTGTTTTCTCTTTTTAACTTCATTGGTGAAATTGCTCATTTGTTAGAATCTAACAGCGACAAACACACATGAATCACAAAGGGTTTCTCATAAAAATAAAAATAAAAAGAGTCACAAGGGCTCCCAAGCTGACTGTTTCTTAGTTCCCATACCTATGCGGCAAAGTTTTTGATACTGAAAGAAGAGCTAAAACACATAAAAGATAGACAAGAGACCTGCCTTCACTATCACTTGATGTCCCCTTGCGCCTATCCAAAATCTGATTAAGTGAAAGCCTACCATGCTGAAGTAAGCCTTCAAGGATTTCTTGGCACTGCCAAACAAAAAAAAAATGTCATCAATCAAATTAGAAAACCCATTTTTAATTTCAAACCCAACAAGCCAAAAACAAAATAATAGTAAGAGAAAAGATTGGAATAACTCACTTCTTTACCAAATTCTTCCGATACAACTTCCAAAAACTTAGGAAACCTCATATGGTGGATTACGTTGTCAAACAACACCATGTACTGAGTAATAACCTTAGGTGCCTCTCCAAAGCCACCTACATTCACCAACATGAGTAACTAACGTTGTGAGATCAAGCTAACATTGTGACATCACCTCTACCAATTAACGTCTGGGTGCCGAGAAAACATTGGATAAAGAAAGTAACCATAAATTTGTAAACTGTGTTACATGAAAGCTAATTCTCTTAGGCTCTCTCCGTTAAGGAATACAATCTCATAGTGCTTGGGATATGGAATGGGCGATCACTCAAAATAATGTTGGGACCTCTCTGCCTAATAGCTTAAGCTTTTGGGTTGGATATAAAGCTTCCACTTGCGATAAAAGCAGAACCCATTCCACCCTATATTTTGCAAATTTACAAGATGACAGACCTAATAAGAAGGTGACGATAGACCGCAAAAAAAGCGACTACATGTGACAGACGTCAAACAGGGTGTGAGGCTGCACTTGAGGGGAATGTTAAGGAATAAGGAATACAATCCCACATTCTTAAATCCAAACAAAGCCAATGTAAATTCGTAAACAGATACTTGTGGAGGATAAAAAAGGTACCTTGTTGTTCGATTGCAAAGGCTTGGACGCAATTGTGTTGGATTAATACAAGCAGACAGTTTCTGACTTGACGTTCATGGAGCTCTGTGTATTGTATAATGCTTCTTAGGGGCAGGGTCCCTCTGCGAAGAAGACACTCACATACTTTCTGTACACATAAAAAATCAAATATCGATGACAAGTTATAAAACTGGTGCCCCATTGATCACTGGAAAAGAAAGATCACTTAGAAGTTAGGGTTTATAGAGAGAGAAAGGTGGAGTATTCTTACAGCGACGAGGTCGCCAAAGTAAGAGGAGATTAGATACACGGCGAGCTTGACGCCGTGCTGCGACACCATTGTTCTGCTGCGTTTCTGCGATGCTCTCGTCCTTCTGTGTGCAGGGAGGCGGCTAGAGAGGGAAAAGATCGGCGGGAACAAAAAGAGGGCGAGTGAAGTGATTGAGAATAGTATTTCTATAGTTTTAGGTCATAGAAATGGATTGGGTCGATAGCTCAGTGGTAGAGCGCTTGACTGCAGATCAAGAGGTCACCAGTTCGAATCTAGTTGGGCCCTCTAAATTTTTTCATTTTTTGCAGTGTTGTTTTAAGGCATAGTTTTCCAAATGAGTTCAGCAGGTACTAAAATCATGGTTTGGAAATAAAAAAATGAAGTGGTTCCGTATATTGTTTTTCGATTTTTTTCGCACCAAATTAAAGTACTCATCATGTATTTTAATTCGGTGTGAAAATTCAAAAAATAATACACGAAAACACTTAATTTTTTGAAACAGAAAAAAATCAAACGGAAACTTAGCCTAAGCCTTGAAATGTTTTGGTCTATTATTTTCTCTTTGGTTTTTATTTTTTAAAAATCTCAAATGATTACTGTAATAGGGAAAAGTAACGAATAGAGGGGACTTAAAATCGCCAAACATAATCTACACTACAACGGAGAGCGGTTTTTGTCTCAGTCATATTTTTTTGTCCCAATCATTGTATTACATTTTATCTCTCTCCTTGACAAGTCATTCATCTTCCTCTCTCTCTCTCTCTCTCTATCATTTTCCTCCACCAGCTCACCACATCCAAAATTTCAAACCACACACTCTCTCTCTCCCATTTTCAAAATTCAAATCACATTCTCTCTCACAACCTCATCTCCTTCTCCCTCTTTGAAATTCGAAGGACCATAAAAAATAGGCATGAGGGCACAGAAGTGTGCGTGGATTGCTCAAGTCGTGCCTTCAGACACGGGCACGACATGCACTAGTCCCTTACAATATAGGCTTGAACGAATTCAAACTATTACTATATCGCAGCTTGGAAAAAAGACAATTGTTTAAGTAGTCTCATACCTTGATAAATTAATACTCTCTTTGTCCCAATTTGTTTACTCGCTAAGAATATCCATGTCATTTTTTAAAATTTATAACTTTTTATTTGTAGTGTTTTTAAAGTTTTTGAAAATTTTTTGTCCTATGGAATAAAACTGATTGAGATTAATCAAATAAGATCCATATTACATATAAAATACATTATAGATTGAAAATTATAAGAGTTTTAAAAAAATACACATAACCGTAGTGATCAAACAAATTGGGACGGAGGGAGTAGTGGCCAAGGGCGGAGGCACACTACGTGTGGGGTGGGCTAAAGCCCAAGGTAAAGTAAAAAAACACTAATAATTTACATGTAAAATTTTTGTCCAAAAAAAATTTATAATATGGGTTAGCCCATATAAAAAAAAAATTATATGAATTAGCCTAGGGCAGATTAGATATCTAGTTCCGCCATTGATAGTAGTAGTGGGAGTTAATTGAGTATGGGAAATTAGAAAAATACAATGAAAAACAATCACTTCTTGATTAGGGTTCTCGTGCGAGAATGTAAAAACGAGATGCACGATTATTTGTTTATAATGTAAAAACGAGATGCACGATTATTCGTTTATATTATGTAATGCATAGCATGTACTTTTATCAAGCCAAGATGGGTTCAAGTTAGGCTTGGATTACATGTTCAACCCATTATTTTACTTTTTTAACCGGCAATGTTCAAGTGAACTTAGAGTATTCTTATCAGCCTAAAAAAAAAAATCAAATTTAACCTCAAAAATACCTTTTATAATTTAGCAAACCACTTTATCAAAAAATTCCAGAATCAGACTCTATATTCAAACTTTAGCAAGTCACTTTATAAAAAAACTCACAAAATCAGACTCTCTATTCAAAATTTTACTCTTCATCCCTCCACCTCTTTTGGTGCGTGAACAGTGCCTCCCTAAATTTGGGGTTACTATAGCAAAATTAAAGTATAAAGCCACATATTGATGCTCTTAAGTACTATAGTTTGGTTTGGCTTAATATTTTTAGGGCTAGTCTAGTGAAAACTTTTATTTTTCATTGCCATATTCTTTCAAAATTGAAGATGAGTACAACTTTTATTTGTAAATTTTCTGCCTTAAAAAACTCTAAAAGATAGAGTAATGCATGTACAATTTCCCCTCTTTTTTTGTCATGTTCATTATATAACACTAATGAGTATATTAAAAAAGGGTTTTGTTAAAATGCGCCTCACAGGTACCTGATAATGTTCATTAAATGAGTATAATTAAACTTTTATTTGCATGAGAAATCTAAGTTATAAACAATAGGTACAAACTCTTCTACTACTTTTGCATGGGAAATCCAAATATATCAATTATTTTTACTACTTTGAAAAAAAGTAGATTTAATTAGACTCATTTAACGAACCTTATCATGTGCCTGGGGCAGGCACATTTTAACAAAACTCATTAAAAAATTGTATGTAGGCGTAGCAGCATATGTATGTAACTCTTATACACATCAGAACCCAAACCCGCCGTCTCATTTCTGACCCCCTGTCTCTCTCTCTCTACCTCATCGCTTCTCTCACCCTTTCCACTCTCCAGACTGCACCCTCCCCGGATCCACTCACCGCCGACAGCGGTAGGCCGGCAGTCCCGGTACGTCTCCGATCTCTGCTCTCTCTCTCTCTCTCTCTCTCTCTCTCTCACTCACACACACACGATCTGTGTGACTCTGTGTGTGCGCGTGACTGTGTGTGTGTGCGTGGCTCTGTGTGTTGTTTAACTGTTTATGTGTGTGTACGTGACTGTGTAAGTCCAGAACTGTTGTTGCTGGCTGTGGTGATTTCTTCGTGTCTGTGGTGATTACTCTGTGACCCAGTAGCCCAAACCGGCAAACCGCCCAAACCGGACAGAAAGCGGCAAAACAAGAATGAAACCGAACCGGGATTATTTGGTCTGGCTTCGGTTTCAAACTTACCCTAACCGAATTACCGGCCCGGTCCCAAAAAGGGCAAAAACTGGACCGAACCGGCCCCTTTTCACCCCTACATGTAGGCCCTATGGGGTAGAGAGAGTGTACAAAACCCATCATTCTCTGGACTTCACTTAAGAATGGAACTCCTCACCAGAATTTTGCACACAGATAAATGACAGGGAGAGAGAAAATATAGAGAGAGTGTAGAAAAACCATCATTCCATTTTTTTAGTAAATAGCAAGTATTTTAAGAAACAGTACATGGGTTTGGATCGAGAAAGTGAGGTGCAAATTGTGCATGTGATTCTAATGCCATAGGACTATAACCCGCAACTAGCTAGACGCTAGTTACTATAATCCCGAGGTTGTGTTAAATAGATGAACGAAGTACCACTTTTTTTTCTTTTTTTTTTCCTCTCATTTTTTTTGGGTAAATCGGATAATTTATACACTGAAATAACAAACAACAGTATTTGAGCCGGAACCATATTGGGGTGCAACATATCGGTTTCTAACTAATCCGGTACATATTGGTGGGTACGGAATGGTATCGACAACCTTGGTACATTTTGTATATTTGGTGTGCATGTAGTAAATTTTTTTTTCCCTTAGTACTAATGATATTTACTCCATTTTCTTGGCGGATCTATTCATGGCCCAGAGTCGAGTCATATGAAATAAGAATACTAACCGACAGCGGCGCGGTTCACTGAGATCTACAAATTGCAAACAGAGGGGGGAGAGAGAGAGAGGAGATGGCCGCCAAATCAATGAAGTGTGCTCTTGGAAGCCAACTATTAACAACTCGTTTTGATTCACAATCCTCAAAAGTTCGGGCTTTTTCCGTCAGATGCTCTTCTGTTCCTTTTTCCACCGATGGTGCTGCTGCCGTTGGTAACCTTCACTCTGTCTCTTTCACACACACAAGCACATACTTATATGACACCAATTTCAGTAACCTATTAGATTGTTTCTTATCCATCTCAATTGGGCGAAAGAGCAGGCTGCATGTTGTGATTTGTGCTTAGATTTTCTTTATTCTATTTTCATTGCAA
This sequence comes from Vaccinium darrowii, assembly GCA_020921065.1. Classification (NCBI taxonomy): domain Eukaryota; kingdom Viridiplantae; phylum Streptophyta; class Magnoliopsida; order Ericales; family Ericaceae; genus Vaccinium; species Vaccinium darrowii. The sequence goes on from CM037157.1 coordinate 12,254,201, forward strand.
ATTTTATTCTTTTGGTTCTAGATTTTATCTTTATGTCTCTTTTTTTGTCACATCTTACGTCTTATTAAACATGGGAACTTTGACGAATTCATTTTCCTACTTCCGATATTGAAAAGAACAGAAAAGAATTCGTTTCTTGGCTTATAGGTAGTGGTTTTTCTTTAGCAATATTTTGGGTTACTATTTGTGGAACCTCTTGTTTTCCCACAAGAAAAACCTTTTCTTGTTGCTGGCATTAGCTATGCATTGTTAGTGTTCGTATTTGTGGTTCAGTGTTCATGCAAACACCCTAATGTTGATTTGAAGTGATGAGAAGTTTTATCTGATGGGTACATAGGTTTAGTGGAAAGACCTTGGAAGGTAGCAGATGCCAGACTTGTGCTTGAGGATGGTTCTATTTGGAGGGCCAAATCATTTGGTGCTTCAGGAACCCAAGTTGGTGAAGTGGTCTTCAACACATCTTTGACGGGGTATGATGACTGTGCTTCTGTAAATATGAAATAACAGCATAATTATCTATTTCAAAATTGAATGTCCTGCTATGTTGCATTAAAAGGAGTGGAGACCAATTTTCTGCGTTTTTTTCTTGAGGCCTTCATTGTGTCTACTCATTTTCTTTCTGCTTATTTGTTTCCGAAAAACTTTATACAGCTCCTTCCATGAAGTCACAATGTAATTTTACATTTACTGCGGGTGGTTCATTCGCTAGTCTAACTGGACTACAGGGAGCAGGTATCCGAAGTAGTCACTCGAGAATGTGGCAAGGTCTACTATTATAGATCAGCTATAGTAACTTTCACATTGCAGGGTTGAGGTCTGGCATAATTTTCTGTTTCTAGCCTCCTATAACTTGTGAAACTTCTCAGTATGATGCACACTTAAAATTGCTGGGAACTTTGTCCTTGGACCTTTATATCCGGTCATAGCTATGAAATGTGATCCGATCTTATCATAAGCTTTGCTGATAGCGGCAGAAATAAAACTTAGTCCAACATCATCTTCTTTTTGTTGTTTATTTTATCCTGCTAGCGTCATAGAATGTAAATGCATTTGTGTTTGCTTTGAAAAGAAAGTATTTGTATTCTTCAAGTAATTAGGTTAATGTATTGACTTGTTGTGCATGACTACAAATGTGGCATGGTTATTATTTTGTAGGTATCAGGAAATTCTTACAGACCCAAGTTATGCTGGCCAGTTTGTCCTGATGACTAACCCACATATTGGCAATACCGGTGTTAATTTTGGTAGGTGGTGTTTCCATTTCAGACCTGTGCATATTCCACTTCTGAAAAGCATATGAGATATGAATCCGGTTTTTTTTGCTGGCAGACGATGAAGAGTCAAAACAATGTTTCCTGGCAGGTTTGGTTATTAGAAGCTTAAGTATCAGGTATGCTGCCTTTTGCATATAGGGAGATTTCAATTCGGGGGGAAGTTGGAAAAGTACGATGAAAAAAGTTAGTGAACAGCCACAGTTAATGTTGTAGAAGTTTTCTATTGATTTGATTACTTTTTCCCCAACTCCCACTGACTTGACGTTGGCCTTTATTGATATGGCTTCAAGAACTTCCCACTTTCCCTTTCTAATTTGTCAACTTTTTGCAATGAATCTTTGCAAGTACTTCAAATTGGAGATGCACAGGAACACTTGGAGATTATTTGGCAGAAAGGAATATAATGGGAATATGTAAGTTCTATTATCATTCCCAGACTCTCTTGACAGTAGTATCAGTAGTTTTGTGAATCAATTAACTTCAACCCTGAGATGGTATGAGATCTTGTTTCTTTTTGTTCTGTTATGTGGTGCAATAGATGATGTTGACACACGTGCAATTACCAGAAGATTAAGACAAGATGGAAGCCTTATAGGTGTATTGAGCACTGAAGAAAAGAAAACGGATAAGGAACTCTTAGAAATGTCCCGTACATGGGACATAGTTGGTAAGGACCCATTTTCAGCTTTCAAAGGGTGTTTGGAATATTAGTAAGTCATTATTCCTTATTTTCTTGTCACTATGCTGCAGGTGTGGACTTGATAAGTGGAGTGTCCTGTAAGGTCCCCTATGTATGGGTTGACAAAACAGATTCAGAGTGGCAGTTCAACTCCGAAACGAAGGGGGAAACTTTTCATGTCAGTATGCTTTTATCGAGTTTGTGCTTAAACTACTATAAACATACTTGCAATCTAATTACTTACTCATGTGCACGTCTCTATGTGAATTGAAGGTCATTGCATATGATTTTGGTATCAAGCACAATATACTCAGGCGCTTGGCATCGTATGGCTGTAAAATCACCGTTGTTCCTTCCACATGGACAGCGTCAGAGACTTTAAAGATGAAACCAGATGGAGTGATCTTCAGCAATGGCCCAGGGGATCCCTCTGCAGTTCCGTATGCCGTAGAAACAGTCAAGGAAATAATTGGAAAGGTTCCAGTTTTCGGAATTTGCATGGGCCATCAGTTGCTGGGTCAAGCTTTGGGTGGTTCAACCTATAAGATGAAGTTTGGTCACCATGGAGGAAATCATCCGGTTCGTAACCTCCGGAGTGGCCGTGTTGAGATCAGTGCTCAGGTTTGTTTTGTTTTAGGATAACTGGATTAACCTCGTGTGATTTCATACATGCATGCCTATAACATCTACCTATGTCATCAGTTTGGATTCTTATCTGAATTTGGCTTGAGGAGCTGGAAATGGTGGTATATCAAGTCACACGTTCTGATTTTGTTACCTGGAATATGGGTCATTCCGGTTGAAATGGTTACCTGGCACTTGCTCTAAAATGGGCTAGGGTGGAGTTCTATGGATTAAAGAATTAGAGCTTAAATTACTTCTCCATTTCTTTTCTCAAATCAATCACGTAAAAAAACCTTTCTATTATTTGGACAGACATTTATGTGGTCCATTGATTAGCTAGCTGATTGAACAAGCAGATATTTTTCATGGATCAATCTGTATGTGATCAGTCACTTTGTGAATGTATTGCCAAAGGTTAGATTTGGTTCCGGTCCTCCCCCTCACATACCCCATCGATTGGGGATTAAATAGGCACTGTTATTGTTGTATTTAATACGGCCTCTGTAATATTTAATTAAACTCTTGCTCCCTTTTTAAGGCTGAGTTTTCCGTTTGATTTTAGCAACCGGCAACTCAGTTGCTAAAATCAAACGGAAAACTCAGCCTAAATTGATAATAAGATTTCATCTTTGTTACTTATGAATAGTTGGATTTTCTCTGTCAATTTATGTTGATGCGTGTTTTCAAAAGCATTTTTATTTCGGTTCTTTTTACACGCCACGATTAATCTTTTTGGTGATGTTTATTAACTTGGATGGGCTTTTTGCTCATTTCTTCAAATTCACATTTCACACATGCTCATTTCTTCAAATTCACATTTCACACGTGTTTTAATTACATCTTTTTCTCCAAAGTATTTTGGTTTATTTTGGGCCTTAAATTTTGTCGTGGCAGAATCACAACTATGCTGTTGACCCTGCATCCCTTCCCAAGGGTGTGCAAGTGACTCATGTCAATCTGAACGATGGAAGTTGTGCTGGTCTTGCCTTCCCTGAACGAAAACTCATGTCTCTTCAATACCATCCTGAAGCATCCCCGGGACCTCATGATTCAGATCTTGGTAATAAGACTTGTTTGCTTTTACATATTTTATAATATCAAATGTCTCATGTTTCAGAGATCCATGCACCATCAGCAGCATGATAGCAAAATCCTTTAATAGCAAATATTAGCCTCAACTGTTTTATGAATATCTAGATATACATGATTTCTAATATCATCCTCAATGTAGTGTCAAGTACTAGTATACTATATTTATCAAAAAAAGAGGTTACACTCGCAGAGGATTTGTGCATAATAGTATATGTGCTTGGGATTGGGGGGGCCTGTAGTGAGTAAGCTCACTACCACCCCTGTACAGAGCAATCACGGTCGTCCGTTCGGCAATCAATGGTCCCGATTATCTTACATAAAAGATAAATGTTTTACATGTAGGATAATTGAATTTAATCGGGACTCTTGATTGTTGAACGGACAGCCGTGATTGCTCACTATAGGAGTGTTACAGGCCCCCAAAATCCGTATGTGCCTACGTAACAGGATTTTTTTTTGTGTGGGTGTGGGTGTGCACGTGTCTGTTTCTACTTTCTAGAAGTGGAGAATTTTATATGCAAGGATCACTTGGCCTTTATTGACGTCTTTTCTTTTTCAAATGGCATGCTTCAGATTTACTTTCAGAGTTTTCTCTTCAATTTACATTGTAGATAAGGCCATTTTCCCCATGTACTTTGAATTTCTTTGGGCTTAGTTTGAAGTGATCACTGATTTAGGGAGGGAACATGAATGGAAAAAGGTACTGGACTGGTTTTCAAAAGAAATATTAAGAGTAGCTTCTTATCTCTTTCTTTGCTTTTTCTCTTTAATCTGTCCACAAATACATTATCCAAACATGATAGTACGATTTTTGTTACTTTCTGGTAGAATTATTAAGAGTCTAATGATTCTCAAATGCCACCAGTCCACCTAGTTCGGAAACTCATTTCATTCGAAAGACAATTTTACTGTCCAGATAATTTTACTGTGGTTTTATTGGTCAATTGGAAAGTAATTCCTCAGAACTCGTAATTTCATAGACAAATGTTAAGAAAATTGGTCTTTTATCCACCCATAATAGAGTATTCCAATCTTTTATTTTTATTTTTTGAGAATGGGCTAGATGATTCGACATTCCAGAGGGCAGTCGAATCAGACTAAATTACGAACTATTGAAGGGAGCACTGCTAGTGGTGTCTGGTAATTGGGAAGCAAACTTGCATGTTTAGCAACAAAATGAGCAGAGACATTGGAATTGCGCTTACACCAAACAAATGAAAAATTAGAATCACGAACAAGCATCTTTGCAACTTCTATGGAGTAGTTTGCACCTTCCATTCCATTCCCTTGCCAGAGTTGATCATAGGGATAGCTTTTAGATAGTCCGATTGGATGACGATATCCTTGATCCCTGGAGACACCCATAGAACAAGCTACTCTAACGGCCCAGGCCTCTGCCACCGACGCAGATGAGACCTGACCTTATAGTTCACATCCCTCGCCACTCTCTGTAATCCCTTATCACCCCAAAAGCTGCCTGCTTATCTGATGGCGAGAAGGCTTCGTCACAATTGATTTTTCAGAACCTAGGAGGAGGATGTTGCCACGTTGTGGCATTACTATCCCTGATAGTACTAGGAACTGTGGGTTCAACTTAGAATAAGCAGCAGCTAGGAAATCGCCAGTAGCTTCTTATTGAACTCATCATTGCTGTTACTGTAATTTGCAAAGTAAATCTAGTTCTTTCTCATGCTTAGTTATCTGGTTGCAGCTTTTGGGGAATTCATGCAGCTAATGACGCAAGAAAAAGAAAAGGCATGAACAAGACATGCTCTGGATTCGTGCCATATGGTTGATGTATTTATGGTGGAAACTTCAAGTTTCATAGTTTTGGAAGCAATGATGTGCAAGAGGATCATGAAAGCCAAACCACTTCACTGCCTGGACATTATCGAAAGGGAGAACTTTGCATCTGTTCCTTGCAAGCTCTTCCGGACTTCAAGTGGGATACTAGTACAAATGTTCCTTGGGTGGTGCAGAGGCATTGATTGTTACAGCTTCAAAAAATTAGATATTTGGGTCTCATTGGCTGTGTTTGGTTAGCTAGTTTAGTTTAGTTTTGATGATGTTAGCAGGTGTAATGAGTGGAGAGAGATAGAGAGAGAAATGAGGGAAATGATGATATCATCAAAACTAAAACTAAAACTAAATAGGGAAACGAATATCTTTTGTTTTGTTTTGTCCTGCTTGCTTGTATTAAGTTTCATCAGGTATTTCGTAACAGAATGAGCGTAATCAGTCATCCTAAAAGAATACTGAGGTGGCATTTTCCCCACCCTCTTATTGTGGAGGTTGGAGACCCATAAAAGGGCAGTTGGAGGTCATTATACTTTCTTTTAAATTTAAAGTATGCTCTTTCAATGCTAAACAAATTGTAAACCTGCTCTTTCAATGCTACTAGTTTGGGGACCTCGTGTGTAGCCCGAGCTTGATGCCCATTGGTGTTTGGCTTTAAAAATGGTATTAGAAGAAGTAATTATCATATGAACTGGAAGTTGGTAAAATTATGATCTTGAGTCAAACTTTTGAAGGCTGTGATGGAAGTTTTAGCCTGATGCAAATGGCTAAAAGTTCTTCCCCTTGAAATGCTCTTTACATGAATATGGTTCTCAATCAAATCAAAGGTTATACAGGTAACCAGAGTTAGAAGTGCACGCGTGGGAGAGCTGTTGAGCAAATGGGCAAGGTTATACAGGTAACAAGAGTTAGAAGTGCACGCGTGGGAGAGCTGTTGAGCAAATGGGCACGGTCCGACCCGTATTACCCAAAGAAGCAGCTTCAGCAATGAAGTCCGAAGGCTACATTCTTCTGGACATGAGACCAGAGTGGGAGAGAGAGGGGGCACGTGTTTCCAGGCCACTGCACATGCCGCTCTTTGTCGAAGACATGGATAATGGCCCGTTAACTCTCCTGACGAGATGGGTTCATTTCAGGTACATTGGGCTGTGGACTGGACAGAATTTCACCATGATAAACCCTGATTTTGTTCGGCTTCGGCAAGTGAAAGTGAAGGTCCCTGATAAGGAGTCTAAGCCTCTTGTGGCTTGTGGATAAGGACTAAGGTGAGAGAAACTCGATTATCTTCATGTTCTTGGTTTTTGACAAAAATTTTTAAACTTAAAATGTCTTCTTTATTTCAAGATTTTGCAGCCCGTTTGATTGGTTGGACTGCTATAACATGTAATTTCATAGGATTAGTAGTTGTGAAATTCTCATTATGAATATGTCGAACATGGTTTTAGTTTAGGTACACATGGGATGTAAATGAACCGGGCCATTTGCAAACTAATTGGTTTGATTTGTCTTTTAAATTAACTAAAACTGAACCTCAATTTTAGGCTCTGTTAAATGAGCCGAACATGAACTTTAACAATATTCGGCTCGATTAGGCTCGCAAGCACGCACACATATATATGGTCCGGATCCCATCACGGATCCCAAATTTTGCTTCCATCCGGGACTACTGAATTCTCAACTTTCCCGATCAAATTTTGATGATCCGAACCGTTCAATGTGTTTAAAACATATTTTTAAGGGTCCCCGCTAGGAATCATTTAAAAAAAAAAAAGGGAAGGACTTGATCCGATCAATTTTCGATAAAATTGTATATACATCTTTCTTTTTTCTGTCAAGACAATAGGATTTAAATATGTTAGTAGAGTCATATTATAAAAGGCCAATGTCGTTCCATCGACTAGTCCATCGACTAGAACATGAGACCTCTCACATAAGTACCCACTCACAATCGCTTGAGGTACAGCTTTGGGTCATGTGTACTATCCACTTGCTTGCACTTGTATATTTTTTAATAATTTTGTATGTATATAAGTATTTATTTGTCAACATAGTAAAATTGCCATTGACACTTCTAAACCTGTGTGTGAATATAAATATATTAGTTCTTTAGATCATTAAGGCTCCTAAACAAATTCGGGATTGCCTTAAACCTAGGCCAACTTGGCTTGATCTCCGCGAGTGGAATTTTCATTGGAGTCGAGCTTGAGGGTGAACATTGTAAAGCTTAGATCAGTTGGGCTTGTTTGCATCCCTAGGCCTAGACGACTAATGGGTATTACCTTTAGGGCTGAGTCAAGATTTGCATTCGAGGGGCCAATTGGGAAACAAAGTTCTTGCCTTTCCTATTAATTTTCACCTTCACAACTGTTGCAATGGATTTATTCAACTACCAGTTGATTATTAGTACATAGCTCAAATATGGTGCCCATTTAAAACCATGGCCACATTTTATTCTTTCAAAACAGGTCTATGATGGCGGCTTCGAAACTACACGAAGGAGGATACAGTAACTTGGGATGGTTGGCTGGCGGATTTTCCTGCGCTAAAGAGGATGATTTCTCTGGCGTCGAAGGGCCTGAAATGTTGCAGTATGCCACAATTGGGGGCATGTTCTCCTACTTCCTATCTTCCTAAAGTTAATCTTATTGTTACAAAGCTATAGGATATAAGAGCTAAAGTGCCAAAGCAAAAGCTAAACCTTTTGAAAGCTCTCTCATTTGAAACAGAAGAAGGCATTTTTGAGTTTGTAAATTTCTTGATTGCTATGCTACCCTTCCTCAATGAACAGAGGGTTACTTTTCAAAGGCCAGAACATCATATCATGAAGTACGGATATTTGTGGATTTCTCGTGACTTTAAACACCATGGGAGAATGTTAGTAATTGTTCTGCTGCGTACTTATTTTGATGAGCGAGATAATGGTGGAAAGTAGAAGAAATTTAAAAAGGGTTATGTTAACAAATGCCGTATAGGCACATGATAAGAATGCATTAACTCCTTTATGTGACTTCACTAACTCCACTTTTATGGAAATGTGAAATAAAGTGCTATGTTTGAAGATAGTGACTTTTTGATTGCTAGACGGAAATGCCCCATCTTTGACGTCAATAACGCAGCCCATGTCATTAGCTCATCTATGTGAAATGCGAAAACACCCGTCAATTCATTAATGAAATGACAGAAATGACTGTTATACCCCTTAAAAATTTGTTCACACTGACCCCCTCATCTATAAAATTCATGCAAATAGACCCGCTGTCTCTTTTTCTCTCCCATGATCTACCCACCACCTCTCACCACCACATCGCCTCCACCTCCTCTACCCACCCACGAGAAAACATGACTCCCCAATTCCTCCTATTCCAGCCCTCTCTCTTTAATTCGTTATTGAGCCAAAAAAATTCACTTAGCACAAAACATATTAACCAAGATGCGTGGTGGATAATTTTCACTTTCAGGTGACCAAAAAAAAGGGAAGTAACTGCCCACTCCAAGTGTGGGACATTACTTTGTCGCACCCTATTAACCATGTTGGTTTTGCCAATATATTGGAATTGAACTTGGGGGGCTTGTTGGAAGCTTCACTGATCTCCATCCTACATCATAATATAGAGGCATGCTACAATGTACACCCCTCTTTTGGGCCCAAAAATGAGATTTTGTGATAACAAATATGAGTTTTTCTGGGGTCAAATATGAGATTTTGTGGCTGAAAATATGAAAGGGCGTACCGTATGCAACTTTGACCAGATCAATGGCCGAGATTGCGCCACATATGCAAAAGGTGACCCCCTATACCGGTCATCTTTCTCTCATATGGAGAGCCAAAAAAAATCATAAAACCTCGGGTGATCTCTCATATAACTGTTTTGGGTTTCAAAAATCTCATATATGAAGCCACGAATGCTCATAAAATTACCACAAAAATTCGAAAGAGCCACAAAATGTCATATTGGCAAAAGTCAACCTCATAAAACATGCCACGAAATCTCATATGATAGTTTTGGACTGTAGTGAAAATGTGATACATATTGTGTGTATATATATTGATGTGACATGTGTCATATAAGGTGCCACAGAAATACATATTTTAGCCTACATTGAGTCATATATGAGATTTCTCATATACACTTCGAAGAACACTCATATAAAAAGTCATTTGATATGAGAATTTTTGGTTTAAAAAATGAGTACTTGTGGAGGAATATATGAGTTTTTTGTGCACCACTACAGTCCAAAAATATTGTTGTGTATTGATAGTGACATGTCTCATATACTTACCCACAAAAATAAATATAAGCACGAAATCTCATATACTTAGCCATACATTCTCATATAAAATTTATTAACAATTTTTGGACTGTAGTGGACCACAAAAGTCTCATATTTTCTTTCACAAACACTCATTTTGAAAGTCACAAAATCTCATATGGATTTTTTTTTTCAAGCGGTGGGCCCGGTGACCAACCAGTTGCCATTTTTTAAAATTTTTTTATTCCAAAATTTTCTCGTATGTATATGAGATTTTGTGGTCCTTTTTATTGGGTTTTGGTGTTCCAATATTTATTTTTGTAATTTCCAATATGAGTGTTTACTTTCGTCAATATGAGATTTTGTGGACTGATATGAGATTTTGTGGCTATAGATACGAATTGCACACCATATGCCAAAAGGCATGGTGCACACCGTAGCATTACTCTTCCCTATATATCAAGCTTAGTAAAATAAAAAGGAGACACATGTCACCAAAATCAAAATGAGATCAAAAGCCCAAGTAAGTTACGGGACACACACAGAAAGTGTGGTAGAGCTCTTGGATGCCCCACACTACATCCCGGGATCAAGTCCTATTCCCCCCTCCCCCATGTAATAGATTAGGAACGACGAATGACCAAAAAAAAAAGTTATGGGACACACCTATCAAAAGTGCAATGCAAGTTAATTAGGTTGTTGTAACCACCCACATCCAACGTGGGTGGGACTGATTTTTTTAATGTGTGAATAGTGATTTTGGACATCTATTTTGCAACAGAGGGAGTATAAGAGAAACCCAATTTATGGAGAGAGAGAGAGAGAGAGAGAGAGAAAGAGAGAGAGAGAGGTTCAATGGTTATTTGCTAAGTTGAAGTGAGAGAGAAGGGAGGAGGCATAGATGTTTGTATGTGATGATCAAGGGTATTTTATATCACTTAATGGACTTTTAACAGAAGGGGTCAACATGGATAACGGTTATCCATGTTCCGTTAACGGTCAACATGGATAACGGACTTCTAAAAGTTGGATAACATATCGTGAACCATACTAGTTAAAGCTTCAGCAACTAAAATATCACACCCTTGGGTTATCTCTAAATGCACTTCTCCTTTGTAATTTTACTACAAACGTATAAATAGATCGACTACACAACTGAACGCTGTTCCATAAAACACGAAGAGGAAAAAATGCTTTACCACCAAGATTAAAGTTGGCCATGGCATAAAAAATCGGCATAACTAAAATATCACACCCTTGAGTTTTTCTGCTTGTCTATCGACATAACTTATGGAAAAAACCCAACAATTGAGAAATTTACAGATAAATAGTGTTCCCTTTAAAGCTTGTTATCCATGGACGTAGTAGTCGTTAGTCATTTAATTTCTTATGTACTCTGGGAATTTTGCTGTGAAAATTGCGAACTTTACTTCGATAATCATTATGTAGTGAATTTCTGCCAGTCAACTTGCATATTTTTTTGTAATCTCATCAATCTGGACAATTTTGGCCTCTATGCTCAAGTTCTATTGTTTGTAACAATTCTGAATCCTGGTCTATAACAGTCTTCGGATACCCCTTCCATCTCAGATTGCTAGTCCATCTTTTCATTCTAGGATGTCTTAACTTATTAATCCTCTTTTCAAATGCAAAGTATTTTTTTTTTCAATACATTGTTTGCGACTGGCTATGAAACTACTCAAAAGTGATAATGAATAATACATAAAACCACAATTTTCAATGGCTCAAGGTGAGTGTAACAATTCATACGTGAGTGGCTTAGATTTCTTTTGGTAGGACCAAAGACTGGAGGAAGTTAAAGGTAGAAGAAAGAGGGAAACAAGACAGCTTCCCCATTTGTTCTTTGTGGGAAGCAAAGTAGGGGAGGAAGGAAAAGATGGGGTCAATCTCACGTGTCTAGCAAAATCAAGTTAGCAGGAAAATTTTCATTGGTTTACTACATTTTATCTTTTCTTCAACTTTCTCATCCTTAACAAATACCCAAATGCAATTATTCAAGCGGATATGTTCAAACTGAAGTAACTCCTTTATGCTCAATGGGAGAAACAAGGCTTCTTTGCCTTCCATATGAAGGTTTGGATGTTTATCTTTTCCTTTCTTGTATAGATACTTGTCAGCTTATGCATATTTTGTATGGCGTGGTCTTTGTTGCAGCATATGTCAACATGTCTTACCATTCTAAAAAGTGAATATATTTTAATCTTATCACACTGGAAAACTTAAGATATGGTAACCTCAAGCAAACTTAAAATTATGTCGTGAAGATGCTATGTTCGGATTCCAGAACAAAGTGCAGTCGTACTTAGTTCTATTTCTCAATATTCCAAGTGTCCGTCATTTTTTAGTGCCTTATTTCAAAACTAAATGGGTGGTGTTAATGCCAAAACCATTTATGTTTGTGCCAAAACTGTTTTTGTTTGTGCCAAAAATGTAGTGCTTAAAAACCTTGTACCATGTGCAAGGTACAAGCCTTTTGTGCATTACAATTTTGGCACAAACAAAAATGGTTTTGGCATTATCATTTCCCTAGCTTGAGAAGGTTTTAGCAATGATATTAGGAGAATCGACTGCAGAAGTTCAAGCTTCTAGAACTTGTTCTTTGCATAGGTGGAATCCTGCAAGTAGAGCTGTTGGATAGGGTAAAGAGAGATTCATTTGAGGGTTTATACTACATATGGTTAGTTTGTCAAATCTTTATCTGCTGTTATTGTTACCCGTTCTTTTTGTGGAATGACTTCTCGTTACGCTGTCGGCAACATTCCCTTGTGCATGGCCATGCTAGATTAATCCCAAGTGCATGGCCCTATATTAATTTTAGTAATTGAATGTGGTCTTGTGATGATGCTGTGAATTGTAATTTTCAAGGTGTGGCTTTGCCTTTGGGCTCATCTAAAGAAGAAACTCATGGAAACAATAAAATCTCTAACCTGTATGATCCAGGCGTAACTATAACAAATCATACTGTATAAAAAACCTACCTATAAAATCCTTCACATTTTGCTAGTGTGAGTGAAAAAAAAAATTACACTAGCAAAAATAAATTGGATGAAACAGGAACATCATGAGCCAAAAGAGTCTTGATATTAATCACCTTTCTCAAATCACTAACTGGATATAAGAAATGATAATACAGTTTTGAACAAGAGATTCCAATGAATAGTCTCATCACTTACATTTTCGGGACCAAATCACAATCATAATGTACAACAGAAAATCCATTCCCAAGAGATTCCAATAGAAATTGGAATTCTAGCTTCAAATAAAATGCCCATGACTAAGCCTGAACCTCCGCTAGTCTAGGAACAAGCCAATTCCTTCCTTTCAGTTGGATTCGACTGAGGATTGATATCCTATGAAGCACCAACACCTCTAGGGGTCACCGTATCATAGTGTCGGACACGGGGAGGGGACATGCCGGAGACACGGTTTTAATTTAATTTTTGGAGGGAGACGAGGTTGGGGACACGGGGTGACATGGGTGAGACACAGATAGGACACTGGGACACCGGCTTGGTTGAAGCAGCATGAGTTCCTGATTGTAGGATTGCATTTGTAGTTGATTTTGTTCAGGATTTGGCTTTCAATAGTCTGGTTTACATGGTGAATTGCTTCACCCTTGCCTTTTTTCTATCAATCACATATTCTTACACAGGTGTATTTTTCAAGGAAATCTCTGATATAATTATTTTTAGCAATGAAAGTATCAATTTCTATTTTATACAGTATTTATTAGAAAAATCTTTTGGTTGGTGCCAGTCACAGAATAATGAAAGAGGTTGCTGAACCTTGTGGCAGCAATGTCGCTGATGAATACTAAGGAACCTTGTGGGAATAATGTGCCAGACTGCTAGTCACATATGCCTATTTTGATGGATACATACATTCCAAGACGAACACTAAGGAATAATGTGACCAATGGATCGATTACTCCGCATCAGATTCATTGTTTGGGTCATATCACTCTATTTTCCTACTGAGAAAAAGGGAAAATTTCAAAAAACCCCCCAAACTTTGACCTGAATATCAAAAATACTTCCAAACTTTCAATTTTTTCAATCGTACTCCCAAACTTCACTTCCGTAATCAAAATTGCTCCCACCGTCAGGATCTGTTACCTAACTAACGGAAAATGCTGAGGTGGAGGTTAACGGACCAAAAAACCGTTAATAATTTGGTACAATTTCATAAAACCCCCAAACTTTGAACCAAATGTCAAAAAACCTCCTAAACTTTCATTTTTTTTTTTAAAAGCTCATTCTTCCTCCTCCCACCTCCAATTCACAGGAACACAGAGGGGAGAGAGAGAGAGAGAGAGAGAGAGAGAGAGAGAGAGAGAGAGAGAGAGACGCCTAATGAGCGCGACGGTGCGGTTGCGACCACAAAACTCCTCCCCCACCGCCGCTGCCGCAGCCTACAAAGTCCTCCCTGAATCAGGCTACGACTGCGTCTACTGCACATTCTCTCCGCGTTGGCCACGATGGCTAGGGCGGTAAACTCCTCCTCCTCGCCTCCACCAACGGTGGCGGTGACACTAAATCCAACGTCACCGACACCACTGGAGCCCTGACCGAAAAACCCGAAACCCTAAACCCGGATCGCTTCTCTTCTCCCCCAAGTAAGACTACCTCTACCGCGGCTTGTCATTATACGGACAATTAAGCCCCAGAGGATACGCGAGCTGTTAGCTTACCACGTGAGACTACTCGGGTCTCTCTCTCTCTCTCTCTTTCTCCCGCTCTGTTTTCGTGTGAATTGGAGGAGGGAGGAGGAAGGAGCTTTAAAAAAAAAAATTGAAAGTTTGAGAGGTTTTTTGATATTTGATTCAAAATTTGGGGGGTTTTATGAAATTGTACTAAATTATTAACGGTTTTTGGGTCCATTAACCTCCACCTCAGCATTTTCTGTTAGTTAGGTAACAGATCCTGACGGTGGGAGCAATTTTGATTACGAAAGTGAAGTTTGGGAGTACGATTGAAAAAATTGAAAGTTTGGGAGTGTTTTTGATATTCAGGTCAAAGTTTGGGGGGTTTTTTGAAATTTTTCCGATGTGTTATGAGAAAATGACTTATCTTTGTGTTTGAAAAAAATAATTTTTTGTTAGTGAAACACCCTATTAAGTATGGGGTATTGTGTAATACCGGGGGTGGGACTGTTAATCCGGGATAAAAAACACACGCTACTTTGTCGGTTGGTTACGACAAAATTGCCACTGAAATGTTTCTCTAGACCATCAGACGACGCCTAGCTGTCTCGCTCTCTCACGAAGACGGATCTTCACGCCGAAACGCAGGTGATCATCTCTTCTCTCTCGTTTTCTCCCCCTTGTTTTCTCCTTCTCTCGTTTTTTAGATCTCAAAACTACAACCCTCTCTCTCGGTTTTTAGATCTGAAAAACTACAACCATGTCTCTCTCGTTTTTTAGATCTGAAAACTACACTTACAAGTGTTCAAATGGATGAACTATGCATACGCGTTGTTTGTCAGTCCATTGGGTACGGTTTTGGGCGAAAAAATTAGTCAAGACCAATTTGGGCGAAATAGGTTAAGTTGGCTGTTTTTTTTCCTTTTGTTAATAGGTCGAAGCATGTCTTGTGGAAACATTAATTAGCTCAGGAAAATCAGATTTGGTGATTGTCTTTATATGTAGAAAACGTGGGCGTTAGATTATCTACTCTACATATTTTTCTGATGTAACAAATACTTCATGTGCCAGAGATCTGAAGATTTTTTTGAGTTCATGTAACAAATAATGAGTTCATCTGACTTTCTAAGTCTATCATGCGATCCTATTTAGTACTCCATCAGGCTTTACGCAATCTTGATTTCTTAGATTTGCTATCTAGAATCAATTACCGTGCACAATAACTAGTTAGAATTTCGATTCCACTGGACACTAGGTAATGTCCATATGGTTTGACATTGTGTTAATAGATGGAAAACAACACTGAAAATGAGTTGGATTGTATGAAGGAGGAGACTGAGGTGTTCAACATAGTGACACATTTTTCCAGGCAAATGCAAATCACGTGTATTATGGTTGTACTTGTGGTACAAGTTGCTATTGAGAGGTATTACTTGCGACACCAATCTAGGTTTACTGAACCAAACCCGTTCCAAGAACAAATTGATCACATCAATCGGTTAGTGCGGCGTAGCGACACAATTTGTGTGGACCAACTTCGAATGGATAGGATGTGCTTTATGCGTCTATGTAACCTTGTTCAAACTGTTGGGGGTTGTCTCATTCAAGGTCATTTTGTTTGGAGGAGAAAGTTGCTATGTTTTTACGCACTATAGGGCACTACCATAAGAATAGAGTTGTCAAGCACGAGTTTTACCGGTCTAGTTAAACTGTTAGTAGGCATTTCAATAATGTCCTACATGCTATCCTACGCCTGCAAAGTCAACTACTCGTCAACCC
Source organism: Vaccinium darrowii (assembly GCA_020921065.1). Classification (NCBI taxonomy): domain Eukaryota; kingdom Viridiplantae; phylum Streptophyta; class Magnoliopsida; order Ericales; family Ericaceae; genus Vaccinium; species Vaccinium darrowii. Next base: position 12,270,360 of record CM037157.1, read on the forward strand.
TGAGCCTATAACTCAAGCATGCACAGCTGAGAGGTGGAGAGTTTTTTCAGGTAACATTTGGAATTGAATTTTTTTTTCTTGTTTAGGAGGAGAAAGTTGCTAATTAAATTCTTGATGTTGGTTTTAGAATTGTTTGGGGGCATTAGATGGCACACACATTGATGTTCGAGTTGGTCCATCCATCAGACCAAGATATAGGAATCGAAAAGGAGATTTATCTACAAATGTGTTGGGAGTTTGTAACACAGACATGGATATAATCTATGTCTTGTCGGGTTGGGAAGGATCTTGCGGGATGCTATTACTAGGAGAAACGGGCTAAAAGTTCCCATTGGTGAGCGCTAATTAAAATGTACATTTATTAACATATTTCTTGAAAACATATTTGTAACTAAGTAAATCAATCATACACAGGTAACTACTACCTAGTTGACGCCGGCTACACAAATGGGGAAGGATTCTTAGCTCCATACAGAGGAAAACGTTATCATTTGAAAGAATGGGATGGTCCAGCTCCTCAAGACCATGAGGAGTACTTTAATATGAAGCATGCACAAGCCCGTAATGTCATTGAGAGGACTTTTGGATTGCTAAAAATTCGATTCGCTATTTTCCGGAGAACGTCCTATCCAAGCTTGAAGCTTTTTTTAGACGGCTCAAAATCAAATGATTTCACTATAAATTTATGCACACACACACACACACCATAAAAGTAGAGATTTTACAATAGAGGAGGAAGGAGGAGAGTTTAATTGCCCTACGAGATGAAAATGGGGACCGAGGTCGTCAGGGTTGGACACTATTGATTCTTGCAACTGCGCTAAGACAGCAGCAGCTCCTCCGTCGTCTTCTTGTAACTAAATGAATGGGGAAGAAATTGGCACACATTTAGGCAGACGTATATTTAAACATTGTAATGAAGTGTAAAAAGAAGCAACAAATTCTAGAGAAAAGAGAAGGAATCCAAGTGAGAACCATTGTTATGTTCCTCCGAATGCAAACTCCCAGTCTGGTAAAACCCTAGAAGCTCGGGCGCTGTTCGGTTGTAGTAGTATCGCGTACGGGGAGGAAGGGAACTGTGGCACTGCCAATAGGAAAGTAGTGCTTAAGAATCAGTGGATTTTTTTTTATAAGCATTGTGCCTACGGAAAAAAAAAAAAAAAAATCACTGTTAACCCTTTGAGGGAAAATTACCTCACCACACACGGTTGCAATTCATTAAAAAAAAAGTACAGTATTTTACAACTTATTAAAAGCATAAAGTCAAAAGAAAAGATAAAAACTACTTGATTAATTACCAAAGTGTAGACCGTTTCAAGAATTTTAAACAACAGCCAAAGTTTGAGATTTGTTTGAACAGCGGTACTTACCTATGTGTTAGAAATAGCCTTTTGAGCAGTGGATGAGCACAGTAGAAGCCAAACGTTGTAATAAATTGAACCGAGAACGCTGCTTTTTATGTATTTTAATCAAAATCTTAACAAAAAATGGAAATTAACACCATTATAGCAAAGGGAATGTGGGAATTAAAATAAAGATACACAACAACATTTATGGATTACCTATGTGTTATAAATAACCTTTTGAGTAGTGGATGAGCACAGTAGAAGCCAAATGTTGTATGGTAAACTGAGCAATAACACGGCTTTTTTTTATGTACTTTGATCAAAATGTTGACAAAAAATTGGAAACACCATTAGTAAAGGGAATGTCGGAAAAAGATGAAGATACTTCAATATTTATGGATTGCCTGATTCACAAATGGATTGGTCAAACCATGATATGGTGTATTTAGGGAGACTATTTATGGAGAGGTTTTGTTTGACAAAAATCGAGGAAATGATGAAAAGTGGGAATAAGGGAGAGGATAGCCGAATAGAGAGTTAATGAGTTTTTTGGGAGTGGGGACGTGTGGGCAGTAGTGGTTTTTTGGGTCTGAAAAATGGATGTGGGCAATTGGGGAATTGAGCATGGATGTCAAGTGTGAAGTGGAGGAATAGGAAATGGCCACGTGGATTCTTGTAAATGAAAATAATTGAAAATTGTAGTGTAGACACCCCAATTCGAGCCCTTGAAAATCCCCGACCTTCCCAAGGATGAAACATGCCCAATAAAGACACGTGGAGCTTGATTAATTGCTTGAAAAACCCTCCAAAACCTCTTCAAAATAAACTCAAGCTTGCACCACCCTCTAGTACATTCACATCCCTTTTTATTGATATATAATACGTCTCAATCCATTTTCAAATGAGGGAGATGCGCGCGTTTTACTAAAATGACTTGTTATCCCGACCTCTTGAGTGTAAAATTGTCATGAATTTTGATGTACAAATCATCTTGGGTTCAAACCACTTGGGTTAGAAAGTAGACTCAACTACCTTTCAAACACTTCATACCATGCGCAAAACGGAGTTCTGTAGCACCCAGAGCGGCCCCGCGAAGTTTGATATGATGCGCAGTCTCCAAGTTCAGGCGCCCAGACTCACTATGGGCGCCCATACTTCATACTCTGGGCTCCTACACTCAGTCTAGGCGCCCAAACTCTCCAACTTTGGGCGCCCTGAAGTACTTCCAGTGAGCAATTTCCAGCTAATTTTTTATGAAACCATGGGCTCCTCCTTTGCATTATCCCACGTTTTTTTGCTCAAAACTCCCTCCAACACATTATCCCTCCAAATTTTAAGTTCAAAATATACTTTCCCTCTCTCACTCACCCAAAACCAACTCTTCTCTCTCTATAAATACCACTTCATAGCATCATCTTAGAAGAGGATCAACTCCACACTTCTCCCTACTGTTACTCTGTCAAAATCTTTCCAGAAATCTCAACCATACTCAACCCCATGTAGTTTCACTCCTCTCAAAGCCTACAAACCCATTTTCATCACCATCCTAAACTAAAACCACTTAATCCTTTGGTCATCCAAAATCAAGTGTTTGAAACCAAGCTCATACTATCCCAGTAACCAGATTTCAGTCTACATAACCACCAAAAATCACTTAAACATCAAACTCAAGTTCATCAATCAAGCTCCAAAGGTAGTTTGTCTACCAATAAGTTTTCAAAGAGGCTCTCTGAGGGACACCACTCAACTTTTGCTAGTCTCTCATACTAGTTAAAGGTTTGGGAGGGTTGAAAGTGCAACAAAAGAAGGATCAAATCCTTGCACTCATATTGAGTATGGGCGCCCATACTCTCAAAATATGGGCGCCTGGACTCCTTTCATTCTTCTTTGTTTCTTATTTTCGATAAAGTCTCTCCTGCATATTTAACTCATCTATGTTAAGTTTGAGGTTGAGGATCATGGTTTATGATGCAAAAGTCTATTAGAAAGTACATATAGGGGACTAAATCATGGGTTTTGAGAGCATTTAAGGGTTATACATTCATTGCATGTGATGTATTGTCCACAATATGCATGATTTATATCATTTTAGTTGGTACAAGAAAGTTTGGCATAACTCCCATATTCATTTTCATCATACCCACAATGAGTCTACCTTGGGTTCATATCATCCTTCATCCTTCAAGGTCCTAAGTATTCTGTCCATAACATGTGCATGATGAAAGTCTATTTCATGCTAGGACTAAGCTTCGATTCCTATGATTTCGTCCCAAAATATGTTAAAATCGTGATTTCCAAGCATTTGATCATCATCTAAGTGGGGTCTGTTAGAGTTAATCTGAGTCAGAGGAGTATTAAACATCATTTTTTGCATGATGGAAAGAGCATCAAAGTTCAGTTTTGTTGTTTAATCAAGAGTATGAAGTAAAAAAAAGTCATCCTGAATCACAGTCCAGGCGCCTAGACTTCTCTACTATGGGCGCCTACACTTATTCCAGGCACCTGGAATAGTCCATTCTGGGCACCCATACTGATTCTGGGCGCCCAGACTTGCTTATTATGGGTGTCCAAAAAACAGTCCGGGTGCAATTTGTGTTTGTCTTGGGAATACATGTGGGATTGTCTTAGACCTTTATATGTTATCTGATCTTGTTTTTGTACAGTTTATTGCATCACACGTGTGTCATTTGATCATAACACTTATCACTAGCATCCACACGTTCAATTTTGCTTTTGTGAATGCATTTATGAGCTTTCATTTTATTTCATGAACAAAGTTTATTTAAATAATGTTTTAAAAGTACCTTGAACATTTAGTAGAGACCGGGCATAGTGTCGGGCAAGGGGGGTGCCTTAAAAACCTTCCCCTCTCGTAACTTAGCTCCCCGAACCCGAGAAATCTTGGTAATGATGGGCCGGTGAAAGCCTTTTTCAAAATATGGGCGATAGAGTCATTTTCAAACCGGTTTCTCGGCTACGGTCCTTAAACCCGAGTGGCGACTCCATCAATCAAAACCGTTTTCTTAAACTGCGAGATTTTGCGGGGTGTCCACATGTAGGAAATTAGGATTAGGGGTTTGGAGGCTTTGTGGGCTCTAACTACATAACTATACGGTATTGATTGATTGATGGTCTTGTTATTGTGAGTCCACTGGCTCACAAATTAAGCACAGGGGCAAAAAAAAACACACTTCTGCTCTCCCTTTACACTTTGTAATACATTTATACCTGTTTTTATACAATTTTCACACGTTTCAACATATTTTTTAAACCTTAATATAAGTCCATTAGGCCTATTTTAGCATTTTTTTTATAGTAGTTTTTATTTATTTACTCCTATGAAATATAAACCTTTTGAGAGTTTTGGTGGAACAGGTGAACCACGCAAGTTGGTTAGATGCATTTCCATTTATGAAATCCGATAAATGAGAAACATAAATCATTAAAAAATGAAAGTAAGGAAGGACACTTTTTTTAGTAGAACTATTCAGTTACAATAATTTAATTCCAAAAGATCACAAACTACACGAAAAGACTGAAGCTAAGTAAAATGTATCCCCTATTAACGAAAATAATGAACCTTCAAATCCCTATGAATTACTATTCATAAATTTGAATCTTTCCAAAAAAATACTCCTACTAGATTGGGTTTACTGTTGGGGAGTTGCCATGCCGGGCTTTATATTCTTCTTCCCTTTGATTCCAGTTACAGGAGATTCCTGTGAATCGGCCTTATTCATTACACTCTATAATCCGTTTCTGTTAATCATTGGTCAAGTCGGCTCAACAAAGCCTTCCTTTACTAGTTTGACTGGAAATAAACTCCGATAACCTTTTTCCTTACGAGACACGCAAACTCCCGTAATGTCCCATATCGCATTTCGTGAATCGAAATGGGAAGCCTACTCATCCATCAACTCCTCCCGTTGATCGGTGCGGTTTTATGAAGCATCTAAGTATAATTCACTTGCGTTGATCAATCAAGACTTTTGGCGTATTTACCCAAAAAAAAGGACTTTGGCGCCACTCCTTAAGGGCCACTGTTGTATCATACACTTCTTACATTCTTTCCCAAGACAGGGGAAAAAAAAAAAAAAGGGTTAACAGTGATTTTTTTTCCTTTCCCGTAGGCACAATGCTAATAAAAAAAAAAAATCCATTGATTCTTAAGCACTACTTTCCCATTGGCAGTGCCACAGTTCCCTTCCTCCCCGTACGCGATACTACTACAACCGAACAGCGCCCGAGCTTCTAGGGTTTTACCAGACTGGGAGTTTGCATTCGAAGGAACATAATAATGGTTCTCACTTGGATTCCTTCTCTTTTCTCTAGAATTTGTTGCTTCTTTTTACACTTCATTACAATGTTTGAATATACGTCTGCCTAAATGTGTGCCAATTTCTTCCCCATTCATTTAGTTACAAGAAGACGACGGTGGAGCTGCTGTTGTCTTAGCGCAGTTGCAAGAATCAATAGTGTCCAACCCTGACGACCCCGGTCCCCATTTTCATCTCGTAGGGCAATTAAACTCTTCTCCTTCCTCCTCTATTGTAAAATTTCTATTTTTATGGTGTGTGTGTGTGTGTACATATATTTATAGGGAAATCATTTGATTTTGAGCCGTCTGAAAAAAGCTTCAAGCTTGGATAGGACGTTCTCCGGAAAATAAAAGAAGATGAGCAAAGGAAGTGATTATTATTATTATTATTATTTTACTTATTTATTTTTGAATATAGGGAGTGTTATTGTGGGAGAATGGGAAAGAATCAAAGGAAACCAGAGAAAAAGCGGCGGAGCACTTTGTGATTTCAGCCAAGTTGAATCCTCAGAATGGCCCTGCTTTTAGATATCTGGGTCATTACTACAGCAGAGTATCCATAGACCACCAGAGAGCTCTCAAGTGTTACCAGAGAGCTGTCACCCTCAATCCCGATGACTCAGAATCTGGGGTTGGTTTCAATTCTTCACGTGTTTTGTTATTAAAAATTCTAATCTTTGCTTCTACTAGTCCGGTCATGTGTCCACTATTTGATACTCGCAGGAAGCATTGTGTGATTTGTTGGATGAAGGAGGAAAGGAGAGCCTCGAGGTTTCTGTCTGCCGGGAATCTTCTGAGAAATCGCCAAGGGCCTTTTGGGCTTTCAGAAGACTGGGATACCTTCAGGTCTCTTTCATCATCCTTGGTTTCATTCATATTTTTTTCCCTTGGAGTGCCGGTACTCTTTATTACTTTCTGCTAATGTTTGTTTCATGCAGACCCATCAAAAGAAATGGTCTGAAGCAGTACCCAGTCTTCAGCATGCCATTAGAGGATATCCTGCCTGTGCTGATTTGTGGGAAGTCTGTACTTTGCTCCCCAAGCTCCTCTCTCTCTCTCTCTCTCTCTCTCTCTTTTTTCCTTCTCTCTGTGCCTTTTTGTACTGAAAATGATAAGTTATGGTTTTTCCCAACTGTTATGATGTGATTGCAGGCTTTGGGTCGTGCCTACCAGCGGTTAGGCATGTTTACTGCAGCTATCAAGGTAATTGTTATTTATTTATTTATTTTGATGGTTTATGGAGTCTTCCTTTTCTTGACTGTGTTCAATTCACCTGGGAAGAACGTTTCTTTCTTGCTTCATATGTATTTACTTTATGTGCGATTTGAAGTTCAAAGTTCAAACTAGTTTTATGCTTTTTTTGGAAGTCATTTAAAGCGGTGTTAGAGTTGGGAAAATATTTCTGTAATCTGCACAATGCTTACTGAATTCGCGATGAACGCTGGAACTCAGCTGCTTTGGGGAGTCGCTGTCTTGTTATTAGTAAAGGAGAATCCCGCCATTTTGCATCAAGATAGAAATAACACTACATGGATGCATTCACACGTTGAGCTTGAAATTAATACGATGCATGCAATAAAGTATAAAATGGGCTCCCGATTATGTGGGTGTATTTTTACTTTCAACTTATTTGGGAAATAAATAGGGTTTTTTTGCCAATTCTTTGGAACTTCCTTATCTTTATGCATTCCATGCATAGTGGGTAGCGTTGTGGCTTCAACTGGAGTATCCTAATTATGGGTGCATGAGTATTAAGTATGTAGAAAATAAACTTCTCTCTATTTTGTTCTATTTTTGGCTCTTAATTGGTTTTTCATGACTGCATTGTCCTCAATTCTGAGGTCATTTAAAGTTATTTGGTTCTGTTTACTTGTGTAACTTCTCTTAGTATTCGAACAGTCATATGCGCGTGCAACTGAATTGGACAGCTCAAGACTCTTTGCCTTGGTTGAAAGTGGAAATATTAATCTGATGCTTGGTTCCTTTAGAAAGGTATGATTTTTCTTTATAGTTGTCTGAAGTGCTAACAAACATTCTGCTTTTTCTATGTATTTAGATTTAGCTAGATCAAGCCAACCGATAATTTTTATTTATAACTTAGCATTTCAGTCATTTTTTGTTTTGGTTTATACATGCTTGAGGTGGTTTATTACATTGAAATTTTGTAGACCAAAGTTCTGTACCATCTTTGTTGAGGATATATGAATGAGCATTCAATGAAAAATTCCGATCCCTTTTTGATGAATTTCTTGAGGCTTTCTTGTTAAGGTTCCTTATGGGTATTATTACATTTTGGTATCTTGCAAATTTTCTCCCACCTCTTCTCACATGCTAGGTTTTTCTACGTTAAGGATTCTTCATCTCTCGTATAAACAAAAAGTCACAAGTTCACTTGAATGAATCTTTAAGAAGTTTTACATTCATTTGTAGTAACGATGTTTTTCCAAATCGTGAGGGCTTAGCTAGCTAGCCCATAGGGAAAAATATTGTTAAAGTTGGGACGGGAAAGTGACAGCCACCCCCAGAGTCTGTACAAGCCACCTATTGCGTGGACTCTCCAACAAGTTGGAACTGCTTGGCATTCACTCTAGCACAGTTTTTCTTACTTTACTCTTGATGGTGATTCTCCAATTTTTGAAATCCCCCATTCTTGTTTTATGTGTGTGTGTGTGATTCTTATCTCTGTGAAGCATGATAAATGTATTCTCCCTGGTAATCTTTGTTTGTCAAGGGAGTTGAGCAATTTCAACAAGCTTTACTGATCTCGCCTCAAAATGTATCTGCACAATATGGCATGGCTTCCGCACTGCTTGGTTTGTCCAAGGAATGTATAAATTCAGGTGCATTTAAATGGGGGGCTTCATTGTTAGAGGTTAGTGAGCTTGGAACTTTTGAAATTATACCTTTTGGTAAGAAGTAAGTCATAACAAATATACCAGCCCTCACAGTGTCTGAAGACGAGCTTTTTTTTAAAAGTAAATTTGTATGATATTGTAGGAGGCATCTAACGTTGCAAGAGCAGGTACCTGCTTAGCCGGAAATATTTCTTGTATCTGGAAGTTGCATGGAGATATCCAGGTATTACCAGTTAAAGGGATATTCTCTTGGCTTTAGCTATTTGCCCTCCATACCATTTAGAGGAAGATGGTCTTATGAATTCTGTTGTTTTATGTACTACCTTCCTCAACCTAAGCAGCTGCTCCTTTTTGCGTAAAGGGCCTTATGTCCCATCCTGTATTCATTAGCTGAAATATATTTATTTCTTATCTATGAGGGTCAATGCCATTAAGACTTGGTATCTTATTCTTGGGGGAAGCCCTTACAATTTTACTACCCTCTTGTATTTCGGAAATGAACACCTAACCATGATGTGTTTGGACCTTGGACTATGGTGTGACATCTAAGTCTTTGGAAACATTCTCTATGAAAATTTTATGCCACCCTTATATATTCTCCTCTAATTCTCATCTCTTACCATCATCATGGCTCTCTCTCTCTCTCTCTCTCACCAAATTTTCCTCCCCTTTTCTTTCTCTCCTCTATCTTCATTCTTCTCTCTCTCTCAAATTAGATCCATCCTTTCTCTTCCACCTGCACATTTGTTTTTATCTTTCACCGTCTGAAGTTTTGTTTATTTTGTTTTTATGAGAGAGATTTTGTAAAAACCAAGGCATTTAAAGAATGCCACCCATATGCCAGAGCAGGCTGTAAACAAAATGACATTCCTCTTAGTGTAAAAAAGATCGATCATATCAAAATAATTGCCATCAGGGTTCTAAAATCTGAATAGACGACTTACGCTTTCTCTGCAAAGACCATGACAAAACACTGAATGCTGTGTCTGTATACTTGAAAATTGAAAGAGCCTTTATAGGACTTCATAGTTTGTGACTTGTGAGCGCACTCTTCATCGCCCTGTATAGCTCATACACTGTTATTACTAACATACTCTTTCGAATTTGCACATAGTCCATAGACTCCACATGTGGTTAAATATTCATTATAGAAGCAGAAGGGGAGTTATGAGTTTTTGAGGCAAACATGAAAGGGGTATAGTCTACTTATCTTTTCCTTAACAATCAAAGATTTAATAACAATTGCATTCCCTTAATTTTTAGCTTGCATATGCAAATTGTTTACCATGGACTGAGGAAGGCCGGAGCTTAGAAAATGATCATGAAGCTTTGAGAACTTCCATCCTTTCGTGGAGAAGAACCCGTCGTTCAGCTGCAGTTGATGCCTTTAGTTCCTACCAGCGCGCTTTGCACTTGGTGCCATGGCAAGCAAATATCTATACTGATATTGCTATTGCTTCAGATCTTATTTGCTCTTTCAATGAGTGTACTAAACAGGACCATAGTGTGTGGTAAAACCCTGGTTTACTCTTTGTATGTTGAATTTTCTTACATGACCACCATATGCGGTCTTAATTTTTCATCTTGTTTACCAGGCAGCTGGCTGAGAAGATGTCCTTGGGGGGGTTGTTACTTGAGGGTGACAACAATGAGTTCTGGGTGGCGTTGGGATGCTTATGTGGTTGTAGTGCTTTGAGACAACATGCTTTTATACGGGGCTTGCAGATAGATGTATCTCTAGCTATTGCATGGGCATACCTTGGAAAGGTAGTGGCTACAATTGCATCAGTCCGAGGATTTCTGTTCTTGTGCAATGAGCATCTTAAATTTTAATTTTTCTAGTTTTTGTAAGGAATCTTTTGTACTGCTGAAGTTGACATTCAGTACTCGTTAAAATTAGTAAGACAGTGCCTATTCTTTTTAGCAAAATTCTTTAGATTGAGATTGGATAAGTGTGAAGTATAATTTAGGAAAGTATTATTTTAGGAAAGTTTATTCTTTTTTAGGAATTATAATTTAGGGTTTCCAATTGTCAGGTTTCAATTAATTTCCTGTTATGTTATTAGGGTTTTGCTAGGGTTTTAGGCTTGGCCTATATAACCCCTTGATTAGACTTGTAATCTCAAAGTTTTTGCAATGCAATAATAGTACGTATGTTTTGGCACTATACGCTTGTTTATTTCTCTTCCTTCAAAAGCTATCATGGTATTAGAGCCCTTTAGTAGTCGATCCAGTGATCCACCCTCTGTCTCTATCGTTCTCTATCAATAAACTTTCCTAAAATAATACTTTCCTAAATTATACTTCACAATAAGGTCCCACACATAACTTGTTTGGTCAGAAATGCGAATAGTTGAATATTCACGGTTTTTGAGAACCATAGATTTCCTAAACCATAATTTTGTCAAATTCACATCATATGTGTCGTTCCTTTCCCTTCAATGATAATTTTAGATGTCCTGAACAGCTTGGCATGCTAGGTAAATGGCCAATCTTGCAGCAGATAACTAAAGCTTTTGCTTTTCCAGCTCTATAGAGAAAAGGATGACAGGCAATTGGCCATGCAAGCATTTGATCGAGCTAGAAGCATAGATCCTTCGCTTGCATTACCATGGGCAGGCATGTCAGCTGATATTTATGCTAGGTAATTACTTATCTTTGTGAAGTACAGGATTTTTTTATTGCCATTGCCAATTGATACAGCTAGGGCTGTTGCTTTTCTCAGGGAGCTGACCCCAGATGAGGCATATGAGAGCTGTTTACGAGCTGTGCAGATACTACCGGTAAGGATTCTGTTTTGCGGTACCCTGCTTATGTGAAAAGCTTAATAGTTGAGGAAGTTTTGAATCTCAAATATTTGTGGAATTTTCTATCAAATTTGTTTGTGGTACAATATGAATGAGATAAAATTTGATGTTTTATTGCAATCTTCGCCATTGAGACTAATGGCCTTTTCTTTTGAATTGAGTTCAAGTTTCTGCTTATGGCCTTGGACTATATTGGGTTCTTTTCAAATATTTTCTGAAGTTCAGCTTACATTTCCAATATCTGGGCAGCTTGCGGAGTTTCAAATTGGTCTAGCAAAGCTTGCGAAGCTTTCAGGCCGCCTTTCATCTTCACAGGTATGGCCATATTGAAGTGACTGTAAGTTAGAACCTTGAGTATTTGCCATTCACATTCCTCAAGAAGGGAGTTGCCTACACACTGCAGAACTATCCTATAATTGAATTATTGGTGTCTCAGGTATTTGGGGCCATCCAGCAGGCTGTGCAACGGGCACCCTACTATTCAGAGTCCCACAATATGAAAGGGCTGGTTTGTGAGGCACGGTTGGATTATCAAACTGCTTCTGCCTCGTACAGGCTAGCGCTTTGTGCAGACAGCACTTTTCCAGGCAAAGTTTCAAAATCCCATATCGGAGATTTATCAATTAATTTAGCCAGATCACTTTTTCAGGTAGACATATCCGATATTTACCCCCTCCCTCCATGTTGAGGTTTAATGATGCACATATTCAAAAATCATCATGTCGCACATTGTTCAAAATCTCATTGTTGACTCAATCACACTTATGCTATTGGTTTTAGGCTGGGAATGCTCTTCATGCTGTACAGGAGTGTGAAGAATTAAAAAAGGAAGGTTTGACAATGCACTTCCTTGTAACTTCATTTACAGTTTCGCTGATATCTGAGTGCACAACTTGCCTTCAAGTTATTTCCTTTTTCTTGTTATGAGAAGCAATTATTTTATGAGAAAGGAGGATGTTACAATATAGGTCATAATCTTTCCCGTACGGCTCAATTGTTTGAGAGAGACGAAACAAAGCTTAGTCTAAAAGGTAAATTCTCTCACCTTGAGAGATTAGGCAACATAGCAAATTCACGTCTCTTATATATACATACTAGGGTTTGCCCGTGCCTAATGGCACGAAGCAACATGTTCTGAGCACAGTTTAATTGAATTATGCTTCTTTAACTCACCAACCAAGCTGACTTCTCCTAGAAGTGGTGTTTTTAAAGAAGTTTTAAATGGAGTTCATCTAATAAATGGATTTATATAATTACAGAACATATCAATTCAATGGAACATAAAAAATTGTCCAAAAAATAGCACATTGGCTGTAGTACCTTCAAATACCTAAAACATGAAGTGAGAGACTAAACCAAACCGAGCCTTCAAGCATGTTCTTTCCAATCTTTATCTATTTGACGATGAATGTCTTAAAAATTTCTCATCACCGCTAGAGGTGGCAAATGGGTGGGTTGGGTTGGGTTGGGTTTGAGTGGGTTGGCATGGGTTATAGGTTGAATATGGGTGGGTTGAATATGATTGGGTTGAATATGGGCAGGCTGAATATAGGTCAAGCAAAACCCAACCCAACCCGACCCAACCCAAACAAATTTTTTTCCCAATTAACAGATTTAGTAAGTAAATTAATTCGAGGTATTTCAATTAAGTCCGGAACTACGTGAACTTGAATTTGCTAAATACGTTTTGAACATATCAATACGTTTGGAGCATGCATGACAATCTAGTGATTTATGAACATATCCATATTAGTATTATAAACAACGTACCTTTTCTGAAATAGTGATTTTTCTACCACTAAGTTTTTTGGTATTTTCATTATCTACATTCGTCGGTGTGCACAAACAAAGCTACGGTGGCCACGTGTTTTTCACCTGTTGCAAAGATATGCGCCACCAAAGCTGTGTACTCAGAAGAAGGTAAATAATGAGAATATCAATTATTTGTCTGTTGCTAATGTGGTAATAGAATGGGAATTCAAAATGTAATGAACCCTCTTTGAATGAAATCAACTTAAAAGGGGGAAGATTTTGTGAACGATAATCAACTGAAGGAAATGAAAGTAAGGAATACAGAAAAAAGAACTTAAAATTCCCATGCATATATCACTTATAAGGAAATGTTATTGTAAGCGCTTCCCATGCAATAAAAGCTTGTGCTAGTTAACAGGCAATAAAAGGTTGGAAACCAAAAATTGGTTAAGGAATTAATTCAAAAAGCTTGTAATTCATTTCTATTCATATATTACTCGTGTACTAATCCATGTGCGATATTTCCTTGTGTAGTTTGTTTTCCTAAATGGGATGTTCTAATATATTGCTTGTAGGTTAAGGAAATCAAAGCTTGGTTTAAGAATTTAAATGCCCTCTTTGAACGAAACCAATTCAAAATGGGAAACATTTAAAAGGCAATTGAGAGAGAGGGAGGGAGGGAGGGAGGGAGGGAGACCTATTTGTTTGTGGAAAGTGGGAGGGATCTCAAATTTTTTGGGGAATTGATTGCATCAATCAAACCCATAAAAAGAAACCTCTTCACCCAGAGAGGTGCCAAATACCGACTAGATGGAGTAGTCGAAGTCACAAAGACAGATTGAGCTGTAGGAGCAACGGAAGAAACTTTGAACTTTGTTTCCTCGGCAATCAGTTCATGAACAGCACCGTCTACTGTAGGTAAGGGAGACATGTGCAAGATAGCCCCGCGAAGAGGCTCAAACTGGTCGCGGAGAGCCATGAGATCCGTACAAGGCGCTGTTTCTCATGGTATTCCACATAGACATCATTGGATTGCAATTTTGTGGGGTCCATCAAGGCCAGTTGATCCCGTGTATCATCTCATTGTAAAATTCCTGAATCGATTTATCTTGTTGTGTAACATGCGAAATAGAGGACTCAAGTTCATATTGCTTAGTAAAATTGGATTCAAGATACATAATTTTCAGATAGTCCCCCACTTTCTTTGATGTTTTATGTTTCGAAAAATTCATGCTGATGCTTGGGTCCACCGAGTGGTGAAACCAAGAATTCTTGCATTTTCAGTGGTCCATTTTTCAAGTGCAGCAACATAATATTCCTTTTTAGGATCAAACGGTGGTTTGACTGAACCGTCCACATGTCCCCATACTCCGTTATCCACAACGAAATTTTTCATCACATGTGCCCACTGCCCAATAAGAGTAGTTGCGACCATTCAACCGTGCACCAATAACTTTATCTTCCAACATAGTGATAACGAAATATATCAACACAGTAGCTCACACCTAGTTATAAAACAGATTCAACAAGAACAGAGAACCAAAATACTGTTCTTCAACAGCAATAAGTAGTACGAAAAATTATCCAAAATAGTCCAGAAATACAGCCAACGACGTCAAAACAGTTCTGTAAGAGAGATCGGGGGTCTGAAGTACTTCTAAGGTGCAGAACCAGAGGGTTTCAAGTGCAATAGGAGAGGACCCAGTTTCGAGTACAACCGGATATAACAGAATCATTTTCGGTGGCCCAGTAGATTTCTGATGCAATTGGACAATTTTAAGTGTTTTCCGACGTGGCTGGTGGCCGGAAATCAGTTGCCAGTTGTCGGCGTTGGCAAGGGTGATGTCGCGGAGGTCGGCGATGTCAGGGTGCCGACCGAAGGTGGTTGGCTGCTTTGAACTGATTTCAGATAAAGAACGTGAGGAGAGAGCTTAGGGTTTGTGCAAGCAGAAGAAAGAACGGGAGGGAGAGATGCTTAGAGTTAGAGATTCAACAATGGCTGGGAGAGATGCTTAGGGCTTCAAAGATGGCTGCTCATGGCTCTGATACCATGATACTTGCAAAGGAGAGAGAGAAAACTAACGTGCAATATTATTGCATTGAGAAAGTTTGAATAATTAATATAGGTTAGCCCTAATAACCTTAGCGAAACCCTAATAATGCAAAAGACTAAATTACCCTGAACATAAAAGATAAGTAACAATAAACAGAAACCCTAAAATACTGCACAACAGAAACCCAAAAATACTTCACAAACACCTCCCCATAGCATTGCCGTTATTCTTAGCTCCCAAGGTAACGTTGTCTTGTTTCTTCCAGCCCTGCCATGGGCATAAAGAAGAGCTAGAAAACAGAGAGGGCACTCCTGAGGTCACCATTGCTTACTGAATCTTTCTTCTTCTGTTTTGTTGTCAAAAAACAAACTGCAAGTGATGGACTAATGGAAAAGCTCTAGCTAGAGGCTCTTCCTCCCAACAACTCATTTGTGAATCTGTGTTGTGTATTTGCATGGTTTCCATTTCTAACACATTTTATCCTGGCATTAATTCTAGGGCTGCTTGATTTGGAAGGTTTGCACATATATGCTCTTTCTTTATGGAAACTTGGAAAGAATGACCTTGTTCTTTCCATTACGAAAGATCTTGCTGCACGTGCTTTGTCCATGGAACAGCCATCCAAGGATGCCTCAGTTATTTTGATCTGTAGATTGCTGTACTACATCTCTGGACTGGAATCAGCAGCTACTAGCATTTTAAAAATGCCCAAAGAATTATTTCAAAGTTCGAAAGTTAGTTTTGTAGTATCTGCCTTTCATGCACTAGATCGATGTAATCTGCTGGAGTCAGTGGTTTCAAGCAGTCGCCGCTATGTTGTATCTAATGAAGATATAACCAGAATGCACCTCTTGATAGCACTTGGTAAACTTGTAAGTTTCTTTTTCCAATGATCGCAGTTTACGCATTAACTGTTTAGGTAGTATCTTTTTCAATTCCCGAAAGGCCAAATGCTTGTTGCTTTTCTAGGTTAAACAGGGATCTAAGGGGAGCCTCGGAATTGGAAGTGGACTAAAACATCTTCGGAAAGTTCTTCACATGTACCCTAGCAGTGATTTAATAAGGTATGCATATCTTCTTTCTTTTTTTGATAAGTAATAAAAGTTCTTCACATGTACCCACGTGCAGAAGAAATTGAGGAATAAAAAGAAAAGATCAAATTTAAAATAAAATAAAATAAAAAAAAAACTCTGTACCCCCCCTATATACTCCAAACATATCTAGCATGTCAAAGAATTGACTCAAAATAGGATTGCACTCCCTTGACTCCCAACTAAACAAAGTAGAAATCAAAAGACTCTTAATTCTGAACAATGGCATATCCTCCCTACCAAAATATCTTTGATTTCTCTCTCTCCAGATTGACCACATCAGGCACAACGGAATCGTCAAAGGAAAACCCATGACATGCGGCATGCCCCACGAAATAGGACCCACATTCCAATGCACCTTGGCGACCAGACAATGAATAAACGAATGCGCCATTGACTCTTCTCAAACACTTGCAACACCGATTCACCATAACCATCTAACGCCGCATAAGATTATCTATTGCGAGGATCGTATCCTTTGCCACACACCAAGGAAAAAAAGAAACCTAGGCTGCATTCCAGTAAGGCATCTTGTTGGAAGAATAGGTTATGTTGGCGTTCATTTTGCCATGAAGCATATTTATACAGCCAATTACCCCAGTACTCTTGATGCTTCGCGGGTATGGATACCTAGTTTGAGAATTAAAGTATCTTCCATCGTAGCTTGACCTTTTTCCACGCCATTGCCTAAGTGCTGCTGTCCTCGAGCTTATACAGTTGAATTCGTCGAATCTTGTTTGCATGCATCAACCTTGTACTTTAAATTAATCTTTTCAAACCCAAACTCCAAAGAAGAATCTTCGAAAATTTGCCGAGGAAGCTCTAATGTTAGGCATGAGCCCACAGCTTGTTGCTTGCAAAATCATCAATATATGCCCAAAACGGATCAACAAATGCATTATTCTGGTGAACCTTACCATCTTTAAGATTTTCATAATAATCAAATCTAACTGATTCTTTTGAATTAATTTCCAACAATGCCAAAACAGTAACCACCTCTTTTTGCAATATTTTTTTTATTCTCTCTTTTTATAATTTTCTCCACCGGTTCTTCATAAAAAACTGGTGGCTTACTCCAATCTACTACTGGATCTCAGAAAAGTTGATCTTTGAACTAGGGGGGTTTTCCACTAACAAGAAACTGTTTTTTTCAAACATCAAGACATGTCATTCTCTCACAACACATCACATAAAAACCGTGAAAAACTAGTTTTTTCAAAAAACTGGGTTAGTGGAACACCCCCTAGATTCCCAAAGTCGCTGATCATGATTTGAAACCTTGACCGCCCTTGTCCTCTCCCTCGGTTGATAGTTACCTGCCAAAAGGTTTGGTGATAGAAACGTCATCCGATACATCCTCCTCTTTCGGAATCCGAGGTATAACAAGACGACAACGAGGCAGAGCCATAGTCAAGATTGGAACTTGCAGCTCTGATACCAACTGATGCAGGGAGAAGCCTCCTTTTACGAAATTATTTGCAACGAAAATCACAAACAAGTTTGAACTAGAGGTACTCCCTCGAACAAACTATAATGAGTAAAAACTCAATTTTTCATTAATCATAAACAACCAAATTTTAATGTCACCCTATAACTTATTTTATACTAGAAAACTAGGACCGAAAAGGAAACAACAAAACAGAAAGCTGAATCCCGGTTAATAAAGAAATAAAGAAACAAGGAACAGGAAACTAGTAACTCTAAGATACCTAATTTCCTAATTCGAAGAATCCTAGCAAGATATAGAAATAAATATTCCTACTACATTAAAACAAACTAGGAAAGTAAAATCTTAATTAAATAAAACACACCTACTAAAATACTAATCTGAAATAATAAAATAAAATTCCTATATTTCTAAAATACTTCCAATATTGGTCTGCATCATCGGATTGCTCGGCTTTCAGTCTGAAGAGGACTATTGCTATAAGTTGATATGGAAGCTTGATTAGATTTGAGTCATACTTCGCTCACGATTAGAAATTCAATTTTTTTCACTATATTGGAATTGTTACTAATTGCCCATATACTTCTAGTTGGGATACGCACCGTCCCAAAAGCCCACCTATCCCGCCCATCGCAACCCTTTTTTTAGAGTTGAGCCTGGGACCTGATCATTTGAGGACCTTACTTTCAGGCTGGGTAAGACAATGAGGTGACTTGAGAAGCCAACCTCATCCACAAGGTTGGCAAGGCCAGCTTGTTCATTGTTAACTCATTTTTCTGATGAGTAATAGAATTCCGGCCAAGGATCACGCTTCTAGTTTTTTTGGCTTTTGTTTTTCGGAGTATTCTAACAACCACATATTGATCCGTGGATAGTCTCGACTTATGTGTAAAAAGTGTGAGAATTGATGCAAAATCAAGAAAAACATGTGAAATTGTATTGGTCACGTGAAACTTAGTGACTGGGACTCTAATTGTTCTGTCTTTATCCCCAAATTAGCCACTTCCCATAGGCCGGCTGTTAGAATGACACTTATTTCTTTTCAGCCATGGATCACACTTGGTTTAATCGAACTGTTGAAAGAATGAAACTTTGATAGATATTTTGGTCTTTTGTTCGGTGAGCTCTTCAAAATTCCTAGGTTGTGAATTATATGGAACATTGCTTATCAAATTATGATAGAATAAGCGGAATAAGAATAGTTTAATACTTTAATTGATCATCTAGAGGAGAGAATATAACGTGTTATTTTGTAATGACCTCTCTCTCTCTCTCGTGGGCTGCAGACGAAGATCTTTTCACGAATAATCTGGGCTTGGCTCATTATTAGGCTCTTAAAGGCCTGTTGCAATACTTATCCAGTCAAGCTTGGTCCCAATAGTGTGCTTGTTTTATACAGTGAAGCCCGAGTACACCCAGGCTGGATTGGCCAGCTTGTTGGTGTATAGAGCGATAAGTATCTGACTTGATAAAACTTATGCGCCTGTTTATTTTTTTCAAGAAAGTTACGCATGATATAGCCGTTCTAAAGATAGCTAAATCACGACTTCATACGAGAGTACCTTTGTCATCTTTTATACTTCACAGTGACACAGTCCGTCTTTATCAAACAGTATTATCAGTAATTTCGAGTAATAGCGTTATGTCTCAACACATGGATGATGGATGCAAGAATATTCCCTTTCTGGGCTGTTCAAAATTGCTTCTGCTCAAATCTTTAGAACTCTTTACTGGGTGAGCTGCGCTGCACAAAGTATTCTTGGCTTGTCCAGAGTTCACAGACCCTCCAAATTAGCTGTGCCGAGCTTGATCAATGATCAGCCTAATAATGAGCTCTGTTTGTGCTAATATTAACATGCCACTCCTCCATAACTCCATATTCTCCAACAAGATTTAGATAGAAATGTATAAACTGGAATACTTTTAACCACCGCTGAAACTATTCAACTTACATCTCATCCATTTTGACGTTCTTAATTCATCTGCTCGATGTTTTTCATAATTCTTATGCTTGGTGTTTTTGTAATCGTTGATATCTTTTATCAACCAAACCATCCTCATTTCAATGACCGCCCTCTAACTTTGCTGTTAACAGGAATCTGCTTGGTTATCTCCAACTCTGTGATAAGGAATGGAAAGATCCCCACATTGCAAGCAGATGCTTCATAATAGGTCCTTTGGGGGGGCTGGAAGAAAAGGGTTTAAAATCAGCATATGATATCCTTGGTGCTGGTGCGGTTGCTTGTTATGCTTCTCAAAACTACAAGAAATTAGCTATTCCAACCTGTAAATGCCAGTTCGTGCATGAAACAAGAGCAATCCGGCAACTGCAGAAGTACTATAGTTTTATTTCCCTAAGCACCCTCTTCCTCTTTCTATTCCTTCCTTAAAAACATCACCATATGTTTATGTCTCAATATTCAGTAAATAGGCTTTTTTTTTTTTTTTGTGTTTTGACTTCTTCAAGCAATAGATTCTTGTGATTCACATGTGAAAGTGTACTTTTCAAAACTATTTTCATATAAGTTGATTAGCAAATCCTTCTGTTTGCAAGTTTTGGTACTTTTGTTTCTTTTAAGAAAGTTGATTGCTGGTTATTTCCAATTTCCGGTACTTCAATTTTCTTGAAGAAATTCCATCTTCAAATATCTTCCCATTTTGGGATTTTTTTGATTGTCACTATTTCCTAAGATGAGTAACATGAGTGGGTTATTAATTACAGGCAATTACATCAAGAACCGTGGAACCATAATGCTCTATACTTGCTTATACTAAATTATCTACAGAAGGCTCGTGAGGAGAGGTTTCCGCAACATTTGTGTGAGATACTTGGTCGACTTATTAAGGTGGCTCTTTCAGATCAATTATGCTCAAAGAAAGATATGTTTTCTCAATACCAAATGTTCCAACTTCTACTTTGCGCCTCAGAGGTAAGTTTTCAAGGTGGAGACCACAATGGCTGTATCAACCACGCGAAAAGTGCCTCTGGGTTTTTGCTTCCCAACAGTTATCTCTTTTTTGCACACTTGCAATTATGCCGTGCCTATGCTGCAGAAGACAATTTGTCAAGATTACATGAAGCATATACAAGATGTTTGGAGCTCAAAACTGATTGTCCTATCGGTTGGATATGCCTTAAGTTTATTGAATCTCAATATGAACTACAGGCTGATTCAAATCTATTGGAGTTGTGCTTTGAGAATTGCTCAAAAGAGATCAAGAATTCAGAAAATATGTGGATGGCTGTATTTAGCTTGGTGCAGGGCCTGATTGCTGTATGGAGCAAGGATTTCCTTTGTGCAGAAGAGTTACTTGCACAAGCCTGTTCGTTAGCTGGTGCTGAGAGCTGCCTTTTTCTCTGTCATGGTACTTTCTAGCAATTTTTTGGTAATTAGATATGGATTAGTATCTTGTCTATTATGTTATCATCGAGCACGCGTGCGTCGGAGGGGTGGGGTGCGTTTATGTTCTCAGCAAACATGTTCCTTGTGGAGCTCGATCTCTCTGGTATTGCTTGGAGAATCTTTTAACTACACATTCATAATTCCAGCGGCTACTGCAAGGGTTTTGGATGCTGTGTGTGTGTGTGTGTGTTAAAAGTTTTGTGGTCCAAAAGACGTTGGCATGATTTAAAAACTGTTAATGGAAACCTCAATGTATTGGGATTCTAAGAAATCTGCTGTCCTTTGCCTGATATTTAGATTTGAGCATTTCCTCTCTCTGGTTCACTTGTTAATTGTCTTTGATGGGTTCAGGTGCCATCTGTATCGAGCTTGCTAGACAGCTTTTTGATTCCCGGTTCATATCTCTTGCCATTGGAAGTCTCAAGAAAGCTAAAGAGGCATCTGTGATCTCCTTACCCATTGTCTCACTTCTATTGGGTCAAGCGGAAGCTAGCATTGGCTCTATAGCCGAATGGGAGAAAAACCTTCGCCTTGAATGGTTTTCTTGGCCACCAGGTTTGGTTTCATTTGACCACTGGGTTACATATACGTCAATTTAGTGCAATAGTTTTCGTTTAATTAGTTGTGATCGAGGATCTATGGATGAAATGTGGAACTATTGTAGAATTATTGATGGGTAGTTGTATCCTTCATATGGAAACAATCATGATCCATGAATATTTAGCTAATAGATTAAGACTCCGCCAACAATATACTCTGAGAGAAACTCGCGACCCATGTGACTTTCACGGCCATAGGCAATATAATCGCTTACTTTTTTAGAAGTCCACCATAAGCAATATGCTGATTGAAAAAAAAGCAATATAATCACTTAAAAAAAAAAAAGTCGTAGGTTTGGTTCTCTTCCCGCACTTTTTTCATTTTAAGTATGCGATTCATTGTGTTACCCTGGTTAGAGCAGAAGTGTTCCCAGTAAAGTCTTTTGCTGAAGTTTGTTAACAGGTTGGATACATAATGTCAATGTAATCTTCCTGTTGATCATGGTCTGGTGTTGGAATGTAAATCAGTTATCTTTTTTATTGGCTGCAATGTAAATCAGTTTTACCAAGTGTTTTCTTGCAAAGTCGAATGTAAATGGGCTGTGATACATTGGCAGACATGTTTGGTGCTTAGATGGCACCCAAAGGAACTAGGGCAGAAAAAACATGCTGGCGTGGAGCCATAGCCTAGCGAATATGTGGGGCTATATTTAATGCTGTGTGAATGCCCTAAAGGGACAAAAAAAAAATTTGGACACAGCAGTTATTTGTAACGCCCTCTCAGATGAGGTGGATTGCATATATGTGTAGGTCCCCCCCAAATGTGAGAGGGGCGTTACAAATAACCATTGGAGTCAAAATTTTCTCCTGCTGGACAGGGTTCTTACTTGTGTATATTGTGGTTGGTTAACTTATTTTCTTGTGTCAAATACTCCTATTTTCGTACAGAGAGGAGGCCTGCAGAACTGTTTTTTCAAATGCATTTGCTTTCAAGAGAGGCTAAAGATGGTTATGGCTCTTTCTCTAGTGTGGAGTTCTGTCAAGGCTCTTGGACCTGGATTCTTCGGGCCATTCATTTGAACCCTTCCTGTTTGAGATATTGGAAAGCGTTGCAGAAGTTAGTGGAGTGACTTCAAGACTTACCAGATATGGAAACTTTTGGTCCACAAGTTTCAGAATTCAAATGGTTGGTTGAATGACCAACTTCGAATTTCTTGGGTGCCAATAGGCATCTCGTGTGCCGATGAGAACTACCAAAGTGGGACGCAAACATGGAGAAGCTAACCAGGACATGATTTTTAGGTATAAGGAAGTCATTGGTGTTGCAGCGGCATGTGACATGCAATTGACCTAAATGAAGGTTATTCAGTTAGCCTCCGGTGATATGCACAAGTTGTCTTCTAATTGTCAGTACTAGAGAAAAAGAGAAAACTAAAAGTGTTCCTATTTCTTTATCCGCTGTTTTTCTCTTCAGTTTCTTTGGGGAATCATCATGTTCCATTAGCCTTGTGTATTTGGAGGCTATGCAATAAACAATGATCCAGTGCAGTTCATTTTTATTCAAACCGGCCTTCAACAACTAGGCACCTTTTTTTTCCAAAAAAACACTAGGCACCTCTGTTTTTGTGTCGTACAGTGCCAATTGATATTTGCCTACCTAGTTACGAATGTGGGTAATTGCAACAGCATAGAGTATGGGAGGTGTATTTTTGTAAAGCACCAACTGATCAAAGTATCAAACTGGAGTTCCCATATTAACGGGGCTTTTTTTAGCTTGTTTAGATTTTTTTTTTTTGATAAGTGTCTAGATTTTTTGTTGCTCAATGATTTGCACAAAGCGAGCTGGTACAGATTATGAAAAGTGATTTCCGTTGCACCAAAAAAAAAAAAAACAGATTATGAAAAGGGGGAAAAAAAAAAATTCTACAATACACACCTGGTACGTACCTAATATAAGGTTCAAATTGTGAAACCTTGTAAAAATGCATACGGAGTAACATTTTGGTGCGTCTCGTATTTTTATACGAAAAATTGATTAACTTTTTAGCAATATAATTTATAATATTTTCATTAATAATACAACATTTGCTTCTCGTAATTTTTTAGCAATAAAATTCATAGCGTCTTTACTAAAAATCATAACATATTGGTGCGTATTATAACTTTTACACTAAAGAAACTTGTAACATTTTGGAGGTAAATATGGTACACACCCAAGTCGGATCTGTATTCTAGCCTTTCAAAAAAATAAAACAATAAGTTTATAAAATTTGTGTCATAGATAAAGAACACATAAATCCTCCTCCATTTAATAAAATGTCTTCTAATTGTCCTCCATGTAATAAAATGTCTAAAACCTGGACCACTTATTTTTTGGGGTTGCGAAAAGCCAAATGCCGACTCGTAGATGAGATGGGAGGCTGAGAGCAGAGCGAGAGGAGCGTATACGAAACGACGCCGTTGGGTGACCCATTTTCCATTTTTTTTTTGGGTGATTCTATTAATAACCCTTCATTTTCTTCATGTAATCTATTTTCTTCATCTAACCCACACCTAAAATTCTCTCAAACCAATTTACTCCATACAACCCACAAAATACACCTAAACTACCCAAACTACCTTTAACCATCGCGACCAATTTTCATACTTTGAATGTCGAAATATACACCCATTTTCGACAACCACATGTCGATATATATTGAAGGCCGAATTTTCAAAAATTGGACCTTGTCTTTTTTCAACATCCTCATGTCGAAATTACTTTCGAATGTCGATCTAAATACATGTGGATAAAATATTATTGTTTTCGACAATAACATGTCAAAATATAACCATATTTTCAGCTTCTTAACGTTGAAATTTGTGAAATCAAACATGTGAATTTCTCAGGTATCGTTTTCGGAATTTAAATGTTGATGTAATGCGTAGAATTTGACATTATGATGATGAAAAAAGTAACTTAAGTCGACAATTTATTACTGAACTTTGTTTAGCATAATTTTGGTTAAGTGAAAAGGTTTCAACATCGTTTTTTTGAAAAAAGTTTAAATATGGCAGTGAGGGCATTTTGGTCTTTACACAAATAAAAATGAAAGAGTTTTTTTGTGGGTTACATGGAGAAAATGTGGTGGTGTTAATAGAATCACCCTTTTTTTTTTTTTTTTTCTCTCTTTTCTGGAGTATAAGGAGTATTTTACTATACGTAATTCGCTCTGCAGGATCGGGTGGGTTTTCTGGCTGGAAATTCAATTGGAAGGAAGGAACCCACATATCTGTTTTGTGCAGTAATAAGTATATCAATCAGGCAGCAAATGCAAACATCGTCAGTGATTCTGGGTGCAAAGCCACTGCCACTTTGGTTATCTCCGATAGTCCGATCCGAATAAAATCCATATATAATACTCCCAAGATCACCGCCACCGCCACAACCTCTTTTCACGATCCTTATTCCGGCGGCGTTTCAATGGAATCGGCTCCACCTGCTACTGCCCCCAAATGGGCTCAGAAGACCAATAACTCTCCCTCCCCACAAGCGAGGTTGTCACCTTATTACCCCAAGGTATCGTCTTTATTCAGCCTATCACAGGCCCCCATAACAAATCCAGTGAGTTAGCAAGAGAGAACTAGAGTGTTAAAAAGACCGAAGCCAACAAACACAAACTGTTGGAAATAATTGTTAGAATTTCTATAAACGTAAATAATTGGAGATACAGACATAAGAAATAAATAATATGACCACACTGCAAATATGAAATAAGAGAGATTATGAAAACTTATATTGATCGAGGCACGCGTAAAGTGCTCTCCTAAGAGAAGATATGTCCCCGCTTGCACCGAGTTGTGTGATATTCTACTTTCAAGATACAACGATCATCCATGGAAGCTTTGTGTGCAGCTAAAACTTTCCACACGAATCAAGAATCGCCCACATGCTCCAAACATTCAAGTATATATGAAAATATATAAAGCAAACATAGTTTCAAAGATCACTGCCTATACATGTTCCCACATGTGCCAACCTTCAATTCCTTTAATCTTTTACAACCCTCATATATATTGAGCTTTTCGGTCAAACCCACAATTCAATAGCATCAAATATATCAATGAATGGGTAGAGAGTTACAATTTGGGAGTTAAAAAAATTATTACACTCCATTATGAAATTTGTGTAACCTCTAAACTTTTAATGATTAAAATAAATTACTTTTAATGATTAAATAAATTACTTTAAATAAGTTTTTTAAAAGATTTCTCCAACAATCCCCCACAAAGATTTTAAAAAACTTTGAATTTAGAATACATTATATAAGAGCATTTTTACTGCGCAATTGGTGTAGGTACCTTCCGGGTTTGAACCTACACTTGGTGAAAGTAAGTTCTGTTTGAAGGCGCCACAGTGAACTAAATGTCTTGAATTGGGTCCTTAAGCCAAACTTTTGCTTACCCCACACACAGTACGGGCAATTCGATTTGATTCTAGTCAGGTTTGCGTGTTACGGTCATGCGCACGTATCTTGTATCATGAGTGTCTTTAGAGAGTAGCCTAATCTCCCACAGTAGCGACCCCACTACCACACTCACATAGGTGAGACCTTCAGGGTTATTTGTGACCAATACCCCGCAGAATACCTGCCTCGGACTCATTCAAAGTTAAACTCTTCCTCAAGCGTCACAATAGAGATCACTCTCATCATAGGAATGGGACTAGGGATACCCCTCATTAAAATGTTGTGATCTTTCTAGTCAACCTACAGTTTCGTTGTTACCCATTGAACCTTCTTCATGGGATCTCCAATCACAAAGGTTGGGTGTCCACTGTGATGACTAATTTATAGGCTTCAGTCCCAAACCCCTCGATGTTTTATTTGATTAGCCTACGCACTAACCTTTATGCATATAGCATATTACACTCTAGCTTGCCAGAGACTTATCAAAAAAATTTTTTTGATGTTCAGGACCTCATCAAGTCCTTTTGTTTTCGATCGAAGCAGCACATAAATTTTTGGATCCATAAAATGATCCAATTATTTCACCGAAAGCAACATCGATTCGAGGTAAATAAACAATCAATCCAATTCTCTCACCGAAAGCCACATTGATTCAAGGCAATATATATGCTTTGGATCTAGGACATGTACTTTGATCAATATAAATCGAGGCAACATCGAACCCACATGTTCCAAAATCAATCGAGGCAACATCGAACCCACATGTTCCAAAATCAATCGAGGCAACAAAATTTTTATTATTATATGGGACTCATAAAATGAGTTTTGTCCTTTCTTTTGAATCGAAGCAACATATATTTTAGACCCATCAAATAAAGTTGGTCTACAAGGATTTTGGCAATTCCCATCCTCGGTAGCCAGTAGCCAGTAGTCCTCTACTAGGAATCACTAATTTTAGTGACCAGTAGCCTTCTACTAGGAGCTACATATTGTGGTCAGTAGTCTCAATAATCTACTAGGAACCACTGTCTTTGTTTACTAACATCGCACTTCCCCCTTTTAAGGGTCTTATATATCGTTTTCTCGCCTTATGTTGGCCAGTGATCTTGACCCCCACATAGAACCATTTTTTTCCATTTCATAAATAGGAATCCACACTTTCAGAGTTCTTATATCTCTTTTCCTTCACATGACTAGTAGTCTAAGCATCTACTAACCGTCATGTGTTTTCCCCGTGTGGTTAGTAGTCATATGACTCATACCACTTCTTTTGTTTCATTCTCGAGGTTTTTTTTTTTCCAATCACAAGGCCAATAGTCTTTTTACTACTAGGAGTCTTTTCAAATAACTTGCATAAGCCTTCAAAATAGGAGCTTTCTCTATCTTCTTTGAACCCCCACATTTAAAATATTTTCTTAAATTTTTTCAACATATTTGTGTGAAAATCAAAAAAAATTTTTGCTTTGTTCCTCATAATTCGTGTAGCAGACATTCACCAAAAGTTTCAAAAGAAGATCATAACTTCCAAGTTTCAAAAAGTCTATTTTCTCGCATAGAAAAGAATTCGCTTTAAGTACATGGATCAATTTTTTTAACTTCTCAATTAAATCTGCATTTATTTGGAGAAAGTATAAATAATTGCTTTTGAATAGTCAAAAGGCACCCATAATGTAATGCTCCATTCGTTAAACTAGAGTTTCATCACCTCCTCACTCTATTTAGCCAACAAAGAAACGGTTTCTATTCTTTAATGGAATTTTTTTTTTTTTATATATCCGCAATCTTTAACGGACTAAAAACAAGTTTTGAGGAAAATAACTTTAAAACCAGTACATAACTAATCCCTACAAGCAGTTTTGATAAATAATAAAAAAAAAAAAGATACGTGACCCAGTTTTGAAAAGAAACTTTAGTTATTCCAATCTTTTTTTTTTTTATTATTATTATTATAAAGAAACAAACAATAGAAAAACTTTCCCCAACATACTAGTAGATATTTGTTTCTCTTAACAAAACTGCTCTTTTGACTTCATTTAGAAGACTGCAACTAGTACTAATTAATCATCCATCAATGGAAAACGTTTTTAGTCAATAAACATTGTTTTCTTTTCCAAAGAAGGCAGAATCTGTCTTTCCATTTCATTGTTTTCAATCATGAAAACTTGAATGAACAATAAATTCAATTTGTTTTTTGAAAAACCTTTTACCAATTAAGAAACCCCATTTTTTCCCATTAGGGAACTGAATCTGGCATTGAAAATCATAGTAAAATTTATTTGTGCTATGTGTCCAACGATAGTAGCTAAGAACTCTAGCACTAAAGTCAAATGTAACCGACAAGCTAATTCATGAAGGTGTAAAAATGAACTGTAACCAATCTAATGTATATGGCACGCGCAAATATACCCTCGACAGATTGCACACCTCAACACTTGCACGTATTTCAAGTAAAATATTAATAATCAACTGGTTCTCATCTTGAGCATACTACATGGAAGAGAGATATATATAACGTATTCCAATCCAATCCAACTTACACTATTCATATTTATGAGAGTTTTTCCATGGTTATACACTTATACTTTGTATTTATGAGGTTTAAGTGTCATGTATCAAATTCCTTATCTAATCTACATTAGTCAAATGCTCAAGATAAAGAGAGGTTAGAATTCACAAAACTATGTTCAAGTAATTGACCCAGAATTATCAATATGATTGTGCATCAATGAAATTGCAAGCATGTTCCATCAGATAAGTAGAAATATCTATTTTCTTTTTATACTCCAAAAAAAATATCATTATGACCCGTAAACTTTCCTCATGTATAATCACTTATCTCCATGTCTAGGTTCACAGAAATTCTTATACATATCTTCTCTTAGATTGTCGGAAATAATTGTTAGAATTTCTATAAACGTAAATAATTGGAGATAAAGACATAAGAAATAAATAATATGACCACACTACAAATATGAAATAAGAGAGATTATGAAAACTTAAATTGATCGAGGCACGCGTAAAGCGCTCTCTTAAGAGAAGATATGTCCCCACTTGCACCGAGTTGTGTGACATTCCACTCCCAAGATACAACGATCATCCACGAAAGTTTTGTGTGCAGCTAAAGCTTTCCACACGAATCAAGAATTGCCCGCATGCTCCAAACATTCAAGTATATATGAAAATATATAAAGCAAACATAGTTTCAAAGATCACTGCCTATACATGTTCCTACATGTGCCAACCTTCAATTCCTTTAATCTTTTACAACCCTCACATATATTGAGCTTTTCGGTCAAACCCATAATTCAATAGCATCAAATATATCAATGAATGGGTAGAGAGTTACAATTTGGGAGTTAAGAAAATTATTACACTCCATTATGAAATTTGTGTAACCTCTAAACTTTTAATGATTAAAATAAGGGAAAATTTCAAAAAACCCCCCAAACTTTGACCTGAATATCAAAAATACTCCCAAACTTTCAATTTTTTCAATCGTACTCCCAAACTTCACTTCCGTAATCAAAATTGCTCCCACCGTCAGGATCTGTTACCTAACTAACGGAAAATGCTGAGGTGGAGGTTAACGGACCAAAAAACCGTTAATAATTTGGTACAATTTCATAAAACCCCCAAACTTTGAACCAAATATCAAAAAACCTCCCAAACTTTCATTTTTTTTTTAAAAGCTCCTTCTTCCTCCCCCCACCTCCAATTCACAGGAACACAGAGGGGAGAGAGAGAGAGAGAGAGAGAGAGAGAGAGAGAGAGAGAGAGAGAGAGAGAGAGAGAGAGAGAGAGACGCCTAATGAGCGCGACGGTGCGGTTGCGACCACAAAACTCCTCCCCCACCGCCGCTGCCGCTGCCTACAAAGTCCTCCCCGAATCAGGCTACGACCGCGTCTACTGCACATTCTCTCCGCGTTGGCCACGATGGTTAGGGCGGTAAACTCCTCCTCCTCGCCTCCACCAACGGTGGCGGTGACACTAAATCCAACGTCACCGACACCACTGGAGCCCTGACCGAAAAACCCGAAACACTAAACCCGGATCGCTTCTCTTCTCCCCCAAGTAAGACTACCTCTACCGCGGCTTGTCATTATACGGACAATTAAGCCCCCAGAGGATACGCGAGCTGTTAGCTTACCACGTGAGACTACTCGGGTCTCTCTCTCTCTCTCTCTCTCTCTCTCTCTCCCGCTCTGTTTTCATGTGAATTGGAGGAGGGAGGAGGAAGGAGCTTTAAAAAAAAAAATTTGAAAGTTTGGGAGGTTTTTTGATATTTGGTTCAAAGTTTGGGGGGTTTTATGAAATTGTACTAAATTATTAACGGTTTTTGGGTCCGTTAACCTCCACCTCAGCATTTTCCGTTAGTTAGGTAACAGATCCTGACGGTGGGAGCAATTTTGATTACGGAAGTGAAGTTTGGGAGTACGATTGAAAAAATTGGAAGTTTGGGAGTGTTTTTGATATTCAGGTCAAAGTTTGGGGGATTTTTTAAAATTTTCCCTGAGAAAAAACAAAAACTCAAATATGAAGAACAAAATTTCTATTTGCTTCTAACAGAATGAACATCAAACATTTCACTTACTGTCTGTCTATCATCTACCCAAACACGAGACGAATTTGAGTAGCTTGGATCTAATTGCGTTCAGGTTAGCTGTGATGTCTAAAATTCTAATCGGTCCAACAGGCTAACTGGCTCACCATTGTAGTTTCGTAGTTTGGAATGCAAACCGTGTGCCGTAGTTTGGACTAGGCACTAAAGAGCATTTGGAATCCAGAGCACGATTATGCCATGTAGGGAAGAAATTATGCCCTGTATCTCCTGAAACTAGTACCTAACCAAAAGAAAGTCCAGAGCAAGATTGGGGACAGTGGCATTTTTCATTTGATTGAATGGCTGCCGCCACTGTGCTATCAACATTTCAAGTCATAGAAAAGCCCTGATGAAGTCCTATTTCTTGAACCCCAAAAGCTGGGTTCAAAGAACTTCAATTTCAAACCCTAAAATCGGTAAGTAAAAACACTTCACCTGTTCAGGTAGGATTTCGGACGTTGGAACCCTAGTTGAAATAAGCAGATAGATAGAGACCTTCGCCGCTGTTCTCGGTGATGGTGTGTTCGTTTCCGGAGGTGGAGGTGGAGAGGGAGGCGGGAGGCACTGCCGGTCGTGGTGGTAGCCGGTGGTGGTCGTCGCTCTTCCTTTCTCTGACTTTTCCTGGCTGATTAACCGATTTACGTTTTTTTTATTACTTTATTAAAAAAAAAAGGCGACTTTGTGTACTTTATTCCTGAACTATGTGAAAACGTGTTTGCTAATCACGCTTTCTCGAAAACGTGGTTTCCTTTCACGCTTTCACATTGGGTTAAGAGGGATTAAGCGAAAAAATTAAGTTAATCCTAATCCGGTCTGAAAGCGTGTTTGGCAAACACGCTTTTAAAAAACATTCCTCCTAAACATGTTTCTACTATACAAAATGACCAAAAAAATAAAATCATAAAAACGTACTTGGTAAATGCACCTTCTGAAAAGCGTGTTTGGTAAACTCACCTTCTGAAAGTGTGTTTATCAAACACGCCTTTAGAAGACATGTTTACGAAGCACGCGTATTTCCTTATATGGTTAAAAAAGAAGCCCATTGTTATTTCCTTATATGGTTAAAAAAGTTCACGTTTTTTTCACTGAGACTCCATCGCCTTCTTCTCTTTCTCTCTCTAGGGCTCTAAAACTCCATCGCCACCACTCAAGGCACTCCGATCGCGACCTCCGACCGCTTCAACGCAGAAATGATTGGTCAATGTAGAAAGGAGCAAGTCAAGCAGAGTTAAACTCTTTTGCAAAGAGAGAAGTATTTGGACCTGTAGTTTAAACCCCTAAAGGAATACAACATGTGGGATACAAATGGGTGTTTGTGCGAAAGCGCAATGAGAAAAATGAAGTTGTGCAATATAAAGCACGACTTGTTGCACAAGGTTTCTCGTAGAGACCTGGAATTGATTATGAGGAGACATACTCTCCCGTAATTGATGCTATCACATCAGGTTTTTTATTAGCTTGGTAGTTACAGAATGTCTAGACATGCGTCTAGACACTTGGTATACCAAAATCACCATCTTTTGTGGGACCTGTTTTGGAGACTCACATAAATAACCGGAGCTATTCAATTTGTTTAAAATATGTTTTTAAGAGATCTTTTAAAAAATCAACTCATTTGGAAATCGGCAAAAGGTTTAATCGATTTTCATCCCTGAATTTGTCGAGGAAAAAAAAAAACTGAATAAATCTATCAAGCCTATGTAGATATCCGGATGAGGTTGTTTCTTCCAGAAACCCATTAAATTGTATTTAGAATAAATTGAACAGTTCTGGTCATTAGTGTGAGACTGTAAAATAGGTCCCACGTAAAGTGGTGTGTATTTGCTGTACATCGAATAAAGTGGGCTCCTTGTATTGTTATGTTTCAGTACGATGAATAATAAGTGATTAATAATAGAGCTATAAAAGTGACTTCTCTTTGCTGCTGCTATAAACCATTTTGTTAGGGTACGTAATACCTAACAAACAGGAACACATCAAAACATTCTACAGCCAAGATGTGTTTGATTTATGGGCCCATCACTGTTCATGTCAAAAGCCGAATAGCCGACGCTTCTCCAGAATAAATGAAGGCTGGTTCACGATTTTGTCAAAACTAGATCATCTAGTAGAACAAACGCGGGCAACAACTTTCTCTCTCTGCATATCACATCAACCAAAATATTCCATGAATCAGGCTCCGGTTTGAACCCCATCTCTACCAATCCAAGCAACAATGTAGCAGCATCTGCCACCTTTCCATCCTTGCAAAGACGAACCAGTAATTCATTTGAAGTTGCGAAATGCGGCAGAAACCCCCTACCCAACATCAAACACAACAGCTCAAGAGCTTTACCTAAATCCCCCTCTTTGCACAAAAAGTTCAACACGATGCGGTAACTAGCTTTGTTCAAAGAGAAACCCTCATAAGGTAGCTTGTAAAGCATTCCAAGAGCCTCCTCAACCCTACCTTCTCTGCACAAACCTCCTAATATCACATTAAACGTGACAACATCAGCTCTGCAGCTTTTTTCTTTCATCTCTTGAAGCAAATCTATAGCTTCATTAGTCCTCTCAGTTTTACAGAAGCTATCAATCAAAGTGGTGTAGACGACTGTATCGGGTTTTAGACCAATGCTCTTCATCTCAATAAAAGCCTCAGTGGCCTCTTCCAATCTTCCTTCCTTACAAAACCCTTTCATTGAGGCTGAGTAATTGAATACATTAGGTTTGCAACCGTTCTTCTTCATGAATTCAATTATTTTCTTTGCCCGGTCGACTTTTCCCCCGCGGGAAAATCCATTGATCAAAACATTGTAGGTTAAAGCATCGGGCACGATTTGATCTTTTGAGACCATTTCCTCGAACACATCGACTGCTTCTTTGAGTTTTCCGCATTCACATAAACCATCCATCAAAGTCGAATAGGTGATCAAATTAGGGTAAGAAGTTTCGGACTTTTTCATCTCTTCCACAACTTGAAAAGCAGATTTAATATCCCCTTTCTTGCAGTGGTGTTTAACCAAGATGTTGAAAATACAAGTGTTAGGCTCCAAGTTGAGATTTGTCTTTGCGTTCACAAGGAATGTCCTCGCCAAATCAACCTGATTTGACTCCACCAGAAGATTAAGACTGGTGCTGATGGCTTTAAGGGAGGGCTTTTCGCGAACAATTGTCTGAATGGCATAAAACATCTCAAGCACTCTTTCATGGAGAGAGGATTTTGAGTAATGTTTCATGAGATTGAGGAATATGCCCTCGTGAAATCTGCACGTTTCATATGTCATCTGATGAAGAATTGCATCAATTGCTTGAAATTTCTTGAACTGAGCCAGCTTATCGAGAATAGTCGAATAGGTGGCATTATTGTGATTAAACCCCCTTTGATCGGATGCCTTGTTAAAAATCTCTAGGGCACGTTGTGGATCCCTCTCACGTTTTATCAAGTTGATGGCGGAATCGTGAGAGATGAATTTGGATTTCCTTCGAGCTTCTACTACAGTGGTTATGGTTTCCAGTAGGAAGGTCTGGTTTCTGAGAGGTGGTTTTGAGGAACAGAAGTGGGGAGATCCATGGAAGTGAAGATGACGGCGTAGAAGTTGAAGTAGAGAACCACCGGTGTTTATGGAAAGCAACTTTCATCTAATCCAAGAAAATTGCCAAGGATACTATAGAGACAGTACCCCCATGAATTAAGATCTCTCCTGGTAATCCTATTCTGCAGCGCCAACCAAGTAAAACATTCCATTTTCAGCAGCGAAATTATTCTCCAGACCGAACTATCTGCTGATCCAAGTGGTTTGTCTAAAGTCACCAGCTGGTTGGTCATGGATTTAACAGAGTATGGATAGTTACTCTCCACCAAGCACACAACAATCTTCCTTATTACTATGGATCCGTAAAGCCAAGGGTGAGAACAAAGTTGACAAAGATTCCGAGTCCCACTCAAATAGGTTTCTCCTAAAATGTATACTCCATGTTTTCCTCAAACAGGTTTCTCCTACTCAATTGGTTTTTATTCGACAAAATCACTACATAGAGATGAAAGGCGCTTCTATGGTGATCATCTAAGGAACACGGATATGGACATGAGACACATACACGTGCGAGAACATGATATGTTATTTCTCTAAAAATGAGGATGCTGACACCTAAAAGATGAATTATATAGTTTATATTAGTAGATGTAACTTAAGAATTCAGGTAAAAGTAGACTTTTGAGTCAAATTACAATAAAGAAACAACAAAAATAAAAAATTGCAGCTATTCAGATCAATGATCACTGTATGAGTATTCATGAACTAAACATCCTTGACTATGGGCCAATTCTAAAACTGCATTTTAACCTCCTAATGTGTCCTCAACGTATTCTCGAAGTGTCCTAGAATGTCCACAACGTGTTCGACTAAACAAAACATGATAAAAATTAGACACATATTAAGGTGTTTCTGACATGTGCCAGGAAAATGCCGTGCCGGCGTGCCGCATTTATATCCCTCATCAGACACGGTTACGTGATGCTGGTAAACATGTCCGGGTTTCTTCCGTGATCACCTCATGTTCCAGGAAACAACTTTGAGTTCTAACCTGTCCCACTACAATATTTCCTTCTACATTTGAGCAATGAATGTGATCCGCCATTAGCACAAAAGTAAAAGGGTATGATTCAGTTAACCTCCCAGGCTAAGTAGCATGGACACGGACATGGCCATTCTAAAAAATTGGACACGGACACGGCGAGGGACAAGGC
The DNA here is from genome assembly GCA_020921065.1 of Vaccinium darrowii. Lineage (NCBI taxonomy): Eukaryota > Viridiplantae > Streptophyta > Magnoliopsida > Ericales > Ericaceae > Vaccinium > Vaccinium darrowii. The sequence goes on from CM037157.1 coordinate 12,305,750, forward strand.
AATATATATATATATATATATATATATATATATATATATATATATATATATATATATATATATATATATATATATATATATATAAGAAGTTTCATGTGAGGGCTCCGTCACAAAAAAAGTGCGGGAAAACAGTTGTGGGCCGTTGGATCCTATGCCATTCACGCGATCTAACGGCCCACAACTGTTTTCCCGCACTTTTTTTGTGAGAGAGTCCTCATAGGAAACCTCTTGTGTGTGTGTGTGTGTGTGTATGTATATTGTTTTTCCATGCTTAAATTGCAAAATGTGAACACTTTTGTGCATATATAAAATGTAAACACTTTTTTGCATGCAAAATGTATGTATATATAATATATGTATGTTAATATATATGTGTGTGTGTGTGTATGTATGTTAATATATATGTGTTGTAGAAATTGTTATAGAAGGGTTAATTACACTTTTTAACCCAAACATTTGAGTAATAATATTTTTACCCCTGAATAAATTTAAAAAACTACAAATTGTCCCGTGACATGTCCCTGCCAGTGCCCCCCCCCCCCCCCCCCCCCACAAAAAAAAAAAAAAAAGATTATGATGTCCCCGTGTTCGACACGTCAATACGTCAACCTCTAGGAGTGTCGGTGCTTCGTAGCTCTCAGGACATCACATACTGATTAATGACTCTATTCATTCTGATATTTATTTTATTTTCTTGAAATTTTATTGTACACATCTGTCATAAATTGTTAACTAAAGCAGAAAATTGGCCTAAAGGCCATGTTTGGAGCTTTAAATGGTGTTTAGTCCAACCTAATTTTTTTTAAAGCCTCTAATACATTGATGTGAAATTTTTGAGGTTTCCAAGGACAATTCTAGACAAAAATACCCTTAATGATAAAGAGGGCCGTCCGTCACTTTCGTTGCTGTTGACCAGCTAAAAAACTGAAAGTGATAGGTCATGGAAAAAAAAAGGGAGTCTGCCCACACGCATGGGTCTAGGTGCCGTCCTTTTCCAGCAACTACTACCGTCCTTTCTCTCTCTCTCTCTCTCATGCGTCGCTGTCAGCTGTCTTTCTCTCTCTCATGCGTCGCTGTCAAACTGTCTCTCTCTCATGTGTAGGCGGTGGGACGAGATTAATGGGTGGGACAAAATTAATTTCTCTCACTTCAATTTTGGGGATGGGTTCAATTTTAGGGGGTTTGGGCTCCTTGGGATAGGGTATAGTGGGTTTAGGCACTTAGGGTGCACTTTCCAATTATAGGGTTTTAGTGGTTTAGGCACTTTCGTGGGTACCCTAGGATTTTAGGCTCTTTAGGGTGCCTCTAGCGTTTATGTTTAGGCACTTTCATAGGGTACCCTAGAGTATTAGGCACTTTCATAGGGTACCTTGGAGTTTAGGTTTAGGCATTTTCATAAAGTTTGGGGGTTCAGGCACTTTCATTGGCTAGTGGGGGCATTTTTGGAATGTGTAGGTGATTTGTCCTCTTGGCATTAAGGAAAAAGTTGATGTCCTTATTGCAGTAAAGACCCCTTTACTATGTCCTTCCCAAAAATGGACCCAAAGTTCCATACACTCCAACCTTTCATAATGCTAAGTTAATATTTTCCAGGGATCCATGTGCTTTAATTTGCATAGTTGCCCGCACAAAATAGTGGTGTTACATTTGTTTCTAAGTCAAAAATCGCAGAGGAAAGTGGTAATGTGAATCATGTGACACACACATCCACTGCGTTTATAAAGAGTAATGGAAACTGTGACTTTACCTCCACCGGCAATGCATGCATGCGTCAACGATAGTTACAAGAATATTTGAAAAGTCGATTAAAACACCAAACACGAGGTTTTATGTGTCGCAAATTGATATTACATGACAGAATCACATACTTAGTACTTACTCAGCCAAATTGTGGACGGTCCACCGGAAATGGTTCGGTTTAACGTTTGAAAAGATTGTGATTGTTAGAGTCGCCACCCGGATTTAAGGTTCGAACCCGAGAAACCAATAAAAATATGACTCATTTGCCCATTTGAAAAAGATCTCACTGATCATGGCGGAACCAAAGATTTCTCGGGTCTGGGGGTTTGGTTACGAGAGGGGAAGGGTTTTACGGCACCCCTCTCGCCCGGTCCGTGAACCAGCCTCTACTCAACATTTTGTGGGATTTTGGAAATATTATAAATTTAATTCTAATCATGAAAATGGGAACCAGGGGAGGGAATCACATAAACAGTGAGAAAATATAAAATGCAAGTCTACCGTGGATGCTTGTACATGATGATTTATATGGAAAAGGATGATAATAATAAAGAAAAATTACAACAAAAACTTACAGAGGTAGATAATAACAAAAACTATACAACAACACAAAAAGTTATAAACATGAGACTTAATGCACTGACTTACAATCTGGATCCCAGAATGGGGGTTGAGCGCTCAGAGGTGATGGATTGAGCGCTCAATCTTCCCAAACCAGTTTGAGCGCTCAAGGCTCATGGATTGAGCGCTCAAATCAGTTTCTGGCTTTTGTGAATTTAAGCCTCTTCATCACTTCCTTGCTCATTCTTTACAAGATCAAACATTGATAAAACATTTTGCATGGAAAATCAGGTTAAAACAGATAGCTTGATCTCTTTAAGCATGATGAAAATAGGAGAACCATCATAAATCAACAAAGGAAATACTTGAAAATGGAAGAGAGAGAGGGATTCAGATCATAAGCACAGGAGAAACAACTCACACTCACCAGAAATAAACTAAACTTTGATCTATCATCGAAACAACTATCAACATGCAAACGAACCAAGAACAGTTTGAGCACTCAAAGATGTGACTTTGAGCGCTCAAGCCATAATATGGCTTTCTAGTTTTCTGACTTTCAAAAAGAGTTTTGATGCTTCTCAATATCCTCAATGTTTGGAACAAGATGATTAGAACATCAATCAGTCACTGTTTGACCTTTGAAAGTAGGATTTACAAAGCTTTTCACATTTTAATCATCATGAAACGGTAGATTAGCACTTATGCATGTACTTTGAAGATGGAAATAAACTATTTTGAGAATGATATGAACATATTCAACCATTTAATAACGATCAAAACCAGTGAAAAGTGTGAAAATTAGCAAAACAGTGACTGACCCAGAACTGAGGTTGAGCGCTCAAGGCCTAAAGTTTGAGCGCTCAACCCCTTTGCTGTAACAGCAAGTTTTAAAAGTGTTTTGATTGTGTATTTTGACCTTGTAAGCCCAATGTAAGTATAAAGAACTTGCTTGAACCTACTGGCCTCCCTCAGAAAACCCAAAATGTGATATTTCACATGTTGACTACCTTTTGTACTTGATTGAAAGCTTTGAACTTTGATTTTTGGGCTTAGAGGTGGACGATTGTGGATGTTTGGTTAGTATTCTGGATGGGTGAAACAGTGTGTGAGGTTAATTGATCAGTAGATCATCAATAGAGGTGGTATTTTGAACTTTTAAAGATGGTTTTTGTGAAATGTAGGTAGTTTCATAGAGAGAGAAAGTGGTGGTGAATGATTTCTGGAGGAATTGGGAGAACTGGAGTATGAGAGTTGGTAGTATTTCAGTCAGCAACCCCCAAACTAGGGGTAGAAGTTGGTTTTTATAGAGTGAGTGAGAGGGAAATGTAGAGAGAGAGAGAGAGAGAGAGAGAGAGAGAGAGTGGGTTTGTATTTGAAAGTGGGTTAGGGGTAGTTTTAGGTGTAGTTTTAGGGTTGTGTTAGAGTGTATTATACGTATTAAGATCGTAGAAGATCACCCCAGACGCTCCCATGCAGAAAATCTCATGATGAGATACTCTGCAGATTCCTGACTGGGATCAGAGTTGAGCGCTCAAAGTCGTAGGCTTGAGCGCTCAAGGTGTTTCTCAGGGGTTTGAGCGCTCAAGGTACATGGATTGAGCGCTCAATGTTCTTGGTGGCAGATTGATGGTTTGGTTTGGTTCAACAATGCTTGGGTTGGTTTGGGCTGTTTTGATTGTTTGGGTGGTGTTTGGTTGATTTTAATCAAGTTCAAGCCATTCTCACAAGTTTCGGGTAGTCGTGACTGATCCGTTTCATCATAGGGAATGCTTGAGCGCATCCCGGGTTCAAAATCGGGGTGTCTACATAGATGACAATAGATTAAGCAACAAAACAGTTAATCCCTTATACTGCCATCATTCTAACCTCCTTGTCCACTCTCCCTATACTGTCACGTCTCCACCACTTAAGTTACTTGTGCTGCCACCGCTAAAGCTTTTGCCCAAGCTAAGTGATGGATAAAGATGATTCTTGAGTAGTGGTGCTGTGACAACACCATGAAAATGAGACACAATTGAGAGATAAAATCGGGATACAGGATCCTAGTCCCTTCTATATGACCATCATTTTGCAGGAAAAAGAACTAAAGGGTAAATTACATTAAACATTTAAACCCCCTTTTAACTATCACCCATTTCCGAGTTACCCCTCAAACTATAAACTCAGACACTTAACCCCCTTAAAGTATACTTTTTTTTGACACTCCGCACTTTTCGTTAGCCTTTCGATAAGATTTTGGATGGAAAACCTCATGTGCTATGCACATCAGCGCATGTCATGATTTATAAAATCTAATGACTGAAATATCCTTGAACTTTTAGAACAATCCAAACATACCCTTTGGATATGATAAAACAGGTTAACCCAAAGGTGAACGCCATTAGTAGACTGAAGCCCTAGCTTTTTGCAAGCTTTGCATAATCACTGCTATATGCAACACTACTTTGCTTAATCCTCAAAATTTAGATCACTGTCTAATTTCAAAAACCTAAGTATGTCACTCCCTTCAACACAATCACTGCTTTATGCAACAATCATAGGGCTAGATAAATTCAAATCCAATAATGATAATATCCCAATTGACTGAAGCCCTAAACATGGTAATCTAAAATTCCTATTTCCTAGCAGTCGATACAAACCCAGATTCTAATACACAATCGAATCATTCCTCTTTAAGGTTGAATTCCCAGACTTTAAAATAATAAAAGGGTAAAACCCATGTAGGGGAGGTCAGCGCGAGCCCCCCCAGTTGACTGTGGTCAACATTGACCCTCAAATGAAATTATGACAAGTGTCACCTAGGTGGCGCGATGTCCGCGCGACACGTGGCGCACTCCGTGCAAGCCTGCGCGCTAGGGGGCCACTGGCGTGGGCATCGGTTTCTACGCGGAGAAGGGGGGCTAGTGAAGCAGGACCCTCTCGCACTAGGCGTCCCAGCGGCGCGCACCTCATGCCCGACTAGGGCGGTGCTTGGACAGCCGTGGGCTATCCGAACAGGAGAACAACCCATGGCTCAGGCGACTAGCGCGGCTCAGAACATGAGCGAGAACGCGAGAAAGCTAGTCCTGCTTAAGCCCAGGTAATTGTACCTGCTACGGTCTAAAGGCAGGACCCCGGGGGCCCCCTAAGGCTTGGCTGCGGTATAGGCGCGACCGAACAGGTTGCGACCTTGCCCTTACGGGAAGAAGGGAGATCTAGTGGCTTGGTGGCTAGGAACAAGAGGATCACTGTGCGGGAGAATGGCTCGTCACCGCGCGGGCCAGCTGCGCGGTGATGACGTCACCCGTGCGACCAGGTTGTACGGAAAGGACACATGTTATCATATTATAGGAGGACAGCCTGGCACCTGATGATTGGTCCAAGGTACCTATAAATATGGGACATTCCCTTTCAATGCCTAGAGGTTGGTGAAATCTTGGCAAAGACATATGCCATTCTAGAGAGAGAAAAGGGTAACCACTGAGTGAGAGGAGAACATTCTCTCTGGTGAGTTCTTCCCCATCTCCTAGGTCACCGAGGGCACCACGGATTAGACTGAGAGCAATCCACTGCCTTAGTTCTTTCTGTGCACACCTGCTCTGCTCCTCACCCATCCTCTAGACCACCTCATTCCTTTCTTTCACTGTGTCTTTACTGTTGACTATCCATACCTCTCCAGCTCATTATTTTGACTAAACAAAGAACCATCACCTACAACCCATATCGTAAAACCTTATCAACGGTAAAATTGTGCGAGGTCAAAGGGATATCCGTTGGTGTATCGAACGTTAACCAGATCGTAACAACGGTTCCGTTTCTGAAGAACAAGTTACCTGAGTTGTCGATGGCGGCGGAGGAGACGTCGTGGCCGGCGCTATCAAAGTGCCTAGCGAGGTTGCCGGAGGGGCATAGAGGAGGCAGACGTTGCCGTCGGAGAAGAAGAAGAGGGTAGTCGACGGTGGCGCGCTGGCTTTCCAGGCTGGGGATGCTGCCGGAGTAGGTGATGACGGGTGAAGGCGACGTCGCCGAGAACAAGCCAGTGGAAGCGGAGGGGAGAGAGCAGGTTCATGATATTTGGGGATCCGGGGATCCCGTAGTGCGCCTCCGCACTACGGGATTGTAGGGCGGCCAAAACTACGTCATTTTGGGTGTGCAAAGCTACTTAATCCTTCAAAACTACGTCATTTTAACTAGTTTATTTGTTGAAATCCAAAATGTGAGCATTATCACATCATTTTCTCTCTCTCTCTCTCTCTCGAAATTATGTCAAGTTTAACATTAATATTTTTATATTTTTTTGTGAGCCTTTTAAAAATCTAGAAAATTGTTTGTGACTTTCAATTTGTACATGACAACATTAGCTAACAAAATTCATCTATTTCGTAAAAATACTAGTTTTTACAAAGTGTCTTTAGGCACGGACTTTCACTAGTACTATTGTAGGTGTGTTTCTGTGAAAAGCCTCCTAAATATAAAAGTGACATAATTTAGAATTTCTAAACACAATTGACAATTTACACACTATAACCCCTCCTCATCTCGAATGGGCATTAGTTTTACAAAACGAAAAGAAACCCAAAAATTAAGAAGTTTAAAAATGTGTTTAATTGTAGACTTTTTGTTTTGAGAACCAGGTTTTAGGGGAAAAATTCCACTTTTAAAATAAAAAAACAAACCAACCCCAATCTAAAATAAGTGACTTTTATGTTTAGTATAGAAGAAATCAAAAAATCAAATTTGATTTTGAAAAAAATAAATGCCCACTTTAAAATGCTCACATTTTAGAATTCAACAAATAAAACAAGGTTAAAATGACGTAGTTTTAAGGGATTAAGTAGTGGTGTTCTCTTTGTACACCCAAACGACGTAGTTTTGGCCGCCCTACAATCCCGTAGTGCGGAGGCACACTACGGGATCCCCGAATCCGATATTTGGAGAGTGAGTGCTATGGGTTTAAAATGGTAGTTCTTATCTTCACTCCTAACTCAGATTTTTACCCAAATTTGAGTAAAAACTTAAAGGCCTCCTTTGGGTAATAATCCAATAATCCGGATTATTCGTTTGTCCTTATTCAAATTTTTTTTGCATTCGTTAGTTTTGCATCAAGATTTTGTGGTTTCTGAATTCCTCTCAACGAGACGAATCTATCAAGTATAAAATTATGGTCAAAACTCAAATAATCCACCTATTTTGGCTTTATTCAAAAAAATTTGAGTTTTGACCATAATTTTATACTTGTTAGATTCGTCTCGTCGAGAGAAATCCAGAAACCACAAAATCTTGATGCAAAACTAACAAATGCAAAAAAAAAATTGAATAAGGACAAACGAATAATCCGGATTATTGGATTATTACCCAAAGGTGATATGAAGCACTCCAATAGGGAAAAAAAATCTAGGCATAAATTTGAGTAAAAGTTTCATTATTGCCATTGTTGTAAATTTGAGGGGGAGAAAATGACCTTCAAAATTTGATATTGGATTTGGTTCTCACCAAATTTGGTGAAGAATTTGAGTAATATCAATTTTGGTGAAGGAGTGGAGTGTGATTTTTTGTGGTTTTTACTCAAATTTGAGTTTGATGTAAGATTTGTGTAAAAAGTAGAGATGCTCTTACTGTATTGTTCGTTAACACCGTTTGCTCAAAATTGGACCCATAAACTTAAAAGGGGTTAATATTAGGGGGCAACTCGTTTTGCGAGCAATAGTTCAAGGGGGTTTAATGTAATTTATGCATAACTAAACCGTGCAATTTATATCCAACTAGGTACGCTCAATGCGTGTGCAAGTCGAATTTTGATAAAAATATGCACCATAGTTTTTGGCTCGTCGTTTGTAAAGGAAAAATAAAGGGAAAAGGAACAAAATTCACTAATCGGTTAGCAATTACAAAATTAAAAGAACAAACAAAAAAAAAAAGAAATCTAAAAGTAAATACTTTTAAAAAAAAATCCTATAAATTACCATCTAAAGGTGCGTGAAGTAAAAATATATATATATTATTCCGTCATTTTTTTCTACAAATATAAAAGTCAATAATAATAAAGAAAATATAGTGCATAGTTGGCAAATGGAGTGGTAGGGTTTATAGTTTTTTGGAGATAAAATTCAAGGGCGTATAATTTGTTGGCTCCCTCCTCTACAACCGCCAAGTCCACCACGACCACAACTACTGTTAGTCTGTTACCATTACGGGATGTTTGGTCCGATTAATGTGGTAGATTATCATAAATGCTTGAATGTAGATTGTAGATTTTAAATTATGTGTAACTTATAATAAAAATTTGTGAAAGTCTTTGATGAATGGATAAAAAATAGATTATAGATCTAAGATCTTTGAAGTGTTTGTCAAATACCAATATCTTTTACGGTCTATCCATTTTGTGCGTCCACTACTCAAGGTCTCTCTTCCATCACAAATTTTCATTTGTGATGTAAAACATGAAAGTAAGAATAAGAAAAGGAGGGAATTAAAACATCCATAATGTTTTGATTAAAAAATGGTTGTTTGAGTTATCGAGAAAATTGGAAGAGAATTTTTTTTTGCTGACAACTACATAATTGATGTCCAACAAATCTTTACTTGTTAAATTTTTTCATTATTTAATTAAAAAAGTCATCTTTTTCAAATGCAACTTATTAGGAGAGTGAACAACTTCAAACGATCAAAATAACAAAATCAAAAGTTGCACACAAGACTTGATTTTCAAATAACATAACGCGCAATATTTAATTTTCTTAATAAAAAGAAAAAGAAAAGAAGATGGGAGGTCACATAAAGTGTTACAATTTGTAATGCATAACTAAACTTTAAAAGATTCATTAAAAAAATATATAGGACATGTGTAATAAAAAAAATCAAAACTCACTAATTATGAACCAATGATGAAGTACTCCTCAGAGTGATCAGCCATTGAGTTATAGCAGAATCTCTTTCAATCACATGAATCTGATAGCCATCTCTTATCTGCGACTCAAATTTAATTCACAGTGAAATCGATTTACGCTTTAAAAAACTTGACAAAATCATTAGTGAAATCAGACCGTGCATTCTTAAAATCCATCTGGATAACAATACTAGAGAGTAGTACAAATACAGACAAAACAGAGTTCTTGGGGAAAACCGTTAGTGAAATCAGACCATGCATTCTTAAAATCCATCTGGCCGTGCACCACGTACATGCCGCCGGAAAACTCGAAGGCAAAACAGAGGAAAAGGCAAAAAGTTCAAAACCCACCCAAAAACGCAAAAAACGAGCAGAAAACTACCAAAGGATGCAGAGAAAGTAGAGAGATACTAAAACACCTCAAGTTTTGGTGGAGATCGTTGCCTGAAATCGTGTTTTTGCAGAGTTATTGGGGATGAACAGTGGCGGCGTATGGCGGCGAGAGCTTCTGATGCTAGAGAGAGAGAGTAACGGTGACTCTCTCTCCCTCTCTCCTTGTATTTATAGGGGATGGGGGGTAGGGTTAGGCCCTATTGAATAGGTGTCATAATGGCACCGGCTCGGGAGATGAAGAGACACCCCGTCGGAGCAGCGACACCTATCCACCACATTCAAATCGTTCGGGCGCGAATCCAGACGGCAGCGCTCAGACCTATCACACAATGGCACGTGGCACATGACATCATCACGCGTCAGAGATTCCTGAACCGATTTGTACGAATCGTCACATCAGACGTCCTTTCACATCGGACGACAGCATCGGGAGCTCGAAGTCGTCCCTGACCGCTCACCTCAATGTGATCAACTCCGCTAGCATTCGAGTCTCAACGTGCGAGAGTTGATGGGGCTATTGTAGCGGTTGGGTCCATAAGGGCCAGTGAAGACCAACCTTATACACTAAAGTACAAAAAGATCACATCTCCAAAATCAGCAAAATCGAATGTCGATTGATCCGTCTCACTCTCCCTGAGGGGATGGAGCTCTCGGCTCACGGTGTGGTGGTCCACATCAGGATGAATATGTGTTTGAACGGAGTACCCCGTGAGAGGCCTCATAGGCTCTCGACTTCCGACAATGCTCTCGGGAGTTTCTTAGGTGGCTCTCGAGTGACTCCACGCTCGGCACACTGGTCGCCCGAGTGCCCCGTGGTCGAGTTGGTTGATGTCGGTTTAGTGGGGGCTCGGGGACCTCCTTAGCTCGGCGGTGGTGTGTCAGGTACGCTAGGTAGGTCATGATGGATCATTAAATGTAGCAGTCACCTACCCTGCCACCGCCACCGCCTACCTGCAGAGTCACGTGGGTGATGGAGAATGTCTCAAGGCGAGTTGACCCTTCAGACCCATGTGACATGACGTCAACCGAAACGCAGTGTCTGCAGCAGAGATTGAGGTCACATCAGTCGTCATTCCTGGTACGAATGAGAAGCGCGTAAGGGGCACTGAGCACGTGTGAGGCACACCCCCTTCGGCTATAAATACTCCGTCCAACTACCACACAAGGTATTCCTTTCTCCTCATTCAATACTCATAACTCCACTTCTCTCTCTAAGTTTTCGGCACACTTCTTCTTCTCCGGTCACTGACTTTACCAACGAAGTGCCTTCCCGGACCACCACCGTTCGGGCTAGGCACTAACGTGGTTGTTCACGCGTGCAGGTCATCTTCTTCATCCAGCAACTAGGGTTCAGGTGTGGTTCATCCATACTATCATCCTACATCACATACTAGGAGGTTCAAAAAGGTTACTTCGGCGAAAAGCACCCCCACATAGAACAAAGTCCCTTTTCATGATATCCATTCTAATCAAATATTAGTGCATAGATCCCTGAACATTCACTAATACTTATGTTTTTATATCATATGACGTGTCACTAATATATTGATCCAATATGTCGGTAGAAAATGTTTAATTTGTCATGTTTCACATGCAACACATTACACAAATACAATGGTAACACGTCATATGGTCACCATTACAATGCTCCTAGACATTATTTGCATGTGCCATGGATGTAAAGTTTTCGAAAAACTAATCAGTTAATCCATGAAAAAAGTGTTTCTTTAAGATGGGGTCCATGAAAATAGTTCAAGGGTGAGAAAAAAGGGAAAGGAGAAAATCAACATAAAAAGATGGGGAACGGAATGATTAGGGGTGCCTAGCAATTCAACCAAATCACCTAAATCGAATCGCATGCGAATCCATCCGAGATAGGGTATGGATGAATATGGGTCCTAGTATATAAATTAGGGGTGCCTAGCAGTTTCGTGCTTGCTGACAAAGCACAATTATAGACTTCGAAAATGTGACATCTAATAACCTTACGAACATGAATTCGAGCAAAAAGGAAAGAGTAAGTTACAGAATTCCAACAACACAACAGAAAATATTTTTCATACTTCTATGTAGATCAGTACGTACATGAAAAAAATATAAGAACTTATGAGCACAATACATAGTTTTCCCTACCATCATGCTCGATGTAGCCAAGCATCGAAAACCACCCTTTATTAGCATATCAACAAACAAACAGGGAAAATCCCAAAAACTAAAGTCTCTGCTTTTCCCCAAATCAATAACCCATAATGAAAATCCTAGAACAAATCGAAAAGCCAATGTAAAACGACTATATAAATGGATTCAAGTATGAAATTTGACATTTGGGAGTGCAATACTTCCACTTATGGAGTAGTGGTCGAGGTCAAACAAACGATAGGGTTTGGAGTGGCTTTAATTCTCACTGTGGTTGATTGGTGTCGGCATGGTACTTCTCTAACGGAACCAATGTCGGCCTGATATTGCTATGATAGAACTGATGTCGTCTGTGTGTTTCGGTAAAAGAGAGAGAGAGTGCATCGTTGCACATGGAAGGGAGAGAGAGACAGAGAGAGGGGAGTGGCTTGCTTCAATCGATTTGGAAGAACGAAAAAATAGGGTTTTGTTTGATTTGATTGATTTGGATGGTAAAACTTTGGCTAAAAAGAAAAAAATTGGTTTTTTGGTTTCTTTCGTTGTCCTTATTCAAAAAAAAAATTGCATTTATTAGTTTTGCGTCAAGTTTTCGTGGTTTATGGATTTGTCTCGTCGAGGCGAATCCAAAGAGTATAAAATTATGGTCAAAAGTAATAGTTTTTTTGAATAAAGCTGAAAATAAACTAGTTTATTGGTTTAATTTTGGCTTTATTAAAAAAAAATAGTTTCGACCATAATTTTATACTTTTTAGATTCGTCTCGTCGAGACTAAATCCATAAACCACGAAAACTTTGAAGCACAAATGCAAATTTTTTTTGAATAAAGACAAAATAAAAAAACTAAAAACCCAATTTTTTCTTTTTAGCCAAAGGAGACTAAAAGTTCAGGGTATTTTGGACATTGCAAGTGAAAAATGTCATTTATGTATGATTTCTTTTTTCCTTGGGCATTTGCCAAACCATGGGCGCCGACCTTTTGGTCTTTATTTGCTCCTTTTACCACTGAATTGTCATTTGAATTTTGAAACGGCGACGTGTTAGTCATACAAGTCCAACGAAATGACGAATATATAAAACCGGGAGAAAACAACTCAGACTCCATCACTCTCTCTCTCTCTCTCTTCAAATTCCTCTCCGCTTCTCTCTCTCTCTGCACAGCAATGGCGGCTTCCACAATACCGGACAACCTAACCAGAGACCAATACCTCTACGTGGCCAAACTCGCCGAGCAAGCCGAGCGCTACGAAGAAATGGTCAAATACATGGAAAACCTCGTCCTCGCTTCAACTCCATCCACCGAGCTCACCGTCGAGGAACGCAACCTCCTCTCCGTCGCCTACAAGAACGTCATCGGTTCCCTCCGCGCCGCCTGGCGCATCGTTTCCTCGATCGAGCAGAAAGAGGAGTCGCGCAAGAACGAGGAACACGTCGTCCTCGTCAAGGACTACAGATCCAAGGTCGAGTCAGAGCTCTCGTCGATCTGCGCTGGGATTTTGAAGCTGTTGGACTCAAACCTCGTGCCATCCGCGTCTTCAAGCGAGTCAAAGGTGTTCTATTTGAAGATGAAAGGGGATTACTATAGGTACATATGAGAAAGTACACATTAAATTGTCGTACATTGTGCGCGACATGCCAATCTGGCGCTGTTTGTTTGTAATTGGGAAACTGATGTTTTCGACCTTTTTCTCGTAGGTATATGGCTGAGTTCAAGGTTGGGGAGGAGCGTAAGGAGGCTGCGGAGGATACTATGAACGCTTACAAGGCTGCTCAGGTACTTATATAGTCTTTGAGTCTTTGACTGTTAGGCCTTGTTTGTTTGATCGGAGATAAATGGATGTGATATGAAATCTCTGGGATATGGGTAGGATATAATATCCTTGTGATATTTCTTAGATATCAATGGATGGAGAAAATCAATATTTGGTGTTTGTGTTTAACGGGATATAGCCACTGGAAAGCACTTTTTTTTTTGGTTGTTTTAGCCATTGGAAAACCCATATCCCATTCAAATCCCATCCCCCATGCGATTTTATATCCCCTATGAATTGGGATAAAACTTGGTGAGGGATTTCAAATCCCATCCAAAACAAGGAAACCAAAAAATGAGATTTTGGGTCCCACTCTATCCCACCCCCAAATTCCATCCCCAAATCCCACCAAACAAACATGGCCTTAGGGTTTTGGGTTAGTGTTTAGTGAAAATTGTGAAGTTAGCGCCTGTGTGCGTAAATGTGTGTTTTATGTCCATGCATAAACAATTTGGCTTCACATCTTAGGATTTTGGGAGGCTGAGTCCTTAGACAATGTGTATTTAGGCGAAAATAGTTGTTACAAATCGAGAATTTAGGTTTTGGAGTGACTAATGCCTGATTATTAGGGTTTTTGATGAGGATTTATTTGGAAACTGTAAAGTTATAGCTTAATTTACAGTTACTTGTGTTCATTTTAGCTTTGTTAATGTAGGGTCGTTGAGTCTTACAGATTATGCACCAAGGAAGTTGTTTTGTGTATGATTTAGCTGCAGCAAATTGAGTTTAGGTTTTTTCTAGAAATGAACTCTTACGAGGCTGGTCAGGTAGTTATATAGTCTTTAAGTGTTGGGTTTTGGATTAGAGTTTATTGGAAATTGCGAAGTTTGTGCATAACTTAAAGTTGTTTGTGTGCGTAAATGTTTATGAGTGCTGTTCATTACGAACAACTTGGCTTAGCAATTCTAGGGTTTTTGGTGGCTGAATCTTAGACATCATGTTAAGCGATAATTAGATTCTTATATATCATGTAGTTGTTAAAGATTCGAGAATTTAGGTTGTAGCCTGAATGATGGTTGAGTGTTAGGGTTTAGAATGAGTATTTGTTTGGAGATTGTAAAGTTAGGGCTTAATTTACTGTTGCGGCTGTACATTTTGGCTTTGTTATTCTAGGGCAGCTAAGTCTTACACATTACTTATTTAGGCAAGAAAGTGGTTTTGTGTGTAATTTATTGTTACAAGTTGAGTGTTTTAGGTTTATCTGGAAGTGAACGTGAGGACGCGTAACACAATTAGGCTCATGAGTTGTCATAGATATGTTGGAGTGAAACTGTGAAGTGAGTTCCTACTGAAAAAATAGCTGAGATGTTAAATTTGCTGTTGAGCTAAGATGTTAATTGTTAAGTTGTTTGTTGAATTTTGAGAGAGACTAAGTAGCGAATTCTCTGGAAGGAATAGCTACTATGTACAGTTTGATGTTAGTTTGAAATGTTGATTTCCTGCTGTTTGTTGTGAAGGATATTGCGCTCGCTGATCTGGCTCCAACACATCCAATAAGGCTGGGGCTAGCCCTTAACTTCTCCGTGTTCTACTATGAAATTCTCAATTCATCAGATAAAGCTTGCAGTATGGCGAAACAGGTATACTCCATCCTGATAGGTATCGTGCAAAGTTTATTAATTTTGTCTATTTCAGATGTGTGTGTTCTGATTTTGAATTGGTCTACCTTATCTTTATGAGAAGACAGGGGCCTCTTATTGCTCATGGTCTTATTACTTTTACAGCTCCATGTTTTCGTGGAGGACCCAGAAGAGTTTACAGCTTTGGTTTTCAAATTGTAGAATACAAACAATTGTGTAAACTGTAAAGAAACCAGCAAAATTATTTTGCATTCCACTTGTTCAGTTGTTCTATTCCAAAGTCTGATGACTTAAGAACTGTGTAGATTTGAAGGTGCTAACCATTTTCAAATTTGAGTTACAAGTAGTGGTAGAAATGGTTGTGGCCTGATGTTCTTTGATAACACGAGTATTACAGTCAAGTAGCGCCATAAAATGCTTTACTTTTGCATTTAGGTCATAAAGCATAAATTGCGGCATTCTTGTGAATTAAATTGATCTAATGCAAGCTCCTTCAATTGGTAAACTCCATACTAGGTCATGCTACTTGTGTTCAGAAATGAATAGATTTGTAAGGATCCAGATTTCTATGATTTCGTCTGAGTGTGTTACTTTTTTGTGAGTGCATAGATATTAATGTTTAATGGTTGGAACTTTGATGGAGAGAACTTGAATTATATGCAGGGTAGGGGGATAGGGAATGTAAGCTCTCCTCCACTCATTTCTATCTATATTTTGAACCAAAAGTTACATTGCAAGTTGGATATTAGCTTATTGGGAACTTGATATTATTGCCTAGGAATGGCAAAAAAAGGCGGGATGGTAGTTAACCCAAAGGGTTAGCTCAATTGGTAAGGAGGGTGGAGGTGAGCGCCTTACAAGCACAAGTCTCTAGGTGGACTCCCACAGATAGGAAAATCCAAAGGGATGCTATCCCTGCGAACTTGTACAAAATAGCTTTGGAAGGGCCTCCAATTTACATTGCTGCCATGCGACCTGAGGTTGATGTTGGTGAAATTGGTGTTTTTCATTCCCTTGTCGTGGCCTCAGCCCCTAATCCAGTGTTTGTGAGGGGAACCATTAAGACAAGCGCTAGGTTGCTCTGAAATAGAAACATCTATTTGAGATAATACTAATCATGGGGGAGACAAAACCCTAGCAATGAGGGAATGGTGAGAATAAGAAATTTTGGAAAATTCACCTTCAAAAGGCTGAAAGAGAGATTGATTTTAAAGGTAAGCAATAACAGAAGGAAGAACAAGAACTTTTTGTTCTTCAAAACAAGAGATGCATCTTTACAATGCTCTATCTTCAAGCTTTTGTAAGTGCCAACTGTTACACGGTGTTGGGTAGAACTCAACCCCAAAAGCTAGCTTATGAAGTGAGGGTGCCCTCACGCTTATATATTTCATATTACTTTGGTAACCAGGCGATGTGGCACTTCGCTTCACACCCTCCCTCACGCGCAGCGTGCTCACTCGGCAGCACCTGCCGCGTGCAGGCCAGGGACACGCACCCTACCCATCTCTGGTACCCAGCTCTGATACCATGTTACACGGTCTTGGGTGGAACTCAACCCCAAAAGCTAGCTTATGAAGTGAGGGTGCCCTCACGCTTATATATTTCATATTACTTTGGTAACCAGGCGATGTGGGACTTCGCTTCACACCAACCACGTGTACTTCAAATGCACAACGTTGCTCTCTCTGCTTTCAGTTCTTCTCACTAGAATTCCTTTAGGTAATGCACAAATGGACCTCCTCACTTCGTCTCATTGGGCATTGCAAAGCTGGTCTAGCCACCGCAGGCACACCTCCTTTGGTCTGTCATATTGTAAATTATTGGGGTTTGAATTTTGAAGAGAAAGAGATCATGGGTTGTGGCCGGGCACTCATAAAAGCTACGCCCATTTGTCTCCATTTGTTTGGTATTCTTTTCCCCAAATCAGCCCCTGATGTCTAAAAGAGGCAGGAATCCGACCCTAATGTGGAAAGGGCGGGACAAATGGATGTGATATGTCTTGCTGTTTGCCAGAAAGAATTGTTAGGAAATGGAGATTGGTGCCATTAATGGAGGCTTATACCCTTCATCTTTGGCCCGTTGTTGTTAAGTATTTTTGTTTCTGCGCATGCTGGGCTGAATTGGCCATATTTTACTCAATTCCTAACTTTGTAGATTAGTCCTCTATATTGGTGTTTTTATCAAAATTGCAAACGCAACTGTATACTTGGAAGTAAAAACAGAAATGATTACTTAGATGTGGAAAGCAGAAATGATTACTCCGCCCTTGTTTTGTTGGTATGTTTTTTTTGCTATTGTTTACAATTAGGGTGAGTTTCTCATTTGATAATAATCAAAATTTGCTAAAATTAACATATGATTTTAGCAAATGAGGAAGCCATTTGCCAAAATGAAAGATTTTTTTATTTTATCAAATGGGATTATACAAAATGGATTAAATTGTGCACCACTGTTATGGCTGATATTGTATCTCATCCACTCTGTTGCATGGGTTGTGCTACGAGTAGAGGTGTGGATGTGTATCCAAGCATTAGAACTTGCTAAGCTTAGATCTTAGGATATTGAAATCTGTGTCCATAATGTGGGTATGTAGATGAGGACACATGTTGAACACTTGTATTACTATACAGTGTTTCATTCTTAGAGAAGATGTAAATTGTTTATAAGTATACCTGAAAGCAAACAAGATCACGGAATTTTTTTGGATAATTCTTTCCCATCCGTGTTTAAGACGATAATGCTTCTGTTTCTTCAGGTATGTTAAGAATAAGAGGATCCAAGTGTCTAGATTGGGTTCAGACTGTCAGACACGTCTGACACCCTTCCGGCCTTTCCCATGTTATATGTGTTGGACACTGTACTGTTGTTGAATTACTAGATGATTTCATGTAATAGTGCTCATTTATAAGATATTTGTTGTGGTGGTCCGCTGCCTTAATTTCCTTCACAATTATGCGGTGGCCTCCATGACATGCTAAGCATTTAGCGATGATTTATTATAACCTTTGGGGTAGTTGCCGCTTGTGTTGAAATGCACTTTTAATTGTATCCTACAATTAGGGGCGTCCACAGGTTGGGTAGGGTCGGGTTTGGGCCTCACCCTACCAGACTTGATTGGGTTGAATATTTCCGGACCTGAGATCCACCGAATAGACTAGCAAACCCGTCCGAAAAACAGTATTGGATTTGTGGATCGGGACAGTTGGGTTCTTCGTTTTGGGCCACTACTGGGCAAGAAACCAAACACAATTGGATTTGCCTAGAGAACCCTTGAGGCTTGAACACATCAAATCAAAGAAGTATTTTTTAGGAAAACATCAAACCGTATCTAAACACACCAGTGACCAGAACTTCCAAAAACATAAAAAATAAGTAGTACATAAAAGAATCAACTTTCAGGTTTCTCTTTTCTCTCCAAAAACTAGAGGGTGACTGAAAAATGGGTTTCAAAGAGAGAGACTCCATTAGAGAGAGAGAAAAGTTGAACAAAAAAGAGAGAGAGAGAGAGAGAGAGAGAGAAGCAGAAGCAGCGGTGGAGGCGGTGGCCGGTGGGTCACCCTGATGTAACCCTGCCACCTTCAGATCAATGTCACCATATGCTCATCTTCTGGGATCCTGAGAGAGAGGGTGTGCGGCAGTCTCAAAAGAGATGTTACGTTTAAGTTTATTGCTAGAGAGTGGGAGATCTTGACAGGTGTAGGGTGGAAAACAAGTAATTTAACACGTACACGGGTCGGGTCTGTCAATTTTGAACTGACCCATCCGAAACCCGAATTTTAGTGAGGGAACCAATCAGTTTTGAACTGAGCCCATCCAAAACCCGAAGTTTGGTTTGAAACCGCCCGTTACCCTTCGGGTCAGGTCGGGTTCGGACAGTTCCTTGCTCACCCCTACCAACGAGTGTCTCTAGGATGTGCGTGTCATGTTTCCCCTTCCAGGATTATAGTTAACAAACGTGTTATCTTTCGCCAACCAAGAGAGAAGTGATCGGTTTTGAACAGAGATTATCCCTAATCTGCCTTACTTGTGCGCATATGGATATAAATTTGGTTGAGGCTGGTGTTGTATGAATTCTTTCCTTTGCCAGAGTCCTGCATATCAGTCGTCTTTTGAACTCACTGTTATTGTTATGCATTTATGCGCAGGCTTTTGAGGAAGCAATAGCCTGAACTTGATACTTTAGGTGAAGAATCATACAAGGACAGCACCCTCATCATGCAACTGCTAAGGGACAATCTCACTCTTTGGACTTCAGACATGCAGGTCAGTACCTGTGTGTGCGTGTGTGTGATATGGACTTAATCCATGTGATTGCAGAACTTGGCTGATAGAGGATTTTAACTGTACTTTGATTTGATTCATGCAGGATCAGATAGACGAGGCTTGAAGATCCTCTGACCAGTTTTTATCTTGTCCTAGAGGAGGAGGTGGGCTTCGAATGTCATTTGTTTGTGCTGACTAATGGTAATTTGATTTGGAATGGTAATTAATTGATGCTCCATACTCGGACTTAAACCTGCTTTATAATGTTAAAAGTGACTTGGGATGCTCTTTTGGAAGTTACTGGTTGCTATATCTGCCTATGCTTGCATCTGATGGCAGTTAATTTTGACTTAGTTGCTTTCCCTTCTTATAGTAGAAAAATTGGTCCGAACGTTGACAGACTGAACTGTAGTGGTCTCTACGTGATACTTTGGCTTGATTATGTCGGTATACCAATGGCTTGGTGCTTTTTAGGAACTTGTCAATTTGTAAAACTTACCCAAAATATGAATGAACTTGAGACTTTGGGTGCATCTATTGTCTTACAATTTTCCCGGTCTTATTGTAAAGGATTCGTGGACCTGGTTAAATTGATGACTTCTAGGGTGATTTTGTTGCGAGAGAACCCATCAAAATTTGGAATTGTTGCATACAACAACTATGCGTTTACCAGCAAAGAGTTTGGATTGTGGATAGTAGTCTCGAGTGTGACTGTTATTGAGCCAGCTGAATTCAGTTAGGGCACCCGAGTTTCATGAATTTTTATCTGAATAAGCTGGAGCATCTCAAGCTCATACTTGACTGTAGCTAAGCAAGTTGAGGACTGGGGATTGCTAAAGAGTTGCATGGAATGACTTCATGGTAATCTCTGTAATGTTATTGACCGAAAATACTTTTCTTCCTTTTGTCTGACTTGGTCAGTTTAAGATAGTGAATTTGATTGGAGAACAATTAGGGGTTGTTTCACTCGATTCAACACTTCAAATCAAATGGTAATAAGTATAATAATGTAAGTTTGATATTCATAATTCACTTAAATTTTGAGTGCCTTTTGATAGCTAAGTAAATTTTTTTATAAAAGAATTTGATACTTTTATGCTGAACTCACTGAAATTATTAATATTTGTGCTCACCCTTTTTTTCTACCTCTGCTACCACCGCCACCGCCACTACAACTATTGCTAGCATCATCATCTTTCCACCACCATTACTATCACCACCATTGCAGCCGACGTCATTTCTCTCTCCACCACTTTCTACCTCTATAACCACCACATTTCTCGACAGTCACTCCTCATTGTCATCACTAGCACCACCCCTGCCCTTGTGGGTGCAATCCTTCTACCACCACCGCCACTTCACCATCGCTACCACTGACACATGCAATCCCTACCTTTCCACCACTACTACCTTCACTCAACACCATCACCTCACTACCACGCGTCGTCATGACCATTATCTCTCCACTACACCGCAACATACAGTCACCGCTTTTCCATCTCTATCACCACCTCTTGACCACCAAACCACTGCCCACCACCACGACCACCATCTCTCTACCACACCACCTCATGCAGTCACCATCTCTTCGCCGCCACCACGACTCTATTGCCACCGTCCACCACCATTACAAAATTATAAATTAAAAGAGAATAGTTCTTAATACTTTTAGTCAAAATTCATTGATCTCTATGTCGATTTATTTATTTTAATTCACCTCCTATCAAATAGCTCTTCAACTTATAATATTCACTTTTCTATTGTCAACACTTAATTTTTAGTTTTTCAGTCTTTAATTTTCAACTTTTGTTGAGGGGTTTTGAATCAAGAGATATGTACCACTTTGTTCACTTCACATTTCTAAAAAAAATTCAAAAAAGATTCTTTCTCCATCTCTCATCTCTCCAATCATTAATCACATTTCTCTCTCTACTCATACTCCTCTCTCCAATCATTATTCTTCTTTCTGTATCTCTCTCCTATTATTACACCTTTATCTAATTATTACTTTTTTCAAAACCCCATCCAAATACTATCTCAAAAATATTTCTCAAAATTTTTTTTCTCAAAACTCTCAACCAAACACAGCGAGGTACAGATCCCATAACAATTCGTAGTTATTTTTTTGTTGAGGAAAGGCAAGATCGAAAATAGAACAAAATTAAGTTATCAAGACAGCATTGATACAGCCAGAAAACATGTAAGCGAAACTAGGACAAGAATAGCGATGATCGAGTTCCGTTTGCAGCCGGTTAGAGCTAAAGCAAGAACATGAGACTTGATTAATGAGAGAGCCATATGAAGTACTAGCAGTAACCACAATGTGATAGCATTGAGCTGTAAGGATCTATACTCTGGATACTTGCCCGAAACCAAGGAAGGAAATTTGCGTCAACAAGGAGGGCGAGGGTGATCAGAATTGCGGATACCAAGCCCTGCAGATGCCATCACCGTTAGCTTGTTAAATAGCTTATTTCCTTCTTTATGTCACTCTAACCAAACACAGTAGTACGAATGTAAAGTCACATAACCTAACTTTTTAATTTTTACCCTCCATAGGAAAACAAAATTAGGAGATTGCAAAGTGTGACAACCAAACATTACTATTGGTTTAGAGCGACAATGCTTAAGTTATTACTATTTTATTTACTATAAATACAAATATAGTGGCCCAACTGAGAGTCAGCATGTCTTGATTGGACATTTTATTGTTCACCAAAAAAGAAAGTGAATTTTCTTATTCCCACAACTCATAAGTTGCAGGTTGACCATGAACTTGCCCAATAGGGCCAAGAATCCCTGAGATTCTGTACAGTGCAACTTTTTTAATTTTCCCTCCCATCTACCCAGCCTATATACTCCGAATAAATTGGATCTACATATAACCAAACCAAACTAAACTGAATAGAATTTTATGTCTCAATTAATTGGGGTTGGCATTTTATGTCAATTAATTGGGGTCGGCTGCATGGAACTCTATTTTTCTTTTTATCATTGAGCTCTATAATATTCAAAACATCTAAATATTTCGAACAACTGCCAATAATGTCATTTTTTGATTTGCGTCTTCCCTTAGGTTTAGTTTGGATGGCGGGGATTTTGAGGAGGAATGGGAACGTGATGTCTTATTCTATGATTTCAACGTTTGGAAAAGACCCAGGAATGAGAATGTGATGTCATTTTTTTTCTATGATTCCGATGTTTGGAATAGACAAGGAATGTGAATGTGATTACTGCTAAAATAATCAACCAGGAGTTAAATTCCCAAACTAAATGGAAATCTGATCCCTCCCTTACCCCATGGTAATATGAGATTCCTGGCTCAATCATTAAAACAATGAAATTTTGACTTTGATAAATATTCAAAGTAATTGTTTCTTGCATATTACTAAACTAATCCAAACACCAGAATGAATTAATCCAGGTATCAAATTTCCAAGAATTTGATTTTCTAGTAATCATATTTTATTCGTACTCAAATAAATTTCCGAGAATTTGATTCCCAATAATTATATTTCTATTACTATTCAAGATTTCGATCATCCAAACATAACCTTAGGGGTTGTTTGATAAAACTGAAAGCTGAAAAATTAAGTACTGAATGCTGAATTTTATAAGCTGAAAAGCTGTTTGATAGAACAATTAAGCATTGAATTAAAAAAATGATTTTTTTTTGTTTGTTCTAATTGTCTCTCAATTTTACTAATAGTGGTGGAAGTGTGATGGTTGTGGCGTGGTGGTGGTGGACTGGGTGGAGTGCTAGTGGTGGAGTGATGACGGTGGCATGGCAATAGTGGTGGTGGTATATGGGTAATGGTGATAGTGGTGACGGGGGCGGTGGTAGTTGTGGAGGTAGCGGCCAGGTGGCGGCGGCGGCGATGGCGATGGTGCACTGGTGGTGGTTGTGGTTGTGGTGGCGGCGTGACAGTGGTGGTGATGGTGGTGGGTAGTTGGGGTGGTGGTGGTTGTGGTGTGGTGGTGGTGACGGCGACGGCGATGGTGGTGGTGTGATGGATTCAGCCAGAATTAAGTAGCTCAAAGCTACTTAATTTTTATCAACTTTTTAGCCTACATTTTAAGTAGCACTTAATCTGTTAAGTAATATAAAATGTGGTTATCAAACTTACTTAGTCACTTATTACTTAATTGATTCAGTTTTAAGTGTTGAATCTATGTTATCAAACAAGCCCTTAGTGTTGCCCTCAATTATAACCATATCACTTCTCTTGACTACCATATCGGTCGACCAGCAATCGACATGTTGAAAGACTCCAAACCATCTTAAGATATTTTCTTTCATCTTATCTTGTGTTAGTGCTACCCCCATTGCACCAATGTTCTCCTTTCCAATTCGCTCTGGCAATTAATTGACTTTTTTTTTTATAAGGGCAAGTAATTGACTTTTTTTTATAAGGGCAATTAATTGAAATATACAATTGACATACGTACCCAACTATACTTATAATATTGGCCAATCAAAATATCCCATTAGATAACATTTCTGAGTTTACAAAATCCATTGTGGGCCTATTTTAGTCCTTATGGTGGAGACCGGAGGGACAAAAGACGCGGCGGATGTTCAGGGTGGGCTGAGATCGGTGGCGGACCACGGACCCACGGTGTTGCATGGGTTGCACAAGCCTCCAATGGAATTACTTAGATTAGCCAAAATGCTAGAGCTATGACCTTAATGAAGACAAACTTTGTATTTTTGGAGGGATTATTTTACTAACCTGATCCACCTGGTTTCTTATATTGTTTTTTTGAGATGTTAAGGTTGTGATCTCAATGAATTTATTAATGGAGAGCCATGCCTTGGAATTTCTCTTTCATGTATTTTAATGCATAGATTAGTTAGAATATGCTTATGGAGATTAGAGAGCCTCGCGTGCAATGTAAGTATTGTTTTTTCATGGTCTAATTTGACCAAGTTTTCCAGTTGGTTTTAACAATAGAAAAACCTAATAGTATGTGAATCTAGACTCACGTGGAACTACCCCTTTGGGTTAGCTAAGTGGTAGAAAGTGTGAAAAAAAAAATGCTTTGTATGCAGAAGTCTGGGGTTGTTCTCCGATACTTATTTAAACTCAAAATTGGTTTATTGTATTTTACTGGGGTTGTTTTTTATAATTGATTTAAACTCAGAACTGGCTTATTGCGCTTTTCGAGACCGATCATTCTCTCACAACGCATCAACTTAAAAAGCCAATTGCCAATTAAGTCAGTTTGTGAAACACCCCTCCCGCCAATAGCTTGTATCTTTGGGTTGGTCTGCAAGAGTTCTCTTTTAATTTTCTAGTCTCAAACTAGGATGATTTGTCTTTGGCATGATTAAGGTGGAGATTAATTAGTTGCGCATAATTTGGCTTGGACGTCCCTTAGTATTGAACCTAAAAAGGAAAAAGAAATACTCGTGTGGAACCAAATTCTCACATATGAGGTAACGATTTGTACGCTTAGGTTTGAAACAACTATGGCTACGGGACTAAACCAAGGGGTTGGTTGGTCGAGTAAGAGTATGACATCGAATAATGGAAGGGCGGAAGGCAGAAATGACCTTGTTGTACCTCACTCTCGTCTTCAATGGGGTCTACTCTTTTCTTTTTGGGAGAGTATGTCAGTGTGATCTTAATTTACATCCGAACTCACATGTTGTCTCTTAAAAAACAAAACCCTCTAGGGGCCCACAAAACTTTCTCCGGATATTTATTTTAAGGTCTCAAGATTAGTTGAAATGTTTGTAGGCTGACTCGGACACCCGAACAGTAAAACACTAAAACGAAATAACTAGGGCTAGTGTTCTAAATCTAAACAATGCACAATACTTGTTGCGTATGTTATGTTCAATATTGCACCCCTTCCGACATCTTTATAAAATTGGACAGGAATATAATATTGTTATGTATAGTATATATATAATTTTTTATAAGTTTTCGACTCAATAGCATTCAGTCTCTTCATATACAAACAGGATCAAATTTATTGTAAGTACAGATACATCTCTAGATGAAGAACCAATTCTAAAAAATGATCAGCTAAGTGCACGAGTCCCCCATCAAAGTAGTTCGTGAGAAAGATCAAATATAGTCAGATGAATCCACATTAATTGTTGTGTATAACTGAAGTAACTTGGTCAGGGTAGCTCTACTAGTCGACGGTGAAATTGATCTCTCTAAATTACTTGGAGTTGCACGTAAGCTGTTCCGGACACATATTTATTATAAAAACTTGGTCAAGGTACATGCCACATCGTCCATACATACAAATTACAAAATATGAGAGAGAGAGAGAGAGAGAGAGAGAGAGGAATAAGGTCATATGCCTTACATTGGGGTTAGAGCATGCAGTAAAAAAAGAAAGGAAAACCCAAAGAAGACGGGGAGGGGGGGTGGTGTTTTGAGTGAAAAGAATAAGGTTAGTGGGTGTGAAAGACACTCTGTAGAGCTCGGATCTCAAGCTCTCCACAAGTAAGACTCTCTTTCTTTTTAGGGCTTGGTTAAAGACCAGACTTATTAAAAGTCTCAAGCGCCAGAGGGCTTCCCCCCGTGCTACTATGCTCTCTCTCTCTCTCTCTCTCTCTCGACGGTCAGGGATGTTTGAGACAGCTTATTTGCATCTTGACTAATCACATTCCCGGTCTAATGAAAGTCGGTTTGATCAGGGGTGTCCAGATCAACTTACAACATCTCAATTACTTTGTGAAAACAAAATTTTACTGCATAATAGTAGGAGGCCTAATTAAAATTTGGGCGAAAGACTTGTGTATGCTGGCCCCACAAAAGTTAACTAACACTTGAATTATTTCAAAGTTGAACCTAAGAGGAAACAAACTCCTAATTTATAAAGCCTAAGATCGAGCTAATATCTTTTTAACAAATGGCTCGACTCATCCGCAGTTCATCAAGTTGACTTGACTAGACAATTGAATTCGTAGGGTTCACCATGAGTCTTGTTGTGATAATATCTAAATAGTTAGAATATAGAACCCCTCCAAGTAAACCATCTATGAAAAAATCAGGTTGATTATATATGAGCAACAATCTGCACGAATCACATTTTTCTCGCAATGGCATCGTTTGTCATATGTGATTCGACCAATAATCTATCGTAGTTCGAGTAAGGTAGAAATTTCTATATATTGGGTTCTGCAAATGAACAAGTCAAATCATCAAAATGAGATGTGTAACGTGGCTCACGGGTCCAAATGTTCGGTTCAACCAATTTGAAAAGAACAATGCTAGGAAGTAGGAACACAGCTTTAAAGCACAATTTCAAACATAACTGTGTTTAGAACCGATCAATGCATTCCTATTTTTTGATTTGTCGAATGCCATGAGGCACATGTACACCACCTGACAGGTTCCATTTGTCCAAAACGAGCTGCAAAAGATAGAGAGATATTGGAAAGTTGAACTCCCAAAGGAAAGGAAAGGGAGGGAAGAAAGAGCATTTCGAGGGAATTTGAGGAAAAAGGGTTAGAAATGTGTGTCCCAAAGTCTCTTTTAAGTATTCGTTTTGGATGTGTGTGGAACAAGGCATCCAAGGTAAAAAAAATTAAAAATAAAAACCCATATGTAATTCCAGCACTGCTACATATCCAGAATGGGTACCCAGAAACTTCACAGAATGTGAACTTCGACGGTCCAGATTCACTCAGTCAGAATCTGGACCGTTGAAGTTCAAATTCTGGGTAGTTTATGGGTACCCATACTAGGTACCTAGGTTTTCTGAATTTCTTTCTGGTTTTTTACAGTTGAAGGTGTGGTAATTATGGTCAATAGGAAATATATAGTCAATTGTGTGACAAGAACATTTTTCGAAAATTTGAACATTCATGAGAGAGCTCTCTTTATTAGCAGATCTCGTCAAAATCACAATTAAAGCGGCACAAAATCATTTGTTCCTATTCCGTGGAATCTCCGTTTCCTATGAGGCATTACTCTTTGACTATATAATTTTAGGAGTACATATTTCACATTCGAATAATAATGGTGTGTCTCACGACCTTGTACAATAATATAATCGGGCGAAATGCTTCCAGTGCACTCTAACAGACCTTTTAACATAATCTTGCATTCGAGTCTAGTTTTGTTCACCCTCACCTATGGTAATGAGGGTAACTTTACACGCTTTTGTGAGGCTCGTAATTGGTATCATTTCGGTGGTCGGGATTAATTGTTCATTTTGTATGAATTAATTCCTTAAGATATTATAGCATAATTCAATTCGAAAATATTTAATTTAATCAATCCTCGGTTTTAGACCCAAAAGTGAATTTTGTTTGTCAAGTACTTATCGATAAAAAAAAAAATTAATCTTATGAAAGATTAGAAAAAAGATGAAAAAAAAAGAAGAAGTTAAATAACAAAGGACAAAAAAAGTAGAAAATAAAGGAATGAGGTAATATTAGTTTGGCATTTGAGATTTTGAAGCCTTGAAGTTGCTCCTCACCCACGAAATTTGAGGGGAAGAGAGAAGTAAAACTGGAAAAGTCAGATAGTGCTTTGAGTCGTCTGCTAAAGCATACTAAAATTTGCAAAGTGAATTTTATAGTATGGACATGATTTTTCACTAAATTTGTATGTATCACATATTTAACATTGTGCCCCTCGTCTATTTAATTTATTAGAAATTGCATAACTATGTTTGTTTATTGAAAAATGACGTAAGTATGTCTGATCAATATGATGTTTTCATTTAACAGTCTACACGAAACTCTAAAAAACAACTAAAGTAATTCATTATAGTGAGGCCCATTGCAGATGAAATGAAAAAGTTATCAAAATTGTAATACTATTTCATGGAAGATTATGGTTGTCCTAATCTCAAACAGTAATAGCTGAATGTTAGGCTAAATTTTATGGTACCTTTGATTTTACAAACCCCACCAAGGACGCTCCCAAAAGTGTGCCCTAAAGCAAAAGGTAATTTCATTTTTGTCATTCTTTGCACAAGCCTTTACTTTCTCCCCCACAGATTTTTGGCTGACATTGTGTTGATTTTCTCAGTTCTATCAATCAATCACAACTTCTTTTCCTTTTTGGAATGATAAGAATTTGCGAAGGAATTTTTTATCAAGGCCTCGATGCTTTTTCATTTGGTTAATATTTGAACCAACTTATGTGCTCATTAACGTAAAGACTTTACGCAGTTAAAATATTTAACTCCATGCATAGTTTTAATGTTATTACGTATTATCTAATATTAAGTAACAATATACATAATTGTACCCAACCGACATTATATTCTTCTAATCTTCACAAATGGGGAGAGACGAAAAGCAGGATCAAATTTTTGTACTAGGATAATGCATTTGCAGAAATCCTTGTGGAGGAAAAAAAAATTAAAGAAATTATAAGAATATAGTATAGCACACAAAAACCTTACTTTTTCAGTTATTTTATTTTATTTTTTTGGTAACCATTTTTTCTATTTTGTTCACACGTTATTGGGATAAATACATTAACCAACATGGCGATATTGTTTTATACATTGATTAAATCCTCAAGGTTATGTCGTCAAGCATTGGAGGCGCGGTTGGCGCCCAGTCGCGTAGACAGGAATATGTACTAGTGGGAGCACTATGAAATACCAAGCTACACACTTGATTGTTCACACAAAATGTAACGACATTACTTAAATCATTTTTCAAAGTGATTTCATTAAATAAATAGTCGACTTCTTAAATAATAGTGGAAGCAAATTAAACTAGAGTTCATTAGCTCGATAAAATAGACTAAATTCTAAACAAAATTACAAATAATTTTTCCAAAATGAATAGAGCAACAACTACTAGGGGTATTGAATTTGACATCATTATTCTTCAAAAGCTTCTCCATCGACTTCATAATGTCTTTTAGTTCTGTCTTCAATACCTAACATGATATGCCAGGGCCAACAATAGCATCATGAGCAATAAATTACTCAATAGCTAACTTTTATCCACTAATCTTACATTACAATTAGCCACGGTTGATATATAATCAATTGGAAGTACGGAAATGAAGAGCTAGTAATTGATTTTATTGTCTAACCTTTAACTTATGTAATCTATGTTCTTAACTGTATAGAACATCCTCCCAAGTTAAACTCCAGACTATGGCCACTCGTGATTTCACTCCCCCTTGCTTGCCCTAATTGGGAGCCCTGATGAAAGGACTAAGGGCTTGTTTGATAACACAAATTCAACACTTAAAACTGAATCAATTAAGTAATAAGTCATTAAGTAGGTTTGATAACCACATTTTATGTTACTTCACAGACTAAGTGCTACTTGATATTTAGGCTAAAAAATTGATAAAAATTAAGTAGCTTTGAGCTATTTAATTCTGGCTGAATTTCTATGTGCTTACAATCAACTATCACACCGCTACCGCCGCTGTCACCACCACCACCATTCCACCACCGCCACTACCACCATTCCACCACCACCACTACCGCCGCCGCTGCCGCCATGCCACCTCCACCACCACAACCACCACCATTGCACCACCACCGCCACACCGCTACCAACACCGCCACTGCCACCACCACCACTATCACCGTTACCCATATACCACGACCACTATTGCCATGCCACTGCCATCACTAGAGTTCATTAGCTCGACAAAATAGACTAAATTCTAAACAAAATTACAAATAATTTTTCCAAAATGAATAGAGCAACAACTACTAGGGGTATTGAATTTGACATCATTATTCTTCAAAAGCTTCTCCATCGACTTCATAATGTCTTTTAGTTCTGTCTTCAATACCTAACGTGATATGCCAGGGCCAACAATAGCATCATGAGCAATAAATTACTCAATAGCTAACTTTTATCCACTAATCTTACATTACAATTAGCCACGGTTGATATATAATCAATTGGAAGTACGGAAATGAAGAGCTAGTAATTGATTTTATTGTCTAACCTTTAACTTATGTAATCTATGTTCTTAACTGTATAGAACATCCTCCCAAGTTAAACTCCAGACTATGGCCACTCGTGATTTCACTCCCCCTTGCTTGCCCTAATTGGGAGCCCTGATGAAAGGACTAAGGGCTTGTTTGATAACACAAATTCAACACTTAAAACTGAATCAATTAAGTAATAAGTCATTAAGTAGGTTTGATAACCACATTTTATGTTACTTCACAGACTAAGTGCTACTTGATATTTAGGCTAAAAAATTGATAAAAATTAAGTAGCTTTGAGCTATTTAATTCTGGCTGAATTTCTATGTGCTTACAATCAACTATCACACCGCTACCGCCGCTGTCACCACCACCACCATTCCACCACCGCCACTACCACCATTCCACCACCACCATTGCACCACCACCGCCACACCGCTACCAACACCGCCACTGCCACCACCACCACTATCACCGTTACCCATATACCACGACCACTATTGCCATGCCACTGCCATCACTTCACCACCGCCACTAGCATTTCACCCAGCCCACCACTACCACATCATAACCATCACACTACCACCACTACACCACCACCATTGCACTACTATTACTCTACTGCCACAACTCACCATCATTCCACCACCACTATTACTCCACTGCCTCAGCCACCCGGCCACCCCCGTCACCACCTCCCAATCACCACTCCACCACTACCACAAATACATGATGACCATTAGCAAAATAAAGGGATAATTAGAACAAAAAAAATTATTTTTTTAATTCAGTGCTTAATATGTTTTATCAAACAGCTTTTCAGCTTAAAAAATTCAGCATTCAGTTTTCAATACTTAATTTTCAGCTTTCAGCTTTCAATTTTCAGTTTTATCAAATAGCCCCTAAGTTATCTACTTAGTCTCATCCATCAACTGTCTCACAAGAGTAAATGAGATTCTAAGGAAATTGACCTTAACTTTGAGGCCCACAAGGAACTAGTTGTAAGCTTGGGATGTAAAATTAACGTAGAGAATAAGGAGTAATCACCCAGAGCCATTCTAGGGTTCCGAATATCACCATAATTTTTCAATCCAAAACCTGGTTCCGTTGTTCATCACAACACCGGGATCTAATGATCCACAAAAGCACATCATCTGACTTTTTTGATATTCAATAACTTGCAAACATCTATGTGATCCTCAAACTACCATAAACAATACCCAATGATCATAATGTCCATTTTAGCAATTCAATATTTTAAAGATAATCAAAACACAAAGATAACAAAGCAAAGCGATAACGATAATTTCAATGGCGCACAACATTCATATAAATCACGCAAATCGGTCCATATAATTCTTTGAGTGTTTACACGTGATTTCATAATTCATAAGTAGTTGTTATATAATAAAAAAGACTTTAGCGTAATTCAATAAAATTTGAGCTTAAAAAAGGTAATTTATAAAATCATAGGGTCGATAATGTAATCCAGATAGTAATTTAGTTAACTCTAGGGTTATTTAAGTAATTTTACTAACTATAGGGGCAATTTGGAAATTTGGTTAAGTAAAAAGAGTACTTTGGTAATTATGCTGCGGTGGGGTATTTTGGTTAAAAAAATCATGTTTTAAGGGTAATTACATAACTTCATTTGTCACAAGATTAATTTCATAGTTTTAATAAGTGTGGGTGTAATTTAGACATTATAAAGTTTCAAGGGCAAATAATTTTAACATGTTAAGGGCATTTTGGTAAAATGTCATATTTAGGGGTATTTAAGTAATTTTCTTATTGCATGGCTAATTTGATGAATTAACAAGTGTAGTTATATTATTAGAGCAAAAACAACTGCTACTCTAAATTTTTAGCCAAAAAATTGGTGCACTGTGTATATAGCTATCCTGTCATTCTCAACACTCCAACAATACTATCTATTTTACGTACCTTTTATTAAAATATTAATTTTTGCTTTGTAAAAATATCATAATATATTAGTCACACACACATAGATACTCATCTCTATCGAATACACACACACACACACACACACACACATATCCGTACACATCTCTATCGAAGCTCTCCCCCACCCATTTTACTGCCATTGGTCTTGTTCTCTGTCAAAGCTCTCTGTCGATCTTGTTCTCCGTCGAAGTTCTCTATCGTCAATCTTTGTCGAAGCTCTCATCCAAGATCCAAAGCTCTCCGTCAAACCTCTCATCACCATCGACCAAAGCTCCATCGCCGTCGATCTAAAGTCTCGTCCCATCACCGTCGATCTAGTCCCGTCCTGTCACTGATCGAAAATCTCCCACACCACCGATCGAAAGTCTGTTTGTCGTTGGCCTGTTTGTGGCTATAGGGGTGGAGAGAGAGAAACAAATATAAAAAAATGGTATGACTAGTGAACAGAGCTTCGGTAGATTAAGATAGATATTGTACACATATGTATGGTCAACAATGATATACTTATCTGTTGGAGTAATAGATTTGGGGGTTTCTTCTCTATTTTGCCTCAGATTTGCATTTTAGAGTAGCTGCTGTTTTTCTCTTACACATTATTACAGCATTAGGGTTAAAATGGTAAATGTACTATAGTAAAGATATTTTGGTAATTTTACAAAGCTAACATATTTATACTCCTAATAAATTACATGATAATTTCCTGTTTATATACATATTCTCATACAATCTTATTTTCTTTCATCAGGTGTATTTATTAATGTTTAACCACATTTTTCAACACTTTAAATAAACATAAATTAGCAATAAACTCATTATACTGCCTCCGTTCCAATTTGATAGTTTACTATGAAACTACGTGCAACTCTCATACTCAAAAATAAGTTTTTGTCAATATGGATCTTGTATGATAGATCTCATCGAGAACTTTAATATGGTGCGAAAAAAATTCAAAAATTATTTTAGTAAATACATTATTTTTTAGTCATTGTTCCATTAAAGTATCTTTGTGGCTTTTTTATTTTTTGCGATTTTTTTATGTAATGTATTATGAGAAAATGACATGCCTCCAAAAGCGTAACAAGCTGGCATTTTGGCTTTTTGAGTTAGTGGGCCAAGTTTGAAAATTACAAGTAGTTTCGTAATGGACTATCAAATTAGAACGGAGGGAGTATTACATTTAATAATTAATAAGGCTAAACATTTACGTCTATGGTCAAATACGTGAGAAAAAAAATAATTTATGGTCAAAGCCGTAGAAACTAGGAAGTTCAAGGGGCTAAGTGTAATTACATAACAAAGTTTTTGGTGGGAATTTTCCGACTGTCCGAACATCATAGCTCTAGAGAAATAGAGCATTGTGTAGTTTTAGTTTGGGTTTCGTAAAACCCTTTACATGTTTCTACCCTGAATTTGGAAGATTTGGCGAAAACTGAGTGAAAGCGGCTCTTCGGTTGGTCTTTGTTGCAATTAGTGGCGGCTTGTGGGTGTTCAAAACTACAATGAGTGACCTTGACGTAAAATCCGGAGAGTGGTGGTGTGTGATGGTGTATACCCATGTTGCTCTCTCTCTCTCTCTCCATAGCCATACTTTGAACTCTTCCCCCCCCCACCCCCCCCTGCGCGCGCGTATTTTTCTGGAAATATGAAGTGTTTGGAGTACAATAGATGGGGATGGCTGGAATCGGGGTTATTTATAGGAGGAGGAGTGTAGGGGTGTAAGGAATGCAGAAGTGGTTTTTGACATGTGGGGTGGTAAGGGGTGGTATGAAGGAAATGATAGAGCGTTTGGTGGAAGAAAATTAGGGGGGGGGGGGGGGGGGGGGGGGCTGGTTTTTCAGATGTTATGAGTGGAGTGTGGTATTGGCGTTGGTGGGTGGTTTTTTGAAAGGTGGAGAGGAGAGATATGGGGTAGGTATATACATATATGTATACAAGTGTGTGTGTGTGTGTGTGTGTGTGTACAAGTATTATATATGAATAAGATTTTATTTGAAGAGCTAGAAAGGAGGAATATTGCGCACCACTCCTTGACTGGATTTCTAACTCACAAGATCTCTTTTTTAATCTTGATACGGCGTAGTGCACATTATCTTCATTTTTCTTTGGACTAGAGAGTTTGAAGAAGCAGACAATGAGGATGCTGCATTATTAGGGCATCCTCATTTGAACCATTTAGGCCCTTGTTTGGTCAGTATTTTTTACTGAGTTAGAAAACCAAAAAACCTCCTCACTTTTACTTCCCATTTGACCACGTTAAGAACAACCTCTAGGCAGGGTGGCGCTTCCTAACGCATATGAGAGAGGAAAGAAAGGGAATGGGTCAGACCTCAGGACAGAAGAGATAAGAGATAAGAGAGAGAAGATAGCTTGGTCCCTGAATTGCTTAAATAGGAGTTATTCCCAATTCTAATTCTAGACGGTATTGGGTGAGATTAGTTTATAGAAATGATAAATTCCATTTTTACATTAATTTGCTCAGTAGTATCTTTAGTGTAATATAGTTAGGGTGTAATGTGTCAAGAATTTAATGATATGGGTCTTAATTGCAAGTTTAGAAATGCCAGGGCTAAAATGTACTTAGGATCAATGTTAAAAATTAATAGCAATAAGAATAAAAATTAAAAAATATTACAATTAATAATTTTATTTAAAAATTTTATTGCAAAAATCTGGGTTGCTACGCAAAAATTCTGGTGACAGCCAACCTCTGACAACATCCTACCGACCCACAACTTGATGTTTGTTGGTGATGTGACGGTGGCATGCATGTTATATCCATCATGGGAAATGAAGGAGAGTTTTTGAGTTTTCGAGTACTATTTTATTCACCCACTTATAGACAACTACAATGGGTGAACTTTACTCACCGTCAATACTCGGTGAACATTACTCACTTTCTTAAAGGTCACGCCAGATTTGTACTTCAATAGATAAAAACATTCATTTTATGAGGCTTGTTTTTCGTAATATTCAAGCGAGCCATTCTTACTTCGACGAGTTTTTGATATATTTTACTTTCAATGATCAAAAACATTATTTTGATATTTGATATTTTGTAACAATTCAAGCTAATTGATATAATTTCTTACAAAATAATCGAAAGGTCAGGAAGTTAAAAAATGGATTTGATTATACAGTGGGACCTAATATAGATCATAAATAAAGTAGATAATGCATACCCTATTTTGAGTTATCAAACAAGTATATCCTTGTATGCGTATTTGTGCGAGTTGATCACTAAACTATGTAAAAAATAGTGCTTTGGCAAAATAAACCAAATGGTTTTTTTTTTTTTTTTTGTAAAAAAAATTTGCATTTGTTAGTTTTTCATCGATTTTTCGTGGATTATTGACTCGTCGTGATGAGAGAAATCTAAAAAGTTAAAAATTATTATAAAAATATCAAAAAATTCACTAAAGACAAAAATATCCAAATTTTTATGGATTAATGGATTATTTTTGTCTTTATTTACAAAAATTTTAGTGTAGTTAATAATTTGTTACTCTTTAGATTTCTCTCCTCGAGACAAACTAATAATCCACAAAAAAAAAACAACGTAAAATTAACAAATGCAAATTGTTTGAATAAAGACAAAAAAAAATATTTTTTATTCAAGTAAATAGTTGCAGTGGGCTCCCCCGGTGGTCCTCTAGTGGCTACGCCAATGATGGTGCCAGTGGGGTTTGCCTAAAAACTTTGGACAATAAATACCAATTTATGTCGACAGGTAGAGTAGAGTTGTCGACGCAAATAATCATAAGTAATGAAAGTGATTCTTACCGAATTCGAAACATTTAAATTCCATAAAAATTTCAACAGTTATGCCGTAATCATATTTAATTTCAACATTTAAGTGATTGTCGACGCACAATTGTGTTCAATGTGACTCACTGGTAGAAATAATACTGATACAAGATTGTGTGGCAAAACCGTTTTATGTTTTACAAAACAAAAAAAAAAAAACCTAGTAGGTCATCGGGTGGGAATTTGTTGAAGATATTCCCAACCCAACATATACATGTTTTTTCTTTCAAAAATTTGACTCGATTCCGACCCTAAAGCACCCATAAAATTGCTGAAGATGAAAAATGCCCAGTTTTCCAAAAGATTTTAGCACTGAGGTGCTAAAATCAGGATTTTTCAAATCAAAAAATGAAGTGGTTCTGTATATCGTTTTTCGATTTTTTTTGCACCAAACTAAAGTACACGAGGAGTACTTTAATTTGGTGCGAAAAAAATCGAAAAAAAATACACAGAACCACTTTAATTTTTTATTTGAAATATCACGATTTTAGGACATAGGTGTTAAAATCTTTTGAAAAACTGGGCCTTATTTCATGCAATATTATTATTTTTATTTGTCTTAGCTTGTAAGATCCGACCTAATACCTCGGCCCACCCACAAAACTCCGTTCCTTCGGGTACATCCGATAAAAAAAATTCACCTGGTAGAGGACCTTATAATAATCTGTTGAAAAAGTTGAGTCATGATTGTAATTTCGGAAAAGAAACGGCTGATTCCAGTAATAAAATGCCACGTGTCACTACCCTAGGCAAAAGACAAAATCACTGTTCATTGGTCAGTGCCTCAGTGGTCCACTCTCTACCACACTAATTTACCCACATATCCTGGGTTTCAACATTATTTACCGCCAGCCCCTCGAATCCTCGTGTAATTCCCATTTTCGTAGTCAAATTTAAATTTCCATTTCATTTTCATGTCCATTGCTGATACATGGGTTGAAATTAAAAGCAATGAAGGGTATTCAAGGAAAGTAAAACTCTGTGGTCAAACTCATTGCCTTCTTTAAGGAGGTCGCGAGTTCAAGACGGCGTGGTAGATTTTAAACTGAAGACTCGTCAACTCTCGTCACTTTTTATATAGATGTGGCTTATAGCCTATCTGGTTGTACCTCTTACTTGTCAAGGGAGAGCTCTCGGGTTCGAGTTTATGGAGAGAAATCGAATCCCCTTTGGTTGTTTAACCCACTAATTAACTTACTAGACACAAGTCCTGTGACATCTCCTATAATCATTTCTGGTTGGTGACATCATGCCTGATGCTCGGTATTCATGCGGCCAAATACATGTGTTCAGGCCCTGCCATCCAGATGCCACTTAGATCCTTGTTAGCTGCTTCATCATCGTGTGGTCGTGTTTGATCTTGCGCAGCCACGCCTCGCGGTTGGCACGAGAATTGGCCTTGCACGTCTTAAGCAGCGATGCACAAATGAGCCATCCAATCCTGCCGTGAGCCGTTCGGCCAAGAAGATACTGGGAGGAGTTACCCGTATCATCAAGCCCATTGTTGCTTGCGTTGGGCATGTTACACCTAGGGGTGAAATTTATGACACGACACAAACACGACACGAAAGTTAGCGGCTTAGTGTTGAGCATTTATGACACGAAACACGTATATGACACGACCCGAAAACACGATTAGTAAACAGGTTGGATTAGGGTTGAACCCGCATAACCCGAATCTGACCCAAAAATGACACAAATTAACCTGTACGTTTTTATGCTCTGAAGTTGTGCATTAAAGTTTTCAAGCTCAATCCTGTTGCAGTCGAAGTTTATCCTTTGATATCAAGTTATTCTCTCCATGTTCTCACATTTGCAAGGTTTTGTTATTGTGGCTAAGGTTCTAAGCTTACACATCATTTTGGTTGGCTATAATTACACATCATTTTGATTGGTTATAATTATTCTCTTTGATATCTAGTCTCTTTAATCTATTTTAATGGTTATTATGGGTTAATAAAAAAAAATCACCATGCAAAAAAAAAAAAAAGTTAATCGTGTCAACCCGAACACGACACGACTTTTAGTAGGTCGGGTTAAGGTTCATATTTTTAGACACGATTAATTAAGCAGGTCATTTTGACATGAACCTGATTTGACACGAACACGGCTCGACACGACACAACACGACATGACTCCCACCCCTAGTTACACCAGTATATTGTGAAAAACTATATTTTCTTCATACTTACTTTTAACCCAAAAATAAAAATAAAAATGAAAAGGAGAGTGATTTTCGAGTGCAAATTTGTTGACCCTAATTTAGTATGGGATAACAAAACCCTCACTCTAATTAGCAGAAAAGGTGTGGTTTCTACAAAACCCTCGTTCTGTGGACCCCACACCTTTTGCGCCAATCAGAGCGAGGGTTTTGAACAAATTTACACTCGTGATTTCTACAACCTCAAATTGATATCACCACCTTTTCTTTCTTTTTTTTTGCCTTTTTGTGAAATTTTTATGTGTTTCAAAAAAATGACAAAAAAGACTGTGAATATCATTTGAGGAGTGTGAAAATCAATTACCAATAAAAATTCTACAAGTACATCATCGGAATAGTGCAGTGCACTTAAAGCATTGCACCATACGGTGCATATATGAGTCATCAAAGATTCTTGGATACACTTTTGAACGACTGGAATGCAGCGCTGCACATTGCAACGCAGTAAGTGTGCTGTAGGGTTCCCGGGTCCACATTGTACCTAGGACATTATTGTCCAAAAAATCCCCTCTCTCTCTCTCTTCTCTCTGTGTAAGTGCGCTGTAGGGTTCCCGGGTCCACATTGTACCTAGGACATTATTGTCCAAAAAATCCTCTCTCTCTCTCTCTCTCTCTCTCTCTCACCTCCTTGATTTTCCTTGTCTATATTTTGCGACCTTATTTTCTTGCATTGGTGCCTCTCTCTCTCTCTCTCTCTCTCTCTCTCTATACATTTGCCCTAAGACTGAAAAGGGGGAGCCCCATCTTGCCTCCTTTCATAAGCCGCTCTCTTGCAGTCTTTTCAGTCCAACTCTGATGAAACTGAGAGAGTGAGAGAGAGATTCATCTGTTACAATTAATTTGTTTGTTATTTCCTTCTCGATTCATTGCTTTTCTCTTCATTTCCGATTCAGAAATCCATTTCTACCTCTTTAATCCAACTTAAATCAATCCAATAAGCAGAAAAACTCTGTTTCCTATTGTTTTTTTTTTTATTACCATTTTATGAGATAAATATCCAGATAGAAAGAGAGAGTTTTTAGCGAGAGAAGAAAAGGGTTGTGGGTATTTTTGCAAATGGCGCCTAGTTTTGATTATGCAGCATCGACCCTCCTCTGTTCAGAAGAACACATCAGCTTTTTTGCTGATGAGATTGAAAATGGCGATGTGATTGAGGATTTTGAGCCTAGTTGGCATCAGATAAACAATGGAACTAATAATCGAAACAAGAAACTTGATGGTGAGGAATCATTATTAATTGGGTTGCCTATGCTTAGTGATGAGTGCTTTGCTTTAATGGTGAGAAGGGAGTGTGAGCATTTGCCTGGTAGTGATTACTTGAACAGATTGAGGAGTGGGGATTTGGATTTGGGGGCTAGAAGGGAAGCTGTTGAATGGATTAGAAAGGTTTGTGCATTGAGTTTTGCTTAATGGGTTTCTTATTTTGCCCAAGTTTGTTTCCTTGTTTTGATGATTTTAATAAATTTTGTTTCTGGTTTTTGGGTTTTTTGAGTTTCATTTCCTTTATGTTTTTTACATGGATTTTCTGGGTGAGTTTTTGGGACTGACCGGGGTCCGGTCCAGTCCAGTTTTGAGCTTTTGTGGATCCGTTTCAGATCCCAAAAAAATGATAAAAACCGTTCATTTTGTAAAACTAGTCGTGAGGTTCATTCATGCCAAAAATCAGTTTGATTGACACCTTTTGCTACATGAACACATTGCGTTTGTGCTTGAGAAAATGAACGGTTGGATTTTGATGGAACATAGTTTCTGATGATTTTGATTTACTATGTTCTTTTTGTCTTTTGGAATTAATGCTGGTGTTATCATGAACAATGAGGGGTTACAATGAGAGTATTGGAGTTTTCTTGTACAATGGACCACTTTCTTTAATTGCATTCACACATTACATGAATTGGGTTTGGTGAGATCCTTCTATTTACAGCTTTTTGAGAGTTGGAATTTGTCTCTTCCCTCCTTTTTATCCCGATTTTTAGCTGACTAATATTGGATTTACATTGCCTTTGTTTTATCCCTTCCTTTTCATTTGAGTTTACTACTCTTATTATTGCTATTTTACAGTCAAAATTCCAAATGCTAATGATCTCATATTGATGTAACAGGTTGTTGCCTACTTCAATTTTGGACCTCTGTGTGCATATTTGTCAATAATCTACTTGGACAGATTCCTTTCAGTATATGAATTACCTGTGAGTTTGTCATCGAATTTTATATCACAATTTTAGCCATTTTCTAATCTTTTTGGTGTATTCGATTACAATGCTTAATGTGTGATTCACTGATGTTGTTTGTTCCTTGGAGAAGGGCAAAGCTTGGATGATGCAACTGTTAGCTGTGGCTTGTTTGTCCATTGCAGCCAAAATGGAGGAGACTGATGTTCCTTTAAGTCTAGACTTACAGGTAAAAGACATGGTATTTGGGGTATGTTTGGATCATTAGTTATTATAGGGACTAGCAAAATAGATGGGTGAAAGAAAATAGTAGGAGTACTAAGTTAATGAAGTGAACTAGTGAAGTATTATAGATTTACCTTCGCTTAGATAGTGATTGGTTTGCTGAAATGATTAATGAAGTAATGGAGGCGATTCGCCTGAATTATAGTGAATGATGATTCCCTTCGTAACGTGCATTTGATCTTTTTTTTAGCTAACTAAATGTCGGAATGAGAACCTCATTCCGGTAAACCAAACACGGTCGTGAATCAGCCTATGACTTAGTTTTGTTATTGTTTGTTCATCTAGTTGCTCTAATAGTAGTGTGGAATGACAGGTGGGTGAGTCTAAATTTGTGTTTGAAGCAAGAACCATAAAAAGAATGGAGCTTCTGGTTATGAGCACATTGAAGTGGAGAATGAAATCAGTCACTCCATTCTCCTTCATTGATTATTTCCTTAGCAAGATCAATGGTGATAAAATGCCTCTAAGATCTTCAATATATCTGTCAACCCAACTCATTTTGAGCACAATAAAAGGTACATTCCTTGTCTCTATGCTTGTAATGGGTGTGCATATATATATGATCCAGTTTCTATTATAGTTAACTATTCTAAACTAGCAAGAAAGTAGCAAGAAAGAGGAAGGATTCGGATCCTCTCCGGTCCAAGTTTTGAACTGGACAGGACAGTCCAAATTTGGACCATACATTGGTATAATCAATGGTTCGGATTCTCTCATAAACTTTTACTCTTACTAGCAAGAGTTTCTGAGTAAATCCAAACCATTAGACGATCCAAATTTGGACTCGTCCAGTCCAAGAGGATCCAATCGCAAAGTAGAAGCAGAAATTGGAATTAGGGCCTAATCTTTGTGGTGGGTGGGAATTTATTGTAGGAATTGACTTCTTAGAGTTCCGACCCTCTGAAGTTGCAGCAGCAGCAGCAGCAATTTCTGTTGCAAGGGAAAGTGAAGGATTAGACATTGAGACATCAATTTCTATCCTCATTGGGCATGTAGAAAAGGTAAAGTGGGTGGTGGTCCAAGAACCCATTGAAAGACAATAATTACTTTATATTCTCTTATAGTTTTTGGTTTGATCAGATACAATTTCAATTGCTAGTTAGAGGCTTAGAGCAACTCCAATGCTTCTTTTTCTTGTGGCAAGAGCACCTAAAACTACCGGCAAATGTTTTTTTCCCCCAAATCCTAAGTCAAAAATGGTTGTCTTTTAAAAAACTAAATTTGGTTCAAGCAATGGTTTTTGCGATTTCTTGCCGCATCATTGTATGGTGATTCGGTGAATACTCATTTACGTAAATGCATGGGTCAAATCTTTAAGGAGAAAATCCAAGTGGTCCTATGGTTGTGATGGGTTGATCCAGAACTACATCACTGGATCAACTTTGGCTTTGAAAAAATGGTCAAGACTTAAAACCATTGGAGTGGATCAACTTTGGCTTTGAAAAAATGGTGAAGACTTAAAACCATTGGAGGAGGGTTTTAGCTACAAAAATCTAGATCAATTGCTAAATGGTTGTTTTTCTAATTTCTTTCAATTTGCACTATGCAGGAGAGAGTGATAAAATGTGTTGAGATAATTCATGAGGCATCATTGATCAGTGGAATTACAATGGGTACAAGTGCTTCAAACCAATCTGTGCCCCAAAGTCCAATTGGAGTGCTAGATGCTGCATGCTTGAGCTATAAAACAGATGACACAACTGGCGGGTCATGGGCAAATTCTAGTCATAGTACCCCAGACACTAAGAGGAGGAAGCTCAATAGACCCTTTGAAGTGGAGATTTAAAGGGTATGAGGAGTTATTGGTCATTTCTCACCCAAACCCAAATCTTTTCTACTTTGCTAAAGTTGAATTTTTGGTATGAAAGGGTAAAAATGAAGAGTTCAATAAGTTGGGTCATGAGTGGGGGGGTGGAGAAATGACATCAAAATATTTCATGCTCTTAGCATGACAGAAAAAGACACCAGCTGTTAATTATTGGACACAGCTGAAAAGAAAAGATTTTGAAAAAAAGAAAAATGAAAGGAAATGAAGGAGGAATCCCTTATTGGATTCTTCAGTCTTGTGGAGGATTGGGAGGTCTCTCATTGGCTGGATTAAGAAATGTGAGGAAGAAACAGAGAAGGAAGAAGGGGAAGATAAATGGGCACTGGGGAGTTGCTACAATTTTCATCTCTATTTTCAATTGTTTTTTACTATTTTTTAGTTGGTTTTGTGAAAAAATGAGGGGAAAAAAGAAACATAGAAGTAGATTGAAAAACAAACCAAAAAAAAAAAAAAGATTTGG
This sequence comes from Vaccinium darrowii, assembly GCA_020921065.1. NCBI lineage: Eukaryota > Viridiplantae > Streptophyta > Magnoliopsida > Ericales > Ericaceae > Vaccinium > Vaccinium darrowii. The sequence goes on from CM037157.1 coordinate 12,348,729, forward strand.
GCTTGTTTTTATCTTATGTTTATAATTATGGTATTCAGAATGTTAGTAATAAATTTTTTTTTTTTTTTTTTCATCTGTGTCACTGAACTCTGATCATTTGCTTTTTGTGGGGCCCAAATTCAGAAGCTCTTTGTTTGACTGTTTGTCTGGGTAGACTCTTTGGGGTTTGCTGTGGAAATAGTAAAGGAGCCCTGACTCCACATGGGAGTCTGCTGCCCAACTGCAGAGTTTATCAATTGTGTGTGTGAGTAGAGAATTTTACAAAATGAGAATCCCTTCATCTGTCAAGGGATCTAATTGTGTTTTTTTGAAATTTTTAGTCAAACAATGTCATCTATGATGATTTCAGATCAGAAAAATGGCTTTGAATCTTGAAATTTTTGCGAACTAACGACATAATCTTGTTCAATCCAATTTTCAAAATATATTTAGATTATTTGGGCCTTAAATGCCGAACAAATTAAAATTGTTTGTTGGGCAACAATTGAATGGTATCAGATCACTTTTTCTAGATTGATAAAATCCCACTTAATCATTGACTCGGATATTTTCAGATTGTTCGGACTTTAAAGTGTTGAACAAACTCAGATTGTTCGTCATCGAAAGTCTGAACAATATTTCAATCTTGGAAATCTTTTGATGGAACAGGTTTTTTTTTTTTTTCCGAATATTCAGATGATTAGGGTTTTGCCAAACAATAAAAAAATGGTCAGGATTTGAAATTTTTTCATTTTGTGTAATTGCAATTGTTGGTGGTGGGGACTGGGGAGGTAGCGGATAAGGTGGTGGGGGAGGTGGGTTGTTGGTCATGGATGAGTTGAATAGGATTATGAGGAGATGTCGGGTGGTGGGGACTCTAAAAAATTAGAGGATAGAAAGGTAAATTTGTAGGGGAGATGTACGCGGTTACTAAGAAAAATAAGTGGTTAAATTCTATTTGCACCATTTATTGTTCTTAGTACCGACGCTTAAAATCACAATTAAGTACAATTTTATATTTCTCTACTCAATAACACGGAAAAAGGGGGTGATGCACAACGTGTTGTGTGGCGGATTCAATGCACACCCCTCATCCTTTCCCCCTCTACCACCACTTTTACCTCTAGGCCACCTTGAAAGATCCCACCACCACCTACTATCTTGTTCCTCAAACACCTCCCTCACCCAATCACCATCATTACCACCTAAAATCTTTCTTGTGTTTTTGTCTATTTCTCACCACCGTCAATGCCTTGACCATTTTAGATTTTTTGAATCTCACTGTCCAAAACTTTGTTCGGGTTTCTATGTTTAAACAATTTTAGACTGTTCGAGATTTTCATGTTCAAACCATTTAAGATTTTTCCGATCTCAATATGCCATTGTGAATTATTCGAATCTCAACGTCCAAACCCTTGTTTCGATCTTTATGTCCAAACAATTTTAGATTGTTCTAAATTTAGAAGGGGTTAAATATTTACTTGCCCCTTAAACTATCCAAAAAAAAATTTATTTCCCTCTTCAACTACCAGGTTGAACTTACTTCCCCCTTCAACTATCATTTTATTCTTTACTAAGGACCAATCACGTTTTCCATCCATTTGATGGATGAAAAACTTAACCCAAAGGCTATATTAGTCTTTAACCTAGCGTAGCATATATGTATATGTATATATGTATCATTTTCTTCCTTCTCCTGTTGTCGTTGTGGACCTTAGATCAAGGCAAGTGTACTAATTCTGTCAGATCGGGTGTGCAGCTGTGCGAAAACCCACCCGACGACGTCTCTCCCACCGCGATTTTGGATGGAAAACGTGATTTGTCCTTAGTAAGGAAGAAAATGGTAGTTAAAGGGGGGAAGTGAGTTCAATTGATAGTTAAAAGGGGAAGTAAAAAAAATTTTGATAGTTTAAGGGGCAAGTAGATATTTAACTCAAACTTAAATTCCAAACTATTTTTGATTGCTTGGCTTATGTTAGGAAGTACAGGACCGAGCAAAAAAGTTAATCACGGAACAATGAATGGAATTGATTTTCGATTCTACTCATAGCCTTTGAAAATGAACACTGTCATTGTTTCTTTGGGTAACTAGATGTTATCATATGCAGTAAATTTACCACATAGTTCTTGGTCATTATTTTTCCACGAGTTATTTACCTAGAGTTCCCCTAAACTTCATATGTTTTTCACGGACACCTCCTAACTAATTTTGGCCTACAACGATGAACGAACCCCCCTCATTTATCTAAAGACCTAACTTCGTGGATGGAACGAAGTGAATGAACTTTTTTCCCTTCCTTGTACACACACACACACACACAGAGAAGCAATTAGGGCTATGGTTTGCAAAAAAAAAAAAGCAAAAATCCCCTAATTTCTCTCTCCCTCTCTCTGGAACTCTAAGAGCCCCTAATTTTTTCCCCATGGAATCGATGACAGAACCCCCCATCCCCCCGAATTCTGATTGTTGTCACTAGACCATCCCAATCTTCTCATGCATTAGAAAATCTAACACCTCATGATAATCATGGGAACGGATCTTGAGTTCGTCGCCTGAGAAAGAAGAAGAAGAAGACGAAAAGATGTAGGGCTGGTGGTTGAATGCGTTTAAGAAGTTGAGGGAGTGGTCGGAGCTAGTTGTCAGACCAAGGTGGAAGATGTTTATACTGCGGTTCAAAAAGAACTCTCGTGGTTACACGTTTAGGGAAAATGAAGGAAGGTTTTTAGGGTTTTATGGTGGGAAAGGGGCTAATCGAAGGGAAATAGGGGGGAAAGTAGGGGAAGGTTTTTATGGTTTTATGATGGGAAGAAGGGAAATTGAACTGAAAAGATGAGGGAGTGGGTGAAAAAGTATTTTTGAGATGTTATGACAGGGAAAGTAAGTGGGCGTAAGTGCGGAGGGCAATATCGAAACATTGCACAACTTTTCGTTAGGCAAAAGTCTTACCGGTTCTAGATGGAATGCTAATAGAAGGAGTTTATGGGAAAGGTTTAGATAGATGACGGAGCCTCGTAGGCAAAATTAGTTTAGGGAGTGTCCAAGTAAATATAGCAGAGCCCATTAACAGTTTAAGAACCTGCTTTAAGGCAATCATTTAACCTAATGAAAATATCAAGTTATTTCTACAAAAGTTTCAATAATTATCCCTATAATTTATCAATATTCCTGATCAAGTGCAATTGATGGTTTGTCTGCTGCTTTGTTCTATTACAGTCGCTCACTTGCCTGAGACAATAGGTGTGGATTAACGGTGGTGAACAACCATGTATAGTCCATAAATGAATGCCCAAGAAACAAAAAAAAAAATAGATTGAACGTTTGGACGATCCATTTCTTTTATGACCAATACAATTGGATCAAACTTTTAACGATGTCCCAATTAATTTGATTTTTTTACATGGACGATAAACGCATCTAATTTTGCGTCTCGTGATGATCGGGGAAGATTCCCCTGTGTTATTGTAGTTGTTTCAATAAATACAGAACCGCTGCTTTTTATGGAGAAGGGAGTGGTGAAAGATGGGAACTGGGTTTCATCAGTTTGTCTAATCCTTTGGATGACAAAGGGAACAGCCTATTGCAGGACACATGTTATTAAATTTTGACCTTCCCCCACGTCCTGCGATGGGACAAGTTGTTTTCATCAAATAAATAAGAATCTGCAAGGACCCCAAAAGAGAACCATAAGGTGTCCTGGGAGCCGAGACCATCTCGGACCACATTCTTCAATTTGAAAAACCAAATATTGTCTTGTATTAAGGGCATCCTCATCAAGGTCCTTATTTTAGCTTAGGGAGCCAACTCCCCAAAAATCCTCAAAAATCAGCTTCTCTATTTTCCCACCCCAAATTTTTTTTTGCTACAGTGTCTACTCAAATTTGAGTAGGGACTGTTTACTCACTTCTTTTTTTTATTATTATTATTGTTTTTACAGGTGGGGTTTGATGGGGACGGGGGACAAAAGAGAGAGAGCACATGGGCGACAGAAGAGAGAGTGAGAGGGAGGAGAGAATAGAAGGGTGACACGTGTATTTCACCCTTGACTTCCGAATAGTAAATGGGAAAAGTCCTTGGCAGGAGCAACTCCCAAGGTGGGGAGTTTAGGAGGAAAATATATTTTTTTTAATAGATTTGAGAGAGAATAGTTTAATATAGCAAAATTTGGATAAAGAGTCTGATTTTTTGAGTTTTTGATAAAGTGGCTTGCTAAATTGTAAAAAGTGTTTTTGTGGTTAAATTTGGTGTTTTTTTTTGTGAGGCTAATAAGGATACTCTAAATAAGTGACTGTGAAGAATGCCACTGTTTATTTTAACTCCAATCCAAATATCCAATTCTTCATTTTCACCTTTATTTCCCTCCAAAGCTTTCCCTCCAAAATATCCTCTCAGTATTCCTACCAAAATTCCCTCCCAAACCCACGGAACGAAAATTCAAAATTTGAATTTTGGTTTTGTTTTTTAATATATTGGATATTGGTTAAAGGGTTTTAATCGCTTTCTATTGGTACCATTTTTATAAAAATTTGATCAAGAATTTAAAAGATAAACACATTTTAGATAAGATGAATAGTGCAAAACTCATTTGAAGGATGTTTTCCATTTTTTAAGGAAATTGATATTCGCACTCCCAATTTTGATACAGGGGCTCCAAGCTATAGTAGTTTTCCAAAGTTATCCTTTTACAAGTTTCATAATTTACTTCAGGCACTCCAAAAATCCTTTACTCCAAATAGTTTTTTTTTTATCAGAAAAAAAGCAGATAGTTGCTCAACTCCTTTTACTGCACGTCACTGAATTGCCTACTTCCATATGTAATGTTTCCTTGATAGTCTTTATGTTATTGTCTCCATATTCTACACCAGCACAACCTAGACAAGTAGTCTTCTGCCTATGATTGTAGAACCATCATTTTGTCCATGCAAAGTCTTGAGAGTTTTGTTACTTTTCCTCTCAAGAGTTCTCTAACTTTGGTGATGTGCTTTGTTTGTCTCACTATGAGTTTTAAAATGTAAAATTTGTGGCCATTATGAAGATTTTGAGGGGAAAATGGTAGATAATGAGTACGAAAATGTAAAGATCTTGTGTTGCAGCCGTTATGAAGATTTTGCAGCATCAACATTTTCAATTGTGCGCTGTTTATTTTGGAGAATTCTAGCAATGTTTATTTTTTATTTTTTATGTGCAAAGTGGCGTGAAACAATCTGACATAGATGCATGTTTAATGTTTGGAACCTAATGTTTATGTTGTAGATGTTTAATGTTTGGAATGTAATGTTAATGTTTAGAACCTAATGTTTATGTTTGGTTTTGGTTCATTTTTTGGTTTGGAGTGCCTTTGTAAATGAGGAGATAATTTGGGGGTGCAGTGCATCCAGTAATTTTTGTCTTAAAAATGGTAGTTTTGTAACTTCATTAAATGTTGAAGTGCCTGCATAAAAAAAAAGGGAGCCCCAAAATCAGCACCCTTTTTTAAGTGGTTCTTCATATCTATTCTAATATATAAAGGGGGAGCACCACTTTGGAATGGACTATTTTTTAGGCTGGCTCACATTTTCGTTTTCCAAAATTGTACACAACAGAATAAAGATTCACCCACAATTGAATGTTCAAAGAATTTAATTGTAGGGGTATAACAGACAAACAACACCCAATAACTACCTAACCCACGTTGTTTCAGTTTTCCTTCTCATTACCATCTCGGGGGGGGGGGGTGTGTAAAGACCCGTATTCTTTTTAAAATAATAATAATTTTTTCAGAAATGACGTTGGGGAAGTGTAAGAAATGTTTTAAAATGCAAAATGGGGTCAATGTGAGTTGGTGGTTGCATATGGGGTGTCTTGGCAACACATTAGAACCACTAAGGGGTGAGGGTGTAATTTGGGGAGGTATTTAAAAGCCTCACATCAGATTTTTTGGAGCAAACCTCTCCCTCTCTCATACACCGACACTTTCTCCCTCTCTACTCCTCTTCAAGTTTACTCCATTTTCTCCACAAATCTACACCTCCTTTCCTCAAGAATCAACCTCAAATCCATCATCTACGCGTGTTTTGGAGTCCGAGACTCCGTGGGTGCGCTGTGTAAAGACCCGTATTCTTTTTAAAAAAATAATAATTTTTTCAGAAATGACGTTGGGGAAGTGTAAGAAATGTTTTAAAATGCAAAATGGGGTCAATGTGAGTTGGTGGTTGCATATGGGGTGTCTTGGCAACACATTAGAACCACTAAGGGGTGAGGGTGTAATTTGGGGAGGTATTTAAAAGCCTCACATCAGATTTTTTGGAGCAAACCTCTCCCTCTCTCATACACCGACACTTTCTCCCTCTCTACTCCTCTTCAAGTTTACTCCATTTTCTCCACAAATCTACACCTCTTTTCCTCAAGAATCAACCTCAAATCCATCATCTACGCGTGTTTTGGAGTCCGAGACTCCGTGGGTTCGCTTGGAGCTAGCACATTCGGTTGGGGTTTGCTAGGGCTTTCTCAACTCTCTTCATTGGAGCTCAATCTTTGAGGTAGGGAACTTATATCTACCTTCACTTATTAGTGTATATGGTTTGAATGATTGCATTGTGTTCGTCTCTTCTCTTGATTTCTCTCCAAGCTCTTAAACCTCCATGGAAGTTGAGGTTGAACTTGATTGATGCTTGATTCTCCACATTTTTGTTGGATTGATCTTGAATTAGTGTTTAGACATGTTCATTTGATGTTTTATGGTGATTTGGAACCTCCTATTTGAGTTGGGTTGAAACCCCCATCAAGCTTGAAAGGCTGTTAAAAATCTGGATGAAGCCCGCTGGTATCGATACCCCCGCGATCTCGTATCGATACCAGCGCGTTTTGTTTTTTTTCTGGTCGACTGGTATTGATACCCCATTTTGGGGTATTGATACCAAACAGCTCCGAACCTATTTTTTTGTTTTGACCTTTCCTTGACTCTTGGACATCTTGGGACATCTTCAAATGATTTGTTAATTTAAAATCATACTTTTTATCGAACAACTTGATGATTGGGTTGCTTACTTAGCTCTCCTTTGACCCCGGGCTAATAGTTTGACCGTGTATTTGCCTTATTCATCTATTACACTTCAAAACTTGTTGGAAGACACCTATCTAAACTATGGTGGCACGAATTATGTTTTGTCTTGGTTTCTCACATTCTTAGACACGTGTTATCTTTGTCTACATCGGTACATTACGAATTTTCAAACTAAACGAATTACATTGAAGTTTTGGACACTTGTTGGTTTAACGAACTTTTGAGAATGATGGTTACTTATTCTAGGGCCACCGTTTGGTGCGTCCCTAGCCATGGGTGTTCGGAGCCTACGAAATCCGGCAGGGGTGTTCGGAGCCCACGAAATCCGGCAGGGGTGTGCGGAGCCCACGAAATCCGGCACAGGGATTCATTCCCTATTTAAATAAGTGGTTATTTGTGAAGATGTGAAAAATGAAATATTTTATGAGAATGACAATGTTTTGAAAAGATTGAACCTACGACATGAATTGTAACTATTTTGAGGAATGTGACGGACACTTGGGGATCTTGTGGACACATCTTGATTGAGTCGATCATCCGTAGCTCATTCTAGCCTAATCATTCATGTGTATCATAATATCACGTGCATCTTTCATTCTCTATACCCTTAGCGTTAGTAGAAAAGTTTCCTACGAGCTAGTGAGCTCACCCTATCATTTTCAGGTACTCGACAAGGCAAATGATTGGGATGCTTGGCGTGTGGACGCATATCATAAAGCTCATTTGACATGAAGTTATTTTATCCTCTCTATCGTTAATATATTTTGGGAGATGATCTTGTAACTTTAATTCCTTCAATCTTTTGACAAAACTTGGTTTATGTAATAATTTTTAACTATTCATTACTTATGCATGGGTACGGATACCTCTTGTAGAAACTCAATGTACTTTGACTTTGATCTTTCAACGGTGAAATGTATGACTTTTGGCTTATCCTACGTGGATTTTATTTTTATTTGGTTTATTAAATTCGAGGGCGTGATAGGCTGGGCGGCCCTCGGCTGTCCGATTGCGTTTTGGACAGCTCGAATGCATTCGGCAATTTTAATTTAATTTTCATTTACTTTTATCGGTAAAAAATCAAAACACATCCGAGCCGTCCAAGCCGAGGGCCGCACAGCACGGCTGTGCACAACACCCCCATTTCCCTCACGAATTCAACATCTTTTCTTCTTTGTTTTCCACCGAATTGCTACACCTGTACCATAAATCCTTCCACTTCCCATGCGAATTCATAGAGGATTTCTTGGTTAAGAATATCATAATTCAGAACCTTGGTGTTCTTTGTTATCTTCGGATTGATACCGCAATTTCAACTCTGATTAGTAAGTTTCTCATGACACCCTTATCTAGAATTTAATTTTATATTCTCTTTATCCAATGTTCTGATCATGTTAATTTTTGTGATTTGATATGACTTGCGTTTGTGGATACCTAATTTTCTTCTTCTGTAACACTCTTGGTTCCTGTTTTTTTTATACAAAGAAAATAGTTATTATTAGTATTTCAATAGGAATAAAGAGAGTTAAAAAATCTCAAATGGGGATTGCAAGGATGGGGATGGTACTACTACTCTGGTTTCAAAGTATACATACTTCCCTTCTGCCAACATTATCAACACATGGGATCTAAAAACATATATGTGACAGCCAAAATACATCAAGTAAGAGGAAAACTCCAGCAAATGTTTTTTATTATCGGCAAGACTCCAGCAATTTGAGTAGATAGTATTTCAGGATTAGCAATATAGATTAAAAGACGGCACATGCTATTTGTGTGCCAGTCAAATTTTAATAAAACACATATTTTTGAAAAAATATGCAAATTATTGTGCGTATTTTTGAAAAAATTAACTTGCGCACGCATCGCGTGTGCCCAGCCTCTAGTATGAATAACCAAAATTGATTCTCCAAAATGAAGCATGGTTGGAGCCCCTTCATTCGTCAAAATGAAGAAATGAAGGTATGGTTGGAGATACTTTATGAATTTGGGACTTATGTGAAAATAAGGATAAAAATTGACCAATTGTTTCGAATATTCACTGTAAAATATGCGAGAACTTGGTAACAAATTCTGGGTTACATGAGCGCCTCCATTTTCAAGAATAATCAAAACACAACGAAATAAAATTTATTTTTTGCGGAGAGAATTATTACTATATTTTTGAAACAGTTTATATTTTTTGACCTATATTTTGAACCAGTTGAAAAGACCCTAACATAATATGCAAATATTTAATACTCACATAATTATTTCTTGTTTTCTTAACTCAATTCAGCAATAAACTTCCAATAAGGGACCCTTATTTAAAAATACCATGCGGACCTGCCCTTTTTCGACTTTCCAGACCAAATTTCGATGATCCGATCCACTCAATGTTTTTAAAATGTGTTTTATACAATTTTTATCGGAAACTGCTCGGATCAAGGTATTTTTTTCGGAGATTCTTCGCGTAGGCCCTTGAAAACACATTTTAAAAACATTGAGTGGATCGGATCTTCGAAATTTGATCCGGAAAGTCGAAAATGCCCCTAGTTCCGCACGGAAAGTTAAATAAGGGTCCCTTATTAGAAGGGGGTCCTATATATATAAATATTGGAATCCTATGCAAATATTTAATACTCACATAATTATTTTCTGTTTTCTTCACTCAATTCATCACATTATTTTTTTTTTTCGCAAATATTCTAGCATTGACAAAACCTTGGGTTATTTTGGGACTTCTCATAGGTGTGCCCATATCCAGTGACGTGAACACAGATATTGGACTATTGGATTATTATAGGCCTTTTTTGGGGCAAATTGGAAGACTTGCCATGAGGCCTCGTTCGTCTTAATCCGCTCAGTATTGGGCCTTGGACCATGAGAGGCCCATCACCGTCCATCTTCTCAGGGTCCGAACTAACTAATAGTCTGGATCGTTCCACCTTTTTGTGGGATGGGCCATGTTTTTGGACAGAGCCGAGGTTGGGACGGGAGAACCCTACTTCGTGTGATAAACAAAATTAGAGGCCGGCCCAATTTGTGTCTGTATTCAATCCTAAGTCCTAACCATGACAAATAAATTTTCGTTCACTTCCTTTTTTTTATGCATTTTTCTAGTTCGCCTATTTTATTTTTTGTTTACATTAAAACTTTAAAATGTCATAACTTCTAGCGTACTAGAGGTTTTCATTAAAAAATCATATTTTCGGAATCTACTCAACAAGCTCAATCAAAAGAGATCAATATTCATTATGAAATTACGTACACGTAAAATAAAATGGTGCAAATACTACTGTATGAACTATGTGAGTTGTGTGAATTCTATGAACATGAACTCTGTGAATTGTTGAACTCTACAAGATGAGGCAATGTGAACTATGTATTTTTAGTTTGTGGTTATATATTTTTATGAAAAACTGTTTCGGATCAAATTTTTTTGTCATTTTTTTTTATGATTTCTCGCGTGGACACTTAAAAACACGTTTAAACACATTGAACGATTCGGATTATCAAAATTCGTTCAAGATCTATGAGGTCTACACCAAACCACAGTGAGGGATCTCTCAATGGATCCTTCCTATATATATATGCTCAAAATTTCTAATAAGGGATCCCTTACATGAGGACTTCACCAAAAGTCAAATTTTCCAATTGAATTTTGATAATTCGAATTGTTCAATGTGGTTAAAATGCGTTTTTAAGGGTTCAGTAGATGAATCATGAAAAAAATGACCGGAAAGGACTTCATCCGAGTAGTTTTTGATAAAATTGTATTTAATCGAAACTACTTGGATTTTTTTCTATGATTCTTCATTTGAACCCTAAAAACATGTTTTAGACACGAAAAACCTATGGGTGCTGACCCATAGGTATAGAGAATGTACAGATCCTTCTCGGAGACCCACGTTTGGGTTGGGACTTTGGTTCGACCACTTCTAACTGTCCAATTGAGCTGAATTTTTGTGAGCCCACTCGGAAAAATGTTCTAAGAAGAATGAACGGTCTGGATCACTCGTGTGAGACCCAAAAGTGGGTCTCTGAGCACAATCTGTGCATTTTCTGTGCACTAGTATCTGTACGTGTAGCAATGTCTTTTTAGACACATTGAATGGTTTGAATTATCGAAATTCAATCAGAAAGGTGACTTTCGGTAAAATCCTCATGTAAGTTATCCCTTATTCCAATCGTTCATCGCGCAATTAGTGATCCTGATTACAGCTCGACAATTACAAATTCGAGCAGTTCCGATATAAAATCTAAACTCTTAATTCTTGAAATCAACGGCTCAAATATCGCACTAAAACCGCATTGCCCCGTAGTAATTATAAATGGAATTAACTACAAATATACTCCACATTGGACAATCTCTCTTGAGAAATGGCGAAAATTAACTTCCACCCAAAAACCACGCCCCAGACAGCACGGCAGCGGCACGCCACTGGCGGCTACTCGGGCCGCAATAGCCGCTGATAAAGGAGGACCCCACACCTCCCCAAACTCCATCCACTGCTGCCACGTGCACGGTACACTCTTTTTTTTTTTATTTTTACTAGAAGAACAGATGCACAGTACACTCCATGTGTAATCCAGGCCGTACCCATAGAAAATCGCAGCCAAGACAAAGGACAATAAAAAGAAAGAAAACCACTCGCGTGCATGGGTGTACACATTTGCCATGGCCCCACCATTAAACTATTGTTTGACTACTGCTCTCTTATTGCACAAAACTCAACACCCCTATAGCCTAATGCTACATCAACATCCAAATATGGGTTTTTTTTTTTTTTTTTAACCAGGGGTTCGGGTGAACTTTCGTGCACCTCGACTGGTTATTCAATGCCCTGGTGACATCGGATACCATCATTAGTGGCGGACGCAGAATTCTTAATGTGCGAGAACCAAATCACATGTATTCATAAATTAATTAACAACAAAATATCATCCATATAGTGTTTGTTCTAGAAATTGACTTATCTCCAAACTTGGCTTAAAAATGGACTAATTGTGTTTTACGAGACATGCAATTATCTCGCAATGCATCAATTCAAAAAAACCAAGTTAAGTCAGGAATTGACTTAATTTGACCAAGGCTATAAACACAATTTTGAGGGGATCTTTCTTTATAATTTTTACAAATAAAATCTATTTACTTTTATTAATTGATTTTCAAGTGCATTGGAAACGTCAAAAATATTTTATTGTGTTGTCAATAAGGCAAGAAGAAGAAAAAAACATATTTTTTTTTATGTTAAAGGTGCATCAGATTTTTTTTATTTTTTCCATTTTGGTTTATTGACCACCCATTGGACTATCAATATCATAACCACTTTCTATATTTTAAGTTACCAACCATTTTTGCTTAGCGCAAATAAAACTTTCACAAACGTGTAATATACACTTCTCTTTCCAAACCGAGTCTTGCTAGATGTACACCATTTTTGTGTACACCAATTGTACACCACCTTTGTAGGATCCATTTTGGGTCTCACACAAATAATCGGAGCCGCTCAATATTCTTAAAACACATTTTTTAGGGTCTCTGAAAACCTTTGTAGGACCCATTTTGGGTCCCACACAAATAATCGGAGCCGCTCAATATTCTTAAAACACTTTTTTTAGGGTCTCTGAAAAAAATAAACTGATTTTAACATCGGTAAGGCCTCAATCGATTCTGCGCCCAGTTTACTGATAGGAAATTGGGCGCAGAATCGATCGAGGCCTTACCGATGTTAAAATCAATTTTTTTTTTAACAGAGGCCTTTAAAAAAGCATTTTAAGAATATTGAGCGGCTCCGATTATTCGTGCGGGATCCAAAATGGGTTCCACAAAGGTGGTGTACAACTGGTATACACCAAAATGGTGTACCCATAGGTTTTTCCTTCCAAACCCGACCTGTAATTGTATAAATTTTCTCTGAAATATGTTCTTAGGGTGACTACCCGCTTTATTACAAATCATGCATGCGTTCGTCACAAATTTATAGTTCCAAAATTCTTCCACTACTTCACTAATTTACTCTAATGTGGAGTCCCGACTGAATGTATGAACTCAAGTCAATGTATATATGTCATCACCCAGGAGCGGCTCTACCTTGAAGTTTGAACGATTTCGCTAGGTTCAGAAAATGCACTAAAAATAATTTTTTTATGTATGAAGTTAAAAAAAAATTAGTATTGTCAACACTAGATCAATGAGCGGAGTTGAAATAAATGAAACTTCAATTAAATTTGGACAACTTAATAATATAGCCAAACAAACAAAATAAGTGTTGGAAACACGGTTTAAATAATCTGGAAAATAAACAGAAAACAGAAATAAGATTGATCAGTAAACGTACCGGGCCAATTTCAGTACACCGGAAATTGGCGAGAGACATTTCGAGTCGAGGCGAGTATTAGAATAACCCTGTCCTTAAGGCAAATTCGCCCTCCACTACGGTGCTGATGGACCGGTCGAAAGAAGCACTGCAATCTGAACGGTAGGCGAACCAGGAAACTACACAGAACTCTCAGAAAGTTTAATGCAGTAAGTGCGGTATGATGCAGAATGAAAACGTAAATGAATGAGGAAGAGGAGGACTGGTCGAAAGAAGCACTGCAATCTGAACGGTAGGCGAACCAGGAAACTACGCAGAACTCTCAGAAAGTTTAATGCAGTAAGTGCGGTATGATGCAGAATGAAAACGTAAATGAATGAGGAAGAGGAGGGTCCTATTTATAGAGAAATAGGCACCCGAACGAGAGGGTTCGAAGCAATAAGGTGCAGCTGTTTGGGACGCAACCCGTCGGAAATCGTGGACAGACGCACTGGAAAGGGAAAAGACATTCCGGCTGGAACACACTGTTTTGGAGAAGGAAATAAATTTAATTGAAACGGACACGGACCGGTTCGACCCGACCCAGTCCATGTAAATTTTCAGTAAAAAGATAAGAACCTGTTGGACCTAAGCCCATCTTATCTAATGACCCAACCCAACCCGGCCAGGTTCGGTCGGACGGACGGCGGCGCGCGCGTGTGTTATATGGACCAAAGCCCATTTAGTCCATGCCTTCTCCCCCAACAAAAGTTGTAATGACCCAAAGGGCCAACCCTTAGTGTCCAACTTGGGATACATATACTCAATGAAATAGTTGTGCCTCACCAATGTGGGACAACACATTTTCCCCCTTCTACCAAAGTTCATGTGGCACTTTCAAGGTCAATTTCTCATTCACCTTAACTTGTTTTTATCCAACCAAGGGTTCGTTCTTAATCTCCTAACTAAGACGAAAACAACGGTATGTGGGTCCGGCCACGTAGACGTGTGGGACCCACTTTAATAATTAATTAAAATTTGATAAAACCAAGTTTTTCCAACAATAAGTCCAACCCAATAAATTTTGTGAATGTAAAATTACTAATTAAATAAATAAAAAGAACCTAGGCTTCTCCCTCTTCTCTGGCTCTCACATTGTTGGCTAAGGCATAAGCGCAATGAGGGATCAGATGAAGCTTGAGTACTACATAAAATGTCAACGTGACATGCTATCAAGCTAGTTATTTTATCAACAATTTAATACTCAAAACAAGTTATTCAATTGATTTTTACTTCTATGTGTTGATTATAACTAGTTTAGGCTAGCTTTGATTTTTTGAGAAAAATATATTCAGTGATGTTGCTAATGAATCTAAATTCAATGCTTTCAAAATACAAAGGCTTGTCGTGGGACATTGTAAGACACTAAGGGTTCGAATATAGTAGTTTTTTGTGTAACAGTAAAATCTATAAATGTATTGGTTTGCATATTCCCTTCGTCCGAATTTATTAGTCTATTTTAGGAGTGCATTATACTTTTCAAATGATTATATCAAACAAAATCCATATTGGACATATAAGGGCATCTTTATCAAGATACCCAAATTAGCTTTTAACCAAATGTAGAGAGCCAAACCCCCCAAAACCCTCCATCAAATTTATTTTTGCTACAGTGGCTGCTCAAATTTGGTGCAGCACTGTTCACGCACTGTTCACTTTTTTATTATTACTTTTGGGGAATATGAGTAGAAAGAAAGAATAGTTTAATATAGTGAAGTTAGAATAAAGAGTCTGATTTTGTGAGTTTTTGAATAAGTGACTTGCTAAATTATAAAAAAGCTGTTTTTTGAGTTAAATTATATACGAGTATATATATTTTTTGTGCGACTAATAATGATGCTCTAATTAGTTACTAACTGTCACTAATTTTTCACCGGTTGTAACAGAACGTGTGACAAGTAAAAATTTGGATGAAGAGAGTATAATATATCTCGGCAAATTAAATCTTAGTTTTTGCAAAAAACTTTTTCGTAATAGCATTATAAATTGTTAGATAAAAATTCTGGAGCCGCTTTTGTTATCACCCCTCTCTCTCTCTAAGGTGGAGTCTCTCTCTCTCTCTCTCTCTCTCTCTCTCTCGCACTTTTCAGTTATTCTAAACTTTAATGGAATGACGAGCCGAAGCGTGCACGAATGCATGCGGGCTGCGGCCTACCTATAGAGGATCCCAACGGAGATAGCGGATCACACTCTCTCTCTCTCTCACATTAATAAGTACCTTCTTGATTCTTTTCACGCTTATGATTGTTGCATCCATTTTCCCCTCTGTATAATACTACAGTATAATACTACTCCTGTACTGTGGAATGCTGTTATCGAGGTCTTGCTGGCCGGCCCTGTTCCCATAACCCGTTGACAAGTGTACACGACACTTTTGGCCAACAGCTACAGTATTAATTTGATTTTAGGGACATGGAGATTCTCTACCTCCTAGATTTGGATTTTGCAGGTGCTACTTTCCAATGGCATGGACTAATTGGCCAGATACATGAACCAAACTGCTTGTGTTCGTAACTCCCTCCCTCCCCTTCGTTGAATTTGGATCCCTACGAAATTACGTATAATTTTTATAAAATAACCTTTCGATTTGTTTTACTATTCAAAAGATTTCATGGAAAATTATCAAATAAAATCCATATTTCATAATAAAAATATTAAAATATTTCTGTAAGTACATTATTTTTAGAGTTTGAAAATTACACTTAATTTCATCGGGAACTAACTTTTGCAGGACGGAGAAAGTACTATCCATCTGGTTTGGTTTCTATTGTATAAAAAATCATTCAGTATTAAGTCAATTAAAGCTTGTATTCAGGGAGAAATTGGAATTTACCACTCTTTTCTTTATTTTTATTTTATTTTTGTAATTTTGGAGGGACTCATCACCATTTTTAGAGATTTAGTCTCCATATTTGAAGACCCGAAAGTAAATTAGAAAGACTAAATATCTAAAAAGGATTTTGAGTCCCTCCAAAAAAATACGAAATATTATAGAAAGGTGGGGATATATTAAAAAAAATCTCTCCCCGATATGTCACATTTATTCTTCATTTTGAAGATTTGAGAATGGGTTGGAGATGCTCTAACGAACTACGTTTGAACACACTTTTAAAACTCATCAATCCGAACCAAGCTTCAATAATTGAGTGCTTGCCTTTTTCGACTCGTTTATCAACCCTGCTAATTGTGAGCCTCGTCTTGACTCTGAGATCGCGCATGTAAAAGAAATTAATTTTATTGCACATTTGCTTGATATTATATTGGATTATGTTTGTCTTAAAACATAGACAATTGACATATATATTAACCGGCCATATTTTACGATGAAGCTTCGTTCTACTAAGGTTTTTTTTTAGGCTTATTGTCTTTTTTTATTAATGTATTGTGAGAGAATGACATATCTTGATATTCGAAATAAGCTGTCTTAAAAATAAGTTGACTCTTTTTGGTTCTTCTGAATGATTCAATCAATCTTATTCGAGCAGCAACAAAAGGGTTTTCATGAGGAGTTACTTCCTCGACTTCACAATTTTAATTGAGTTTTCTATTTTTTTTTACTACACATCTATTCTAACAAATTAAGGTGAAAAAGTTGATAATTTTTCTTTTGCCCTAATCTTTTTTTCAAATAGAGTTATAGCTCTTTATTTTTTAAATAAAGAGTGCTTTTGAATATTTATTCTTCTTGATGATGTCGTTGCAAATAACTAAATTTAAAAAATAAAATAAAATTATGGAACGAATGAGGTACTCAACTTGATAAATTACAAAAATTATAAACCCTAATGGGTAGTTGAGGTAGTAACAAGGATGAGCTGTAAACCCAGACATCTTGAGCTTGAATGTTGACAATCTCTTGGGATCAAGCCGCAAGAGTTTCTCTTGTGAATTCTTTAGTCCCGGCATCGATAACTTGCCTTTGTCCCTTTGACTAGACTAAGAAGGGAATTTAGTTGTTTTGCGCATAAATTGGCATGGACATCTTTGACTATCAAACAAAAAAAAATCAAGACAAAGTCAAAAGAGCGCACAAATTGGCATGGACATCATTGACTATCCACAAAAAAAAAATCCAAGACAAAGCCAAAAGAGTCAGTTTTTTTTTAAAAAAAAAAAAAACTTTTTCTTGGATTCTTTTTAAAAAATTTGAGTATCGCTCATAATTTTTTCTTTCCCAGTTCCTTTATCTCATCGAGGCGAATCATTGATCTATAAAAATATAACACAAAACTCACAAAGGAGGAAAATTAAGATTTGATTAAAGACAAGCTTAAAAAAAGTCAAGTGACTTTTTAAAGAAAACTTGGCCTAAAATTATCCTCAATGTCAGATTTACGGTGAACCAAAAATTGGAAACCCTATCCTTGAATGGGGAGCAGGATGTGTGATGTGCGGGAGTGCACACTTGTGATGTGCACGGCTGTGGGGCCCATCTTGAGTTCTATTATTTGATCCAAATTGTTCACTTCATTCGTCTCATCAAGCATGTATCCCATGTAAAAATTCAAGTTGATCGGGCATCAATAACTATGTCTTCAGATTGCATATGACTTGAAAATGAAAAAGTAAAAGAAATTGTTGTAGGTGTTTTTTTTTTTAAAAAAATAAAAAAACAAAACTGTAAGCTAAATGGTCATCGATAAAAAATTTACCGATACCAGATCAACCTGAATTGTTACGTTCAATCCATACTCGACGAGACGAACAAAATGAACGGTTCGGATCAAATAACGAGACCCAGGGTGGGCCACACAGCCATGCACAACACGTATTTTATGCACCGCCGCACAACACAAATCCAAGAACCACTTGAATAGGAGCCTATAGTTGGAGTGCACTGGAGTGGCTTCACTGTGCAGCGCGCATTAAAATTGTAAAGACCTGTGTTTTTAAATGATTTTTCGGAAATAATGTTAGGAAAATGTAAGGAAAGTTTTAAAAATGAAATGTGGGGCCAATGTGAGGTTAGTATTGCATGTTGGTGCATGAGAAACACATTCGAATACAGGGGGGGGGGGGGGGGGGGGGGGGGGGGGGGGTGTAAGTAGAGGAATGTATATAAGGGGTGTGTTAGAGCAAAACACACACTCTCTCTCTCTCTCTCTCTTAACAGCCGGCCCACTCCCTCTTTCTTCTCTCTCCAAAATTTCCTCCAATCGTTCACCAAATTCACCTCATACACTCCACTACTTCAAGATCCAACCTAAGATCCGTCATTTATGCATTATTTGGAGTACTCCGGGTACCTTTGGATTCACCTTGGGGAGGCACATTTTGGTTGGGGTTGCAAGAACAAGCTACGGTTTCTCTCTCTCTCTCTCTCTCTCCATTTGAGCTCAGGCAGGGAACAACTTTCTATTTCCTCTAAGTTTATATAGTTGACTTGTCGCAATATTCATTGCTTTTATCCTAATTTTCTAGTACCTTGTTGAAATTCTCCATGGAAATGGGTTTGATCTTAAATCCACACATTTGGGTGTTAAACTTCTCAATTGGTAGCATCATATTTGTGTTTGGAGCTTGTATTTGGCTTGGGTTGAAATCCCCTCCACTTTGGAAAAATATGTCAAAAACTGTTTGAAACAGTCTAGGTATCGATACCCCTTTTGCTGGGTATCGATACCTAGCATTTTGATCACAAATTGGTGTCCAGGTATCGATACCTCCCTTCCTAGATATCAACACCCAGTAACTTGTTCACAATTGAGGGTCTGGGTATCGATACCACCATTCCCAGGTATCGATACCCCTGTGTAAATTTTCAAAACTTTCCTCTTTGGTCCCGGTTGACTTGTCAGGTTTTGAACTTGATATATTCTTATCGTACGCTTCATTGTGGGTCAAAGCATTCCTTCCAAGTCTACGATATGATTGATGATACACCATGGTCTCCCAACGTACTTTGACACATGAAATCCTATGGCAATCGACAAAGCACGTTACTTGAACAAAAAGGAAAATGTTTTTGAATTGGACACGTGAGAAATACTTGGTGATTAATAATGCTAATGTGAACTTTTATAAGGGTGAACGGAGCCCACAAAATTTGGCAAGGGGGTAAATTCCCTATTTAAATAAGAGATTAACATGGTGAACAAGTTGATAATGTGGAAAGAAATGAATGAATGACATGATAGATTGGAGAACGAGACACATGATACATTTGAGATCAATAGAGGGTCGATGAATGGGTTAGTCAGACACTTAAGTACTCCGTGGACTTTTGGGATTTGATTAAATCATTCGTAGTATCCATTGATAAATACATTCATGATGGTCATTCCTACATGCACATTTCATTCTTTATACCTTTAGCGTTAGTATAAATGTTTCTTACTGATTTTAGGTACTCAGCGAGGATCATGAAGTGGATGCTTGGCACGTGTGCATGTTTTGAAAGCTTAATGCTGTGGAGTTATCATATCATCTTGGGACCATATATTTTTGTAAAGAAAATTTAGTAACTTCGTGATTCATTAATTTCTTTTGACTTATGGGAAAACTTGTAACAACTTAATACTTTATCTATAGATATATTTGGGGTACGAGTACCCGTTGACTTAGATATTTGTAAAACTTTGACTTATGGGATTTGACTTGAGATTTTGACGAAATGGGAATGTTGACTATTATTTTGAAAGTATAATTATTTACTTATGTAGTGGGACAAATCCACACTAGGTTATGGGTCAGATCGCGAGAAGAGACCCAAAGTGGGCTGAGCCCTCATGGGCTTAAAGTATTGGGTCAATGGTTCAAGACCAGTACAAGATATAGACCGGAAGGCCTACATAGCAGTTTTGGCCGAGAGCTATGTGGGCCGAGTCGTTATGAAGGAAGGCAGTTAAGCCTTACCCCTTGGGGCACGGGCTGATGCGATGAGGTGGCGTCACCATTACATGTCTAAGTGATTGCGTGATTCACTGAGGGTCGTGGGCCCAGTGTAATAAGGGATCGCACGTGTGTGAGCATATTTAGCTTGGAGAGCAAGGATATGGGTGACTATAAATACCAAGAGATAGACCCTAGAGGTATAGACACACTCTTCTATATCTAAATTATTCTCTCTATTGGCTTTCTCTCTCTATTGGCTAACTTGAGAGTCGGAGTGCCCGTCGGCAAGAGGCCGGTGGGGCTCTAACGGTTTGTTACTTGTGTAGGTCGGGCTAGGAGGAAGACGATTGACCCGAGAGGATCCACTGACGAAATCACCCCGCCACAACTTATGTTATAAATTTGAGGGCGTGACAAAAACGATGCCGTTTTGGGGCGAGTCAAGTGCTCCTCCAAATGTGGTCTTGTTGGGTCCCACACAAATGATTCGAACTGTTAAATAATTATTTGAGTGATCCTGGGAAAATCAAGCCCATTGGATACTTGTACGTAATTGATCTAATTCGTTCGATTTTTATTCAAAATTCAAGACCCTATAATTTGAAAGAATCTTAAAAAAAAAAATACAATTGTGCGCTTTGTAACCCCTTGACCTGAACCGTATGTCGTAAGGCTCATTGAGAAGAGTATTTAGTTAAAATACTATCTTGATCGGACATCGATAGATATCAAAACACTAAAAATATTTTTAAACGCTAAATATATTTTTATTAGTGTTTTGATATCTATCGATGTTCGATCAAATTTTTATTTTTAATTGAATGCTCTTCTCAATGAGCCTTACGACACCTACGGTTCAGACTAAGGGGTTACGGCGTATACAATTGTATAACTTTTTTTTAAGATTCTTTCGGATGATAAGCTTCTAAATTCCGAACAAGAATCGAACGAATTAGATCAATTACGTACGCATATCCGATGAGCTTGATTTTCTCCGAGATCACTTGAATAGTTATTTCAAAATTATTTAACCATTCGGATCGTTTCGGTGCGGGACACCGATGTGGGCCCTACAAAACCGCATTTGGAGGAGCACTTGACTTGCCCCAAAACAGCTTCGTTTTGGGGCACGCTGCATGGTGCAGCCATTCTAGTGCACTCCAGGCTCCCCACTCCCTTGCTTGAATATAGAGAGTCTCCTCAAATAAAGGGTTTCCATTTTCCAAGTCCAAGCATCTCGTCGTTGTTTAATAACCGTTGGATGGAGGCTGTGGTCTGAGGGGAGGAGGAGGTACGCTTGAGGAGGAGGAGGGGGGAAATGTGTTTTGGTCGTCAACGATAAGACGGCCTGTTTGTTGTTAAATGTAGATAATACCTAAAAGAGTACTCCTCGCGTGAGGGTCGAGTTGAAAAAAGTTAGCAGTCTGCTTTACAGTGCTCAAGATTTGGTGGTCGGAATTTCGAGATTTTCTCGACATTTTAAATTCCTGTCTCTCGTACTGATTAGGAGTAGTACTAGTTTTTTAATCAAGAGTGAACGTGGATTTACAAGCTTAGCTAATGAATGTTGATAATTACATCCTTCAGAGTTAGATAATTTTCAACCCGTCTGATGATGCACCGGTGGGTACGCGGGGCCAGGGGAGGCTCCAAAATTTTTATTCAGTGCTGACAAAAATATATAATGCGTCTTTGATGAAAAATTGTATGAAAAAAAAAAAAAAAACTTTGACTACGCAAAAGAGATACATATTCATTTGGATTCGGGGTGCCTGTAGTGAGCTTACTCACTACACCCATGTAGTGAGCAATCACGGCAATTCGTTCGGCTGTCAACGATCCCGATTAAATGCAATTATCCTACATGTAAGATATTTATCTTTTATGTAAGATAATTCAGACCGTTGATTGCTGAACGAATGACTGTGATTGCTCACTAATAGAGTGTAGTGAGCTTACTCACTACGGTGTCCCTGCTTCCTTCCACCATTTGATAAAAAGGGACTCTAACCTATCACAACTTATTGAGCTATGCTTGTTTTGTTTTGTTGGGCTATAACATTTTGGTTCAAATTTAGTTAGAATTTCATTTTTGTTGACATTTCACGAGTAACCCACACTAACAAAACTAAAAAGAAATTAATTTATACCCAAACATTTTTTTTTCCAGTGCATTTTTTTAACCTAGCAAGGTCGCTTGACCTCGCTGGTATAACACTAGAGTTGCCCCTGTGCAGGGCCCAATTTAGGTTTCACACAGATGATCCGAGCCGCTTAATAATTTTAAAAAAAATCGAGTGGGCCCCAGTGAAAAATCGGCTCAATCTAATATGCGTAGATGCGCCTTGCAATTTGAATGGAAAAATGGAAGTTTGGATCGAGCATTTACGCATATCGGATTGAACTGATTTTTTCAGGGGGCCCACTCATTTTTTTAAAAATTATTGAGCAGCTCAGATCATCTGTGCCAGACCTGGAGTGGGGCCCACGTGCCCCTCTATGCATCGTCGGTACCAACCCGACGTTCCCTTTAGGATTTTCGGATAATTTTACGGATATTGTAAGCTTGTTTATCTACTTGTACAAAAATTAAAAATTCGAAACAAAATAAGAAGCTATTTAAAATCTGAATCCACATATATCACAAACATGCCTCTTTAAAAAAGAACCAACATTTTGGAAAGCCTTATATTAATTTATACTTTTGATAAGTCAATGTGTTCGAATCAACTTACCCACACCTCTATTGATTTCTTGTGGGGTCAATCTCACCCATCTACCAATGGGAGCATCCAAACAGTTTGAAGATGCGGTTTTGTAATTTGCAATTTAAATAAGTTGTTTTTTTTTTAAGTGGAAGAGAAAGAAATGCATTGATATAAATGAACCTTATTGGGAGACGGTCAAAATAAAATCCAAAAAAAGTCTACTCCGAATAGGATACCAAAAGGATAGCCAGAGCAACAAAACGAACACACATACAGAAATAAAACACTCAAGCACCTACAAAGCAACAATTAGAGAATAAGAGCAGATAAGTAAATTAGTGTAGCACACGACGCTGCGGTGCGCAAAACAAATGAAGTTAATTATGAAGGGTCAATTACATTGTGCACTTTTGGAGGAGCCTAATTAAAACCAAAGCTAAACTCTGTATAGACTGACCTCAAAAAAATTTGTAACACCTGATAATACATGCTTTTGATTATCTCATAGCTAATCCCAATTTAAAAACTAATAGTAACTAATACTCTCTCCGGTCCAAAATAAGTGTCCCACTCTCTCTCTTTCTCTTTTGCCATTTTTCAAATAAAAAAATTATACTTACGTGTATCGTATTTCAAATTTTTTCACACTGAGTTATAGTACGAAAAATGACACGACTTTTCGTAGTGGACACTTACTTTGAAACGGAAGGAGTATAAAGCTATGAATTTTCTCTGCAGTTATTACTCTCATTTTTCTATCTCTCTCTATCCTATCATTACCCAAAAAACTTCTCTCAAAAACCAAATAAACATTGCAGTTTGAAAAAGCTACAGATGGATGTATCTTAATTACTACTACTAATTAGGATTAATAAATTAATTAGGGCCACGAGTGCTACAACTTTTAAATGGTATACGCATGCTGTTCAGGTATTCTCTCCTTAATTACAAGTTGTTTTCATGAAAGAATAATCAAATCAAATCAATAAAACTTTGAAATTATATTACCCTCAAAATGGTGGAATTATGCGATTTTCTGTTGAGCTTCAGCTGGCGCGGGCTGATGAATAACTGAGCTTTGACATGAAAAATTCATTAATCTGTCTTTAAGGCAATTCATAATATTCGTGATCTTTTCTTAATTTTTTTGTCAAAAGTTTTGGAATCACTTATTTGTCTAGACAAGAGAAACCAGAAAAGTATTAAAAAAATGAACCGAAATTGAGGCACAAGAAATTTTTTGTTGCATTTGATTTTTTTATTTTAAACTCTGCTTATTAAGAAAATAATTAATTAAAAAAATATAACGTGAATCAAACAAAAATTTGAGATGAAAAAAGGGACTGAACACTAAATTAGGCCAAAGTGGCCATAAGTGGCCTAATAATTTACCCACATGACTTCTGCATTTTCTTTTGTTACAAAAAAAAGTGTGTCATTGCATAATCATTTGTACAAGGATAGATCTAATTCTCATCGACAAAGTTACCAAAATATGGATAAATCCTCAAATTCGCATGAAAAATAAGAGGCAAAGGAGTGTGTTTGTATATTCAAAAGTGGAGTATGAGTTTCATTCACGGGTTATATAATTTTTAGACGCCACCTAATTAATCTTACAAATTACCCATTATTAGATTACTATTTTTTTTGTCACACGGCAATAGAATGTTAGTCTGTTAGTAGAGTTAAATTACTACGGCAAGCTAACATCACTCTATCGACTTAAACCTGAGACCTCACGTACTGACACCTAAGGGGATGTTCCACTAACTAGTTTTTTTCAAAAATTAGTTTTTCTCAAAAACCAAGACAAGTCATCCTCTCACAATACATCACATAACACAAAAACCAAGGCAGTTTTAAAACAAAACTACCTTAGTGGAACACCCCCTAAGTATCCACTCACAGCTACTTGAGCTACGGCTCCAGGTTACATTATTGTATTACTCAATCATAGCAAAACATGCAGCATCATGCTGCAAGCTTTGGCATTTTTCTTGCACCTAATTATATGCAGAGAATTTCTCAAGATGTTAATTAGAACTTCTTTCTTTCTTCAGTGAAAGGGGCCATATCCATTGATGCTATTACTCTAATTATTACAAATATTACTATGATTATAGTTGTCATCGTTTCTACTAATTCTCTCCCGTTCCATTATGTGGATTCTTGGGTTTTTTGATTTTTCATGTTTAACGAGATATGTCATTCTCCTCACGTATATCAACTAAAAAAAAAAACTAAAAAGCCCAAAATCACTACTGATATTATTTGGTTTACTTGACTTCTTTTTCAAATAAGAAACTAGGTTTTCTTTTGCAGGTAGAAATTAGGTTTACGCGAAAAACTTTGTTCTCATTCAGTTCATTAATTGGCCTCCAGACCGAGTCCAGTTTTGATAGTTTGTGCCGGCTATTCCGGCCCCAAATAATGATCCGAGCCGTTAAGCTCGACGATTCCGCTAACAGATCTACCATGGAAAAGGAATAAAAATTCAACTTAATAGGACATTGAGAGATTTATAAACAACATAAATTTCTTCAAAATTAGGATTATTCATTTTTAAATTGTATTCTGTCCATTTCTCGTCGCGCAAGAGTAGTTTAGTCACAAACCTATCGATATCCGAATTAATAAAATTTTCCGGTGGTTGACCTTCTCAGAACCTTGGACCTAAACGGTTCGGACCACTGTTTGGTACTAAAATAGGTCCACAAAATACCAAAACGAAAACAGATCGGAGGCGAAGAAACTCGACCAAGTGATTTGTTTTGAAAAAAAGAAAAAGAAAATAGTGACTCTTTATGACATTGAAGGCCACCAGCCCACCATAGTATGGAAGTGCAAACTGCAAAGTGTCTCTCTAATTATTAATGCGTGGGAATGGGGATTAATTAATCTCATGGGAATAAATAATTACTTATTAATGCTTTGGTTAATCATAATATTGACTTTTGCAAAAAAGCCCTTTTTGTAAAAATAATTTTTAAGAAAATGATCAAACCAAATGATTCTATCTATCTGCCTTTTTTTATTAAAATGATCAGAGATTGGTGCAAAACAAAGAATAAGATGTGCATGAAATAGTGAGAAACCCTAATTTTTTATTTACTTTGGAAACAGACGCACGATTCAACTCCGGAAAATTCGGCTGACTATAATGCAAAGTTTCATGCCACTATCCCACAAATTATATGATATTAATTCCCTTGGTAACTGAGTTAGTTTTTAATAATAATGAAAACATTTC
Source organism: Vaccinium darrowii (assembly GCA_020921065.1). NCBI lineage: Eukaryota > Viridiplantae > Streptophyta > Magnoliopsida > Ericales > Ericaceae > Vaccinium > Vaccinium darrowii. The sequence goes on from CM037157.1 coordinate 12,374,884, forward strand.
TTTTTCCGGTAATACAGGATGTTTCGTGCCAGCTTGCACACACCTCGAACTAATCAATACGACTCCTCCTACCGTCCTTTCCACACTTACACATAAGGTGAGGTCGGCCCAAGATACTAATAATGAGATTCAAAAGGAGAGAACAAAACTCAAAATCTTCGGCCAAGACAACTAAGCCAACCCCGTGGGTTATATGAAAACAAGGATATGCTTCAAATAGAGAATCACAAAAAATGGAGAGCCACTTTGTACTGTGAAAGTCGTTTTCTGCCTATTTCAAATACTAAAAATATTGCAAGAAAACATTGTTGTCATCGATCACACTGATTCAATCAATCCGGATTGTTTTTCATGGATGCTCAACTTAACGAGACCTTTGATAATATCGGAATGCATCGTGGCGGATGCTGTTTTCCATTACCCTTTTCAATTCTAGGTGGTTAAAAAATGGAACCATGCAATTTCTCAATTTATGTACACTACTAACTGTGTGGCTATGAATTAAGCTAAAGATACTAACAAGTTTAAATCCCATTTAGATGCTTACTTTTATCCAGATGTGAACCTTGATTTTTTTGATACATCAAGAAAGAAAAAAATCTAGACCACTTTATAAAATTTGATTATAGACTTCTTATTTCTTGCCGTTTACTCCCTTCGTCCCGAACTATTTGTCCGATCCCCAAAACAAAAACTGACAAATAATTTAACTTTTTCAAGAAAAAAAATTTAACAATTTATTAGATATCAATGAGTCCTTTTAATTTGTGAATTTTTAATTTTTTTCCCTTATAAATGAGTACTACTATTTTTAAGCCTTCGTTTTGTGGACTGAACAAATATTTTGGCCGGAGGTAGCAATTTTTTCCTGGCAGGAAAGGAAACTTTCATCGAGTTGCACTATTCAGCTAAATGTGAGTTTGAATTAAGAAACTTTTGTCTGTGTTTTTTTGGATTTTTTTCAACTCTAATTTCTGTTTTTAGATTTTTCTGATCCCTCATCTAAACGAATAATTAATCTAAAAACATTTTGACAAAGACCCTAAAATAATAATTCACTAATCTCCACAACGTTACTTCATTACAGACCCGGGGTGGGTGTTGTTCCTTCGGGCTAAGAATAACTAATTTAGTCCAAACCATCTCTAGTTCTCTTTATGCGGAAAAGACGGAAGTTAAAATCACATAATAAGCGACCATGATGAATTTCTTGCCATCAAAGGCATACCAAGCGTGCACAGCCAATTCCAAATCATATGTTCCTTCCTTCACTTATAATTTTTTTTTTATTTCTACGACTCCATGCAATATCATAAAATCTTGGTACATCAAAACCCTTAAAAAGGGACCTAAAAGTATTGGTTTGGTCTTGTTTGTTCTAGTTAGTAAGAGTTTTGATGCTTATGGTTGACGTCTTGCCAACTGTAACTTGTCATGGGTGGTATATGATTGTCGGGGACTTATGTGCCAACTTAGTTGGGATACCTCGTTCCCCGTTATGATGCGGTCGTGCACTTGCTCAATCTTTGTAAACTCTTTCAAAGATTAAAAAAAAAAATTCTTATAAAAACAACCCCTAAAAAAGCACCTAATTAAAAGAATAAAAGTTACTCCATTAACTCTCTTTTCTTCATGGACATAAGAATGCATATTGTCCCCTTAGCAGTGCTGGCTCAAAAGTTTCAGGAGCCCGAAGAGAGCGCTTCTTAAATGAGGCCCTCTATATGTTTTGTATACAAAAGTTAATCAACACAGAGTCCTCATAAAAAAAACCATTACAAAGGATTTTCAATTATAAAATTTTGAACATATAGTTATCCCCCCTCCCCCAAGAAAAAAATCACAATTTGATCATTAGTCTTCTCTCATTTTTATCTGCAAATGTACTAATTAATTTTTTTTAATCAAGCTTTTTCACTATATCCTTTTCAATTGACAATATAACCAATCCATTTAATATTTCTTGAGACATTCTTGACCGAACATAAATTTTGATCAACTTTAATTTTGAAAAGTTTATTTCTCCAGACGCGACTGCAAGTGGTATATATAAAAGCCTTAAATTGTTGGGCCCATTTCATGTGTAGCAGGTTTAAATAAAAGATAATTAGTTAGACTTAATATATATATATATATATATATATATATAAGCCTTAAATATTTGGGGGCCTAGTTTTAACAATTGTTGGGGCCTCGAATTCACGGCTTCTTTGATTTGTGCTCTAAGCTGGCTTTGACCCTTAAAACTTTCTCGGCAAACATAGAGATGATTTGGACTAAATTAACTATTCTTAAAGACTGGGGAATTTTTCTTAGTTAGTTGTCAAAATATTTGAGATTAAGAATTGAAAAAGTATAAAAAAAAAATTGACATATTGAATAATTAGTTAAAAAATTTAATGTGGATTACAAAAATTCAGAAAAGATAAATCAAATGACACTTATAATGCTTACCCAAAAGAAAAGAAACTTCCAATAATTGGTGCCTAATCCGGTACTTTATCTGTCATTAGCGTCATTAGCGGATCAGTCACACGGGTTTGATGATGTATTTCCAACCTACCAAATCCCTAATACTTCTTTAATCTCTCTAGCCATTATAGAAGCCCCCAAACAAACTTAAACAAAAGGTTCCCTTCTTTGTTTTGTCACCACGGTCTCGAGTGTTCGGTTACACTTACGCGGATCTCGACTAATTCTTTTTCGGTCCGGTCAAAAGCAGGAAATCTACGTCGGGACTAAGAGACTCACAGTAAATCTCTTTATTGTGACCAACCCCAAGAATAGAACCCTAAACAATTATTTGTAGAGCAAACCCACCATTTAACCGAAATAAAATGTTATATAATATAGAGAGGAGGGTTGACACTTTATAGTGGGCCGTTTTTCTTGTCATAGAATATGCATATAACTACATGAATGTAAAGTAGAATGGGGCTAAAAAGTCATAGAAAGTGGGTGGTAGCTAGTGTATAACACATATTAAGGGAGGAATGGGATTCCCCCTACTTTTGTTGTCCTTTTTTCTACATTGGTTTTGTGGGCAGTATTTTAAAAACCCACTGTTTTTGTTCCTTTTAGTGGCTTTGGTGGAGGGAGAGGGGTATTGTTTTTTAGCTTTCCAAGCGTGGGATGTTTTTGTTGGAGAATCCACAACCAAATGGCTCCATGGGCCTCAACTCATGCCCCCACTTCCCACTATCCCACCACCAAACTCAATTTTATGCTGACTTTTAGTCTCTTAATCGCGATTTCTTCTTTTTTTTAATCAGATTCAAAATTTTAAGCGGATGGATCGATCAGCTTAACAGTACTCCACTATATTAAGTCATCACTCGTTCTATATCCAAGCGACGTAAGAGTTTCTAAAGGTTATTCATGTGAACCCTAGTTTATCACTTGCATAATTTTCAGGATCAAATATGCCTCATCCGTTTTTAGATTTTCCATTGTACAGTGTGAGCAACAATATAGTTTTCATTTTTGTTGTGATCTTGAATGAATGTGTACTGATACTATGAAGTTCAAACTATTAGGTGAAGAGGTCCAACGTCATATTGACTCATTATTTGCTTTCGTACCAAAGTAATATGAATTATCTTACAATTTAATTTCGATCCTTTCTCCTCATGTAATAATGAATTATCTTTCAATTTAACGTAGTGGGACCACCATATTAATCATAGCCATGAAGTATTACTTAATTTAGACTCACTTACCACATAAAGTCTATAATGTGTATCCTTCAGAAGTGTTTAAAAATAAGCACAAAACTTGAATTTTCATCGAAAAAATATATAGCGTATATTTCTACATTGACCTCAATGGGGTTTTAGAATAAATCATCCGTCCGATATGACTTACGAGTTACGATACATGTATGGGCAAAAATACTAAGAAAAGAAATATGAAAGAGTTATTTACTTGGAGACCACCTAAATTATACATCTTTTTCTCGGACACTCCCTAAGCTAATATCGTCTACAACCAAACCCCCTAATCTATCTAAAAACTTCCCTAGTCCTAACTCCGTAGACAGAATCAAGAGAATCAAGTGAATGACCTTTTTGCGCTTAATCATATATGGACTCCAGACATCCTCATTTCACACTTGGTTATTTTTGCACTTGGTTCGATCTCCCTTTTCTCACGTAACTCGAAAATCCCACAAACCCTAACATTATTACTCATAATCGATCTAACCCTAGCAGAATTTCACCACCCACAAACCGTAGCCATTATGATCCTCCTCCAAAAACCCAAGTACAAATTAGGGTTTCGAATCTATTTAGGGCATATTGATTCAATTTAGGGTAGTTCGAAACTATTTTTTGGGTTTTATGATGTTTTTTACTGTCGATTTAGGGTTTAGGAGGAGCAATCTATCGCGATTTGGGGTTTCGAGGTGTATGGGTTGCGATTAAGGATTCAAACCAAGGGTTTTAACATTCGAGTTGTGATTTGGGGTTTTGAAGGTTCGATTATAATGGATGATGGTTGGTGATAGTGGATTGTACAGTGGTGGTGATTTGTGGTTGACAATGGTTTGTACGGTGGCGGTGATGTGCGGCGGCTAGGGGGGTGGTAAGATAGCAGAAGAGTGAGGGGTGATGTGTATGTATATGTGTTTGTATGTTATAATCAGGGCAAATGTAGGTAAATGTTGTAGGAGGGAAATATTAGAAGAAAAAAGCTACATTTTGTATTATAAATGTTAGATTACCTACGGATGTGGACAGAATGCTAACAGAAGAGATTTACGAGAAAAGTTTAGATAGATGATGGGGTCTGGTTGTAGGCGAAATTAAATTAGAAACTGTCCAATAAAAAGAGGTATAGTTTGGGGCGTAGCACTGTGCAGCCATGGCGCGGCCGCGCTGGCATCGTTCCGACGATCAAAGACGTCCACCGCATAGAGATCGTCAAGTTGAATAAGCGTACCAAAAAATCAACTCGATCGAATCTAATTAAGTGTGTATTTGAAACACATATAACTTGAAAACAAATGAATCCTAATGGATCTGAAACACTAGATCAAAACTACTGAATCCATTTTTTTTCAAGTTATAAGTGTTCTGATGAGACACTTAACGATATCCGATTGAGTTGATTTTTAGGTACACTTGAAGTACTCGACGAGCTCTATGCGGTGGTTGTCTCCGATCGTCGGAACGATGCTGGCACGGCGACGCTGTGACTCCACAGCACGCTGCATAGCACCCTCGGCTCCGTGAAATTGATCTTTCTAATTTACCTCTTCTATACCAAACGATTGATGCATATATTTCTGGTAGGTAAGCTACCAAGCATCATCCAGCTTCCATAACCCCACGGCTTTCAAGTCAGTGGTCAACCCACAACCACCAATCTCTTTGTCAAACCGCGTATTCGCGGATCATCCAATCTAAAATTTAAATAGGCAAAGAAATGCAGATTACCCCCTGTATTTTACTAAGTCCTTTGCACTTTTACTAGTCTTTTGCACTTCACCTCTCTAACTTTTAAAAATCACCAATTTCCCCCCTCTTAATTTTCTGGACTAAAGTGCATAAAATACGTATAAATTAAAGTGCAAACTTAAAAGAGAGCATTCGTTGAATAAAAAATGCATTAGACGTGGGTTAAGGGAATCCTTGCTTTACAAATGGAGGGAGTGCCCTAGTGCTGGAAAAAGGGTAGACCCAAAATATGAGCTTAATTAGGATTAATAAAAGAGAAAGTAACTTCTCCCCAAGGGTTAGTGTGGTTGATTAGTGGGTTTGCTCTCTACACAATTGAACAATGTCTGGTTTAGGCCGCAAGAAAGTAATCTTTTGCAAATTTCCTAGTCATAATGTGGAAAACCTTCCTTTGACCGAACCAAAAAGGGGTTAGTCAAAGTGCCGTAAGCTGGCTTAGACATCCCTAACGAGAGAGAGAGAGAAACTTTGATTGGGCGTGTATAGTGTTCCCTCCACTCCAAACAAAAGGGTATGAAAGTATACATATACTAAAGATTATTCTATGTCTAGAGTTGTTTTAAAATTGGTGGTGCCGTGGATCTTCATACATGTGCATAAGATTTGGTTCAGGTGATAAAATCATGGGTATCTTCTGAGTTTTTTAATTACACAAAACAGGCTTTAGTAATTTACCAGGTTAGGTTATTTCCATTTTTTTAATCAGTGTTCTCTGTTTGGCTAGCTTGCACGTTTGTTCTGTATTATTTGTCCAAATAAAAATACTTTCTTTTTTTTTTAAGTAGGTGCATGAACGCGTTTACGACATACCCTAAAAGTAGAGTACAATTAGGGTTGGTAAAGTTACTTGGAAAAGGACCTTAATTTATTTGATTTGAAAAAGGAATGTCATAGTTCTTAGTCGAAAAATTGACTCCACCGGCTTTAATTAATCCAAGTTTATTTTGATTGGGTTTATTAAACTTTGAAGAATAGTTGGTTTCAATTATGAGTCAAAAAAACTCAAGAATTTCGAATCTATAGTTGGTTTTGACTTGAACTAACACGACCTATATCTACATTGATTCTATATTGAAATGACAGGGGGAGTATTTTGACAAATCAGATATTCGGGCTAACTTTAAATAAGATGCATCCGGATTACGAGCTACTCAATTAATCTTGGGGAAATAAGTTCATTGTCCACTGGCAAAACTTCATATAGACAAGTCTAGAAAGAGCTAGCCACACATGATAACTTGAGACCTTAATTAGGATAGAATAAGCTTTAAGTATCAGGTTTTGACCATTATGCCGACTCCTTGGAGTTAGCAGAGCGAGATTTATGAATAGTGTAGAAATATTATATCTAACACAGAAGCTTAAGCTATTAGCTGGAGGTGTTCCAACATTTATATGAAGTGATCACCAATTTCATACCCAAATAATGCGAGATTATATTTCCTTAGCATTTCCCTTCACGCGCAGTCCGTTTTAAAGTTTGTCAAGTGTAACCTCTTTTTTGGTCTTTCATCGTGCAACCTTTTTATTGGGTCTATCATTATGGGGTGTGAATTATAAATTTTTTAAAATATGGGGTGGAATGGGCTTTGATCTAATACCAACTTGAAGCAATAAATTGGTTTGATAAAATATCAGCTCAAATACCCAGTAAAAAAAATTATATCAAACCCAAAAATTTAAGCTATTGATGACCATCTATTATGGGTGGCCCAAGTGAAAAGGTTTTTAAGCATATATGATAGAGGAGGTTGAGCTTTCTAGGTGATAGATCATCCCTATACTATTCAGTAAAATGGAAAGGAGATTGAGAAGGTCGAAGAGGAAAACTTGTGAGAAGAAGCATCTCTCGGAGCTTGGGGTTAAGGCCGACAAATTGACACTTAAAAATAAAAAAGCCCCTTCGTCTTCTTTATCTTGCGATGACATTCAAAACAGAAACTCCATTCTCTTCAAGAATACTCGTCAATCCATGAATTCATTGGGTGTTAAATTTAGAGGGGGGCGAAGCTACCGTTTAAAGAAATTTGTTCAAACGCATGAGGCCAAAATTGCGGATAAAATCAATGCTCTTGATGACTTGGAGAACTTTGATGTCTTGAAGGAAGATTATGAATTAGAGGTCGCGCCACCCTTTTATTGGAATTTTTATTAATCACAATACATAAGACGTTTACTGTCACACCCCACTCCGGCAAGACCTGACCTGCCCAAAGTGGTAGGACCGCCCAACAAAACTGTACACATCTCGGGATACCCGCAAGCACACGAGGAAAAAAAAAAAAAATAAATAAATAAAAATAACTACAACCCTCAAAAATAGGCGCACAACAGATAAATTACAAAAACAAACCCATGGTCAAACATAGACTAACTGTTCACAACCCCCAAACATATCTACAAGTCCGAGGTACTGGACCACAACACAAGCACACCATTCTCGCAAACCAAAATGTACAAAACACCCCCAGACTGACAAATGCTACAAAACATCTACTATAACACCTGACTGGCACTGTAGTTGGACCGACATCTAGCTCATCCAGGTATCTGCAACCAAAAAGGTTACAGGAGAATGTACGTTAGCAACACAATAAAAAGAAATGTCCAAGCTCCTGAGATGGATTGTAGCTTAAAAATCAACCACAGTACAAATATTTCAACCAACTTTCTTTCCCACAAAACTCATATCAACAACACATCAAAAATAAATGGATTTTCAATAAACCATATTTCCACCCATTCCTCATAACAGAAATCGCATAAATTTTTACCAAGTGCGCCAACGAGTCGTCTACCTCACGACCGGGAGTTATGACGGTACCGTTACCTCGCTCACAGGCTCACATATAGTGGCGGTGACGAGGGCCATTCTTAATCACCAATGGTAGGTGCAATCCACACAGTAAACAAGAACTAAGCTTGCACTGCTCACATTTGGCACAGCCCACGAATGCAAGATGCCAACCTTGCAAACTAAATATTGGCACAGCCCACGAATGCAAGATGCCAACCTTGCAAACTAAATATTGGCACAGCCCACGAATGCAAGATGCCAACCTTGCAAACTAAACATTGGCACAAAAGGCGTAAAAATTCTCTTCTCACTCACCAAAAATCATTTGATCCATCCAACCAAAAACGTTGCCATCATATTCTAAAAATAATCATCAAAGGAGCTTTCAGAAACAGTAATAATCACACGACAAATTTGATAAAAACAAAACAAAACAAAACATTTCTTATTTATTATAGAAGCTGTACATCCTCACCTGACAAAAGACCAACTTCGCTAAAATCTCTATCCTCTACGGTCTGGAGACGTAACCGAGATCCTCCTCCTCACCTAACAATATAGTTTATAAGACATCTATAAGTCTCTCGTTCAACCCCCATGCTTAAATGCAAATGAAATGTTTGGATATGCACAAAAACACATAACAGCCTCACGGTCTCCGAATTTACAGAATTAATCTACAAATCCTCTTCTCACGAAATTTATACCACAGATGATAGACACAAATAGGAACATCATATCAAAAATTTAGAAATTTCTGAGCTTGATAGCTATTTTTAAACCAACGCCAAACAGACCAGTCACTTGCTGTAAAATTACAAAAACAGAATTTTTCTTCAAATTTAAACCAAAACCTGCTATATCTCAGAAATAATTGGGCTATGTGGCTTATAGATTCTGAAATCCCTATGTGTCTAGTTTCTAACAAAACAAGGAGAATGAAAATTAGAGGTTCCTAGGCCAAGTTATGCCCGTTTTCGTGAAGCATGGCAGAGCTGCCAGCAACTGATTTCAACAGACAACAGTTCAATAAAACATTTTTAATAAATTCTACACTTCACCAAAAATTCTGAAAATTTTACACGGTCAAGATAACACATAAATACAACTACGGTTAAAATATCATAATTTTTGGAGTTGAAATACCATAAAAACAAAATTCGTACCTTTACTCAGAAAATTTCAAGCTTCTCTGATCTTCTTCCTCTCTCTCTCTCTCTCTCTCTACGAAATAATTGAGGCAGAGAATGAAAATTTTGAAACTCTTCTAATCCTTATCACCTAAGGGGTGAGGTGTCCCTTTTTGCCAAAACTTTCCATAAGTAGTAACCTAATCCTCCCCCCTTTGTCAATTTTTCCACAAAGTATTATTGAGGCCAACTAAGACCCCTTCCTTCACCAAGACCCACGTCCCTCCTTCACCTGACTTTCTATATTTTTTTTTTAAAACCAAAAACTACACACATAATTGGAACACACAAACACATGTGGTGTTTAATGCGGACTATGCTACACTCAAACTATCCATACTTTATCAATAAAATGACATGTCACGCACCAAATGACTTATTAAATAAAAATATGTATGAAATGCACATGCATGTTTAGGAACGGGTGTCACATTTACTGATTTAGAACAAAATTATCCGCGGAATGTAGGCCTTCTATAGTTTTATTCCATCCCTGACCTTTGGGATTTATTTGATCTTCAAAGGAATGTCTTCTTTCTAATTTGAAAAAAAATAACTAAACCGGTTTTAATCAATCCAAGTTTATTTTGATTGGATTTATTAACCTTCGAAGAATAGCTGGTTCAATTATGAGTCCTAGACTTTTCGAATCTATAGTTGGTTTTGACTTGAACACACACGACCTATATATCCACATTGACTATGTATTGTAATGACATAGTTTATTTTGATAACTCAGGTGTTTGGACCAACTTAAACACAACTCGATTAGTTTTAGGAGACCAATCTTATCGTTCAGTAACAAAGCCCAATTAAAACTAGGGCAAAACTCTACATGAACTGGCCGACTTCAAAGGAATTGATAGCATCTCAGAAATTTTGAACGTGAAACCTTAGGATATAGCAAACCCCGAGGTGTCAATTATTTAGTGTTCCCAGAGCACGGTCACATGTTGCTTTGGAACACTCCAATACCACACATTCTCGTGGGATCTATGATTAAGCGTATGAACCCCACATAAACATATAGTGCTGAAATAATCTAAAACAACACGTAACTTTGCTCCGACGCTTCTTAATAATTATTCAAGTGTCAGGTCTTGACCACCTGCCAAACCCTTTGAGGTTGATAAAGTGAGAGTATTCGAATAGTAATCGTATCAGAGTAGCAATACACTTCAGAACACATTTTTGACATAACTGTATTCATGAGAATTTTTATTTATTTATAATCAAGGGCCAATTGCATATCCAAAATACATGAGACATTTGTTAAATTTTTTTCCTTTCCTTTTGATCTGAAAAGGCATTTGTTGATTTATACAAAAAAAATTAAAGTAATTTGTAAAAATAACGCATGACGTTTTGTTCTGGACTCATTATAGACAGAGAGTACAACAACAATCGAAGTTCGAGGATTTTCGGTTTGGTTAAAATTTGAGGGCAGAAAAAGTGGGGAAGTTGATGCATGATTAATGTGCCAAAAGAGATCATATTGTAGGGATTCTCATTCAAACATATCCAAATGTCTTTATGTCTCAACTTTCAGCATGATTTTCACTTTCATGCGGAGAGAGAGAATGAAGGTGGTAAAGTGTTAAATAAGTGAATAATACTTGTAAAAAAGTGTGACACCTCATGTATAATGTGTTAGATATAATATATAGTACAATAAAGTTTTTTTTTTTTGGTATGATTTGATGGTCAAGAGTGTCCGAGTCAGTTTAGACGCATCTTGATTAATTTTTTTTTCAATTCGATTAAAACAGGTCATTCGCATCAAGATTAGGCGATTCACAAAAATTAGTACTTGTGGTTGATTGGTTATTCGTATGAGTTAATAAACCCATCAACTAACCGGACCAATACGAGGCAAGTGGAATAAAGTTTTTGAGAAATGTTCTCAATCCCTTGTTTTGGGGTCTCATTCATGACCCTCTCGATGGTTCAGACATGGCCATAAGTCACATCAATGAAAAGAGTATTTTCCTAATCTCTTTTGGTGGGGCCAGCTCCTAATGGCCCTTTTAACCCCATATATCCTAAAGTAGTTTTTTTTTTTTTCAATAACCGAATGTCCGAGCCCGTTTGAATACGTATTGACTAATTCTGGGACTCTGACGTTAATGATCGGACAAACTCTCCAGTGGCCCCAAAATTTGGCTTATGTGGAATTTGAGCTCACAATTTCATAGAGGACAGTTACTTATTGCTTCTCGTGTCCACTTGACTGGTTACTAAAGTAGGGTTATTGGTAAATGGTTCTGGTGTTATTGAACGGAAAAAAAAAAAACAAGAACTCCAGTTCTTTCTTTCAGGTCTACTGTATTATCATATTCATATGGTATAGGTCGAATGACATTTGTTCCAAGAATTAGAGATGTTTTTTTCCCTCTTAAGAGATTTTACCCGTGTGGAAGCATTTCTAGTAAGGACTCCCTTATATAAGTTACGACGCGAGATTTTACGTTCGAGATCGAATTTCGACGATCCGAACCGTTAAATGTGTTTAAACTGCATTTTCAAGGTCCAACCCGGGGATTCGTAAAAAAAAAAATCCTGAAAGGATTGATCCGAGTAGTTTTTGATAAAAATGTACAGATACACATTTTATCGAAAACAGCTCGGATCAAGCCTTTCCGGGTAATTTGTTTTTACTAATCCTTGCGTTAGACTTTAAAAACATGATTTAAACACATCTAACGGTTCAGATCGTCGAAATTAGATCCCAAACAAAAAATTCCGCATTGTAGAAAGTAAGGGAGCCCTTGTTGGATATATATATATATAGATAGAGAGAGAGAGAGAGAGGGGTTAAACAAAATGAAAACTTTTTTTTTTTGAGCAGCAAAAAAAGGAGATTATATAAATCAAAAAGAAAAAATACAAAGATAAAAAGAACCCGAGACAAATGGCAACAAATAGCACTCAATACCTTAAATCAGTAGGGAAAAAAAGGAGGAGGAAAGCAGTAGCTAATATGTAGAGTGGGGAAATGTAATCGAAATTCATATGTATTCACAGCTGGTTAGTGGGCCCAACATTGCGTTTTATATGATTCGGAGTTTGAACGGTCAAGCTGCAAATAATTGGTCTTCATGTTACACACATAGGATTCCATTAATGCTAGCAGCTTAGTCTTCTTTTACTTCTAATAATAACTTTAATTTTATACTTTTTTCTTTTGGAATGCAAAAATGATCGATCTTCTAATTTCAATGGCCAAACCAGCCAATGTTTCTACAAAGAATCACACACACCAATTGGTTACATATATCTAATTTAGTGAAAATTAATTAACCGTGAAAATTAATTTGATTACTCTAACTTTAGCTGGTTACAAAAGACCGAAAACTCGTATATACGAGCGTTTTAAAGTGTAGTTACTAGTTATAGAGTAAGTTGGCATATTTTGTTGCATCGGGTTATAGAAAATTAGTTTAACTTGGTTTGGCAAATCTGTTTGTACCACTGCGTCAGATAGATAATCTATCTACAAGAAACCCCATTTCCGTACAGGAGGACGGATGACTATGAGACTCAAAGCATTTTTCGTGAAGTACCTTAACCTATGGAACGATATTAATAAATAAAAAAAAAAGCAAAAAAAAAAAAAACTTATTTATGGAGGTAATGGAGGAAACAAAAACGATGTCAGATCCTATAAAATTTCTATTCACTTGTGCGATTGATGGGTTAGAACAAGTGTGAATATAAATACAGTTGTGATATTGTAACGCCCCCGAGGTTTGGGCACGTTAATTATTATTACAAACCATAATAAAGTTTAATCCCAAACTTTAATACAAACAACAAGGTTCTCAAACACTAAATAAATAATAACTGGGGTGGTTCTAGGTCTCCGTCTATCCCTGCGCCGGGTCGTTCCCCATTCCGGCAGCGCCTCCTGATCCACGGGACTGGGCTCCACAGTATTGTTCCTGTCCATCTAGATAATCTAGCATAATACGTCCGACTTGCTACAAAATGGGGTCTAACATCAACCCTCTCAGCTAGTACAACATAGTTCAGGACTATACAACTACGGATTAGATAGTCTCCAATTACATAGGTAGCAAATAGTTAGCCCAACTACTGTCAGGTCCTAGCTAATATCCCCAACAGAATACACCCGTCTACAGAAACATCCCCGGGTAATGAGCTCTCTTGATGCTTTCCCTTTCCACAGTCACCTCGGTCAGTCCAAAACACCTCCAAGTGATCCTCAACCTTGGGTTCTGGTAGTGACGTCCGGTTGGATCAAGGTAAGGTTCCTTATGCACGGGCACTTCAGTGTAGTTCTCAATGTTTCCGAAATCCAAATGGTTAGAGATGATACGGTGCTCATTGGCAGGTCGGGTACGGAACACTCGGGTAAACAGTACCTTGTTAGAGTAGACATCAGCATAGCCCTGTGGCACATCTAGGGTATAGTGGTGGTCTACACATGGCTGAGCAATGCGGATTGGACCCATGAAGTACTGTTGGATCTGTGGTTTCAGCGGGCAGGGGTAAATCGGGAAAACCTCAATGTAGCAGTAAGCGCCAGGCTGAAGGCTAGTCATGTGGCTGTGCCAGGATGAAAAATGTGGCAGCGAAATCCCTAACGGGTAAGGGATAGGGTCTTCTACTTCACTCTCAAGTTCAGATTCCTGGGGTTCTTGGTTCTCTTCCTGTTCCGCCTCCATTTCTATGGCCTCATAGTCAACCAACCAATCATTAAAGTCAAAGCCTGGTGGGGTCCCTCATCTTCCTCATACAGATCTTCCTCATCCTCATCACTCTCATCATCCTCAAACTCAGGGTGAGACATATACCCTCCCTCATCCTCAAATTCCTCCGGATCACTCTCATCTGAATCAGTAAGGGTAGTGGGCGGAAATGTGCCATGCTCACGGAGATAAGCTGTCATAAGCGGATAGTGGGTCATATAGTCAAAGTCTGGATCAAAATCTGCTAGTGGCAAGCTAAACCTCTTCTTGAACTCTCTGATCTCTACTAGCAACTCGGGGCTCAAAGGGGCCATCTACACAGAGAAATATCTAATCAGTGCTAACTCATAGACCCAACATGCACTAAGGAAAAGAAATCTTATTGGGTTCTATTTCTTGTTTTCTTTAGTCTTTTATTACTGGCTTAAGGTCTACCCATTTACCTAAGGCTGGGGGTTGAACCAAAAGCTCTGATACCAAGCTGTAACGCCCCCAAGGTTTGGGCACGTTAATTATTATTACAAACCATAATAAAGTTTAATCTCAAACTTTAATACAAACAACAAGGTTCTCAAACACTAAATAAATAATAACTGGGGTGGTTCTAGGTCTCCGTCTATCTCTGCGCCGGGTCGTTCCCCATTCCGGCAGCGCCTCCTGATCCACGGGACTGGGCTCCACAGTATTGTTCCTGTCCATCTAGATAATCTAGCATAATACGTCCGAGTCGCACAGGCAACATCATGGTATTATGCCAGGGTTACACGAATGCAACACCGTGAGCAACGCTCAGTAGTTCACTAAACTAAGCTTCTAAGTAGCAATTCTAGAACAATAAATTCATGAACAGCATTTATAACTTATGAACAGTAAACCATGCATCATGCGTGTCCATGCGAATCAGAGTAATTATGCGCGGAAAGTGGTATTTCGTTTCAGTGTCTCAAAACTGTGCTACGTATTACTTCCTCAACAGTTCTCAATTCGTTTCTCAAAAACACATTTCATTTATCAACGGTTATCCCAAAAATTCAGTTTTCTCAATACGGTGCCTTCCCTGGCATTCTTCTTCAAATTTCATTATCTCCCACCGCTCTGAAAGTTATTGGTCCGTTTACGCCTCCTCTCAGCTGACGGTACCAACCTTTCCGCTCGAGGTCCCGGTTATCGTGCATCACCGAACTTAACAGCCTGTTTGCACGGTCCGTTCTCCCCGCGACTCACACGACACAGTCCCGGCCGTCTTGCATCACCGAACTTAACAGCCTGTTTGCAAGGTCCGTTCACCGTGTGTTGTGCACGCTTAGCCCATCATCCTAGTTCTCTCCGCGAACTGGAAGTGGCGCTCTCGCTGCACTACCGCAATCAATACCATTCCTCCAAATTCTCTCCGCGAATTTGAGGTGGCAACAAATCATCTCATCACATGGCATCTCATTTTATCTCCCAAAAATCTCATTTCATTTCCCAAAAATCTCATTTCTTTTCCCAAAAATCTCATTTCATTTGTCATCTCTATTTTCTCATTTACAAATATTCGATTTCACGTCCGGTGACATAACGTATCGTGTACGTGCTCGGTGTCACATGCTCAGAATTATGCTCATGCAATATTCCATAATTTTCTCTAAATTCAAATTCTTCCAAATATACATTTCTCTCATAAAATCACGCATCAAAATATACCAACTCTCTAAATATTTTTGTTTCCTCTAGAAACTTTTCCCACATAAAATCATACATTTAATACTCTCCAAAAATAATATTTCCATCTCTCTCAATTTAATCCTCATCAAAAATCTCCAAACTATTTTATTTCTCCTTAAAAGAAATAAAATAGATCAATTTGCTCTTTCCAAAAATAATTTAAACCAAACTCTTTTCTAGAACTCCCTTGCCAAAAATTCACCACAACTAATTGTGGACTTCTAAAATCTTTAAAACTCTCCCAAAAATATACTTTCTATTTTTCTAGAAACTTTCTTTCTCAAATAAACATCTTTTTCATATCTAGTAAAAATCACAATTTTTCTTCCTAGAAAATTTACCAAATAAACTCACAATATATTTTTTGTAAAATCTTTCTAGAAATCAATATGGAAAACTCTTTCTTCATATTTATAAAAAAACCAACGCCACATTTTCTTATCAAAAATGAACAATAGGAATTTCTTTCTAACAATTTCTCATAAAAGAAATTACTCTACTTATTTAAGGAATAACACTTCAAATAACAATCAATGAGCTAATCAACCATGATTAACTAATCCTTTCAAGAAATATTAACAATATCATACAAGAATCTTGTCTAGTGAAACACATCTTCTAATTAACTTCTAATTACTTTTAATCACCTTCTAATTACTTCTAATCACCTTCTAATTACTTCTAATCTTACTAATCCACTTCTAATTTCATGAAGAACTACTCTAATTAGAATTTCATAAACATGCTTGTTACTCTTTTCAACATGAAATCCTCTTTCTAATCTACTAAGAAACATGCTTAGTAACTTAACACATGCATAGATTAAATTAATCAAACTCTAAAATCATGCTTAGAAACTTAGTTAGAACAATATAATTAAACTAGAAATAACTAATTAGAAGAGTAGTTTAGTAAACTACCTTGATTTCCGGGTGTAAACCGGAAGCCGAAAAGCTATCCTTTGGTGTAGAAAACTCTTAAGCTAACTAGATTACCCACTAATTAGCCTAGTAAGTGGCTAATTAGAACTAAACTATGTTGGTTAAAAGGTGGTAGAATAGTGGGTTTGTTGGGAATTTAGAAGACAAACAAACAAAGTGGGGTACATGGGGTCAAAGGCACACAAAAGTGGTCTATTTATAGACAAATGGAACCTCTCCCCCTCTCTCTACCTCACGGCACACACACACACACACACGCACACTACCGAAAATTTCATGCATGTATGGGAGTAATGGTGGAGTTAATCTTGCACATGGCAAGTACCAAGGTGGCAAGTCTAGGCCCAGGTAGGAATCTAGGTATCTAGGGGTCTAGTCTAGATGAACCAAATTGGGTAAATACAATGTAGCTAATGTAGGAACAATAGTGGGGGAAAATACGCTTCTCGTTGTGTAGGTTTTCGCACGGTCACCTTTGTTACGGGGTGTTTTTAGGAGCTATTATGAACAATTGGGCATGTGAAACCATTAAATGGCTAAGGGTAGCCCTAACTAGCTATAAATAGGTGGGAATATTCTTCCTTAATTTAGGGAAGTATGTCCTTAGCTTACTTGGAAGTCAAGGCCTAGTTTGGTTAGGCTAGGATGTGTAGTTTGTGCTCTAATGCAAGTATTGTGTGGGTATGCAAAGGTTAATCTAAAAATAACAAGGCTTATTCTAACTAGTGTTGGGTACAAAACCTTGGCTTAGGAAACTTTCCTCACTCATCCATTGCTTGTGCAAGTGAATTTGTATTAAAACCTTGCATGTGACTTGTACCATCATGCATGCACCAAGCACACACACACACCACTCTCTCTCTCTCTCTACCGAGCCCTCTCTCTCTCTCTCGGCAATCTCTCTCTCTCTCTCTCTCTCTCTCTCTCTCTCTCTCTCTCTCCCCGTGGCTCTCTCTCTCTCTCTCTAACTTGGTCAAGGCACCAAGTTCCATGGTTCGAATGACCTCTCATGGCGTACTATGAAATAAAGGTGGTGGGTTGGATAGGTTTTGGACATTAGCCAAGGTCTCCGGGTGTTACGGTAGTGTAACGGGTGTGTTACTCGGGCTCGTACGCGCATACACATGGCTAAAATTCTATTTATTCGAATTAAAGGAATAAAATAATGTTTTAATAGGGAAAATATTCCGATAAACCGAAAATTAAATTAATTAATCAAATTATTTAACGAAATTTTTATTTACGAAAATTAGGGTCGTTATAGATATAGTATATACACAGCATATATATACTGTCAGGATCCTATTAGGACTCCCTGACATAGTCTTACGTCCACACCTCCCATCTCCTGGCCATTTGGTTGGGATCCGATCCGTTGGATATGTTTAAAATGTGTTTTTAAGGATTTGCGCTAGGATTTGTCCAAAAACAAAAAAAAAAACTCGGAAAGGCTTGATCCGAGCAGTTTTCGATAAAATTGCACATAAATACATATATTGCAGCTTTATAAAAAACTGCTCGGATCAAGCTCTTCCGGGAATTTTTTTTTGATGAATCCTCTCGTTGACCCTTAAAAACACGTTTTAAACACTTTGGACGGTTCGGATCATCACAACATGGCCGGGAAAGGGGAGGTGTGGACTTAAGCTATGTTAGGGAGTCCTGATAGGATCCTGACTGCATATATATATATATATATATATATATATATACACACACACACACACTATAAACTAAGAATAAGAGAAAAATAAAAATAAAAAAGGCTGGGTACGTGTGGGTATAGAATCATAGATTTGATGATTATTGTGCCGTTTCTTTTCTGAAAGAAGCTATCAAGTAGTTCTAGACTTTCCTCATTTTTTGGAAGAATAAATCTGTACTAATATTGCGATTAATTGTCCCTTTTTTTTTTCCTTTGTTTTTTGTTTTTTGATTGCGTTATTTTCCCCTTGTAAATATTTAATTTTTGGGATGCATCATGTGTGAATGTAATTATTAAATCATATATGAGTAAAAACTGGAATTTCAACCCAATGGTTATGAGCTGCGAGGTTCAAGATTTGAGTTAATCAAGGTTCAAGATTCGAGCTGATCAATGGAATCGTAGTGACATTTCAACCCCATCTAAAACACGATCGGACAACTGAGAGGTTCATGACACGCCCGGATTCCCCTTATGTGACCCGTTAACAAATTGTCACTGTATGTTTTGGGTTACTGACATAGCAAAATGCTTACATTGTCAATAAAACTCTTGTTAATTGCATGCAAAAATAAATAAAAAAATATCAGGAGAAAATTGAAAAAAGCAGTACAAAACACAATCAGACGGATCATTCTTTCACAATACATCACATAAAAAATATTGAAAAAGCCAGTTTATTCTAAAAACTTGCTTACAAGTATCGATGTTTCTAACACTTTGATTTTGATTAAAATTTCACGTGATAAGACAAATTATTTGATCGTCGGGCCAATTGGCTCAAAAAGAAATTTTATTTTTCTGTATCAAAATCAATAGCAGTAATATCAAAACTAATAATGAAAAGAAATATTTGGGGAAGAGGGCTGGCATGCATGATCATCATTCATGATACTAGTAAGAAAGAGGAAAGATTCACAGTGGATTCGTTAAAACCCGAATAATGAAAAGTTAAAACGAAAAATGGAGTGGGGGTTGGAACTGTAAAAGAACGGGTCAAAAGAGAACCGTACAGAGAGACTCGGAAAGAATCATGATACAACCACCCACGGGGCCACCCACGCTCCCGACTACCTTTTTCCAAACTTGCATACTACCTTTGAGTAGTATTTTTTTTTTTTTTTTGGGGGTTCGATGGTCTGGGTATTCAGATCGGTTTATGCGTATCTTGATAATTCTCCTTCTCGATTGTAGGCCACCCACACCTAGATTAAGGGTGAGTTTTTCAAATGATAAAATCACCATTTTTTAAAATCATCAGTTAATTATCAAATTAGGGAGATTTTTGCGAAGACCAAGGATTTTTGTGAAACATAAAATCTTTGATTTCAGCAAAAATCCTTCTCATTTGATAAAATCAAATGTTGATTTTATCGTTTGAAAAACTCACCGTGAGTGATTCACAAGATACATAGGTGTGTGTTGGCTTAAAAAGCCAGTTTGATTATTATTATTTTTTTTTTTTGCGTTTGTTAGTTTTGTATCAAGTTTTGTGTAATATTAGTTCATCTCGGCCAGAGAAATCCAAAAAGCTAAAGGATTATGATTAGAACTCTCAATTTTTTTAATCAGATAGAAAAAAAATGTAAAAATTTGTCTTTCTAATTTATTTTTGTCTTTGTTCAAAAAATTTTAACTTCGATCACAATTTTTTATTTATTTTATTCCTCTAGCTGAGACGAACGAATAATACACAAAAGGTGACTTTTTAGGCCAAAACACAACTTATATACGTTTTGTTCGAATGGACTTTGTTTGCAGTAATCGGCCCCTTTCTCTCAGCACGATCTGTAATAGGTTTTCTCTTCAATTACCGTTTACATTTCTCTATATCTCTGCCCACCAATTACCCTAAAAAAATCCGAAAAAATTAAACGAAACAAAAGTCATAATGTCTGAGTTTACAGCGCGACATTATAGTGGAGTAACTTTTTATCTCTAGTCCATAGCCCACACATGTAAATAGTCAGATGATTGTACTGTAATTCCAGGCGTGCGTAGCTCACGTATGAAAACGAAATTAGAAGCCCCACCACCACCACCTCCACACGAACTAGAAGGGGCATTCATGTCAATTCCTTCCTCTATATAGTGCCTCCACTCGCCACTCTCTCCTTATCTTCTCCACTTTGACTGTGCGCCCTCTCTCTCTCTCTCTCTCTCTCTCTCTAGCTGCAATTCGATTCGATTGATCTGGGTTTTCCGTCGTTCTTGGCTTCTGAGGATAATAATCTGTTGAAATTGGATTTTCTCGGTTTCTGGGTTAGCTCTCCTTGTAAGTTCGTAGATTTTCGATCATTTTCTGTCTTGGTTTTTTAGCGACTTATTATAAGACCATTTGGATGGCGAGAAACGGTGTGATGAGACTGAAGAAAAATTTTCCTGTACATTTCTCACTAAATAACTCAATCCAAACGAGGGATTTGGTGATAAACCTCGGAACTTTCTTTTCTTTGTTTTTTTTTGTTTTTTTTGGTCGGCACCAGCAATTTCTTTTCGTTTCTTGCCGCTAAATCGGTTCAGATCTTCTCCTTCATTGGTTTATTTTTACACCCATATTTATTTTGGGGGTTTTATCCTGCAATTTTCGCTTTCTTACCTGAGAAAAAGTAGGCAAAGAAATTAAACTTTTACCCATTTTCAGGGTTTTCAATTAGCACAAAGCCCAATTTTATTAAAGCAAATTACTTCTCCATCGGTTTCTTGAACAGATTTTTTCTTGCAAAAATTAGATAGATCTCAGTTTGGTTGCTATTTCCTGAATTAATTTCGTAGATACTGTACAAAATTTGTTTCATTGGCCGTTTCAAAACGTTTTTTCTCGCAATTTTGTGGGAAAGATCCGACTCTTTTAGGAAACCATTGACAGGATATTGTTCAGATTCTTACAAGATTTTTTAACTATTGCAGGAGTTGGAAAATAGGTGGTGAAGAAGTTAGTAGTCGTGGCGATCGGATTATTGGAACAGCATGCGGTGGTATTCTCTCTCAATTGACGTTTTCCGAAGAGTTGTCTCCTTGAATTTGTATTGTCGCGTTATTCTGTAGTAATTCCTCTGTCAATTCCTTTCTCCTTCAAATTTCCCTCTTTCAATACATTTTGTAATCCTCCATGGGATCCAATCTGTTTGTTGTCATTCCCTGCTACGTCCGCTGGATTAGCTGAATCTCTCTTAATTCACAGCTCCATTATTCAATCTAATCTCTACATTTAAATCTTTTTCCTTTTGTATCTCTGTTCAATCCTTGTTGGGCTTTTCTTTGATTCTTGTTTCCTTGAAGATACCGGTTTTGTTTCGATTGGGATTTCTTTGATTCTTGTTTCATCGAAGGCTGCGGTGTTGTTTCGATAAGAACGGTTGTGAAAAACGTTGTGGGTTTTTGTTTGATTCTCGTTTCGTTGACGGTGTTGTTTAGATAAGAAAGGTTTGGGGGAAGTTGTAGTTATGGTGTGCCAAGCAGCGAGCCAAACAAGATTTCGTGCACTGAAACACGAGAGCGGGATTGCTGGTAGTGCCACCATTATAGTCAGAGTAATAGCATGCTTTCAACCTCTGCAAGATTGCCAGGTATTTGGAAGAATTAGATTCATAATCAGATTGGAGTTCTTTTATGTTTTCTTTTTTGGCTGTCTTTATCTAAGAAGATGCCTTATGTATCTTTTGATGGTGGAGAATCTTATTCTGTTCTGTTTGTTGGGCATTTCCAGGCTGAATATTTCCGCCACTTGCTTAAGCCCGTTACGTAGATCGATTAGTTTCGCACGCATTTGTGTTTCAAGTTAAGCTGGATTATTGTAGTTCTTTTCTTTGTTCCTGGAAGCAAAACATCAATTAATCAGTGATCAGTAATCTACAACCTTTGTATATACTGGTATGTTCCATTTCTCTATCTTATTACTGAATTAAAAAAATTTAAAGCAATGGCAGCAGCAGCTGACTATGGCTATATTATCCATTTTCATCTGGTTATTCTAATAGTTGTCTAATTTTGTGTGCTTTGTGATGTTATTTTTAGGTGATTGTTGCGGTTGGATGGAAAACGACTTCGGATCCTGGTTTCATCACCAGCTTTCTGATCGTCCATCACCCAATTTGAACGCCTTGGGCTCTCCATTCGACATTGGGCTGCGGAATACTCTCCCCGCTCGTATGAGCCCTTGCTCTAATGTCCTTCCCTCGAAGGAGAATGTTCCAGCCTTTCCATTTTCTGGGGTCCCACATTTTAATGTGAGTCAACAGCTGAACGAACCTCACGGATGGTTCTATTGCTTACCTCGGTTCCGTCAGGCCTTCACTCATGCTCCAAACTCGGTTTGCAAAGAGAAACTCTCTTCTGATCCCAATCCGGATTTGGGATCTGCTCAGAAGAGTTTCCTTGTGTTTGATCAGTCAGGCAATCAAACAACCCTTATCTTTACCCCTGGGGTTGGGAGTACCCCAGTCCAGTGCCCCAATCCTTTTGGCCCGAAACACGACAGTGCTTATGATTTGAACAAGATAGGGCTGGGAATCGAAAGAGAGACTGTTCTGCACCGAGATCCCGTTTTGACTTTTACATACGATGAAAATAAAAAAGATGATACGGGAAGTGAGATGTATCACGAAGATACTGAGGAAATTAACGCGTTACTTTACTCAGATGATGATGAGTATGATGACGATGGTGTTTATTCTGATGATGATGACGTCGCGAGCACAGGTCATTCGCCTTGTGCAATGACGGATTATGGTAAACAGGAAATGCTCGAGGAAAGTGAAGAGGAAGTTGCGAGTACTAATGGGCCTTCCAAAAGGATGAAACTGTTTGATGGAGGTTATAAGATGGCATCGTTCATGGACACTGCAACCTCTGTTAAGTCCAAAAGATGCTTTGAGTTGGAAGATGATGCTCAATCTAGTTGTGCCGATGGAAAAAAGACTTTGGGCGAATTTGGATCATTTTCGGGCAACAAGAGGTCTAGGAAAGACAAGATACGAGAGACAGTTGGTATTTTGCAGAGCATAATTCCCGGGGGAGAGGGAAAAGATTCAATTGGGATTCTGGATGAAGCTATTGATTACTTGCGATCATTGAAGCATAAAGCAAAGGCTTTGGGGGTTGATACGCTCTGAGACATACTTGTTCTCATATGGTTACTACTTACTAGTAAGTTGTGTTTGTTGTGTTCTTAGTAGTGCTGCGTCGATTAAAGGTGTGAAAGGTGTTGTGCAGAATAATGAGATGTGTCCATATACCAAGAAGTGAAAACTGGAAGTTGCGGATAGAGCTTGGAGCCGTATTGAAGTGTTTGTCCAATGATTTTGGTCGTAGCTTTGGTTTGTGAACTCTCTCCAGTGGAGATATATAAGTAATCAGTAGCCAAAAAGGGCTGTGAATTGTTAGTTGTTAGTTGTCATCTCGGTCTCTGGGCGAAGATAAAAGGACCTCATCCATTGAGTAAAGTTGTGTGGATCTGAAAACTGCTTCGCAAAAATAATCTCAAATAGGGGAGTGTTCACCCTTCGCGGCTTTCTTCAGGACCCAAGCCTCTCAATTCGCCCCCACCTCCCCCCAGACAGTATCGTGGCGTGGTAAATTCTCTGTGGGGTTTCTCTTTCTATTGCAGGAAATTTCGAGAAGTGATCGATTTCCGTCACTTCATCATGTACAGTTTGCTTTAGGTGTTTCAATGGACCAACCTCCTTCATCCGACCACCACTCATTTCACGTATTCACGTTCGTCTTCTGATGGGTATCGCGTTTGAATGCTCCACCTCAACTGTTAATTTTCTTTTGCGATTTCAAAGAGAGATCCAAGTGCTTGATGTCTGTATGGTGTTTTCCTGTCTCTTATCTATTTTAGCTGTAAACTTTAGTGGCTTGTTTGGAGCTGTTGTTGTCTTTATGTCTATGTACTCACGTCGCATGCACGTATTTATGTTGGGATACAGCAGTATTGTAGTAATTTATTTTGGTGATTGCGAATTTGATGGCCTCATGAGGGGACCGGATTGTTCTGCATGATTTGTTTTTTGGGTTTTATTTGCATGAGATGAATGGGTGGAGTTATGAGCATTTACTCTTCCTGAGTTGTTGCAGCACAAAAACAGGAAAGGAGGCAATGGAAAACTGGAATTGGTCTTGGCTCTAGTTCTTGGTGTTATTGATGATTTGTGACCACTTTTTCCATGCAGCAGGACGGTCCTGTTTTGTATTCTAGTTATTTGGGGGTGGGTGCTGTCCCTTTGGGAACAACATGGATGTTGGCCGATCATGGCCGTCCGTGCTCGGCTATAGACGGCTCATGTCATATTTTATTCAAACAAGGCTCATGTCATATTTTATTCAAATAAATCTGAACCGCTGCCAAACAAATCTGAGCTGGTCATAGCCGACCACGGACGGCTGTGATCGGCCCACATCCATGTTGTCCTCGAAGGGACAGCACCATCCCCATTGCAGACTTTGTTTTGGGTTTTTTACTTGATGAGTGGGACCACTCATCTTTTAACATTTGTCAAGAACACTTGTCTCATGTTAATCACGCGGGCCGGATTTCGCTCAAATATGGCTTCGTAATATGTTTTTCTTGGAAAAAAACTTGCACCTTAAATTAGAACACGTTAAATTTATGATAAATGTATTTGCAATCACGTGCTTATGAAAATGAACGATTTTAATTATCAATGCGGATCTGGGAAGGACCTACAGCACAGTCCTCGGGCACATATCGGGGTCTGTGTTTCAAAACAGGATAGGTGTATTCAAGCCCAAAAAGGTCAACCCAAACCGCAGGGCTGGCTCAAGCAAAAGCATGTGTGCAAGTCTCAAGCTAAAAAACTTGAGAGTTTGATTAAATTCAATATGTGATTAAAGCCTGGTCTAAAGCACAATATGTGATTTTTCCTTTTGCTCAATCTGTAAAAGTATGCGCGCAGGATTTATAAGAACGGATGTCACATACGTTAGAGCGCCGTATCATTTAGGAGAATTAGTTTGGTGTTGATTTTTGTTATTAGGTTAAGGTTTATAATTTCCTTTATAGAAAAAAAAAAATTATGATTTTTATTCTGTACAATGACGTGGCTAAGACTGCAAAAGAAAAATGGGGGAATATGATGTTCTAACACTTGCATTGTTATGGTTTGGGATCTCCTAAGGCCCAGGCCGTAAGACTTGCTGATAATTTATGGTTTGGATCTCCTATGGCCCAATCCATAAGATTTCAAAGGACCACAGGCAAACACACACACACATGGTGACAATTTTTTGGGCTCTCTTTTGTGAGTGTATTCTCATTCGGTAAAACCATGTGCACAGATGGCTGTGCACAGATGGGTCTCGGGGACCCACTTTTGGGTCCCACACGAAGGATCCGAGCCGTTCAATCATCTTAGAATAATTTTCCGAGGGGCCCCGCGAGAAATCAGCTCCATCAGACGTGTGTAAGTGGTTGATCCAAAAATCCCCCGTTTCATTCAAAACGATTTGAATGAAACGGGGGATTTTTGGATCAACCACTTACACACGTCTGATGGAGCTGATTTCTCGCGGGGCCCCTCGGAAAATTATTCTAAGATGATTGAACGGCTCGGATCCTTCGTGTGGGACCCACAAGTGGGTCCCCGAGACCCATCTGTGCACCATCTGTGCACAGCCATCTGTGCACATAGACAGGCTCATTCTCATTTAGACCCTGCTATGCCACACTCTACCCATTCAGGCCCTTTCCTACGCGCGTAGCACCATCGGATAATAATTCCTATGCAGTCACACGATGCACGACACACTCTCTCTCCTCTCTTTCCCCCATTAATGCTTTTAATTTTACTTCTCTCTCTTCTATCTCTTTACACGTACGCCACTACTCTCTCTCTCTCTCTCTCATTTTTATAAAGAGAGAGAGAGAGAGAGAGACAGAGAGAGAGAGAGAGAGAGAGAGAAGGACGGAAAGAGAGAGAACTTTATTGTGGGCGAAAGGACAGATAGAGGGAGAAATTTATAATGTGTCAGGAAAAGTTGTTCCCTTATAGATAGAAAGAGAGAAGATATAAAGAGAGTTAGGAAAAGTACACGGGCATGCCTCCGTCAAATGAAAAACCCTCCCACGCGCGTACATGACTTATTTAGAAGTGAAAGACAAAATGGGGTTTGGATGAAAGCCCCCACAAAAAGTGGGGGCGGCTTGGAATTTCCTTCAATTTTTGGCATTGCTTAAATTGCTAGAGTCTAGCTTCCCACATATAGGGATGACAATTTCCCTATATTAGATGGATATCTGCCCCGCCCCCGCTCATATGGAGGCGGGGTTTATCCAAAATTTCCCCCAATGGTAGCGGGTATGGTGGAATTTAAAGAATACCCGCTCAAATATGGAGTGGGTATAATTTTGTTATCCCCACCCTCGAATCCCCGTACCCGCCCCCTTATCCCGTTATATATACATGTGTGTGTATATACGTATGTCTATAGAAATATTTGCTGTACAAATCTTATCAATTACTCCACTACCTATTATAAACTACTAAATACAGTAAGATTATTGATACATATTCTATTTCCTAAAAGAAATCTCAAAAAGTATACAAAATATAGAAAACCAATGCCTTTACGAAACCATTACAAATTGAAACTTGTGCTTGCTGCTACACTTTTTACTATTAGGTCAGTGTTCTCCTATTTTGAGTTTGAAATTATCTTCTCGTTCACATTACATTTAGTAAGTTTAAACTCTTTCATTCTCCTTTTTTTTTTTTAGGGTGACAATATCTACTGTAAGTTTGAGTCTTTTACTTCATATTTTTGTCGGTTTGAATATTATTTTTGCACTTTAGTTTCATTATTGACTTCTTCTATTTTTTGGTTGGATATGGGTATACTTGGAGAAACCCCGATCTCCATCAGGAGACGGGTTTGATGCTTTGTCTAATATCCCTAGTAGAGAACGGAGCGGGGATGGTAAAAGTCCCTCCAATTGGGGATAGAAGGTGGAATAGAGTCCCCCGATCCATACCCTACCCGTTGCCATCCCTACCCACATACCAAAAAAATCTAAGATTTCAAAAATCATCTGCACATTATATGCAAATCTCGAAATACATTGAGTATGTTGTTAAATGATTAACAAATAGCATTTACGTGCTACTTTTCAAGTATTTATCTGAATCAGTGGACAACAATTGATGAAGCAGCATTGACAACCTCTAATAATATAATTTACTATATCAAAATCCCACTTGATTAATAATCGCAACCTGAAATATAAGGAGTCACTGCAAGCTGAAACCAACAAGATACAAACGACCAAATGTACAACAAACAACAAGAACAAACAAAACAGCAAAAAAACTAGAAAGGATTTCCATCACAGGTGTTCGGGTGAGGAACATCAGAAACACTAGAAAGAATTTCCATCACCGATGTCCGGGTGAGGAACAAAAGCTCCTAGCCCATGCTTTGCAAGAAGGTGAGCACAATGAACTTCCTTCTGATCTACTTTTGTAATTCTGCAAAAAGACAACTTTGCAATTTCCACTCTCAGGTTTCGAATCAAAAAGTGCCATGATGATAGTAACACTTACTCCTCCTCCCTATCTGCATAATAGCATTGAAATAGTTAGAAAGAATATAGAGATTATTAAAGTTATTTTTTAAAGCCCATTTGACTGCTTGGTGAATTGCTTGAAGTTCTGTTTGGACCAGACTGGCACTGTGTGTTGATATAGAAAGTTGTGCAATAGGAAGACCATTTGTAAGATTGGCTGTAAAACCTATGCCACTCCAGTAATTTTCCTCTTTCCATGCTCCATCCACACGAAGAACACAAGTTCTTTGAGTTGACCGTGCATTTGGATGAGCTTCCAAAACCAGGGAGGGATATTTAAAGGAAGACGGATTTTGCTGACTATGTTCTCTAGATTTTCTATTCCATGCTGACGCTCTTTGAAACCAAATAGCACTGTCTTTCGCCATAGAAATAGCAGCATCGATACGAAATGGATCATTTGCAAAGGCCATAGAATTTCTTGTTTTCCAGATAGCCCATAGAATAGCAACAAAAGAGAGAAGCTTCTGCTTATTTGTGCCTAGGCCAATAAGCATATCTAAAAGCCATTCCTCAAAGGCCAAACCAGAAGATAGAGCTTGGAAGCTTTGTCGAAAATCAAAGGCATTCCAGGCAACAATGAAGCAATGGCAGGAGTAAAACAAGTGATCTAAAGTTTCTTCTGCCAATTCACACAAAGGACAAAATGGAGGAAAAGCACTGAGATGATCGGCGAGGCTCTTTTTGACTGGCAAAATACCTTTTAAACATTTCCAAATGAAGACCTTGATACGCTCACAAAGATCCAAATCCCAAACCATATTCTAAACATTATGGTCCTTATAAATCTAAACTGAGGATGTGTTAACTAACGTTTGTTTGAAGGGACTATTAATGAAGAAATATCAGGACTTCTTTGTTTTGTTTTACTGAATACGACCATCTAATATAGAGGGTTCCCAAACCTCTTCCTGTGTCTAAGCGATGGATTAAGGACGTGTTTGCGATAACTATAGACACATATTTTAGATTCTACCTTCAGATTTTGCTTTAGATTTTACATTTCAATAGAAGCACATAAAATAGGGCGAGCATGGACCAGATTGGTTAGGTTATATAGTAAATTGAGAACCACATACATTTGGATTACCAAACCAACCCATAAAATTCATAGAACCAAACCAATTCAAACCATAAAAATATGGTTTAGTTTCGGGTTTGAACCACGGTTCGATTGAAATTAAAGATATCATCTCCATAAACTATTTAAAGTAGTCTTTCAAAAAAAAAAAAAATTAAAGAGTAATCAAATCTTATATTAGAACAAGTTATATTAAAAATCCCAAAAACTCACTACCATCAACCAACTAAAGAAGAGTAGAATAACAATAACTAGTGAATAAATAAGGCCATGGAATAGAGTATTAAAATAGAAAATTAATTACTGAGCAAAAAGATTACTAGGAAATAAATTGACTAAGCCCAAACCGTGTATTTTTTAGGGTATTTGAAATTATAGAAATAGGTTATCATATATAATAATTAATCTTGGAAGTTAAGGAATAGGGTGATGGAATGAAGTATTAGATTAGGAAATTTATTTACTAAAAAAAAATTATTCAGTGTATTTAAACAAATTATGTATATATATTATACGGTTCAGACCGGTTTAGAACCAAAATTGTCAACGTAAATCCACCAATAGAACCATTTAATGCGGTTTCTAATTTCTTAAAATCGGGACCAAACCACATTACTAAATATGATATGGATTTACGGTTTGACGGTTAGTTTTTTGCTCACCCCTAGATAAACATTCTCACTATAGCTGTGAAATTATGATTGAGCTGCAGTAAAAACTGGTAATGTTTATGTAAAAAGCAGAAATATAAGGCTTTATAAAACTTAAAACCTAAAATTTTATCGAAAAAGCTCTTGATAGCTACCCAAGCCAAGATTTGGGATTTTTAGGAATTCCATCCTTTTTTAGTTTTTTCAAAATCTATAGAATCCGAGAACATGTTATTTAAAATTTTTGGTAAATACTCCAAACTGATTTTGAAAAGCTAGAATCTCAAAATCTGCAAACAATTTTTCGTAAACACCCACTAAATATCTAACAGAACCACACAAGTTGTTTGATTCAAACTTTTACCATCCACTTTGGATATCCATCTATAATAACAACAGAAAGTGTGAGATCAAAATCATAGGAGTTGTGTATATCTATTCATATAAAATCAACAAACTTTAACGTTTTTTATTTTTTTTGTTTTGGGTAAATTACACTGACCTCCCCTGAGGTTTTTGACTTGTACACTGACCACCCCTATTTTATCTGAAATAGCACTGACCTCCCCTGAGTTTTATATTTTAGTATCAAAAGCACCCTTCTGTTACTCAAATAGCACTGACCTCCCCTGAGTTTTATATTTTAGTATCAAAAGCACCCTTCTGTTACTTGGCCGTCAGTGACAGTAACAGAAATTGATGAGGTAAGCCATTAACCTTCGTTGAATTCCCAAAATAGCCCTTGACACTAGTTACAATCTAAATGCAAAAGGCTCTCTTCTTCTTCTAAATAATGATCATGCATGAATACTTATAATATAATTTATTGGTGGGCAATTTCTATAAAGAAAAATGAAATGATCGAATTCCCCGCTTGGCTTTTGCTATTAAAAAAAATGCCGTTCAAAAAAAAGAAAAAGAAAAAGAAAAATGAAACCAAGATAACAAAACATGGGAATGCTACCAAATATACATGTCTTTTACTTCAATCTTTTGTTTAACAAATGGACATGTCCTAGTTCACAAATTTTACATCAAATAAGAGTATAAGTAAGTCATTTTCAGCTGCTTTGCATCACTTGGGTACTGAATTTTCTACTAATACAGTAGAAAATTTGCCATTTTGCACATCACAACACTATAAGTAGCAGAATTTTTTACATCATAAATTTTCTATTAACAGCAAAAGTCAAACGAGGAATTCGTTTCATTTTTCTTTATAGAAATTGCACACCAATAAATTATATTCTAAGTATTCATGCATGATCATTATTTAGAAAAAGAAGAGAGCCTTTTGCATTTAAATTGTAACTAGTGTCAAGGGCTATTTTGGGAATTCAACAAAGGTTAATGGCTTACCTCATCAATTTCCGTTACTGTCACTAACGGTCAAGTAACGAAGGGTGCTTTTGATACTAAAATATTAAACTCAGGGGAGGTCAGTACTATTTCAGTAACAGAAGGGTGCTTTTGATACTAAAATAAAAACCTCAGGGGAGGTCAGTGCTATTTCAGATAAAGTAGGGGTGGTCAGTGTACAAGTCAGAAACCTAAGGGGAGGTCAGCGTAATTTACCCTTCTGTTTTTTTTTTCCCTATTTTTTTTTTTGTAGGTGGTTGTACTTTGCTTGGTAGATTAATGAAATCTTTTATCTCTTTATCCTAAAAATAAAAAAATCAACAAACTTACATTTTAAAAGAGCGAACATGTGATGAGTTTGGCAATACCATTATTCTCTTATAACGTTGTGACTCGCATACTATGTGAGATCTCCTTACATATAGGTTAGTTGTAGACAACAATGATTAGTCCAATGTGGTGCTTGCATTAGGGCATCCTTATCAGGAGCACCAAATTTTTCACCAAATTTAACTTCAAAAACACTTTTTACAAATTTAGCAAGTCACTTTCCAAAAACTCACAAAATCAGACTCTCTATCCAAACTTAACTATATTAAACTATTCCCCTCAAATCTATAAAAAAAAAAAAACTCTCTCACAGCCATCACCATCCAACATTTCGGTACAAAAAGTGGGTAGTGGCCCACGTGTCTCACAGCCATCACCCCCCACATTTCTTCCTCCACCCATGCGTTGCCACGTGGCGCCCCCCCCCCCCCCCCCCCCCTCTCTTCCGTTTCTGACAGAAAACGCCGGAAACAATTAAAAAAAATGGGTTTGGTGCGTGAACAGTACCGCACCAAATTTGGTGCGGTACTGTAGCAAAGTTACAAGTTTTGTAAATTTGTAAAATATTTGTTAAGTCTGATTTTGGAGGGTTTTGTTATATTTCACTCATCAAATTTAACTTTTTAACAAATTGTTAAGTGAGATAAAGATGCTAGTACGACTCATTTGACAGACGGATAATATATTGGGTGGATAAACAATGGGCAGGGTAAATCTTTACAGAAAAGAACTTGACTGTGCGTACTGAAGATATAGTGCACTTAAAATGTATAATGGCTTTTGAGGCCCACTTTTGAGTCACATGTCCCTGCAAAAATTAAGATCAATTGGATATGTGTAACTGGTTGATCCAAAACCCAAGCTTTCATTCGTAACGGATATGTGTAACGGGTCGATAGTTTTGGATCGACCATTTACACATATCCTATTGAGCTGATTTTTTATAAGGCTGTAGGAAAAAAATATTTTGAAATTATTCAATGGTTTGGATTATTCATGTGGGTCCCAAATGTGGATCCCAAAAGCCATTGTATATTTTCTATGCACTGTATATCTTTTTGTACCCATAGGTTTTTCGTTACAAAAAATGAAGAAAAAAAACGTTGACAGGGATATGAGGTGGACAATGTATAAGGGCGAGTAAGTAAGAGGGATTAATGAAGAAAAAGCATGTTTAAGGGAATCGGGGTCTCTCTGTAGCCTCTCTGCTATACAGTGTAGCACTCATTCAAGTTGTTCATCTCCGTAATTAGACCCGGCCTTGGGTATAGGACCAATTGGCGGGGATTTGAGGCCTCCCAAATTTGGCCCAGAATTGGCCCCATATTAGTTGTAACTCTCAAGTATGTACTCCATAGTGTATAAATTTGCGAAGTTTAGGGCATCTCCAATACATGAAATTAACGTGAAGTTAGTGTAAGGATTTACCCAGTTAACATTATGGTGTTTAATTAAGCTCCAATAGTGTTGATAGGTTGAAGTTAGTGTCATGAAAAATTGTAGCAGGCATAGGGCAGTGCATAACTGTGTTTGTACTTTAACACTGCTTAACTGGGGCCCACGCCCAGCGGCGGCTCCAGGAATTCTCGTGAGAGTGTTAAAAAATTCTACTACGATCCTCTAGAAATCATTTTTTATTAACTGGGTGGTCCGGGCTAACTTGCGTGCACTTCGACTAATCCCAGGGTCTATGTACGCCCTGCCACACACATAGACCTGATAAAGCCAATACTCCATGAGAACTATGAGATCTTGTGCAGATAGCCCCAATAAGTTAAGAAGAGTCCTTTAGAAATCATAATTGTACATAAACTCAAAATAAAATAAAAATAATAATAATAATAATTCTACTAATACAACAATGCCACCAAAAAGTAACAATTCCAAGTCAATACAGCTTCGCTTTGAAGAGTTTTAGGGGCGGCTATTATTAAAAGTTTCAACAGGAGATGACTCTTGATTTTCTTATCAAAAACTTGTCTATGGTTCCAACTAAGCAAACAAAAATTAAAAAAGAATCAAAGCTATGAATGGCCTATATAACAATCTAAATCTATTGTGTCTATATACTCTATGTGCATATATATTAAAGTGTTTCACAAAAAAAATAGTGCTCATATATTTAATTATTGATCTATATTTATAATGTAATGAGTAATCACTTGGAATAAGCATAAATAGATTAAAGAGAGAGAGTTAAAAGTGTTCTAACTCTCAGAGCTAATGTGTAGAGACAAAGAAATAACCAAATTCTCAAATACCCAATTTATACTATTCTCTAATATCAAATAGTCCATGATGAGTTCTGTCATTGGGATTGGGTGTTCAAACTTTTTGGGCTAGGTGTTCAAACATTTTGGGTAAAGTATCAAACATTTTGGTTAGGGTGTTCAAAATGACAAAATTTAAAAAATAAATAAATTTTTACTTGTATTTCTAAAAAAAATAAAAAATTCAAGGTGTTCGGTTGACCACCCTCGGCTCTTCTTAGAGCCGCCTCTGCCCACGCCTAAAATAAAAGGTAAAATGGAAGAGAGAGAGAGAGAGAGAGAGAGAGAGAAGTGGGAAAAAAAAGTAGATGAGATGGGACATAAATATATATAGACAAATTTCTAGTAAGGACTTCCTGTAAATAAGAAAAAATGTAATTTTTTCATGTTAAAAATTATTTTTGGGAAATCCGAACCGTCCAATGTGTTCAGAAGGTGTTTTCAAGGGTCTGCGCGGAAAATCTTCAAAAAAAAAAAAACCCGGAAAGGGCTTGATCTGATCCAACCAGTTTTTCGCAAAAACTATATACGCAGACCCTTGAAAACACCTTCTGAACACATTGGACGGTTCGGATCGTCAAAAAAATGCTCAGATCACGGAGGTCCGGAAGTCTGGAGTCCGAATAGGAAGTGGAACCTATATATATATGTGTGTGTGTGTGTACTTTTATATTTTACCATCACTTTAACAACATCATTGCAAAACTTCTTATGTTAACAATACATTTTGTCATAATAACACAAAAATATGACCTACATTTAACACTTTTATATTATACAACACCATATTTTTAACTCACGAGAGATGCCCTTACCACGTGGTATTATGATAACAGTTGGCCAAGCGGTAAGCCCGTGCCTTTCTCAACCACAAGAGAAACTAGTTTTTTCTGATGATAGTCTTTTTAGTACTCCTCTTTTCTTGAAACTCCCTCTAAGGTAGGCTTCATTAAAGAGTCAACGTTTTGTTGCAATGATTATTTTTTCTCTTTTATGTAATGCTCAATTTTGGTATTACTCTTGATTACAATAATTTTGACTTAAGTGGGATTTTTTTTCTGAGATTCAAAAAAGTTAGATCATATTTGAGAAAGCAATTATTAATTTTGACTTGAGTGGAATTTTTTATTTTTATTTTTCTAAAGCTGATTCCTATTTTTTTAATCTATCAAAAACAAACAAAAAAAAATATAACAAAATAAGTCAATCATATAATTGGAAGAATGGGTTCTCCCTTCCCGGTTACTCTATTTCACGCACAACAGCGGACACAGGATTTGTGTCAAACAGGGGCCGAATCATGTGTATTTTCATATTCATAAAAAAAACATTATGTAAGCATTTATCGCCACTTGTGAAGTCCGAAGAAGAGATGATATAATGTGTATGTGCATAGCCACCGTTCAATTTTATACAAGCAACCTAAAAAATGAATAATAACTTGAAATTTTGAGAAATTTTACCCCACACAAATAGAGATTTTAAGAATTTTTTATTTTATTTTTACTCAAGGGACTTGCAGGGGCCAAACCCATAGAATTTTTCTTGATTAACCTGAAAAATTAGTATAATACGTGAGGATATTTGAAGTTGTGCAGGGGCCGAGGTCCCCTCTTACACCCCCTTAGTACTGCCCCTGTTCACGCAATTTCGCTTATAGAAATTTGACATGATGTTCTTGAGGTACTTGTCTTACAAAGTTTGAAGTTTGAATCACCATTGTAATTATATTTATTATTGGGTGATTAAAGATAAAATATTGAACTTTAGTTTAATTTTTTTTCTCATATAGTATTTCAATTACTTTGTTAATATTGCTAAATTTTTAGCCGAGTCATTGATACAAAATTCTGAGCAGAATTAGCAAAATGTGAATAAATAAAAAAACATATGTTACATAATGTAATATTGTTTAACATTATTTTAAAATTGCTTTATTTATTTTTTTTTATAATTTTCCTAGTAAAATAGTTGGCCCCCATTTCATAAATTTGTTTAGATCCCAAAACTCTTAGGCAGTTAGGCTAGACGTGTCTGCAATCGATAGTTTAGATTTGTAAGAACACTTAATGGTAAGAGTTAACAAATATCTAACTACTGGTTGCCGATATAGACGGTTGGACGACTAGACAACTATACGTGCAATGCGAATGAGCCGCTACACGGACCTGATTTTTGGAGAAGAATTTGAGTGTGTATAGGAGGATAAAGATAACATGTTACCGAGCACGTATCTCTTTTTAAAAATATTTTGGACACCGCGTCATCCCTACTCTCTACGCACCGAAATCCTCCTTCTGAGATAAGCTAGCCCGAATTAATCCTTGGTAAAGTTTAGGGGGTTAAAGTAAAATACAATGACTACAAGAACAATGAGCTTAAACGTAAAGCAACGACGCGATTTGAGCAAAACCGACTTTCTCGTCTCTTCTGCTCCTCTGTACAAAAAAGACCGAAACACAGAGATCAGATAAACAGAAGCGAAACCGATCGACTGATCGAGCAATGGAGTCACTCTGCTTCCACGACGGCAACATCACCGACTTCATAGAAAAGCGAACTCTCGATGTCCGGCACGTACGTAATCCATAAATCATCTCCCTCGAATACAATTTCAATTCATCGCTAACTGGATTTTGATTTTGATTTTAATTTTCTATCTGGGAATTTTCTGGGTTTTTTTTGGGGGGGGGGGGGGGGGATTGAAATGAATGAGGAAGGTTGAGAAATTTCACCATTGATAGTTGATCAAGTTCATCAGGAAGCAGTTTTAAACGAGAATTTTGCGCAAGATGAGTGCGAGAAAATAGTTGCTGTTTCACACTTTCACTGTGTTCAATGTTGTTGTTGTGTTGGCTTCTTTATTGATGCATAAATATTCGACATCCATCAGATAAGCTGCCTACTTCTGAAATGTTTGCAGCACCCCTTTTTTTTTTTCGCGCGAGGTTAAAACGTTATTTTTTTTCGTTACGCTGCAATTATGTTAGTTGAGTTCTTACTGTAACCAATGTCTGGTCAATGTGTAGGACATTAGGCCAAGATCACAAATGCATTCTTCCGTGATACGAAGGCTTTCCCTGGAAACAGAATTGGAGGTTTGTGATGATGCTGTTTAAATATTATTATTTTTTTTTAGTTAATTGGTTATGGCCATCTGTTGCAACTTTTCTACTGTCTTTTGCTTCATTTGCATTATCTGTGTTTGTGGTCTTGTTTACGTACATCATGTTATGATAATGTCAAATTTAGCTTTGGACAAGCCCCGTTTGAAGTCTACTTGGGCATGACTAAGGTTTAGCTCGTAGCTTATCCTAGAGTGCGGTGGGGTTATACTAGAAGATTTACAAGAAAACTATTGTTTAGAATTGGAGAGGAAAAAAGTTCACTGGGCCTATCGTGTTTTGTATAAGTTTATAACAACCACTTCTGTTGGTTCTTTTCTACTATATTTTTTTTCTTAATGAGTGGTAGTCTGCTAGAACATGCTATATAACGAGCATTAATGGAATTTCCCGGTGTACATAAATGTTGGCCGAAATCAAAAGACCTTTTACATCATCTGTATACGTCAAAAAGTTGTATGAAGTCTAAAAATTGGTCAAGAGAGAGGCTCTACTCCTGTCTAAGCAGCATATGAAAAGAATTACTCTAAATTATATATAGAGGGCTCGCGTCAAATGAGCCAAATAAACATTTTCTGGAATCTCCCTCTACATAAAGACCCGAGACAAAACCTAAGTCCAAAGCCCCAAGTTGCCGAGCAATGCAAAACAAGGTGTGGCACTTCATCTGTTCATCATTTTTTTAGCACATGACTCCAAGTTAATGTTTAAAGTACCCAAGCATCCAACCTCCAAAAAAGTGCTTCGTCCCCTGATACGGTTCTCTGAAGGAGTGAAGGGTATAGATTCTTTGCAAATGTTATCAACCTTCCCAACCCTGAATCTCCCTTTGGAGTCGAATGCTACACACCACTCCTTTCCATCTATATTTGCATAGTTAGTCAGGCACTTGCTATTGTGCCTCTATATTGCCACAGGTGGTGCCTCTATATATTTGAAAAGGGGCTCCCACTACTACAGGATTGGGGAAGAGAGCCTTATCCCCGCTAGCTGGAGGCTGTTTTTGCTCTAGTCTCTCTATTTATTAGCAACTGTAAATAGTTATTTGAACTTTTCTCATCCACACCAAACTTGCAATCAGAAACCTCATCCTTTGGCCACCCCTCTCCACAATTTTAGAAAATGACACATTCCTCCCAATCCTTCTTAATTCCCTTGAACAATCACACCACTCTAATCAGAGTTTACCTCTTACAATGTCTATTACGCTTCCACCCTTCTGTCACCATCTTTCCTCTCAAGTGAATCTGCATAATACTTGCGGTACATATCCGTGTTGAACGACTTCTGTCTTTAATCCCCAACCTGCTTTCTCTAATGATGGCACACCATCTCCTAATCCCCTAAGTGATACTTGAACTCCTCCCCCGCCCATCCCTGTGCCACTAAAGTAGGAATGGAACAAGTGGGACTGAAAATAAGTTAGTAGACTCGATAGAGTATTTTTTATCAAACTAAATCTTCTTTTTTATAAAACTAGTGCCTGTTCCAACACGACAACTTTTGGATTTCTCTTTATTGAATTCCATACTTGGCCTTGACGGTTTGCTGGGTAGTCAACCTAGATAAATACAAGGGAAGGTCCCCATTTTGTAACTAGAGTAGAAATGTAGCGTGCTTCTCCCACAGGCACAATTTCGGATTTCGATTGTTCACTTTGAGGCCAAACTTCTCCTTAAATCACATCAGAATACATCTCAGATATCCTAACTGAGCCACAACTGCTTTGCACTTTCAAACCTGAGTAGTTGTCGACAGGTGACCTTGGCACAAACCTCTACTGGCAATCAAAACTGGCATTCAGAGTTTCAGACACAGATCTAGGAAGGAGAAGTTGCGCAACACCAAGACAATGTTCCATCTGGTTTGCAAAACAAGGAATCTACCAAGTCATAATGCATGGACTATCCTGAGAGTGAACTGCACTAAGTGGAGCGACCCGAAAATGTTGTATATCCACCAGATTTGATGAGCGAGAAGCCTCGCATAGGTTTTCTCCATGAAGTGCATATCAACCTTTCATCAAGGAATATCACCACGTTGCTGTCTCCTCCCGCAAGCCAAGGCTCCATCTGCAGCAGCAACAACCAAATCTTATCCACACCTCGGTCCTAATAATTTTCGACACCGGGCCGTCAACCCATCCTCACACATGTTTAAACAAGCAAGAAGCGGGAAAAACCCCAACTCATAATCAACCGTCTTTCATGAATTCATCACACATTTCCCACTCCTTAACACCGAAACCAACTTTTGCTGTCATATGTCAAACCGTCTTCCAATGATCTTGATGTTATTTAATTTCCTTACGGCAGCTCTTCCATAAAATCTTGATTTGAGTTTATCTAGCCTTTGAGCCATTAAAGAGGAATATTATATTTCTTTCAATATATTAGGAAGTCTGGACCATGTATCTTTTAATAGGGATGCATTTCCCTCTCTTTGAAAGCTACTGCTTGTTTCACCCAGTCAATCTTCTTCCCGACTGTTATACTACACTATGCTGCCTACCATTGCGTTGAAGCATAGTCAATGCAACCACTAAGAAGGGAGTGCACCCTAAACATCTATTTGGCGGCTAGGTTTGAACATCCACACGCCTACGGTTGGAAAAATGCCCTATTTCGTAGACTCATCCTCATTCTAATCTAGATATTGCCTCAAAAAGGAAAAAAAGAAGAAGAAAACAATGAGACACCTTGATTGGCTTTTGGCAACTGACCGTTTCTTGAAGGGTGGGAAATAGTCAACCGATATGGACTCAGCACCACAGGCCTCTGGATCTAGTTATACCACCATAAACTACCTTATTAAATTATTAATCATTCTACTCAATTGTATAAAACATGGTGATCAAAGGGTGGTCTTGATGTAGATGTGAAGTATAGTTTTAGGATTTATTTTAGGATTTCAGTTTATTGTTATTTATCTTTTATGTTCAGGGTAGTTTAGGCTGTGTTCGGTTCATAGTTTTGAGGGAGTTTAGTTTAGTTTTGATGATGTAAGCAGGTGTAATAAGTGGAGAGAGATAGAGAGAAAAGTGAAAAAAATGATGATGTCAGCAAAAACAGAAAGCAAACAAAACCGGAGCAAAGCTCCCAACCGAACATGGCCTTAGTCTTTTTGTATTATTATAGTTTCGCTAAAGTTATCGTTATTTATCTTTTATGTTCAGGGTAGTCTAGTTCTTTTGTGTTATTAGGGTTTTGCTAAGGATATTAGGGTTGGCATATATAACCCTTTCATTAGTCTTGTAATCATTCAAGCTTTTCCAATGCAATAATATTGTCCTTTAGTTTTCTCTCTCTTCTTTGCAAAGTCACGGTAGAATCCTGGAACTTTAGAAGAAATGCTAGATATCCATTTACTAAAATAGGGAGGCGAACAATAGAAATCCAAAATTTAGTTAAAGAGCAGCATTTGAATCATAGCAGCGCCATTTTCTTCAAACCCATTTTGAGAAAATTGTAAACGAAATATGTCTCTCAATGTGAAACTTCTATACGCACCCGGGACCTATAGTAAGGATATGAGTCATATGACTTTCTCCCGGGTAGGATTTTGATAATAGGAAATACACCCACTGAGGGTACCTGTTCTTATGAATACTGGAGCTGTTTGAATACTGCTATTATAATTTTATTATCTGTTCTCTTATTTTCTTTCCATTCTCATAGTGGGTTTTTGTTTCCTTAATTTCTCTGGAGTGTCAGTTTATTTTGTTAACTAAGTATCTTGATCACGTAGGTATGCAGTTTTAATTAGGTTATTTACTTAACTTCTAGGTGCGACATATTCCCTTCATTGCATTTGTATGTAGCTCTGCCTATATGTCGACTTTTTAGACAACTAGGGAAGATGCAAAACCAATGTTTTGGAAAGGACAGTCGACTCATCTTAGTTACGCATGTGGTTCAAACTTTTTTGAACCCTTATATATGTCAAGGGGACTCCCATCCTACTATGAGAAGGTGTTATCTAACTATGTTGACTCGTTGAGATATTCTTGAGTCCCTGACATCTTGGAAATGTTTATTACTGTTGATTCTACCTTTCTTTCATCTGGATGTACTGACCAAGTGGTAATTCTTACCTCCTTGTTACACCAATTGACAGTGGTTTTAATTTGAAGTCACTCTGTGAGGCCTTTGTAGACTGTATCATCTTGGCTTGTTCTGCTTGCATCTTGCAAAATTCATAATGCTCCATGGTTTCTTATTGAAACCTTTTTGCATTGTTATCTTGGTGCATTCATCCTATAGAATTGACGCATTTTTTGTGTTAGAGGCTGATTCTGCTTAACTAAACGAGAAATTACTACTGTAATTAGCAACATTACATCGATCTCCTCATGTGCACTTTATGTCCTCCTTTTAGGTCTCTGTTCATATTTAGGTGCTCATATCTGAACACAATCAAATAGCTATGACTTGTGGTTTACAGGGGCATGTTGGTTGTGTAAATGCTGTGGCTTGGAACTCAAAAGGCTCACTCCTGATCTCTGGATCTGATGATACAAGGGTATTGTTCTTCCTTACTCTTACTATGGGAATAGTGATCTTATTTCAACTTGTTCTTTTTCTTGGGTGCAAGTTCGGTGCTTGTAGCGTTGTGCAATTTGTGTATAAATATCAGTACAAAGCATATATATCATGAACTGAAGTTGCCTACCAAATATCAAATCGTAAGTTCACATAATAAATTTTAATTTAGGAGAAAAAGTATACTTTTTGGGTTTCGTTACTGAAGATACTTTGTACATTAAAAAAGGTAAGATCTAAATCAATGGAAATGTTGTTTTGGATGAACAGTCATGTGGTCCAATAGTAAGATACTTGCTTCTTGTCCAAGAGATTGGGTGCAAATCTCATCTGTATGGTTTAGCCTATTGTATATTAGCTACAATTCTGACACTTCATATCATACATGTACAGAAAGAAGTTAACCCGGGTTCCTATGTAAGATTACAACCGTACCTTTTTATGGTTTTCATTTTTTCTTATCAACCATTCTTTATAAAGAGAGTAAACAAAGCCAAACTCTCAATTCCCAAGGAAGAATAACGCAAAGTCTTTACGATTGAAGTAATAGAAAAGTCATATCTAAGAGCATCTCCAACCCTTACTTGTACTCAAATTTAAGTAAAATTTTGAGTAAAAAAGCTTCATTTGGTATGAAGCAATCCAATGGGCAAACCCAAATCCAAGCATAAATTTGAGTAAGAGCGTTCTTGATGCCATGATTGTAAATTTGAAGGGAAGAAATAGCCTTGCAAAATTTGAGTAAAAATTTTAGTCTCCCTTGAGTATTCCTCAAATTGAGTAAAAAAAAGGGTAAGAGTGGAGATGTTCTAAGGGATTCAAGTGTTACACGGTCTTAGGTAGAACTCAACCCCAAAAGCTAGCTCATGAAGTAAGGGTGCCCTCACGCTTATATATTTCATATTACTTTGGTAACCAGGTGATGTGGGACTTCGCTTCACACCCTCCCTCATGTGTAACATGCTCACTCGACAGCACCCGCCACGTGCAGGCCAGAGACACTCACCCTACCCATGTCTAATACCATGTTACATGGTCTTGGGTAGAACTCAACCCCAAAAGCTAGCCCATGAAGTGAGGATGCCCTAACGCTTATATATTTCATATTACTTTGGTACCCAGGCGATGTGGGACTTCGCTTCACATCAAGTACCCAAATCAGTCATATGATGTTCAAAAGATTCCTTTTATGTAAACACTTGGTATGGAATCTGTGGATTGCACCAAAAGGTTATAAGCTTTTTTGGCTTTTAGGTTTAGTGTTGTAACTCTTTCTTTCGATTTTGTAAGGCAACTTGAAAGAGGCGCGCGCCTAAAGTGCCACGTATAACAACTATGCAGGCACAACCTGAGCCTCGGGTCTAGGTGCATACCTAGGCACCCTTTAACAACTATACAGGTGTTATGGGTTCCTAGAGGCAGTGGGGAGGAAGGAGAGATGAAAATGGTGCGTAGTGGGGAGAGAGCATATGAAGATGTTCTTTGAGGTGGGTGTGCCTTGGCGATCTATGTTTTGAAAAATAAGTGACGTGTCAAACAGTCAATTGACCATATGAAAAACAACGTAAAATTCTGTCTACATTATGATGGTGCTCTGTGGAAAGAGAGTATATGAAGATGTTCGTTGAGGTGGGTGAGTCATGTTGGTAAGTAGTTTCTGCGCTGCAATAGGATGTTGGAGTGTTCCAGTGCGGTGGGATGCATAGGGACTAGGGAGAGACAATGATGGTGATAATTTTTTAGCAGAATTTCAGTGGTAAGCCTTACATGATTCGAAAACGTAAATGACGTGTCAACTAATTAAGTGGTAAGATGTAAAATGTAAAATCCTTTCCCGTTAAATGCATCCAACCGATTGGACAGGGGAGAAGTTAGTGTCATTTAAGCAGCCATATATGGTTCTTATATGCAAAAATATTAATTGATTGTGAATATACCATACACATGGTGTTTTTGGTAGAAAGGAAATCTACTAATGTATCATCACCTTTTGTAATGGCATCAAAGTCTTGCTATTTGTGTCTTCTACTCTTCTTGCAACTTATGAATGTTTTTGTATGCCACAGGTCAATATTTAT
Organism: Vaccinium darrowii; assembly: GCA_020921065.1. NCBI lineage: Eukaryota > Viridiplantae > Streptophyta > Magnoliopsida > Ericales > Ericaceae > Vaccinium > Vaccinium darrowii. The sequence continues at coordinate 12,418,415 of CM037157.1, forward strand.
AGCTATTCAAGCCGAAAGCTTTTGCACTCTATAGAGACTGGGCATTCGGCCAACATATTCTGTACAAAATTTGTTCCAGAAACTTCTGATGAATTAGTGGTCTCTGGTGCTGGTGATGCTGAAGTAATGTTGCGATGGGGTGAAAATTTTTATAGTCATGACGCACACGCTTTTTTTGTATTCTCCAACTTAATCCTCTTTTATTCTTTCCAGGTTCGACTTTTCAATCTGTCTCGTCTAAAGGGTAGAGGACATGATGAATCTGATATTAGTCCGTCAGCAGTGTTTCAGTGCCACAGTAGAAGAGTGAAAAAATTAGCCGTAAGAGCTCATCGTACTCTCATTGTGCACTATTCTTGCGGAGATTTATCCATGTGCTGTAACAAAGCTTTAGTGTTAACATTACAGTCCTATTCTTGCTTCTGGCTCACTGTTTTTGGTGACTTTTATAACTGTTGCAGGTGGAAGTAGGAAATCCTAATGTTGTATGGAGTGCAAGTGAAGATGGGACTTTGAGGCAGCACGATTTTCGGGAGGCTTCATCTTGTCCTCCGGCTGGATCCTCTCATCAAGAATGTCGCAATGTTTTAGTGAGTGCTGGATTCCGTTTGCTCTGCAAATTCTCCCTCTTTGTTTGTCCCTCCCTTCTTCTCTAACTCTTAATTTTATGCAACTGGATGGTACAGATTACTATATCCGGTAAATATGATCTTGAATAAACTTTACTCATTCATTCACTGGTAATAAATTCCCCTGCTGCCGTAAAATCTTTGTTGCTGCATATTCAACTGGAAACAGAGATCTCTCTTCTTGCCTAGTCTAATGTCTTTTTTTTTTTTCAAAGAATTACACCTTGGATCCCCTTTTCTTTCTTCATCGTGCTTGTAAGATATTTAATAGGGTTATTCAAACAATTGGTGGTCTTAAAGTTTTAGTTCTTGATTGCAGCTTGATTTGCGATGCGGGGCAAAGAGGTCATTAGCTGATCCTCCTAAGCAGCTGCTGGCTCTGAAATCTTGTGATATAAGTTCAGTTAGGCCTCATTTGCTTCTTGTTGGTGGGAGGTATCTTTTCATGTGTCCGGATCCTCTCCTTAGAAATGCCCTCCTTGGACCAAATTATTGCTTCGCTACATTCTGTATCCACAATCTAAACCATTCGTTTTGTTGGGTAATTTAGTAGATCATCCAAGAGGAAAACAAAGTTTTAAATTTTGGAAGTGACCACATTCTATTACCATATTTTCAATGAAATGGATGGCTATTATGATCCATAGAATGAACTAAAAGATAAATGCATCCCGATCCTATGGTTATTTCTTTAAACATGTCAAGGGGACAGTACAAAATGAACGATTCAGGTCTTGAATAAACAATGTAAGTGGACCCACAATTGAGTTCAAGGATGTTATTTCAAAGGAGAGGAGTCAGACTCTTTTTTCCTAGTGGATTTGTTGCATACACACTTCTTCTTTTCTGTTTATTCTGATCACCCATTGCGAATGCTTGCAGTGATGCTTTTGCTCGTTTATATGATAGACGGATGCTGCCACCACTCTCATCTTGTCGCAAGAAGTTATCACCACCTTCTTGTGTTAACTATTTCTGCCCAATCCATCTTTCTGATCATGTTAGTCTGCAATTCCTGTACAGTTTGATGACGCAAATAATTTCTTTCTTGTTCTGTGCTTGATTTATGAGCATTGTTGCTTGAAAATGGTTCACTCACATGCAGTCAAATCTGGAATTCAATGTCTTAGAGAGGGATTCCCAATATACGGATGCAATTAGCAAAACTTTCAAAACTACAATTGAAAAATTGTCAAAATCCCTCAAAGTTGAGGTCTAAACATATACTTATTATTTATTGCAGATACTAGGTGACAGTTTGAGAATGTAAAACAACTAAGTCAGGGCTCCCCCTCTTAAAGGAACTTGCCCTCATGTTTTGGGCTGCAGGTAAACCACAAGAATGAACCGCAACATAGGGCACAGGCTTCTGCAAATGAAGAAGTTAGAGATGCTCATATAGGGAGGCAACTAGACCATGTAGTCTGTTATTAATCTTGGACTAAAGTTCACAAAGACCCACTTTTCTGGCATTGAACTTCATGTAGGGACAATGGGGCTATCTTTCTGCAGTCTTTTATTTGTAATTAGACTTCCCAATTTGTGCCCTCACTTCAGCATGAAGATTTCCACCAGCAGTGTTTCTTCAATCGAATGGGTTCTCAACCCTTTTTCTTCATTGGACAAGCGAGAAGTAATCAAGGTTCTTCTAACTGATATTTCATGTAAGACTGAGCTGCTTAGGCTGGAACTGGCTACCCGAGGTCCAGAGCCAAGTGTGCAAGACCAAAGTGTTCATGTTGCTCCTGGCACCTCTAACTGATGTCTTTGATCAACTATTGTAGGAAATAGAAAGTCACTGCTACTTGCTCCAGGTCACTTTAAAAAGTTAGTCAAATTTCCTTGAAGTTCCTTCAGCGCTGGAGTGCCCCTCCTTGGAAATTGGTAAAAGATCAAATGCCACCATGCTAGAAGTCCGGGTACCATAGCCACCGTAATAGACAAACTATTAATGGTCCTATTGGGGAAAGAATAATTGGATCCAAGCGTAGGAAAAATCTCATCTTGAATATTTGGGAGATTTCCAACTAAACATCTCAAGAAATTTCAAGGCTTTGGTTCCTTTGTTCGACCATCTAGTTGTGGATGAGAAGTAGTACTAAATTGCAAATCTGTCCCAATGTGCTTTCGAGAAAGTTCTTGAAATATGACCACGAACTTTCAAATTCTCTATCTAACACTACAGATAATCTCCATGAAGCTTGTAGACTTTTTTTGAAAGAGATTTGCAGTATTGGTAGCATTCACGATCTTCCGGAAAGTTAAAGAATGTGCCATCTTCACGAATGATCCCTCGCTACCATGATTGAATTGGTCTCCCTTTGTGTAGATGCTACAATAAAACCAAACCAACCCGAGCCTTATATCCCAATCAATCGGGGTCGGATATATGAATTCTTTTTTTGCCATTGAACTCTATCAAGGGCTACTTATTCATTGAGGCTCAGTAGACTCATGTCATTGCGCACTACAACATTCAATATCAATTTGGGTCTTCTCCTCCCATCTACAGGTCTACGGTAGATATGTCCAAACCACGTTAGTATATTTTCTCTCAATTTCTCCTTTATAGGTACAACACCTATCCTCTCATGAATCGTTTCATTTTTAATCCTGTCTCTTCTAGTTGTACCACTCATCCATCTCGCCATTCTCATTTCTGCTACACTCATCTTGCTCACTTGTTGTTTCTTGATAGGTCAGTATTCTATATCGCATAAAGCATCGTGGTCTTATGACAGTTCTATAAAGGTTTCCTTTTAGTTTTGTGGGTATCCTCTTGTCACATAGAACTCCACTTGAGCCACCTAACTTGGATCCTATGAGTTACATCATCTGTAATCTCTCCATCTTTGCTAATAATTGAACCTAAATACCTTAAGTGATCACTTTTTGGCATCTTGTGAACTTGAATCCTCACTCCTACATGAGCACTTATGTTACCACTAAACTTACTCACCATATACTCAGCTTTACTTCTACTTATCCAAAAGCGTTTCTACACTAATTCTTCTATCCAAATATCTAGTTTAGTATTAACACCTCTAGCAATCTCATTTACCGGGGCAATATCATCTGCAAACAACATACATGGGATATCTTCCGGAATATGTTTGGTTAATTCATCCATAGCTAAGGCAAAGAGGTACAGACTCAAGGACGACCCCTTGGTGCAAACCTATTGTGATTGGAAATTCACTCGTTTCCTCTGCTGGTGATCTAATGGTAGTGATGTCACCTTCATACATGTCTCTAATCACCTCAATCTATTTTAAGTGTATGAAAACCATATGGAGATCCCTTGTCTTTTCTACCAATCTCCTTAATAGATGGATTGCTTCCACGGTCGATCTCCAAGGATAAATCCAAACTTTCTCCAACACCGTAGTCACCATTCGGCACGGATAGAACCATGTGTTACCCTGCTTTTGTCCATTTCTTCAACAAATTTGGCACATGCTCATTTTTCCCCACATCATTGGTCATTCCGGGCCAGTAATATCTCTTTGGAGCAACTCAAGTGTTCTATCCTTGCTGAAAAATGTCCCAATTTGTGAAATTTAGCTAGCAGTTACTCCCTTAAAGAGCAGCTGGGAACTCACTATTAGAGAAAACCATCCTTCAACATGTAACTAAGATGGGCAGCCCTATGTCCCCTCTATAGAGCTCGGAATATATGGCTAAAATAGGGATGAACTGTCCAACTCATCAAATCCAACTATTTGAGTCTTAATTTCCATCAAGAGGTTGGCCTGTACTCAACCTATCGGCTAATGTGTAAGGAACTTCAACTGTCTCTCAAAGGAAATATAGCTGTTGCAAATAAGCCATTTGGCTTGCATTTGTATAAATGCTGTTGCCTGTTGGCAATTGAGGTACTTGGAACTTCAAGGTGAGTATAATATCTCCGGAGGATAAGTAGTAGCTCCATTGGTTGATGGACTGCACTATGGTACAGATCTCCAATTTATAAGTGGAGTACGTTTAGCTTAGCACCATTCAACTTTTTACTTATGAAAGCAATAGGATGCCCTTCTTGACTTAGAGCACCACCAATTCCCATTCCTGAAGCATCACAATGAAACTCTGAGAGTCAAAACTCAAAAGTCTCGTCCAAATCTGCTAGGGCCGAATTGGAGCCTTGATAAACTTTATTTTCAATAATTGAAGCTACAACCAACCTATTGGATCCATTCGAGGTCTTTTGTTTGAGGCAAATAATTACAGGGGCTGGAATGCTAGTAAAATTCGAACAAACTACCAATAGAAAGTAGAAAACAAGGACATTCCTTACTTTTTGGATTCTAGAAGTAGGCCAATCTGCAAAGGCCTTGATATAGTCTTCATGCAGGAGGACCCCTTTTCAATGCTCACATAGTCCAAGAATTCCACTTTACCAATGGCGTGTAAATAAGTGGAAGTGTTTGCCTTAATACTTTATATTTGGCTTATTTGTATACTGATGAGAAAGATGTTCTCTACTGAGACAGATTTGTTGCTTTTCAAACCTGTACAACAGTCTGATAGTGTAAGCTAGAAGCGGCGAGAAAAGTTTGAAAATTAGAATCTTGAGAGGTGGATTTGACATCCATGGAGTTTTACCCATTATTTGTGCCATTTTAACCTTATCGTTAGGATGAAAACAAGACGTTTATGCACATACAGTCTTGACTTTCCCCCAATGTTCTAAAAATCTCTAGGCGCCAGTCAGGCGGAAGAGGGCCGTCTAGCACTAGAGGCGTTAATACTAAATTAAAGGCTGACTAATCGACTGCCTAGTGCCTAGGCACCCGCCTAGATGGCTGTCTAGCACTCTAGGCTCCTAGACGTTGAACTCTCGCCTAGCGCCGACTAATTGGCCGCCTAGACCAATTTTTAGAACACTGATTTCCCCATGGGAGAATAAATCTTGAAGACAACTGAGTGTTTACTAAGAGTTAAGGTGCTTTTGGTCCTTTCAGTTCTTGTAAATGGTCGCATATATTTGTTACATGAGCAGTTATTTCAGCAAAATTTAAGGTGTTTCTTTTATGTTTTCTGAAATTGTTGCCATCTAGGAAATTAGATATCTCTTTGGAAATAAAAGAAGAAATCCAGAGCTTCTTGAAACTGGAATCTGCACTGTTGCTGTTCTGACTCCCTCTGTGTGTGTGTGTGTGCGCCCAGGGTCGTTCTAGCTTGCACCTGACTCATGTTACTTTTAGCCCAAATGGAGAAGAGGTTCTCCTTAGTTATAGTGGAGAACATGTTTATCTAATGGATGTAGGTATGTATTTTTACACCTCACATCCCTCCTTTTGACTTTTGATTACTACTGTTGTGGTTCCATGACCTTTGTATCTGCCGTGTTCATTTATATTTTCTTGTTTCTCATCTTTGTATAGTTGCTTTTTTGTTCTCTTTTGAAAAGTATGCAACTAGTTACTGTTTAGCGTAATATAGAACTTGCCTTGTTATACTTTGTGATCAGTTTTATTTCTTTTTATTTTTAAGGTCCTAAAAGTACAATGTATGAGCTGCTGTATTGTGTTATTATTTGCAGCTGGTGGCAGTGCAATGCAATATACGCCTGCAGATGCTTCGAAAATCATGACCTTTACTCCAGTACTAAATGGAGTAGAACTGCAGTCATCGACAATTGGCTTCTTACGAAATGGTTTGCCTTTAAAAAGCAATGGCTCTGCCACGGTGATTATTTGCCTCATTTAATAATCTTCTTATGTCTTGGTTTATGATTTGTCCTTCAAGAATTGGATGATATCTACAGGTTACTTGTATGTAACTTGGAGTCTAATGTTGTTTGTACAGCTTGACAAGTGCAGAAAATTGGTTCAAATTGCGGAAAAATCATTATTAGAGAATAAAGATTATTATTATGGGATTGAGGCTTGCAATGACGTTTTGGATTGTCATGGTCGTGAGATTGGACCTATGCTAATGCATGAGTGTCTATGCATCCGTGCAGCCTTGTTACTCAAGGTTTGTTATGAAACTGTTTCAGTATTTGAACTTCAGCTTGCAGTGGTGTTTTGCTACGGGATATGTTTAATCTGTCATATTTTTCAGCGGAAGTGGAAGAATGACGCTTACATGGCTATAAGAGATTGCCACAGAGCTAGGAGGATTGATGCTTCTTCATTTAGGCCATTTCACATACAGTCTGAAGCATTATTGCAGGTAGGTTCAACATTATTTGCTATGATAACGATCTAACAGACTTGATTCGCGGCGTAGTTACCAAAATTACTTACTCATGGCCCAGGAACTCATCTTGAGCTGGCAGTTATGTTACATGGATCCTTCATTTTAGCTGAAGTACCCGTGTCGATGTGTTTGACAAGCGTATCCATTTTAGTTGCAATATTTATAAAAAAAAAAAAAGAAAATCAAAATAGCTAGAATAGCGATATTTCATTATTTCTACTCTTTCACATGGATAGAAAATAGCAAAACATATTTTTCTTAACCCATTCTTGTTTAAATACATTAACAATGCATAATCTAAAAAAAATTATGCAATATATACTACAAACCAGTGTTCAGGACGTGTCCCGTTACCCGCACCCAATTAGGGGATACATATCCCAGTTTCCTACGATCTAAGTTTAGGAAGGTCTGACGCTTGGACTTGCACCCGCACCCGCACCCAAATACAAGCACCCGAGTCCATGTAATATAGGCTGGCAGCAACGGATCACATTCATGCATACTCGTATCTTTTTATGGCTACTTAAAATTGGGAAGCATGATAGGTGAAACAGATTCGGAAGTTGATAGGTTCTGTACTTTCTGGCAGGTAGGGAAACATAAAGAAGCTTTAGCATATGCTATGGCTGCCCATTCAATGGCACCATCAGATTCGGAAGTTGCAGAAACTTTGGAGGAAATAAAAAAGCACCTCGCTGCAGGTTTGTCACTTTGTTGTTGCATATGAGCTGTGGATAGATACACTTCATTTTTATTTGTGCACGTATTGGAAACTTACCGGTGTTGGTGTTTGAATTGTTCTTCCCTTTTCCCCTTGTGTTGGAGGGAGGGAGGGAGAGGGAGAGAGAGAGAGTAGTTAGATATTTTTTCGAATTCTTTAATAAGTTGCATCCCTTAGAATGGGACACCGTGAGAGAGATGCTTTATTTGGATATTTTTTTGAATTCCTTAAATCTTTTTCTGGTTCATCAGAAATCATATTGTGGAAGAGGGAGTGATAAGTTGCCTCTCTTAGAATGGGACACCGTAATCCTAGTAAATTCTTCTCTCCTCTCTAATTTTGGCAATATCATCAACATTGCATGGTCTCATTGACAGCTGAAGCTGAAAAGAATACTAAAGCAAATGAAGGAGCACCTAAGTCCGAACCTCGAGCTGGAAGAGCTTTATCATTGAGTGACATACTCTACCGGTCAGAGGCTAATAGTGATGCTTCACAAGATGGTCCGAGGTCTGAAAGAGAAGATTCTGATTATGAAGAGGAACTGGAGTTGGATTTTGAAACATCAGGATCTGGTGATGAAGGGCGTGACGTTGAAGCCAATGTTCTTCATGGAAGTTTGAATTTGAGAATTCACAGAAGAGGTGATTCTGCTACGGAGACTGGTCGTGCAAATGGCTCTTGTAAATCGCCTACATCATTATCTCAAAATGACAAAACAACTTATCTGGTATTGTTATTTTGGACATCATGATGATTGCTAGAGCCCTTTATCTTTAGTTTCGAATTGTTAAAAACATATGCATTGTCAACATTATGGTTTGGTTATAAAAATGCTATTCCCTATCAAAGAATAAGTACAAGCGTATTAACCTCGATTCAATCTCAGGTTCTTGGAAAAACACTCATTTTCTTTGTGTTTCTCTTCTTTTTTGAAATGTTTTAGTTAATTATGCAAGCTTTCAGTTGACATTTGATTCTTGTTACTTAAAACACAAATGTGGGAAAGTAGGGAGTTTTCTTTTGACGTTACATGTGATTTTATTTGAAATCAGTGGTAAAGTTTAGTGAAAGTGATACAAATTGTTGTGAAAATTTTGATCATAATCCAATCAATTTGAGAAAAATAGAAAACTACTAGAAGTTTGCAATGGATTACTAGACATCTTTATTATGTTTGTGATGAGACAAATTTGGGTAAAACTGTAAATGCATGACTTGTTTATGTCATTAATGAAAGAAATTATTGTCATTTGGGTTGCCCAAATGTTGAACCCTTCTTATTAATACATAATATTTTATTTGTTTTATATAAATCTGGCTGTGCAGTTAACTTTGTGTTTGTGTTCATGCATGCAGCCTGAGGCTGCAATAGATATGAAGCAGAGATATGTTGGCCACTGTAACGTGGGGACTGACATAAAGCAAGCTAGTTTTCTTGGCCAAAGAGGTAATATCTTGAAACTAGTGAATATTTTTTTTTTCATTTATAGAACGAGTTGGAGGAGGGTTGTTGACTAGGTAGCTTAACAACAGACATGTAAAAGTACCCTGCCAAATCTCGAGCTAGGGGGAAGAATTAAGGCGGTTTGATAAGTTGATTCAGTGGTAAGGAAAATCAATACAACTGCTGTTGATAGAAATGCTAACAGGAAGGGAAGACCTAATTTGACATGGGATGTTGTAGGATAATGACTTGAATTTTGAAAAGTAACGTTAGATGTGTGACAAACTAAAGGAGAGAAGAACTGATATATTACTGATAACCGGAATGCAAAATAATGAAACTATTACATGTTTAAATAGAGAAAAGCTACGCCTAAAAAAGGAAAAGATTACAAGATTTTATCTCGATACGATCCCGATTTGATCACGATACGATCCTGATTTGATCCCAATTTTATCATGATACGATTCCGATTTGATTCCAATACAATCTCGATAAACTGCCTAAAATAGAGGATTGTAATAGGATACTTTCACAAGATGTAGCCCTGACAGAATGGAATGAGAAAAAATATACTGGACCCCAATTGATTGAACACAAGGTTTAATTTGGTTGTAAAAAATAGTTGGAATTAGTTCGAACTTAGTGGATCATGCGATCACTTGGAGTATGGTATTCCAGTTTTTCTAATGTTTTGTCAGAGGCTCTTTGGTTAGCAGCTATTATGTGATAAGAATATTGGATCTGTATGGTTCCCACGCTGCATTACATTTGGTTTTAACAAGTTCTAGCTTTGACAGCTTGAATGCTGAGAGAATGGGCTTGTGTTTTCAGAGATTTGTGAACAATTTCTGCATTTGCAGCCAAATTGTTTTTGGTTCTAACTTTGACTGCTTGAATCATGAGAGACTGGGCTTGCGTTTTCAGAAATTTGTGAACAATTTCTGCATTTGCAACCAAATTGTTTTTGTTTTAGGGCACTGCTTAGAACAACTTTCATGACCTTAATTGTGTTGGGTTTGTGAATCCAGATTCCGTCTAAGTCGCGCTTCGCTAACTACTCGGTACTCTACCTAGACAAGGATATTATGCTGATTGGTGATGTAAACCCTAGCTTATAAATACTTTGTATATGCCGCAGCCGATGTAACTTATTTTCTCTTCATTGAATACATAGTGGAAACTGGTGTGAGCTGCGAATGTACTCAACTACACATTTGGGGAACCACATAAAAATCTGTCATGCATTCTTGTTTTATGTTCTTGATTACTTGGTGGTTGGATTAGTATTGTTGCTTGGTTGTGTTTGAACAATTTCATCCTATTATTCCATTTGACATGATGTCACATGAACAGAAGTAGTCTATAAACCAAGGTTGCTTAGGCATCTATGGCAGCTTGTCTTCCAGATGGCACATGAACAGGATGAGATTTGATGACATGTATTCTCGTTTACTTATTGCAGGTGAATATGTTGCTACTGGAAGTGATGATGGAAATTGGTTTATTTGGGAAAAGAAAACTGGTCGGCTGATAAAGATTCTTGTTGGTGATGAAGCTGGTACTAATCTTTTTCTTTCTTCCCTCCTTTTTTAGGCATGAATAGTTCTATTATTTGCCCATCTCTTATTTGTTGTCAATATTGTCATGTATTTCTCTGTGCCATCTGTTGGGTACATTTCTATTTTCAAGTTTCGTGTTTGCTTTTGCTTTATATAGTTGCACTCTGACATATTTCTTTCTGCAGTTGTCAACTGTGTGCAATGCCATCCCTTTGATTGTGTCGTGGCTACGAGTGGGATTGATAATACAATTAAAGTATGTGAGATGATTGGTTTTTTCGCTGTGTCAGTGTGAAGGCTTTTGAGGTTAATTTACGAAATATGACCATTAATTGTTCCAGATTTGGACGCCAACTTCTTCAGTCCCATCAATTGTGGCTGCTGGATCTGCTGGACCAGAGACTAATAATGTGTTGGACGTGATGGAGAGCAATCAACGCAGACTATGTCGTAGTCGTGAGATGATCTTGTAAGTTTCTAAAGTAGTTAATTTTGTGTACATATCTAGTGATGATATTTGTTTTCATTTTGGTAATGTCATCTAGCCTGCACAAGTTAATTATAGGATTTATAGGTCTTTCTCAATACACGAAAAGCATGCAGACAGAGAAACAGTTCATTTCACCCGGGCCCGTATGCAGTTGTGAACTTTAGAAGTTTTGAATCCAACCCAAAAGCTTAGGCTATTAGGTGGAGAGATCCCTCATGCTCATTCGTTACCGATGTAAATATGTAATCTGGGATTATAGTGTCTTAACATTCTATCTTACATGCAACTGCTTTTTAAGTCTATCACGTATAACCTCTTTTTGAGTATCATTGTGCAACCTTTTTATTCAGTATGTTATCTTGAGGTTTCGCCTATACTCTTTTATTCTTTTAATATCAGATGGAATGGGCCAACTCTAACACCATGTGGAAACTCTAGATCCAAAAAAAAATTAAGCTATTAGGGGGAGAGGTCCCTCGTATATAGTAAGTGATCATACCCATCCATACGCCAGCAATTAACTAACATGCAGACACCCGTTTCTTTTCTACCTAATCCTTACACCCTATTCAGTTTCCCCTCTCGTTGCTGCACTTGCCCCAATTAATGCTGCTCCTCATTTGGTTGTTGACATGAAAAAACATCTTAATTCACGGTCACAGATGTTCCACATTCGTCTTGCCGAACCGTGTGCTAGTTTTATTGTGTCTGGTTATTTCTGTATTCTTTTGGCCCGTCTTCTTAATATTATGGTTCAGTGTTTTATGCATGTCATTTCATCATTGCCAAATATTTTGCGTAATTATAATTTGCGTGCTCTTGAAGTTGTACGAGACTTACTATTTGATTTGAAATGCATTCCGTGGTTGTGCCAACTGGTTGGAGGCACTCTTCCATTTATTTGTATTTGGTCAAACTGTGGGCAAAATCTCCTTCAGTACCTTTTGCCTTGATGAATTGAGAAATCATCAATCTAGGCCTCTTCCTTTAGAGTTTAGACTTCTACTTTTACTTGATCAACCATCTTGTCGTACGGCATCAGTTATACTCATTACCCGTATGTTGAGTTATACTGTTGCAGAATTGCATACACCTTACCACCTTGAGACCTTGTGCCTAGGACATTGACAGGCAGAAGTAGTGGGGCTTAAATACCATGCAAAACTTGGAGGCTGTTCCATAGTGACTCCATGTTTTATTTTCTTTATATGGTGGTAACTGGTAACATACACAGGGTATGCACACTCAAAGTAGTGCGATATGTTATTACTGCATTACTATGTGGGGACTGAGGCCCGCTGCAAATACCTAATTGAAGGAACATGCCCGACTTTGCTAGTATAAATATGAGGTATAATGTCTCAAGTTTGAATGTATGTGGCCTGCCTTGCGTCCGATCTGGAATTCTTGATGAGGCTACATCTACCTGCCCTCTGCATGAATTAACAATAATGATATCTATTCTATCTATAAAGGGAGAGCATCTTTTTGTATGGACTCAAAATTGAGGCTGGCTTGCACTTTCGTCTGCCAAAAGAACCTACCACATATTGTAACTGCCGTCCACTCCTAATAATTGTAACTTATTCAAATAATTGGGAGTGGTGACAAATTTGTAATGTAAGAGTGGTAGTTACTGTTATACCCTTAACCCACATATTGTAACTGCCTTCTCCTTTCTACATCCACCTTTCCTGCATGCAACTTCATTTTTACACCCATCAGGTTTTTCCCCCTATTTTGCTTACAGGTTTTGTTGATTTTGTTGAATTGAAACAATTGGGTTGGATAAATAATTGCACATGTATTGCGTGTACCATACCCTCTAGTGTTAATGATGTTGTTTGCAGGCCCATTGAACTTTTGGAGCGGTTCCGGATGCATGAGTTTTCTGAAGGAACCCTACATCCATTTGAATGCGCACAAAGTTAATGGAGTCCCAATAAATTAAACAGGTAAATATCTAGTTGATTACAAACATTTTTGTCTGTTAGTATATTACTTTCGTGTTTTCCACAATACCTTATTCTTTTTTGGCAAATGATTCTTTTCATTGCAACCAATCAAAGCCAATGGTATACATGAAAAAGGGCAGGACTTGCCTCCCCAAAACAATAAAATCAACAAAGCTATCTAAATCAAAAGAAACAATGAAAACAATCACAGCACACATTCTGCATTCTACCTCCCTCAAATATCCTTTCAGGGATTCTCCATTGCCAACAAAGATCTACATTCTCCTGGTTTCAAAGGAACTTCCTCCATGAGATAACCCTAGACCTCACACTGGCTTCAATGAGTGAGAGCACCCCTTGATCATCAGTAATGCCCCTCCCAAAGACTCTGTCATTCACCTGAATGTAGATTTGAAACAAGACCGATGCAAGAAAAATCTTATGCAGATGAGCTTTAAAAGATTCGTCATAGCAGAATCTCAAAGCCCAAGCCAACTCAATATCAGAGACCCCTGGTCTTCTTTGAACTCCAAATCTGCGCAAAACACTGTACCATATACTGCTGGAGAATCTGCAACCAAAGAATAAATGTTGCAGAGTTACCACAAACTCAGAAGTCAGAACACAAAACACAGGCATCAATCAACAGGCATTCCCCAGCCTCCGAGTCTGTCTTTAGTTGTTGACTTCCCTGAACATGCCAGCCAACAGATGAAGGCCCATCAAGGGACATTCCTATGGAACCATATATGATTAGCCCAAGGAACCTCACTCCCCTTTGTCTCAAGGCCTCCATGTAGTCTTGACAGAGAAATGGCCATTATTGAAGGCACCCAAAACACATCCCTAGTTGTGTGAGGTAGAAAGTCAGCTGGAATACTAGCCATAATCTGCCTTGTAATCCTGTTCCTAGGCCTTGACCATTTCCATCTACCAGTAGCAATTATGGAATTCACTTTTCCTGAGAGTGATCTGCCAAATTGTACACAACCTATTCTCCAAACACCTTCTCGAAACACATTATGGAATTCACTTTTCCTGAGAGTGATCTGCCAAATTGTACACAACCTATTCTCCAAACACCTTATGCAGAGGCCCCAAGGGGTGCCAATTATCAAGCTAGACATTAGTGCTTTGTCCATTTCCAATTATATAATTTACTAAGCCTTGGCCATTCAGGAGCTAACAGCCCAAGAGGAGTCACTAGGTAGTAGGGGCCGTCATATGACAACAAGTATTTGTTTTACTCACATAGTCATGTATCCACTTGACCCACAATTTATCAGCTTTATTGCATATTGCCCATAGATGACGAAGAAGCACAAATCACAATACCTTCTTTCTCCTTTTCAACCTTTGGAGACCATCTTAGGGACTGACATTTTTCTTCCCCTGACCAGGAGTTTCCCTTTAGGTTTGGATTCTAATTTCTATGATTACCCAATGCCAAATAAGTAATTTGCTTATCACTTGCATCACATCTCCAGTTTTTTTGCCTTATTTTGGCTTAGCATTTGCAAGTTATATCGCATAATATACACTTCGAGTACTTGGTGGTATGACACTTGAAGTTGGGCCAATTGTTTGATTACATTTGTAGGAGTGATTACGACTTTTGGTCTGGTGATTGAGGAGGAATTCTTCTGGTCAAATATACACCAAAACTGTCATTCTTGTTCATAACTTTTTGAAAGTTGATGCTTAGTTGTTCGGAGTCCCCCCCCCCCCCCCCCGAAGTTAGGGCAATAGAAAATGTTGGTTTTTCTTCACTTTGCCTCCCCATGCCCTTTCTCCGAATTCCAACCATCAAGTTAGGTGCCTTTCTGTCTTTAGAACAGAATTTTGGAGTTGCTTATAGATTTAGCATATGAACATTTCTGAACATTGGGTTGATCCTTCTTTGCATTGTTGCAGTTGCTCATTTCGAGCTTTAAAAATGGTGTCGTGAAATATGTGAAGAAGAACCAGGCATACCTGCTGAAGTCATTGTAAAGTTGATGGTCGTGTTTATATTAACGGTGTAAAAGCTGCTTTGGGTCCATAACTAACCGGAAAGTATTTATTTATTTAGCTTTTTTTCTTATCCTTCATCATCATCATCTGAGTTTCTTTTGTTTTATAAATTGAAGTTGAATAAAGTATTTAGTTAGTCCGCCGGCTTAGTGTTTGGTAGTAATTCTGGTGCTATAGAAAATGACACTTTCTTTTTTGTAAATATTGCGATCGTTGTGTTTGTTATCTTTTGTAAACCTTGTATAGTTATGTCTCTTTTTTGATAGGCAATCCTGTATAGTTATTTCAATATTTTCCATAAAGTTTTACTCCCCATATTTCTATTAAGGGGCGGAATTTCAGTTGTACAAGGTAGGTTGAATGCCCCTGTGGTCCATTCTGGTAAAACGTTAGGTGAAAATTCAACTACTGATTCTCTTTTTGGGTGAGATCTCTTATTTAAAATGCCCAGGGTAGTTGGGTTTAAACCAATCACCCGTTTGTGAGGTTTTAACGTATCGGTAGAATGTGCCCCTTTTTCCTTGTAGTGGAGCACATTTTATCAAATGCAATGGTGACACATCACATGTTAACCAAAATGTGGTCACTATAACTTTGTAGTCTCTAATCAAACATACCTAGACGTTGGGAAACGGGAACCCTGGTGTGCGGCATCTGAGCCGTCCGATGTGTTTTTAACGGCCCTGATTTAATCTCAGCACTTTGTAGATCCGAGTCGTCCATTGCTAAAATGAAATCCGAGCCGTTGATTGTCGTGATCAACGAATCGGATGTACACACCAGGGCCACATACCAGGGAGTGCATAGCAGCACCCCAGGTCCCGTTGGCTAGGTGGTATCTACCCCGCACTCCCACTCGGAGGAATTTTTTTTTTTGGACACGAATGCTCTCACATGCGTGACTCCCATGTGTGCGTGTAGGTCTCCCTACATGTGAGAGATGACGGGTGTTTAAGGACTTCTCAAAATCATCACTTTTGATACCCCATTTAGCAGGTTTTCTGCTCGTATTAGCCAATCGAATGGTGCCAACTCAGCTCCCCCTAACCTTCCAATTAGGTGTAAAGTAGATAATACTAATGAAGTGTGTGTTGGTGTATTAAAAGTAAATATGCAAATTCATGCACATCATTAACCTCGATAATGATGGAATTAAATTTCATATTCCTATTGTGTCTATTTGATTACTAATATTTTTATTTTTTAACCTGAGGACAAGACTGGAACAGAAAAATAAGACATTAAATAAGATGAGTTTATAACTTTCAAGTTTTATATCCACCTCGCTTTTCTTTTTCCCGGGATCTATGCAGGGTTTATAAAACTCTCAACTTTTTCATTTGTAGGACTCTAAAATCTTTGTCGTAGATTCCCTGCTGCCTACCTCGTTTGCCTTAGAATTTATTTACAAATGACTCTTTCTTTTTTTTCCCTTGGTACAACAATTTTCCTAAGAATTGTAGGGAAGAATGTGTTGTGTTTCCCTTGAAATCCTTGACCTTTGGCTCATAGCGACATATAGCTGATTTTGAGACAACGGAAGAGAAATCGTCATAGCACCTAAAAGCATCTCTCATCTCATCGTGCACGTTGAAATACACATCGTGATGGCCTTCCCATTGCATGTGGTGGCAATAGTAAAGCGTGGTTAGAAAGAAATTCGGGTTAAAACTCAATCCATACGAGTCCTTAAAAGGGATCAAATGCGAGCCAAGATCGTCGTTTTCGATTTGCAATGAACTAAAAGATCGATGCCGGTGCCTAGTGCTTTGTAAATTCGTACGTTTGTTTGGTTGAGATTGTGATTGTATTGAAAAGAGTAAGGATTGTGGAAATGGCAAAGAAATGGCTCGAAAATGAAGGTCTCATGATGGTTTTTGCTTTTGGTTGATGGAGAGATGGGAAATACAGATTTATATGGAGTGTTTTTGGTAACTTAATTAAGTGCTTATCGATTAAGGAGATTATTTTGGGCCAAATTTTGAAAATCTTAATTAGTGGTTTATTTTGTAAATCACTACATAATCTCAATTCTCGACTATTAGTGAGGTAAAAAACTCAGTAGATCAATAAATGATCTAAAATATTTTAATATTTTTATTCCTGATAAAGATTTTAATATTTATTGAATCAAATTTGGAGAGTCTTATTTTTTGACAGGTGGGACATACAAATCTCTCACACTAGGCAATTGCTAACTTAGAGAGAAGAGTGGCCCGTTAAATACTCCGCACCCAAACTCTGTGATGTGGGAGAGCCAGCTGAGGCACTTACAGGCCCTTTGGATGGTGAGAGAAGAAAGGGATCTCATCTCCCTTTCTGATGAGGAAAGAAAAGAAAGGGGAAGAGTTTCTCTTATCTCAACCAAACAACCGTGAGAAACCACTCTCTCTCACTCCCATTCCGGTCATCATTTTCATCTCCGGCGACCTCGAAACTGAGATTTGATCACAGATCTGGCTTCTCCTCGACTAGATGAAGACAACGGTGGAAGTTTGACAACGATCCGACGACGGGGAAGCCCGCACGTGCCGCCGGAGCTCCGTTTCTCACCAAATCTCGCCACTTTTGGTGAGAAACGGAAAGGGGGGGGGTAAGGGGTTCCGGTTTCTCACAATTTCTCCTCCTCTCCCACCACTTTTGGTCATCCAAACAAGGGTGAGAGTTGAATCCCCTTTCTTCTCCTTTCTTTTCTCTCCTTCCCCTTCAATCCAAAGGAGCTGTTAAGCCTTTGGTCTTTGGAGCCGGCCACCAAGGTGTGGGCTAAACAGACCCACATCGAATTGCTGGTACAACATAGGTTTTTTCGACAACTAAGACTCACAAATCTCATACTGCGTAATGACGAACCAAGTGAGAGGAGTGGTTCGTCAAATATTCAACAAAAATTAACACCCAAAACTTCCCCCTCTCAACGTACTCAATAATCCTTATCGATGATGGAAACTGCCAACCCCAATCAACACCGTCCAAAGTTGTATTAAATGGTTCAGATTAAAAATATAACTCTTGCACGAAAGAGTTTTATTTTTAATCCAGAGCATTGAATGTCTAAACAAGCGGTGTTAAATGGGATTGGCAGGCCCTGCCAACCCATAGCATGGCCCTCGGCATCCAATGATGAGGCTAGGTCAATTGTTCACTATAAGAGTCTCATGTTCGAGGGTTAAAAGGTGGGTCGATGGCTAAGTTTATTTCTCACTCTTTGTTGAAACGAATATTTTCAATAGCTAAATAAGTTTTTTTTTTTTTTGTCATTCGTCATTCCTAATTTTTTTGCAAGTGGTGACTAGCTCATGCGATAGAGCTTTTGCATGCCTTACACTGCATTCCGGGATCGAATCTCATTCAATAGCTAAAATATAATAATTTGCTTTCATGAGTAGAAACAGGACCTGCAGGAGTACTCACGGTTTACGACATATTTTCTTTTACATCCTATCAAGTTCTATTTTCCAATTGCACAATTCTTTCTCCATTTACCAAACTTCCTGGTCAACTTCCGTCATGAAAATCGTTGATCTTGCAAATCACCAAGACATGATCGTACATCCTAACAATTGACTCGATTAAATATCAATACTTTCACTATTGGAACGGAAAAAAGTGAACTTTATCCTCACTGAATGCTCTAAGGCTCAGTTTTTCAAAAGATTTTAATACACAGGTGCTAAAATTATGATTTTTCAAATCAAAAAATGAAGTAGTTCTGTGTATCATTTTTCGATTTTTTTTTTCACCAAACTAAAGTACACGATGAGTACTTTAATTTGGTGCGAAAAGAATTAAGAAACGATACATAAAACCACTTCATTTTTTAATTTGAAAAATCATGATTTTAGCACCTGAATATTGAAATCTTTTGAAAAACTGAGCCTAAGTTTTGGACTGACATTATCTCCGCAAAGTCAACTAAAACACGGTTTCGATAAATGAATCCAACAAAAGCCTAAAAATATTCGAAACTAGTCAGATCAATCCCATGAGAGGACTTGTTCATTGAACATACCTTTTTTTGCAGCTAATTATCAAAATATCCACATCTGTATGGTACATATATATTACTATTACGACCCTATCGGACACGTAATTTTAATCAACCCATTACCGTCCATGATACATTACCCCTCTTCTTCTTTGCCGTGTGGTGGACGGTCTACCGCTTAATATATATAAATACACCCCCCCAATCTACTCTCTCTCCTCCCTCTCTCTCTCTCTCTAACTTCGTGGTACAAGATGACAACAGGCAAGGCAGGTCCAGCCCTCAGTCCTGAGTGCTGCATGTGTGGAGATTATGGCCTTTCCACTGAGCTCTTCAACTGCAAAGTTTGCCAGTTCAGGTCTCAACACAGGTAACAAACCCAACAAATTTCTTGAATTTTCATGATTTGGATTGATTCGAATCCAAATCACAAAGAATTCGTCGATTTCTCTGTTTTTGCCATCTGGGTTTTCAGATTTCACCTCAAAATCTTCAAACTTCGACAAATTTATGTTGTTTTGGTTAATTTTTTGGCCTTCTCAATTTCCAATTTTTGCAGGTACTGTAGCAACCAATACCCGAAAGCAGAGTCTTATAGGGTTTGCAACTGGTGCCTGATTCAAACAGAGAAAACCCAAATCTCGCCTAATAATTCATCATCGTCAAACAAGACACCAAGCAGCCAAGATCATGATCACGTGATCAAGAAGAAGAAAAAGCTTATCAATGGTAGTGGTAGTGATAACAATCTTGGAGGTCAAAGAGGTCAAAGGGGGAATCTTCAGACCCAAGTCAGCATACCCATTAAGAAACAACTTAGGTCGCCGGAAGGAATCTCCGGCAGCGGCGGCGGCGGTTGCCCGGAAAAGGCTCGTCAACGGTGGTGGTGTGGAGGGGAGACTTACAAGGACGAAGTCAGAGGAAATATCAAATGGTGGGACCATCACAAAACAAGTGTTTAGGAACAAGGTGAGAAGGTATAAGCTCTTGGATGAGGTCTCAAGCCAGTGATTGAGTTCAATTATTGAGATGACTCATTTTGATGTGAGTATATGGGTTTTTGTTTTTGCTTGGTTTTTGTTTTTATGGTCCAAATTGAAAAGGGTCAAAGGATATATAGGATGTAGATATATGGAGGGATGTGTAGGGGACCCTAAAGAGATATGTAGGAATTAGGGGCTGTTATGGAGGATATATCATCTTGATTTTGACATGCCAATCCCCTTTGAATTTCCTAACAGAATGTCTATATACATTGTGGAAAAATACAATAATGGGATTTCATCATTTCAAAGTAGGAATCCTATTATTGCCCATCATGGTCATCATGGTTGAAATTAAGTGCACCACTTGACCATAATGGTGGTGATTGATGAAGATTGGCGGAGCCAGAATTTAAATTACGGGATTTAAATTACGGGGAAATGGCGTTGCTTGAGGGTAGTTTATTTGTATTGTTGCATATTGTTAGTGAGAATATGAAAATATATAAATCGGTTTCCCATTTTTAGCCATATTGAGTAAATTTATTCTCTTAGGGTGTGTTCCACTAACTTAGTTTTTTGAGAAAATTGATTTTTCACTGGTTTTTATGTAATGTATTGTGAGAGAATGACCTATCCTGGTATTTAAAAAAACAGTTTTTTGTTAGTGGAATACTCCATAAGTCGGTCCCCGAGCTAAATTTAGCTCCGGCAATGATCATTGTAGAATTCTCTCGAACAATAAGCTAGGGGGCCCAATCAACCAAACACAAGTACAAATGTGAATACAGATATACACGCATACAAATTTGCATGGCTAACAAAATTATTAATTTTAATTACATGTAATCATATACTGTCGACACATAAATAAAGTTCAAGTGGAAATGATTACCGGTTGGCATGGTTGAGATTGTATTTTTCAGCAAATATAAGTTTTGCCAACAAATTCTGTATTTGTTGATAAATCCATAATTTTTTTACTAGATACTCCTAATATATTTGCCGAGAAATCCTGAATTTCTTTTTTCCTAATCCTGAATTTCTCGGAAGCATAAGGTTTGGCAAATCCTTTAATTCGCCTGAAAGTGCCACAACCATGTCCACCACTTCCATTTCAACTTTAGTTATCAATAAATACTAGATTTGTCGATAAATACGGACAAGGGGTCTCTGCTGTGCACTATGTGTGTGGCACCGTGCCATACACCTCATTCAGCCATCCGTTGTAAAAATGCATAGCTCGGATCAAATTCCAAGGTCCGAGCCATACATTTTCACAACGGACGGCTGGATGGGGTACATGGCACGGTGCCACGAACCTAGTACACAGCAGGCTCCCCAGATCTGATAAATACTGAAATTTGCTGACAAGCTCTTTATTTGCTAAAAATGACAAACGCTTCCACTCCAACATTAGTTACCGTAAAATGTAAGATTCGTCGGCAAGTATATAATTAGCCAGTGAATCCTCTATTTGTATTTCCATGAAAAACAGGGCATTGCAAGTGTATGAGAGGGTAAAGAGGCACTACAAGAAAAATGACTTTGGGCGACAAAAACTAATGAAGAAATCCAAATTTCCTTCGCTCAAATGGTAACTATCGGTGAGGAAACCCGATTTCATGCCAAATGGACCTTTTTGGCGAGGAAATGAAAATTCAATTCGCCGAATGGGTACCTTTTGGTGAGGAAATACGAAGACGACGAAATTTATATTTCCTCGCCAATAAGTAGACATTGTTAGGATGCCCATGGGGGCCGAATAACTCCGAAATGGCGTTGTAGGTACCAAACTGGTGCTGAAGCGATCACTTTTTGACTGACTACCGCGTGAACTGTTCACTCCAACCTCATGGGATTTTGATGATCTCCCACCTACAGTCTTGCTACGGGTTTCCACGAAAAACGTGCAAAATGGGATTTTGATGATCCACGTGCTACTAATGCTCTGTCTTGGAATTTTCTCCTCCTCGGAAACAAAATCTTGATGTAGCATTACGGGTGGACCCACCATTAGGAATAATTTATACCATAATTTTATACTTGTTAGATTCGTCTCGTCGAGATAAATCTAGAAATTACAAAATCTTGACGCAAAACTAACAAATGTAATAAAATTTTTTTTTTTTGAATAAGGACAAAATGAAAAAAATGAAAAAACCAGTTTTTGGTTTTTTTGCCAAATCGCCCCTTAATCTATTACAGTGGGGGAGGGGGGAATGAGACTCGATTCCAGAATGCAGTATAGAACATCCAAGAGCTCTATCGCATGAGTTAGCCACCACTTGTTTTTCTCCTCTTATTTACCCATTCATCTCCCACACTCTCCACCGAGAGAAATGGTCAATAAAAAAATGAATCTACAAAAATTCATAAATAACGAAAAAATACCAAAACATAATTAAAGAAATGAATGGAAAAAATACCAAGACTGTTACTCGGAAATAAATCATTTGAGCATCTCCATCTCTTAGTCAAGTTTGAGTAAAAAATTTGTACCCACAAGCCGGCTAATACCAGCAAGACCCCGACCCCTAGCGTTCAGCCACAGGCCGTCTCAAAACTATTCCAGAGCCACGGTGACTTTTGTTACCTTAAAGCCCCCTCCCCAGTGTGGAAGAGCATAGCAAGTAGGTAGGGAGAAGGCTGGGAAACTCAGAAAATCGGGACAGTGAAAGCAGTAAAAAAGTAGAAGGGTAAGGGAAAGAGTAAGAAGGGGAAGCCGAAGGTAACTGACACTAGCTAACCACTCTTCTTTACTTTTTCGAAATTGAGTCCCAACATAGGATTAGGGTGGCCATGGACCGGGACCGGAACCAGAATTGAGATCTTTCCCTGGTTGTGAAAAACGGCCACCTTTAATGAAGACAGGTAATAGGATTCCGTTAAGACTGTTTTCTTTAGTTGAATAATCTCAACCTCGCCTAACTCAGAAAATGCATGACGATTTTTTATGAATGCGCTGGTGATCTCCTTCGATAGAGCATTTACCTGTGCTTCCATCTTTAAATTCCCCTTGGTACAAAGCACTCCGAACGAGCAAAACCAAATTTTCGGCTTTGTTTGGAAAATGGGGAAATGAAGGGAAAGGGAGAGAGGGTTTAAAAATTTTCTTTTCCCTTATTTGTTTAGAGAGAAAAGATGAGAGAAAATGGCTAAATAGAGTTATAGGAATAGTAAAATTTTCTCCCTCGGTTTCTCCAATTTTTCTTCTTTAAATATTTTCCCTTATCTTCCCTCACTTTCCATAAGTTCCAAACAAAGCATGAGAGAGAGAGAGTTTAAAAATTTTCTCTTCCCTTGTTTGGTTGGAGAGAAATGAGAAGAGAAAACGAATAGGCTTATAGAAATAGTAAAATTTCCTCCCTCATTCTCTTCTATTTTTAGGGGGTTCTGATAGGCGCGCAAAATATTCACATAAGCGCCCGTAATTTACCCTTGCTAAGTCCATTTATTTTGTTAATTGGAATATAATACTTTGTTTGCGCGTTTTTGTAGATACTTGGAGGCTTTCATATAAAGAGCACACATATTGAATTTTATTTTCGAAGGAAAACCCGTGATCAAATTAATTTTGGGACCAAGCATAATGTTGCACGTCTAATTGGGCCATATATGTTGGTTGTGCTTGGTATTGCGAGACCCACGGAAAGAATTAGTTTTTTTTTTTTTTTTGCCATAGTTTAGGAGTGTTAGCGGGAATTAACGGGGTGTTAGTAGAATTAACCACAGATGAGTGCAGGGGTCTTTCCATAGCCCGTGCAACTCCAAAAAGCCCCCAGTGGGGGTTGAACCTTGGTCTCCCATGAGGGGAGCACCAGGAACTACCAACTGAGCCAAGGCTCATCAGTGAAAGAATTAGTTCATGGTCAGTAAAAATGAGAGAATGCTGGGCCACTTTCAATCCTCCAAAGGTGATTGGTGGGCCATGAACAATAATGGTAGTTAAGTGAGTCGGCTTAGGGCTTGGTAAAAGAGTATGCAGCAACCGACTTTACAATGAAGAAACGTGGGGCGGCAGAGATTTGATTATGAATAAAAGGAGGAGTTCGGCTGGGTTTTGGAGAGCATCACGAACAGAGCCGCAAAGCAGCAGGGCTGGACAGAAGCAATTAGAAGCAATTATTTCCACGAACGATGTCCGGCTAAACATCTCTCTTAGGGTGTAGATGAAACCCTAACCAAGTAACTACGTTTTTATATTAATTTAGATTTTGATTATCGAAACTGACAGTTGTATAACTTTGAGACTTGTTTTTCTGATTCGATCTTATTTTTCCTATCTAGTGTTATGTGTTTGTTTTCTCTGATTGCAAATACATAGTTATGCAACGGTTTTCTTGGTGTGTGAAATTGCGAATTAGGATAGTCTATGCCTAGGGAAGACGAGTCGTGCCTAGATTAATTAGTTATAGAATTGAAGACGATTCGTGCCAATCGAAGATAGGCTATGCCCGATTTTCAATCACATGCTATTTTCTTGTCGATACCGCTAGGGCTTGTAGCTTTTAGCAAGTGATTGTCGTTTCGGTAATTAATTTTCCTAAATTAATGTAATTACTCAGTTGCAAAGTTAGGGTGGATTTGAAACCCTAAGACCTTTTTTCCGTATTATTTAATTCGCAATCTTTCTTGCTTTTCATTATTTAGATAATTTTAGACACCAAACTCAAATCACCTTTTTTCTCGAATTAATTTAGAAATCAAGTGAAATATTTGCAGCTTAGCCTTATAATCCCTGAGGACGATACTCGGAATACTTATCACTATTCATTTGAGTAGTAGTAATTATTTCGTTTAATTAATTATTTTTGGTGTGAAAAACGACCTACCAGGTTCCACTAATAAAAAATAAATTTTCCACAAAATTAGGACAAGTCATTCTCTCATAATACATCACATAAAAAATCAGTAAAAAAACAAATTTATTCTAAAAACACCCTTAAGGAAACACCCCTTTAATGAGCACTTCGAATGAGCTAAACCATATCCTAAGCATATTGTAAATTTTAGATAAAAGTCTCGTGCATGATTGAAAAATTAAGTGGGAAAAGTATTTTAGAAATTTGAATCTCTCCTTATTTGAGTAAAGTATGGGGTTGGTCCAGGCCCTAGGCCACTCCAAAAAGGGCTTATTTTTTGGGGCACTATAACATTTTTTGCAAATGGGCTAGACTAGGATTCTTTTTTGACCCAAATAAAGAAAAAAAAATGATTTATTAGTTACAAAATAGCCCAAACCATTGTGGCCCAATCTCAAAAAAAAAAAAAGCCCAAAGATAAGTTTAAAAAAAAAAAGGCCCTAACATGGATTTTGTTTGTAAAATCCATGTTGAATGTATCCCGAAATCAAAATTTGTATCGTATCCTGGCAAAGGTTTTTTTTTAATTGAAAAATGATTAGTTAATTGAAGGATGATTATGTGATCGATTAATTAAAGAAAAATTAGAATGTTTCAATTTCTCTCAAAATCCGGAAAGTGAAAAAAATTCATCTTCATAGTTATAGGTTTACTGTTTCTTACTAATTTGACTTATGGATTTGTCATATGTCGAAGAGTTTTATACTCTTTGAACTTGTCTCAATGAATTCCATTTTTTTTTAGTGTAATAGCTTCATTTTTTGATGCAATAATAATGAAATTTTCTTCGCTGATGAATTCATTTTTCGATGTCATGATAAAATAACTTGGTAGCGCCCCTATAGTAAGTTAACTATAAAATCTTTTCTTGTTGGATTACGCCCTATCTAGGAGTTTTGAGCCGACCCAAGCTATTGATATTTTTGCTTATAAAAACACAATACGAATAATATTTAAGTGATAATTGTGCGTTATAGTATATGTATTTGAAGATTTTGTGTTTTGACTTTTTTGTCACTATATAATATAGTGTCTTAGTTTTGTCGTATTGTGATTATTACTGTAATTTTTTTTTAAGTGTTGTGCTCTTAGGGCACATTTTTTAGGCCAGCCCAAGGGCATTCCAAGTTCGTGGGCCGGCCTTGGTAAAATAAAGGTTAATCCTAGTACAACTCAAATTTGTGTTATACTCCTACCAGGTTTTGAGTCCATATATAGAGTTGATTATGAGGCGGCAATTGGTGTGTTTGCAGTTCGCTCCATGCAATCGACAGACTATTCATAGAGAAGGAGGGATTACAAATTTTTAGGGTTTTACCTGTTGTTTGGCTTGCGTTTGTGTGCGGGAAGAGAAAGGGGGAACTGTTTCACCACCGCTTCTGGCCCTATCTAACGCGGCGGTGCGCTTTCCGACCACCCCAGGTAATACTAATCTCTCTCTCTCTCTCTCTCTGAAATTGTATTTTAAGTTGATAGTGCGGGTTCCTATAGTAAGGTAACATGTTAATATTGTAATCTAATAAATCCGATATATGCATGCATAACAGTAGGTCTAGAGGGCTGCGCATAACAGGTCTCCCTCTCACGAAGCTGTGCATAACAGATTCCACCACGCACGAGCATAATTTCGGTTGGGCTCCAGTACCGCTGGTACAGTTCGGAACAAGAGTAAAGCAAGAGGAGAGATAGAGGGGATTCCTTTGAAAATGGTGAAAGCTCAGGAATTTCGCTTATATAATAACATGACAAAGCAGAAGGAGATTTTTGTGCCAAAAGAGCCCGGCAAGGTTGGGATGTACGTCTGTGGCGTTACTGTTTATGACCTCAGCCATATAGGCCATGCTCGTGCCTTATATCGCCTTCGATATACTTCACAGGTACCTGAAGTACTTAGGGTACCAAGTCAATTATGTGCGGAATTTCACTGATGTTGATGATAAGATAATTCGTAGAGCAAACGAGCTTGGCGAGGATCCAATAGCTTTGAGTAGCCGGTATTGCCAAGAATTTCTTGTTGACATGGTTGATCTTCAGTGCCTTCCTCCTACGTATCAGCCGCGTGTTACTGACCACATGGAAGAAATCAAGGATATGATAGCTCAGATTATCAATAATGGTTGCGCGTATGAAATGGAAGGAGATGTGTACTTTTCTGTTGAAAAATTGCCGAGTTATGGTCAGTTATCTGGACGGAAGCCAGAGGACAATAGAGCTGGTGAACGGGTTGCTATTGATACAAGAAAGCGAAATCCGGCTGACTTCGCTCTGTGGAAGGCTGCAAAGCCTCGTGAACCAAGTTGGGGCAGTACTTGGGGTCCTGGAAGACCGGGCTGGCACATAGAATGCAGTGCTATGAGTGCTCACCATCTGACTTATTCTTTTGATATTCATGGTGGTGGGATGGATTTGATATTCCGACATCATGAGAATGAGCTTGCCCTAAGCTGCGCTGCATGCCCGGAGAGCCACGTGAAATATTGGGTGCATAATGAGTTTGTCACTGCAAATGGTGAGAAAATGTCAAAATCGCTTGGGAATTTTTTCACCATTCGTGGCGTTACTGAACGGTACCATCCACTGGCCTTGAGGCATTTCTTGTTGAGCCACACACTATAGGTCTCCTGTCAACTTCTCAATTTCACAGATAGAAATCGCGTCAGAAGCTGTTTACTACATATATCAGACCTTGCAAGATTGTGAGGATGCTCTATCTCGATTCCAACAAAGCAGCCAAGAGGGAACTGATTCAAATGGAAAAATACCTCCGATTACCCCAGGCTGCCGAAGTTTGCATCAGTAAACTATGCTATGATTTTGAGATGAAGTTGTCTGATGATTTGAACACACCATACATACTGAACGCTGCTCTCCAAGAAGCCTTGAAATTCATGAACAGTTCTATGAACCTGCTAAAGAAGAAGCGACTGAAACAACCATTATCGGTGGTGATTCAGTCCCTTACCGAACTAGAGAAAGAAGTTAAGAAAGTGTTGAGCACCCTTGGATTGCTGTCTGCATCAACTTATTCTGAGGTTCTTCAGCAGTTGAAAGAGAAAGCATTGAAGAGATCTGGGTTAATGGAAGAAGACATCTTAGATAAGATTAAAAAAAGAGAAGTGGCAAGGAAGGACCAAAATTTTGAGACAAGCGACCAGATTAGGATTGATCTAGCTGCTCAGGGCATTGCTTTAATGGATGTGGGAAATGCTACGATTTGGAGGCCAATGCGTACCCTGTTCAAGAGAATTTGGATCACTGCCAACTGGGAAGAGTTCTTAGGTACTCTTCTGTTATTGGAGCAGGTTTTGTTTTTATTTCAAATTGTTTGATTTATTTGGGTGTGTTTCGAATATCTTGTTAGATTGATCATTGATTACATAATCATTGTACCAAATACAAAATCCTGGAACCCGCTTTGTGTTTGTTTCCTTATTTTTCCGTCCATGTATCCCACGAGGGAGTTCCTTTAATTAGCAATTGTGTGAATGAATGTATCGTTGTATGTTCCAGTCGCATACGTATTAGTAGTGAGAAGCAAAGTTGTACCCTTACGTCGCATGGCTGATGTTACTCCTGTATGATCTTCACCTCTCCTTAATTCGGGGTGCGCTGATTCCAACGCTACATTGATCAACCAAATCACAGCCATTAATCCACATTTTCCTAGTTTTTGACTTTCAAAATAGCCCCATTCAAATATACATGTATGCATATGTATGTATGTATATTGTACTTTCAAGTACAGATGTAGCATTATATGCAGGGTGTTCTGCCACTGGATTCTCCCAGACACAGGTTTGATTATGTATCAGGCGTGTTCGATATGCTGAGATCTAAAACGTTAAAATAGATACTGTATGATTGTTTTCAGGGGGAAGTGTAGAATGTGAGAAGGCATCCTAGCCATTGGTGCAAAATCAATATTCAATCTCAACCATTAAAGGAGTATAATAAAAATGAGTATAGTCATTTCTATAATTCGATTTGGCACTAAAAAGTGCTTTGGGGCCAAATTATAAAACTGCCTCTACAGTGGTTCTACAGTGGTTGGTTCTTTTTTAGAACCAAACAGTTTCAAATTTAACTATTGTTTTCTCCACCTCAATTTTGCTACGTTTTCAATCCCAATTTAACTACCTACGTCATTTTCAATCCCCATTGTCATCTAATTTTTCAACCCATGTTCCCAATTAATTTTACAACCCTCATTCACAACTACTTGTTCAACTCCCGTTCTCAACTAATTTTTCAGAAACTTTCCCATCCATTGTTTTCAATCCCCCGTTCATATGTTTTTGGAGGAAAAAAAAATCGTCGTCTGCCTCTCTCTCTCTTCACACAACCTCTTCATCCCCATCTCTCTCTCTCAAATCCCAATCTGATCCCCAATCCAACACTTGTGAAGTCCAATCAAACCAAAAACAAGAAAACCCTGAGTTTGGGGTATGATGTGTGATTTACGATCAAACTCATCGTCCCACGGTACGATCAAACCCACCATTCCATCTCCTGTCAAACCTAGTTGGTGGTGGTGGTGTGATTTCCGGCCATTTTGGATCCAAATTCTGGCACTGTTCTATTTTCAACGAGTATCAGGTAAAACTTTGACATTTTTCTATTGAAAATCAGTTGGTGGTTGGTGTGCTGGCAAGGATGAGAAATGGTTGCTATACTCATCCTTGGCTTCAAATTTAGAACCACTTTTAGATTTGTTCCATTTTAGAACCACTTTTAGATTTGTTCCATTTTAGAACCTGTTTTGCAATCCCATTGGAGCATGATTTTAGGCACTGGTTCTAAGAATTGGTTTTGAGTCTTGCATTGGACTTACTCTAAGGTTGGTTTGTGCATGCATAATTTGAATACACACTTTCCTAGGGGTGAGCAGAAAACCCGTCAAACTGTGAATCCAATCCAAACCAATCCAAACAGATTGGTTTGGTTCGGTTTTTTAGTAGTGTGGTTTGGTCCTGGTTTAAAAAAATTAGAATCTGTAGTTAATGGTTTGGTTTGTGGATTTACGTTCATGGTTCCAGTTCCAATCCGATCCGAACCATGTATATGTATTTA
The DNA here is from genome assembly GCA_020921065.1 of Vaccinium darrowii. Classification (NCBI taxonomy): domain Eukaryota; kingdom Viridiplantae; phylum Streptophyta; class Magnoliopsida; order Ericales; family Ericaceae; genus Vaccinium; species Vaccinium darrowii. The sequence continues at coordinate 12,448,342 of CM037157.1, forward strand.
TATATATATGTACCTTCCTATCCAAACCACTAAATACGGACCTACCGTCCGGACTTCACTTTCTGGACCAAATTTCGACAATCCGAACCGTTAGATGTGTTTAAAAGGTGTTTTCAAGGTCCAACGTGAAGATTTGGTAAAAAAAGAAATACCTGGAAGGGCTTGATCGGAGCATTTTTTCACAAAAACGCTATATTTGAAAACACCTTTTAAACACATCTAACGGTTCGGATTTTCAAAAAAAAATTGGGAAGGTGGAGGTCCATAACTTAACAGAATGCGGGAGTTTGGATTGGAAGCTTGGTGTGTGTGTGTATATATATATATATATATATAACGCATAGTCAACTAACTTCCTAATTTAATTTATTCATTATTTCTTCTCTAGCAAGATTTTATTTTGCCTAAGATTCACAACTTATTCCCCTAATTCCAATGCACTATTAGTGGTTTAGTCATAGCAAATAAACTCGGTGATGAAATTCTCCATTCTAATTTTGATTCCAAGGCACGTTTCTATTTTTCCAAATTTTCTATACATGATTCTGTCATAGCCTATTCCTATTCCTTGATTTCCTTCGTTTCCATGATTAATTACCCTAAATTTGTATATATGAGGACCTCTTTGTATTCTATATAAACCTAACGTTGTAAACCTAAATTTTAAATACTTTAAATATTTTACGGAAATAATATCTCAATTTTAAGCAAACCGTGGTTCGAAACCGAATCTGATCCATATTTTAATGGTTTGGATTGGTTTGGTTCTATGCCTTTTGTGGGTTGCTTTGATTCTCCAAATTCATAATCCATAGGTTGTGATTTGGTTCTTGGTTTACTACAAATCCGAACCAATCCGGTCCATGCTCACCCCTACACTTTCCCTATGTTATATAGATTGTTCTTATATTTATGGCAAATGCTATTTACAACCCAAAGGGCTTTTGATTACGTCATTTCAATACTACGCTTTGCCCATAAAAGTCACTGACTAAAATTACATTTACGTTTTTTACTACAATTACAAATCTACCCCCTTTTCACCTTACACAAAATTTGCAAATCACCAACTTGGAACATTAAGAGCAAGTTCAGTCCTAACTTTGAACCAAACTCAGATTCAAAATCAGAGTAAAACCCCTCAAATCTCTCTTCTAGTCATTTACCCTTTTCCATACCAAATCAGGCAACCCCCAAATTAAAGGAGAACCAAAACCAAACCTTGATTTTCAACGGCTATATTCTGGTGGTCGTTGAGTTTTCTAGTGGCGGTGAGCTGTTTCTGGTTGAGGCAGTGGTTGGAAAAAGTGGTTCCGACAAAGATCAGCGGTGGTGGTGGTTGTTTGGTTTGGTGCTTACCGGTTATCTGCTGCCTGCTGGTGTTGTTGAACAAGTCCCAAATCAGCAGTGGTTGATGGTGGTGATGAGCAGCGGTACTGGCAGTGGCGTTTAAGGAGTTAGAGAAGAGAAAGTGGCTTGATTAGCGACAAAAGTCGGTGGTGAGGGGCAGCATAGTGACGGTGGACGGCGAAACCGAGAAAATTTGGATAAAGGAGTGGAGTTGCTCATATCAAAATTTTACTCAAATTTGAGTAAGAAACTGAGCAAGGGCTGGAGATGCTCTAAATACCCGTTTGGCTGAATAAAATATGGTAATTTGGAGTATTATTTTTTCCTTAATCAAAATTTTTTTTTGTATGTGTTTTTTTGGGTTTTTTTTTTTTAAAAAAATTATTGATTGGTATATATGAGATAAATTTAAGTAAAAAATTGTTAACTAAACATTTTTTTTTTTACTAAAAGCAAAAATAATCTTTTTAAACCGTTTGTTTTAGATTAAAGTTCTCCGTTTTTAGTCATGTTGCTAAAAGTCACTTTTAAAATTTAAGATTAAAGTTCTCCGTTTTTAGTCATGTTGCTAAAAGTCACTTTTAAAATTTATCATTACTCAAATTTTTTTTGTTTGTTTGTTAGTTTTTCGTCAAACTTTTATGGCTTACTGGTTCCAAGGCTTGTTAGAGCTCTCTTCACACGAGAGGAGTTGGAAAAATATAAAAAAAAAATGATGACTTTTACCCAATTTTTTTTTATTAAAATGACCAACTTTAACCACTTTTAGACCGCTTTTTCCCATTGAGCCAAATGAATTAGCACCAAAAGTTTAACACAAAACTATTAAACATGAAAAAAATGAATGAAGACAACCAAAAATTGAGTTTTAGCACCGTCATTAAAAGCAGAAAACTCAGCACTATAAGAAAATTTGTTCTTATTCAAATTTTCTTTGCGTTTGTTATTTTTGTGTAACTTTCGTAGCTTATTGGCTCGTCTAGACGAGAGTAATCGGAAAAGCTAAAAATTATGATTTTTACCCAATTTGTTTCAATAAAAGTCTAACTTTCCGATTCCTTTCGGAGACGATCTAATAAGCCACCAAAATTTGACGGAGAACTAACAAATGTATTTTTTTAAAATAAAAACCAATAATATCATTTTTAGACAAGTGACTAAAAAAAACACTAAGTACGCTTTCAAGAAAAAAAAGTTCTGGTAGAACACATTTGTCATTTATAAATTTTAGAAGGTCAAAATTGTAATTTAAAAATAGTAGACAACAAATGACAATTGAGGCTGAGGGGAAAAGACTTACACACACGCTAATGGGGGCAGAGGCACAGACATAATAGAAGAGCATGAAAACAGAGTAATAAATTACAACTAGCCATCAAAGTACGTAAAGAAAGAAGACTTATGGAAAAGCGAAAGACTTAAAGGAAAAAGACTTACAAAATCAGAGTAAAAAGACTTTGTAATCAAAGTTTGAATTAAATTACCAAAAAGTAGAAAACTTACTTCAAAGTAATAACTTTATTCAATTCTTGAATCGGTACATGACTTGTGGTAATTAAGAATTTTACTAGTAGGTGGGAGAAAAATAACTTTGCCTAAAGTCCGTCCATTCTGGCATTTTACTTCTAATTAGAACTTGGCATTTTAATGCTCCATATTTTGCAAAGAGATTATTTATACGCACTGCCATTTTCCTAGTGACGCTGTCAGTCTGCTCCAGGGGAAGTAAAAACTAACTGTCTAAGAAATCCTTGGTCTAATAGGGTCATTGGGTTAATCTGGACTTCTCTCCTTTATATGTTAAACAAAGGTCTTCGAAATTTCGAAGATCAATGCATGCTTTGGGGATACTGAAGATTAATTGACATGGACAATCTATTCGCTCCAATGGTATTTCTATGCATAAGGGATTAACTTTTGGATAGTTTACTTTATCTTGGTCTTCGTAATAAAGAGTATCCCAATTGATGGATAAACCCGGAATCATTTGACTGGCAAAATTGACTAGGTTTCAAACAAGAATTTTTTAAAGTAGTGACCTTTTTGTCTGGCTAGGTGCTAAATATCACTGATTATTTCGAGGGGAATAGACTCGGGAATAAGGGATAAAATTTTGGGTAAAGTTAGAGTCCTACTTGCTTTCTGTATGAAAGACACACTCACGCTTTCACTGTCACCACTGAATGACTATTTGTTTTTTCTTTACTTTTGTCAGGGGGAAAAGAGGTTAGGGCAACTTTCATTCTCTCCTTTTCTTTTGCTGCCTTTAACTGTTGGCGTAGAGCAATGACTTCTCCCTTAAGCTGATGGCACTGGGGATGGAAGCACATGTTGTCTACTGGGGTCCAAGACCACCCCCAATAGAAAATATCCAGTGTGTGTGTTTTTTGTACTATTAAAACTTTTTATGGATGGGCCACCCCTATTTTGATATAAAACTTCATAGGCCAACAAATTTTCTCTTTTAGGCTCAGTTTCTATTAAGGTATTTTTAGTATCATTGGTTTTTTTGCACTAGAAGTTGTCTAATCAATTGATGATGTAGTCCAAGAATACTGAAAAATACTGTATTGGGAACTGACCCTTGTATTCTATGAAAACATCACAAGAGTGATCCCATAAGTGGTCCCTTTGAAAGAAGATTTTTAATTACCATGTTCAACTCCACTAAATTTTAAATATTATGTAAAACTCAAGATCGGGGTCTATTTTGGCTCTAGCCTAAGGGTTCATTTGTAAAATGAAGGATGAGTTTCTCACAATTGTTTTGGATTTGTTCATTGAGAATGAAATTACTTTTGAAAATTAGTTCTGACTCAATAATATATGACTTCAAGATCCAAAGGAGTGTCCAATAACTATTTAAGTATTTTTAGTTGTTTTTGGTTTGTTAAGAGCACGGGGTAAATAATTTGCATTGGGTATTATTTAGACTTTTAATTGTTTTATCTATTGGAAGCTTGAATTTTCAAAATCTTGTTATTTATGTTGCGGCCCCCTTGGATATGAAATCCTGGCTCCGTCCTTGAATGGCACCTGTCATTTAAAATTCTAAAACTTCGAGGCATTGTTTTGCAATGCTCGTAAGATGACTTAGTACTTGAACTGCTGCTTGCTAGAGATGGGTTTAAAGAAACTCCACCTCAAGATCTAGAGAGAATAATTTCTCTAGTCTGCTTAATATTTTGCTGATGAAAAAAGTGCTTAAACTATTTAGGTTGTTTAAAAATAGATGGCTATCCCCATGTGTACTCCAGATATTGTGTAAGAAACATTGTTGGGTTTCATCAATGTTGTCTAAATAACTTAGCTTTCTAAACTTGATACTTGCTCCATCAGGAATCACTGGTACAGTGATCCATCTGAAAGTCGTCATTTTCTGCTGGTTTGGAGCCATTTGTGAAACAATCAAGTAGTATATTAGTAGGGTAAATACATTTGCTAATAAAAATAGAGTAATTTTTTAATTGCCTTAATTCTTTTTGTTCAGGCTTTGTTAAGAATTAAAAAAGATTTACTTTTTGACCAAAAGGCTTAGTGGTAATTCCTTCACTATTGGTGGTAAAAGGATAAAGTAAGCAAATGAAAGGTACTCCTAAAATTACTTCAACAGTCAGATTTTGTACTAAGACAAATGAAGCTTTAAGAAAAACTATATCTTGGTAAACTTTGACTTTGGTTAATTTGTAATTAATACGCATTCTACTACCATTTGCTCAACTTAATTGTTCAATTGTGTTTTGATAATATCTAGTGCGCATTAAACTTTCTTGGATGCAGTTTAAATGTGCTCCTGTGTCAATAAGAGCAGTGACTTCAATCTCAAAATCATCAATTATTAATTTGACTTTAGCATGCCATTTTTAGATGTTCATTTGGTTTACTATATTTAATCTATTAATTTCTGGATCACACTCCTGGTGATCATCTTCTTCTTGATCACTATTTGAGTGATCTTTGTGCAAAATTTGACTATTTAATTCTGGAGATTCATCAAATGGCTGATTATGTATTTCTTCTTTAAAATTTTCAAGACTTTCTTTTAGTTGTAATAGTGCTATACTATCTTTTAATTTTTATCATTTTCTTTTAACTAAATTATACCAGTATCTTGTTTAATCAAATTTATTTCGTGTTGTAAATCTTGTAGAGTGACTTCTTATTGTTTTCTACTAAATCTATCTATGGTAGCATTAAGTCTTACTATTGGTTTAAGTATATTGGGGACTTTTACTTTGTTGTATTAAAAGTTGTTTGAGTTTTTCAACATATTGTTGTTTTAGCTAATAATATTCTATTTTACCAGTTAAATCAATTAATAAATCTTCTTCTAGTAATTCTTTAATGAGTACATTTATTCTTTTACAACAATTATCAGTGCATCCTATGTCAATTTAATTTTCACATGAATTGTCACTAAAAGAATGATAATTTTAAGAAGTAATAATTTTTTCTTTTTCCGAATTTCTATCAACATTAATCAAATTGTCTAGTCTAAAATTTTCTAATATGTGTTTTTTATTAGTATCAGATATTTTTAATTGACTGATTTTCTCTTTAACTTTACACTCATTTTTATAATGACATTTTTTTACCACAGTTCTGACTTGTAATATTACTTTTGTCATGCTGTATTTTATTCGTCATACTTTTTTTATTTTGTTGGTACTCAGGCTTTTCACAATATTTATCATTGGAGAATTGTTTTTTTACTTTTCCTAGGATAGTGGTTATTTTTGTTAAAATCCTTCATTTGTTTGTACTTTCTTCTAGATGGTACTACGGGAGGTACACAAAAATTTCCTAATTCATATTTAACCTTAGTTTTTATCTTTCTAAGCTTGTTTACTAATTTTCATATCTATGCACATTCTTAATCCTTACTTTTTTAATAGTACTAATAATACCTATATATGTTAGGGCCACTTAGCCAAAAATCCAAACCATTTGGCATTTTTAAAGGGAATGACAAGGAACTTTTGCAATCAAACATAAAAACAAAAAACATTTGCCATTTTTAAAAGGAAGGACAAGAAACTTTTGCAATCCAACATAAAGACAAAAAAAATTAGTGAAGTGTCACTAATTTTTAAAAATTCAAATTTCGAACATAAAATTCAAAAAAATCACCACCCCACTTCCGGCCGACCACAACCCTACATTTAGCTCACCACTTCCGGCGACCAAAAAAATTAGTGAAGTGTCACTAATTTTTAAAAATTCTAATTTCGAACATAAAAATAAAAAAAAAATCACCACCCCATCCTCCGGCAGACCACCACCCCACCTCTTGCCGACCGCTTCCGGCGACCAAAAAAATTAGTGAAGTATCAATAATTATTAAAAATTCAAATTTCGAAACATAAAATTCAAAAAAAAAAAAACACCACTCCTCCTCTGGCCGACCATTACCCCACCTCAAGCCAACCACTTCCGGTGACCAAAAAACTTAGTGAAGTGTCACTAATTTTTAAAAATTCTAATTTTGAACATAAAATTCAAAAAATCACCCCCCCCCCCCCCCCCCCCCCCCTTCATCCACCTTTGGCCTGAGCACTTTCGGCGACAAAAAAATTAGTGACACTTCACTAATTTTTAAAAACTTAAATTTCGAACATAAAATTCAAAAAAATCACCACCCCACCTCCGATCGACCACCACCTTACCTCTGGCCAACTACTTTTGGCGACCAAAATAATTAGTGAAATGTCACTAATTTTTTAAAATTCTACTTTCAAACACAAAATTCAAAAAAATCACCACCCCACCTTCAACTGACCACCACCCAACCTTTAGCTGACCATTTCCGACGACCAAAAGAGTTAGTGACACGTCACTAATTTCTAAAAATTCTAATTTCGAACATAAAATTAAAAACAAAATCACCATTCCATCTCCGGCCAACCACCACCCCACCTCTAGTTGACCACTTCCGACGATCAAAAAAATTAGTGACATATCACTAATTTCTAAAAATTCTAATTTCGAACATAAAATTCAAAAAAATCACCATCCGACCTCCGGTCGACCATCGCCCCACTTACGGCCGACGCCTGGCAACCAAAAAAACTTAGTGAAGTGTCACTAATTTTTTAAAGTTCTAATTTAGTACCAAAAATTAAAAAAAAAAAATCAACTTTTACCTACGGCCTTCCACCACCCCACATGTCACTAATTTTTAAAAATTCAAATTTTGAACATAAAATTAAAAAAAAAATCACCACCCGTCCTCTGGCCGACCACCACCCCACTTCTGACCACTTCCGGTGACCAAAAAAATTACTGAAATGTCACTAATTTTTAAAAATTCTAATAAACTAAAAAAAAAATCACCCCACCTCCGGCCAACCACCACCCCACCTCTGACCAACCACGTCCGGCGACAAAAATTTTTAGTGAAACGTCACTAATTTTGTATAGCAAAGTCAAAAAAAAAAAAAAAATCCTACCTCTGGCCGACCTCTTCCAGCGACCAAAAAAATTTGTGAAATGTCACTAATTTTTAAAACTTCTAATTTTGTACCAAAAAAAAAAACCAATTTGACCACTTCCTGATAAACCAACAACAACGTAATCAAAGCACATAGCATGGGTGACAATGCTTATGTCCAAATTTGGAGATGTGCAGTACTGTTTTCCATCGTTATCATTGTTGCTCCAATAATACTTGACATCTTTTTATGCAATCCATATAAGAATAGGCCATATACCACAACAATTGCGAACAATAGAAACTTATTTCAGTAAACTACAAATTGGTAAGGACGCACAGTAACTAGGGAGTCTAATTGCCACATACGCCAGCGATGGACGAGACTCTCATCATGAGAGGCACTGGCACGATCGATCGCATCCTCAATACTGGTTTCCACACCAATTTTTTTGAAAAAATATAGCATCAGACATCCCAGAATTAACCTGAGAAGTTGATCTCCACTGGAGCGGTGGACAAGGAAGGAGGAGCGGGTGGGTAAAATGCGCGCGCGAGAGAGAGAGAGAGAGAGAGAGAGAGAGAGAGAGAGAGAGTGAGTTTAAGGAGATGAGGATATTTATGTCCAAAATAAAGAGATTGAGTGTGTTTTTGTCCTCTTATTAAATGAATACTAAAAACAATGTTTCTATGTTTGATTACAAAAGTTCCTTGTCCATCCCTTAAAAAAGTTAAAATATATTGTAGTTATGACTAATTTTACTGTTAAGGTTATCACATTCAATTACTCCTCTTGGTTGACTAAGAACATCTCGGATTTTGTGAGCAAATAAATTAGGGAGTCCGCTATTAAATTTTTCTTTCCAAAATGACTTAGTACAATCGTCTCGAAGAATTACTCTGGATGTGAAAACATCTTTATACCATCTAAAGTCACTTAGGGGGCGTTTGGTAACGTTTTTATTTCTGCAATCCGGTTCAATTCAGGAAAGCAGGAAAGTCTAACAGGGGCTAAAAACAAAAATGTGTTTGGTAATTTATTTATGTTTTGTGTTTATTGAAAATGTTTTCAAAATTTCTAAAAATTTTAAAACACACAAAAAACGTGATTTGCCTTGTTTTTAAAACAGAGTCGTTTAAAAACAAGAAACAGGAAATAGAAGTTTTATTACCAACCATTTTTTTTTTTTGTAAACAATAAACATGATTCTAATTTTGGTTTTTTAGAAACAAAAAATAGAAAACAAAAAGTTACCAAATGTCCCCTTAGTGTTGGACAGTGTAGATCACTTAACTGATCAAGTATTTTAAAGGTAATATTACTAGGTGTTTTGACAAAATGTTTAATTAGAGTATAAATTAAAGTATTTATTCCATTAGGTTCTCCCATACCAATTTCTTCATTAAGTATCGGGAGACATTCTCATCAATTTGGATTGAATTTCTAATTTCTTCACGCGCGCTAGTGAGGTATTTATCCCACCAAGATTTTAGCATTCCGGTGAAACCAGAAGTTAATAAATCAACAATCTCTAGTTCACTATGATTTACTTAAGTAACTATTAGCAACCATTGACATATGATTTAATTTTTTTAATATTTGGTGTTCACTTAAACCATCAATATTCCATTCATATAATTTATTTGAACAGACAGAAAATTGATTATCCAAATTCCTTTCTTCATACTGAAGGTCAGGGGGTGTTGGTCACAAGTACCAATTTTTTTGTAAGAGTTGTAGGATTTGGTTTACTTGCTTTAGGGTTATAGATACGATTAATTTCTTGGGTATAAAATTGGTTTTCTAGTAGTGTGATTTCTTCATTAGATGATGTGGTAGAATCTTGACTACTAGTACCAGTGGTATGATTTTTCCCTTTTGTAATTGTTGTAACCTGGGATGGTGTTGCTTCTTTTTTAATAGCTAATTTTGTTAATTCTGTAACTTGAGATGATGTTGCTTCCTTGTTAATGGCTAACTTAGGTAGTAATTCTTCAATTTTCTCAATATTTTTATATTGATTTTTTGTCGTGTTAATTGCCTTAATTCTTTTTTCAGAAAGACGTATAAGGGCTTTTTCTATGGTTTTACTGGATAAGGGAGTACTGGCGAATGATCCTTCATCATTTTTTTTTTTAAATTCAGGTTCGTCACTTGGTAGCATAAATGGGGATGCTATTATAAATGATCCTCTATTATGTATAAGATTGTATCTAAAGGAGGATGAGTAGCAGTAATCATAGTATTATCTGGTTTCTCCATTTAATTTTTGTAATATTGTTGACTGCTTTTATAATAATTTTCCAAATAATCAAAAAATTAAACTTCTGTTCTTATACCTTACTCCAATTTTTTACTAGTTTAGATTTTTTACTAGGAGTATATTTAGCATGATACTCTTTTCTTTTTACTTCATTTTCTTTTGAATTAAAATTTTAAAATGATTTTCTACATTTATCATAAAATCTCTATGTATAGTTAATAGACTTTTGTCTATAGGCAAAGGGGTTATTTCTTCGAAATCAGTTTGAGTTGGTGATCCTTGGTGTAATGACCCGGTTTTTATTAATTATGTGAATAGACCTTTAATAATTATTTGTATTTTTTGCATACTATTGTAATTTAAATTTCCCTAATTTTTTTTATAACTATCTAGTATGTGCATGTAATTATATCTTTTCATTTGAGTTAGAGATAATATCTCCCCATGTATCTCAACATATCCCTTATATCTCTCCAACCAACATAATTTCACTCTTCCTCAAACTCTCTCTCCTATCTCTATAACTAACCACTCCACAAATCTCTCTCCCACTCAAATTCTGCTTCTCCCCTATAAATAGTCCAAACTTCTGTAGCAATTCTACTTCCCTCTCTCACGGCAGATTCTTTCTCTCGCGCTATCGGTTTGTATATTTTCCATTTCTATTTCTCTATTTCTCTAATGAAAGTTGTATAAGTCTCTCCCGCATGATATTTTATTTTCCTTTCATCGGAGAAGTTCCACTTTCTCAAGAATTTAATTGTACGCAATATCTAATGTTTCCAATTTTCGTTAACGCGCTTGAATCGACGAAGGAAAGGGAGGGCATCTTGAACCTAACTTTTACTAGGGCCTATTATTTAGATTTTTGTGTAAATATTATATACCATGGGGTGAATGGAGAGGTTATAGATTAGTATAATATGTGCATGAGATTAAATCGTTAATGAACCGTTTGGTAGGAGTTAAGAGAAATGTCAAAAAATGATAATTTTATGCGCAGTTTCTGTTAGGGGTGCACACGGTTCAAATTGGACCGTTCTCTAGAAATCCAGTAACCGGACCATTTTGACCAGTTCTAGAAAATTAAGAACCAAAATTTAACCAATACTCATGTAGAACCTGTCCAAATTCAAACCGCAGGACCGGACCGGTTTTGGTTCGGTTCCAGTTCTATCCGATCAGCAGGATGCTTGTTCACAACACGTGAACTCAAAAGATTATTTAGAATTTGGAGCAACAAACAACTCATAAAATAATTATAGGATTTTATAAGATTAGAAGCCAAGTATAGTCAACATGATACACAAAGTATTGACAATCTACCATCAATAAAAGAACTCATAAAATTGATAAAAACAACCAATAAAGTAGATTAAACAAATAATGGAATAGTCTAAAAACAAGAAAATAAATTCAGCAGAATGTCTTACTAGGGAACTAAAATTGAAAATGGATATTAGTTGGGTCAAATGGTTAATAATATTATATTAAAGACTTCCTAACAAAATAGATTTCTACTCTAAATAGACATAAAAAAAAAATACCTTAATAGGAAAAAAAAATATTAACTGAAAAATCCCTTCTTTTTATGCAATCAAATAATCAAGCAATAATAGGAATTAAAAAATAAATGATGAACACGCGATATACGTGGAAAACCCCGAAAACGGTAAAAACCATGGAAAGGAACCAAACACTAAAAATACCATTGTGCGATTACAATCGACTTATACCTACAATTAAAACTCCTCTCAATTGACCCAAGATCTGATTGCCTACTCCTTGTTCATCACACTAAGTGTTTGATTGCCGCACGCCTTAAATCCTCAAGCCCTCCAAATAATCCCAGAAATCCACTAGGAGATCAACCAAAAAAATTGAATCAAATGTTGAAGAGAAGTTCTTAGAGTGATTGAATGTGAGACTCAATAGTTCATCATGCACGATATACTCCAAGACCCAAACAAAAGGTGATGCTCTCTATTTTTTTCGATGTGGAAAATGAGGTTGCCGAAAGGTAATATCACCAGTGATACAAAATCGCAGCACACGTTAATTCGTCTCATGCGTGATCAAACTTTTGCTGCTGCCGTTGCCCTTTCGTTATAAAGTGACGGCAAAGAAAACCTTCCTTGTTAAGGAATAATTTTCATATAGTAAGAAGCCTTTCCAAGATAATTGATATGAAAAAAAAAAAAGATAATTGATTTGGCCCCAAACTTTCCAATTTGATTAGGCCATATTTTGCAAACCCTTCCAAATATACTGAGCACTTTGATGCCGTGAAAATGACGCCGTGCATTTTGATGGACTACACACTCACGGTCCATCGTTACAAGACACGTTGATTTCCTTCCACTTCCTAAACAGACATTCTAAAAATAAAAGAAAAAATAAATTACAACTCGATAAAACAGGATACATCCAAATATGCGTTTTGCCGTGGAATTGCCAACAAAGAGAGACTATGGGCTATGGACCTTACATTAACTTAACAAATCAAGATACATAACTATGTACATATATAAATATAAATATAAAGGAAAATGCTAATGTGTGCGTGCCCAATAGGCACACGTTAAGGTTGAAAAAATGGTTAAGATGTGAATAGGAATATGTAAGTGTATTGAAAAGTGTAAAAGGTATCTTGGAGTATGTGTTTATTTGTTTTGCTTATTGTGTGTCCATTGGGCACATGTTAGCAAGACCCAAATATAAATACAATGTATGTATAAATATACATAGACTAATATTATATGGTCTGGTTCGGTTTTGACCGTGGTTCTTAAATTGAAAACCAGTAACCGAATCATAATTTCCGGTTCTCATTTTTTCAGAATCATAACCAGACCAATGAACCGCATAACCTAACCAAATAGAATGGTTCGGTTCAGATCGGATCAGTTTAGCGGTTATATTGATTTTCTCATGCACCCCTAGTTTATGTTTTTGTGAATTTGAGTCTTCGAGTTAGAAACAAGGAAAACTTAAAACTGTAAAGTTGTAGATCTTGAAAAATTAGGTGGAGTTCATATAGAACTCGTCTCAATCGCAGGTCTGTAGAAATAACTGTGATTCTTCGAAATTGGCTGTATGGTACAGTTTTGGGACAGATTCAACGAACTAACTTCGAGTCTATTTTTACCCCTCTAAATGACAAAATTGGATTTTAAGTAAAACACAGAAGTTGTAGGTAATTTAGTTCTAAGAAACTTTCACATGTAAATCATTCCGATACGAGCTTTAGGAATTTGTTACGAATTTATTAAGTAACTGAAGTTACTTGTTGGGATAGTTTACTAATGTGTGGAAAAAGATATTTTAACCCTATTTAACATCAGATTTTGACTTTGTACAAAACTTGGAAATAGTTCAGAATTCATAAATCTGCTTCACCGCCAAATTTTGGAATTAGATTACTCTTTTTTTCGAGATTGGAATAGTCGATGACGTATCACGCCATGTAGACTTTAGAATTTGTTGATTTATGTTGTTTCGAATGTTGGACATCTGTGATTACTTGAGAATCCTGAACTTCCAGTTGTTGATTTGATATGATTAGTTGTGTATGATTAAATGTTAATAAGACCATTGCGAATTTGGGGATTTGGAATGCTTTATCCGGCATGGGTATCAAGCCATTGCACAAATAGTCCCAGAGGTCATGGAGCCGGCTAGGGGCCTAGGAGTTAGGCATGGTGGATGGGAGCCTAATAGATTGTCCATTTACGGATGGAGATCAATGCCGAGACTTTGAGTGGAGAGATATCTAACGTTTCCAATTTCCGTTAACGCACTTGAATCGACGAAAGAAAGGGAGGGCATCTTGAACCTAACTTTTATTCAGGCTTATTATTTAGATTTTTGTGTAAATATTATATACCATGGGGTGAATGGAGAGGTTATAGATTAGTATAATATGTGCATGAGAATAAATCGTTAATGAACCGTTTGTGCAACCTTAGCATAATACCACGATGTTGCTTTGCGACTTTGACATATTATGCTAGATTATCACAATGGACAGGAGGACTTCTACGGAGAACATGGAGCCGAAGGAGCTGCCGAGATGGAGATCAACCAGGCGGAGGAATTTGCGGAGCCGTAGAGCTTACCCAGTTTGCCTTTTTGTAATCAGTAGAGGACAGATTATTGGTATTAGACTTTATATTATTATTATTATTATTATTATTATTGTTTAAGTATTTCGGTTGTAATAATAATTAACGTTTCCTAAAGTGTGGGGCGTTACAGGATGCCAAATTAAAATTAGAAGGAAAATAAGGCAATAAAATTTTATAAACATTGACAGATCCCAGGGCTGTTCATACCGTTCTATACCAACTAATGTGTCTTGTTTTTGGAAGAATCTGGTACCTTCGACATCCAGTTTCGCTTTGCCCAATTTTGCGATGTTTACCAGTAGTACCAGCCTATCCCGGCAAGTTTCGAACTTTACCAATGAGTACCGGTGCCACAATCAATTCTTTCCGGCTACAAGATTATTTTTCAAAATCATGAAAAATCAGAGAGAGATGAAACTTACTGGTTGTTGCTAAAAGCTAGCACCCCTCATTTGCTAAAAGCACCAATGTGATTTTAACAACCTGATTTTAGCAAAAGGAGTATGTGCAAGAAAATTGACTTTTAACAACTTAGCTTTTTGCAGATGAGAAACAAAATTCATTTTAGCAACCAAGCTAAACTCAATTTTCGTGGGAAAACTTATTTTAACAAATGAGAAATAGTGCCTAAATGTTTTCAAATTAATATGGATTTGACTTAAGGTTGAAAAAATGTGTTGAAATGTGTGAAAAATGTATAAAACTAGGTGTAAATGTATCGAAAAATATAAATAGAGCATTGAAGTGCATTTTTTTTTGTTTTGCTCTTGTGTGTGCTTATTGTGTGTCCAACACACAATAGCAAGACCCTACGTAAATACAATATGTACAAGACAATTTTTTTTTTCCCCGAACAAGACAAGTTTACAGGTAAATTTTTGAAGAGGAATTCGAAACGGTACCCAGTAACATGCCATTTCCGGTGTGTAACACTCCATTTACAAAATGATACCATGTCTAGTACAGGAAAAATTATTGGGTGCCGGTGGGTATTGCCACTTGGTACTCAAGCGTGATCCGAGCCGTCCAAATGTGTTTTGAGCGGTCCAGATCAATTCCCTCTCTCTCCTCTCACCCAAACACTCTCTCTCATTTTTCTCTCTAAAATCCGGACCGTTGGATCGCGTTATGGACGATTGAGATTACTGAACGGATGCCACGTGAGTAATACCCACTTGGCATTGAAAAATTTCTCCTAGTACACTATTCAGAACGTTTTGTACACCCTATTAAGTACTCCCTCCGTCCCGCAAAGTTTGTCACTTTCACTATTCCAGCCCTATGAAAAAATTGATTATTTCTTTTAATCTGTAATATTTTATATAAGCAATATGGATCTCGTTTGATAGCTTTCAATTAGATCTTTTGAACAAAGTTTTGAAAATCACATAAAACGTTATGAATTGAAAGATATAGGCAATTTAAAAATGGCACGCACTCCCGAAAGTGTCAAACTTTGCGGGACGGAGGGAGTATGCAAGTGGTGGCTAGCTCATGCGGTATAGCTCTTGGATGCCCCACACTACATTTTGGGATCGAGTTCCATTCTCTCCCCTCCATGTAATAGATTAAAAATGACGAAAGACCAAAAAAAAAAAGAAAAAGAAAAAGAAAAAGAAAAATTACAGTGGGTCCCCACGATTATAGTAACATTTTTCAAAAAGCTTCAACCGATATAGGAGGCCAATTTTGTAAGGCTTTTGTTAGTATGTGCCCCCAAGGCATATGTTAGTGTTCATTAAATGAGATCAATTACACCCATTTATATAGAAAATTGTAGAAGTAGTTAATGTATTGGATAAAGAAAAAAGGTTCTTTTTATAGAGACCAAAATACCCTATCTCTTTTTGTGCTCCCTCCAACACACCTTTTTCTCCCTCCATTTTTTTCATTTTTACTCCCTCCAACCCACATTTTCTCCCTCCATTTTTTTTCTCTTGACTGTTGACATTCAACAATGCTTCTATATAAGCATCCATGTATGGCAGACGACAGTAACAAGAAAGAAAACAAAAAGTACCAAATGTTGTGGTAACAAGAAGCAATAACATTGATGGCTGAAGAGTTCATTTCAAATGTCATTTTTGATTTAAATGAATTGCCTGTAGAAGGTACTACTTTTCTATTGATTTTCGAATGTTTTTTTTTCAGTATTACTTCCAATATTTATATTTTCTGTTTTACTGTTTTGATATTCTATTTAGCATCAATGGAGGAGGGTTTTACTGAAAGCGGAGCAATAGTTGTTGCTTCGGGTGAATATCCTCTCGATGACAGAGTAGATATTGAGGATTATGAAGATGAAAAATCAACAAATGTGTTTGAGCCTTTTGTTGGACAATGCTTTCTTAGTGAAGAGGAGGCATTCATCTTCTACAAAAATTATGCCAATCGACATGGGTTCTCAATTCGAAAAGGTCGATTTGTCACAAAAAATGGAGAAATAGTAAGGCATGATTTCTTTTGTCATCGAGAGGGTAGACAACCATTAAAAATTGTGAATCACTCTCTAGAGCAAAGAAATAGAGAGTCTTCAAGATGTGGATGCAGAGCTCATCTAAGGATCACCTTGCGGAACTCATTTGATATTTTTCCAAAAGAGTGGCATGTTACTACATTTGTTGTAGATCACAATCATGAGTTGTTGTCCCTTTTGCAAGTGCGATTTCTTCCGGCCAATCGAGTTATCAATAAAGATGATGAAAAATGCATTTTGTTATTGAAAGAAGCTGGGCTTTCAATAAGACAAATAATGCGTGTCATGGAACTGGAGAAAAATGTAAAATATGGCCATCTTCCTTTTCTTCATAGAGACATTCGCAACTTTTATGTGAAAATGAGAAGGATGCATGAAGTTAATGATGCAATGGGTCTCTTACAATATTGCAAAGTTTCTAAAGAGGAGGGAAAGTTGGAACATGTCTTTTGGTCGCCTACTCCATGTTTTGATTGGTACCAAAAATATGGAGATGTAGTGGTTTTTGACACTACTTACAAAGTGAATGCTTATGATATGCCTTTTGGCATTTTTGTGGGTGTCAATAACCATGGAAAGACAGTGCTCTTTGGTTGTGCTCTTCTTCGCAATGAAACAACAAATGCTTTTCGATGGTTAATGAAGGTAATTATTTTATGGTATTTGCTTTGATCAGTCAATGTTTTGTTCTTCCTTTTGATGTTTTTGAAGTGCTAATATTTTCTCTTTGACAAACAGACTTTTACATGTTTGATGAAGAAGCCACCAAAGACAATTTTGACTAATCAAGATCCATGGATGACAGAGGCTATATCAAAAGAATTGTCATTGACAAAACATGCCTTTTGCATATGGCATATTACAGCTAAGTTTAGTGGTTGGTTTACAGCAACTCTTCAAAATCAATATTCTAATTGGTGCATGGATTTCTACAAGTTATATAAGTTGGACTCCTATGATGATTTCGAGCATCAGTGGCTTCAAGTTATTTCTAAGTATGACATGGTTATGAACAAGCATGTAAATGGGTTACACCAAATCAAGCACTTCTGGGCACCATGTTACCTTCGTGGATATTTTTTTGGTGGAATGACGACGACGGGAAGATCTGAAAGTATAAATGCCTTTATCAAACGATTTGTTACTGCCCATATAAGCTTGGTCGAGTTTGCTAAACAAGTAAGTAATTACCCACTAAAATGTTTATATTTTTTAAAATTTTTAATTTCAGTTTCTATATTTTGTAGTTGAGTATTTTATTTTGGTTTGTTGGTGATAGATTGATCTATCGATTGAAGATGTTGAACAAACACAATCGCATGATACGATGTTGGAAACATATAGAGGTTCTTGTTTGAGAACATTGTCACCTCTAGAGGAGCAAGCACATAGTATTTTGACACCATATGCTTTCAAACTGTTCCAAGAAGAATTTGGGAGGGCCACACAATATTCTGTGCTTAAGGAAAAGGGTGGTGAATTTGTGTTGCAATATTATAAGGACAAGAGCAGTCAAATGCACAAAGTCTCGTGGGATGGTGAGATGGCCACATGCACATGCAAGCACTTTGAATTTTGGGGCATACTTTGCCGTCACGTTCTTAGTGTATTTCTTCACAAAGATTGCTACCACATTCCTCCAGTTTTTCTATCACCTTGATGGTGTCGTGAAGCAATATTCAACGAAAAAGAGATGCCTTTGTTGGATCATCCAAATCTAACAGACATGGAAAATGAGATTGAACAGAATCACAATGATGAGAATGATAGTGATTGTTTTGTTAATTGTCCTCCGATTTCAAAGACAAAGGGGCGTCCGAAGCAAAAAAGAATGAAAGGTGGAAGAGAATTGGGAAAGCAAACGAGAACTTGTGGACTTTGCAAGCGTGTCGGCCACTATATCACTACCTGTCCAGAGAAAGAGAATGTTGCGTTCTCAAATGGAGCAAATAAGAGGAAGAAAACATCATCAATGACTGAAGAGTTGAATCCAGTTTTTTGTTTGAAATATTAGATGAATGCTTTTCGGAGAAGCATACATGATTTTGATGAGCATTTTCATCTAATCTAATGAAAGAATTTTTTTGGCTAATCTGATGGTTTTTGTTTCAAATATTGTGTTTGTTATTTTTTTTTTACGAAAAAAAAAAACAAACTAATATGGGATTGAATTTTTCTGTGCAAGTGGCCGAAAGGGTTAAGTCGGTGCATTGAATTTTCATATGCCTTTGAAATGGTAGAGTTATATATGATTGTTTGGGGAAGCGCCTAACAGTAAATGGGGGTAATTTTGTCCATAAAACAAAAATGTTATTCCTTCAAAATGAATTTATGAAGAAGTTAATGAGTGTGATTTCAAACTTAAATTCCCCATACAAAAACAGTTAAATGGAAGATTTAGGGGGTGTTCCACTAATTGGTTTTTTAGTTTTTTGGTTTTTTTTGATCTTTAGTTTTTCATAAAAACCAACTAGTTCCACTAACAAGTTTTGGTTTTTTGGTTTTTTTAGTTGTGTTATGAAATTACAAATCTACCCTTCTACCCAAACAATTATTGCTCTCTTTTTTTTGAAGGGAGGACAGATTCGTAATTTTACATGATTAAAGTACATGTACTTGATTGTGCAATGATTTGGTTTTTTTTAGGTTAGTGGAATGAAGTGGTTTTTTTGTTGGTTTTTTGTGGGGTTTTTTTTAGTGGAATGAAGTAGTTTTTGATTTAAAACAAAACTAATTTTTTGTTAGTGGAAGGTGGCCTTAATGCACTCTTTATATGCCCCAAGGGCAACCATTAACAAGACCCATTTTGTAAATCCAATGGTGAGGAATAAATGGGAGCATGGATGCTCCAGTACTACCCTCGAGCCACAAGCATCACGGCCCCACTCCGCTCGAAGGTTTTTTTTAGGGCATCGTCGGATCTCATTAGTACTGTAAATCGTTTCCTCTTCCAATTCCTAAACCTGCAGTGCCAACTTTCCGAGTAATCCAACACCATCATCATTTCTTGAAAGAAGAAGAAGAAGAAGAAGAATAAGCGGAGGAGTGAGAGAGTGAAGGAAGGCAGGCATGCCGCTGTTTCTATCGGAGGACGAGTACGAAAGGTGCTCGCACGACGCCTCTCTGGTGGCAGAGAAGGCCGACGCATTCATCAGAGAACTCTACAACCAAATCGAAACCGTCAAAGCACAGGCCGATGCGGCTGCTATCACCGCTGAGCAGACCTGCTCCCTCCTCGAGCAGAAGTACGTTTCGCTCACCTCCGAATTCGCCAAGCTTGAATCTCAAAATTCCCAACTCAATTCTACTCTCGAACAACACCTCTCCGACCTCGCCCAAGTTCAATCCCTCAAGCACCAAATCCATCTCAAATCTGTAATCATCCTTTTCCTTTTCAATTCTTCTATCGAGGGCCTTTTTTTTTTTTTTTTTTTTTGTAGTTTTGTATCCCATGCTTGTAGACTAAGCGTGATATTATTGAGGGTGTGGTTATTTATTATTCCCACTTTTTATTTTATTTTTTGTTTGCTTGGCATTTTTATTTTGTTAGATTGAAAAAGATGGAGAGATTGAGCGTTTGTCTACTGAAGCTTCCGAACTTCATAGATCCAAAAGGCAGTTAAATGAATTGTTGGAGCAGAAGGATTTAGAGATTAGCGAGAAAAGTGCAGCGATGAAGAGTTATCTCGACAAGATTGTACGTGGCATCTCCTCTCTCCTTAATTTCTGTTCTCACCTATTCCTTTCCAGCCTTTTTGTCGCTTTTTCACGCCTGGCTCTTAACTTTGTTGCGTATGGTTGAAATAATTCTTACTCAGTAGCAGTAGTATAACCCCTTTGAACACCAATTTTAATCTCCTCCTATTTCTCTACCTTAAATGATTTTTAAACTTAGTATGTCATGTGTCCTGACGAGGGCCAACCAGAAATTGCGCATGGGTACTATAACATTGGCCTCGCATCTCGTATAAGTAGCACATTGCATATAGAATTAGGGGTGAAGGTTTTAAAACAGTCAAGTTACTTCCCGCATGTGCAAAATTGTGGTCGTCCCAGTTTCCTATTCTTGTTACTTAAATGTTAGAGTATGCGTCAGAGTTGTTCACACTCTTTTCACATCCACCTAGTTATTTACTCAAAAACTTATGTACGCATATATGTGTACTTCCTTTTTCAATATCATTAAGTTGATTTTTTACTTTCTTTGCTAAGTATTTGTCTAAAGCAGGTTAGTTGGACTTCAAGTGTAAGGTAAGTATTTTGTCGAATTTACCTACCAGTTAATGTCTGTATTCACTGTCAGACATCATCTCTCCTTGAGAAATTAAACTTCATCACCTGGGTCAAATTTGTGCGTGTGATTTGTCTGATTAGTAATTTGACTGGATCCTGCACTGACATCCAAAATTCTCGCCTTGAAAGGTCCTCGCAATAAACAACAGTTTTCCCAAAGTTGATTTCTTATGCTTGTGTTCTTCCTTGTGCGAAGTATCTGAGATATAGCGCTAGGACCTAAGCAAGGTTTTCTATGTCCGTAACACTAACATTCACATGTTCTATTATTTTCAAGGTCAACTTGTCTGACAATGCTGGCTTGAAGGAAGCTCGACTGAGCGAAATTGAGTCTGAGTTGGCACGCTCTCATGCTGCTTGTACTCGTCTTTCACAGGTAGTCTCCATGCTTTGCTTCAATGCAGTTGTATTTCAGCTGGGCCTAACAATGGACCGGATTGAATCCGATCCTATCCTCTCAGCCTATTCTTATATTATATCGGCAAAAATGATAGCAATTATAGACCGAATCCTAATTGTTATAAATAGCACCCCAGCAAAATTGGTCAATTCCAAATGGGTATTGCTGCCCAATTTAAATTGAATTACCACACAAAATGGCCTCTGAGTTTAGGGGGAGAGAGATAGGACATGACGGCAAAAAACTGCAAGATGAGAATCTGACGAAACACTTTGTTTTTGTTGCATGGCATGGATGGTAAACCTATGGTGAGGACTTCTTGGACACATCTCTCTTACTAAATGTTTTCTCCCCACATAAATTTATCTCACTTTGTACGTAACAACTTCTTCCCAGATTGAAAGTTTGCTTTGGGGATCTTGAGCTATTGCTCCTTCTTAGACATGCTGAACTAGTGAACTGCATTATGGCTATGTTAGGATTTTGGATTTGTGGAGCGATTCAAAGAGGGAAAACACTCACTGATGGAAAAGAGAGAAATTGCTGTTTTTTTTTTTTCGGCAAAGTAGTGTCCTTTTCCTTTCCCTCCGCGAGGCTCTTTGCAACTCCGAGTTTCGAACCTAGGCTAAGGCCCGTTCATTTGTCAAGAAAGTGGTGTTGGAAATTCTGAGAAACTTCAGGTGAAGTGTAGGAAAAAAGAAATTTTATTTTCCTTTACCGTGTTCATTTGGTAAACGAATCTTGTGAGAAAGGTAAAAGAATAGTTGTTTAATCGTGTAGGACACTAATGTAAAAATAGGATTCTTGAAAAAAAAATCTTGTACTTTTAGGAAAAGTTTTTGGGGAAAAAAATCATAGTGTGAAAGTTAGAGTCATGGGTCTTACAACTTTCTTGCTGACTAAACCCATTAAAAAATGCAAGAAAGTTAGTCGTTCTCTTGCTTTCCATTCCTTTCCCAACAACTGAACGTGGGCATGAAAGCAGAGCAAGTGTTTTATTCTCACCAATCAAAAAAAAAAAGAAAGAAAGTATTTTATTCTCTTTTTCCAGAATATGCATGTTTTCCTTATTTTGTGTTATTTTTTTGTTGTTAGAAAATTGGAAATGCGTAGCTACTGTTGGACACATAAATTGAGCAAGATATTTTATGTAGACATAAACCCAATGTTGATCAATTCATTTTGTAGTTAGACAATCTTTCTGTAGATGCGTGGACAATAGTGTTGAAGCTGGAAGTGAGTGTTATTTTGAACATGAAGACTAGTAACTCGTTAGGCTGAACAATACGTTAATGATGACACCATATTTGTTCTATGTGACCAGGAGAAAGAACTTATCGAGAGGCATAATGTTTGGCTTAATGATGAGTTGGCAACCAAAATGAACAGTCAAATTGAGCTGCGTAGAGCTTATAATGAGCTTGAGGCAGATATGTCTGCTAAGACTGCTGATGTAAGCACTTACAATGTTTTTATCTCTGTTTCTTATTTTACATCTTATTGAACTCTCTCTTCCACCTTCTTGTAATATTGTTGTGTCATTTTCTTCTCGCCAGTTGGAGAGAAGATTGAATGAAAGTTTGAGTTCTTCAAAGTGGAACAAGGATAGAGTAACAGAGCTTGAAATGAAGCTTACATCGCTGCAGGAGGTTTGTCCTGTTCCAGTGTGACTTTTGAATTCGTGTTGAATGTCATGCTTTTTGTATCAACTTTCTGATCTATATGACTCTGTGCTATTGCGAAGGACTTGAGCTCTTCTAAAGATGTTGCTGCCACCAATGAAGAGCGATATTCTGCTGAAATATCAACGGTAAGCCCTCATTGGAAATCTTGACGTGTGCTACTACCTTTGAGTCTGTGGATATCACAATGTAGATTACAATATTTTAGACTTGCTCTAGATTCTGTTAGCTCCTATTACGAGATTCCTTTATTTGCTGATATTTAAGCGGTGTGTGTGCCACCTTGGGGATGGGGTTTCAAAGGAAAGTGCTTCTCTTCTTTTTCGTTTTGCTTCTTTTCCTCTTTTTGGGGACTGTACTTTATGGGTGGGTTCATACGCTTGGCTGCAGTGACTGTTCAAGGGTGGAGTTTGTAGGTAGAGGTAGACTGGTCAGAGGAGGAACATCTAGTTATGATGCCATGTGAATGTTATTGAGGGAGGCCATGTTATTTTATTGCGATAATTTTAGGCGACATTGTCATTGGCATAGGTGTTACTCTTAGTCCTACTATTGTATACAGTTGTATTTCACTATCCGTACAGATGCTATTCCAATTTTATGGGTGAGTTTATTTTTGGCAATCGGTGATGAGTCCTACAATTCATGGTTCAAGTCACAATTCGATTCGTGATACGACTCATGGATTTTTGAAACTTCCACATTTGGAAAATTCCCAATCTTTTGGATCTCTGTTTTCGTGAAAAAGCAAATTATATGATTAAGACTTAATGTGAAAAAGTAGTAGTATGAGAATTAGTAGTTCCATGCAAAATTTGTTTAATGATAATTAAAATCTTAATGGGATTTATACAGACTCACTGGTTCACCTTTCCCCCCTTATTTTCCCCTCGAAAATGTCTTTACCATCTCTTACATGTTCATTGTTGACTTGTAGCGTTGTACCCATATATTGGTGGAAAAATATAGTTTAATTAGCTGTGAGCCTAGTAATTACACTCCTTATTGAAGGTGGATGTTCATTACCACACTAAAATATTGGTGTAGTCAAACCATACTGTAGTAGTTTTATTTTTTATTTTTGAATTTTTATCTTTTGGTACTTTTCCTGGAACAGTTCCTATACAAGATGTGGTGAATCTTGTCTTGTATAATATCATTGACATGTATATTCTTTCTGGTCCGTCTATTGGAATTATTTGGTGTAATTTATTGATCACAGCAAGTAATATAAGAGCACCATGGAGGTGTTTGAAGTCTTGGACTCACATCTGTTGGTTTTTGGCATACCCGACCCGAAAATATCACAGTGTATTTTCTGGGTACCCCGTTCCCGCCCCGATTCGTAAGAAATTTTAAAACATTGTTAATCTAAAAGCAAAATAGAAGTAAATACTGATAAATAAAGTAATATTTTAGTGTTATGGTTACAATATTAAAGTAACAAAGAAAGTTTTTTTAGTAGAATGATAATAAAATTAGGATAAAAATATATTATGTTTAGTATAATGATTATTGGATTAGGGTAACAAGTACAATTTTATATAGTATAAATATATTTCGGGCGGGAAACGGGGTGGGGTAATATCAACCCGACCTGGCCGGGTTTTTCTAATTTTTCCCTGTACCTGCCTCGGTACCTGAAAATTTGATAAAAACCCTGCCCTGATCGGGGCGGAGCGGGGCATTTTGCCATCCCTAATCTGTTGGCGTCTAAGCAGTGCCATCTATTAGGTTGCATGATTAATGAAATGGTTGCATGATTCTCAGAGTGTTTTAATTCTAAACATGAGATGCAAGGCAAACCTTATTATCCTTAAAAATATTCCTTATTCCACAGCGAACACACACTCTTTGCAGCCCCGCTTATACCAAGGATAGTCTGCAATCCCCCATAATCCTGTCTGACACCCTGACTGAGGTTAATGCATACACTTCATGTTCTATGCATTTGAAACTTTTGAGCAAAGCTGAATTGTTTTGATTCATGATTAGTAGAAAGGTCTCATTCACCATTTGACCTCCTAGTGAGATGCAAGAGCCCTGCACGCAGGCAGGGAGATTCCAACTCTTGACCTCCTAGTGAGATGCAAGAGCCCTGGCCTATTTATTAAGGACTCAATTATATTACAACTATATCTCTATCCTGCCTCCCATTTATTAAGCCTCATTTAGTACCTTACTTACCAATTTGCGGATATGATAAATTTATCATAGTTTATGGTAAATTTGATATACTCCCTGTATCCAAAATTGCTTGTCATGCTAGGATTCCAATGCAAATTTTAAAATACCATATTCGTTTAATCTATAATATTTTTAGAGATTTTAATAACTTTGTATAATAGAACTAATTGAGATCTATTAAATAAGATTGACATTGCATTAAAATCACACTAGTAGATTGGAAGATATGAACAATTTAAAAAGTGCATTGGAATCCATCAGGACCTATGATAAATTTGTTATATAAAATTGCATTTTTATGATAAATTCAGAACATATGTTATAAATCAAGGTTGGTTGTGATAAATTCATTGAACATGCAAATGAATGGACCCATTTTATTTTATGTGAATGTGATAAATTTTGGTGGTTAAAGTTAATATCAGTACTATAAATTTATCATAAACGCAAACAAAATTATGACTTATATATCATCATGTATATAACAAATTTCCCATAACCAACGATAAATTTATCATAATTGCAAACAGAATATAACAAATGTATATCATTTACACTGCAACAAATGTATTACAAATGTATATCATTGACACTACAACAAATGTATCTTATGATAAATTTACCATACTCGGAATTAGTAGGTGAAATTTGGCGTCATAAATGGAAGGTAACAATGGGATGTTGGAGAGAGAAGGGGGTAGTTGCACTTTAATTTAAGTCCTTAATCAATAAGGGTATAGTAGGACTTTTATGCATTTTGAGGATGAAACTCATGATGATGTCATGGATTAGAACATAAGGGTTGCATTTAGGATGCCTATTTAATTTTCTCTTTATTTATTAGTTTTACATGACTGCATATGATGGAATATTTACTCCCCATCACGCTGGCCCAGCTCCAACTTTCTAAGTTCATCGATAAGGACTTCTTATGTGATGAGCGTGCTCTGTTCCTTTCGTCTTTTAGAAAAAGCTGGTGTCAGATTTGCATGTGCAAGGGTTGTTTGGTAATCACTCTAAAAGGGTGTTACTGGGGACAGGTTGATTTCTCTTGCACTTTTTTGTAACTCTTCTAAAAAACTTTGTTTCTATGGTTAGGATTATCAACTCCATATTTTATTAGATACCATGCATTTTATACTGATAGGGTTGCCATGGATTTGTTTTGTGAAGTTGTGTGGATGAATCATTCCTTGGAAGTTTCTTTGTAGATGGAGGTTTTTGAAAGGATCATTAGGTTGTATCTCCTTGCATTGCATGTTTTATAGATTTTATTTTCACTCTTCTTTTGTCTGAATCTTTCCATCACATGTTGTATTGTAGGTGACTAAGCTTGTTGATCTATATAAGGAGAGTTCTGAGGAATGGTCCAAAAAGGCAGGAGAGCTCGAGGGTGTGATAAGAGCTTTGGAAGTGAGATTCGCCTCTGTAAATTTGTTGCATTGTATCATTTATTTACTTCCTGTTATAATGAGTGTTACTAATCCTGCAGCCTAGTTGTTTTTTCATTGGCCTACATTGTTTTTTGATTTCTTAGTTGTTATGCTTAATATATTGCAATAATGTTTGCAGACTCATTTATGGCAATGGTTGTTTACTGTTTGATGTTTTCTGTGTCATACAATACATGCAACAATGATTGTTTTTATTTATTGCTTTCCAAAGCATGTAAAAGAGAAGATTCTCTCTGCAATTTTGGTGTTAACTGTTTCATTTTTTGTGATTAAGCAGACTCACTTTAGTCAAGTTGAAAATGATTACAAAGAGAGGCTTGAGAAGGAAATATCTGCAACAAAAGAATTTCAAAAGGTATGCTATGTACTTCCTGGTTTGTAGTTGCCAGTTTATTGTGAATAAGTTTTGGATCAAATGTATTCAAGGGTTTTGATTCTTCACGTTCGGACTAGTTTATTTCATATATAGAAATTTCTGAAAGTTCACTGTTTATGTGAAAAGTTCACTGTTTATGTGAAAAAGTAGCACTGGTAGTAACTGTTGACCAAGGGCGACGCCAATTCATTGGCAGTGGGGTCACCTGAAACCCACTAGACAAAAATTTTACAAAAAATATCAAGTAATTTTTCTCCATTTTCAGAACCCTTTACTCACATGACACCACTAACAAACCCTTTGAACCCACGTATTCCACAGAAGAAAACCCCTTGAACCGTGTAAAATGTTAGCATTACTCATTGGTTATACAGAGGAAAACCTCTTGAACTGTGTAAAATGATACTAGGTAATACTTATTGGTTTAACCTTTCATGTCTTGACAGGCTATTAAAGGTACTGTTATTACCAAGCTACTTTGACTTTTTTTCTTTCATACTTTTTGTTTGTATGTGAAGTACTTGTATTATAACCTTTATTCTCTTTTATTGATAAGGAAAATTTTACAAATGGATTGTTGTTCAGATTAAAAAAATGTGTTGAAAAGCGTATTGGACTGTGTTAGAGTTTATTGAGCTGTCATTGAAGGACGACCCATCTTTTTGTTTTCTTTTTCGGTTTTAATTTCCACTCCTTTTTGAGTTCTTAACTGAATTTCATAATGACATGTGATGTGTAAAAATAATAAACAAATGAAATGAAATGAAAACATTGCAATTAATTTACAAAGAAAAAAAGAAAAATGTGAACAAAAGAGAAGAAGTGTGAAAACACTACCCCAAAAAAACCACTACTCGTATTTGATAAATACGATAAGAATGACTCTGCGGCAAAAATATAACTGACACAACTGGTCCACACACCTAGAGTTTTCGACACCACTGATTAATATTTCTAGAGTCGTCAGTGCTGTTGACGGTCTTGATCGGAATCATGGTGGGGTTGCTCCAAGGTGGAATCTTGTGCAATACCATAGGTTTAAAGATGACCAGCGAGAGAGAGAAGCTGCTGGACAAAGAGGGAGAGAACCAGAGCTCATAGTAGGATATGAGAATAGGTGGATTGTTTCTTCCTGATGCGAGTAACTTGCCTAACCACCTGGGTAATGATTTCATCGCAACTCACACCTGTAGAATATTCTGAATCGACAAGGTTTGTTAGAGATCTCAGTTAGTTAGGATAGAGCTTCGATGCAAGTTTTAGGATGGTTTGACCCTTCTCTTAGTCATAGCTTGTCTAGCAGGTTGAAGGTATATTATCTCAAGATACTACACTGGGTGAACCTTCCTCTCCAATATCCAAGCCACTGATGAACCCCGGGTCCTGCGATTCTTGTACAGAAACGGCTGTTGCTTCTTTGAGTAAGGTTCTTCCATGATGAGAGCTTTGACCCATGGTGCACTTGGAGCTTTGACAGGGTTTTAAATCTTGGTATCGAGAAACAATGTCGGTGATACGGTCATATATTGACCGATGGCAAAATGTATCAGACCGCATCAGCTGATATGTAACAGTATCGGAATTCGGAGGTCTGAAAACCCGTGACATAATGTAGGATACGGTACATGATGGATGGCGGATGTACCCCCATGATGTCGTGATGGTCGCTTATGGAGATTACGTGGCATACATAGCAAATACCAACAATCTTCTTTCTTTTCAGAAAATGTTGCATTTACTTCAGTGGTATCACTAAGTCAAAGAAAGTTTTGTGTAAAGAATACTCACATTTGACCAAGACGTTTTGTATATTATGTCTGCTTT
Organism: Vaccinium darrowii; assembly: GCA_020921065.1. Taxonomy (NCBI): domain Eukaryota; kingdom Viridiplantae; phylum Streptophyta; class Magnoliopsida; order Ericales; family Ericaceae; genus Vaccinium; species Vaccinium darrowii. The sequence goes on from CM037157.1 coordinate 12,477,205, forward strand.
ATTTTCAAGGCAAACTTCACTTAGACCCCCTGTGGTTTGTACCATGTGCGGTTACTACTTGCGACCCAACTTTGCGTTATAGATTAGGATTGCCTGAAGTGTAGGGCTAGGTCGCGCATAGCATAATACCCGGAAATCCTGGGTCGAATCCACAGAAACCGAATGCACCCGGCGTGAGATTTGTCTTGCAAGTGAGTTTTCGGCTTTAAAGCGGCCAACTTAGTTTGTGATTTGGGGGTGGAACTCTCTTAACTTCAAGAAGACTTTGAAAGATTTAAAACGACTACATTAAACTAAGGCGAAGTCTAGGGATCATAACAATCATAAGTTAGGCTAATTCGTTCCTGTCTTGATAACCGGCTCGGGACATTGTCAAATGCTCCCGAACAGAAGATTTAGAGACTAAAACCAATTTAATAGAAAAGTTGTTTACAAAGATTAGGATTACTTTTATCCATTCGGCGAAAATTTAAAATGACATTGCTCTAAGCATTTCATTTTTGTCAAGAAGAACGAACCCTTGACTACATAGTCTACATGAGATCAAAGAGATTAACAAATCTAAACTTTGGTACATAAAAATGAACCTAACCCTTTGATAAACAAGAAAATTTGCTTTTTAACAATAAGAACGAATTAGGCAGTCACCTATGCAATGTTGTGTGCCAAAACTAGGGAACTAGGCACTCACATATGCAATGTTGTGTGCCTCTAAAATTGCATCCGCACCCATTTCTATCCATTTAATTGAGGCGTACCTCGCATGCCTCGTGAATCTAGCCAATATATGAAAAATTTAATCCTAACTGTTCATAATGTATTAGTCAAGGAGTAGAGCATCTCTGTAAAAAATAAAAAATCATCTTGATTAGACATTAATAACTCAGCGTTCGGTTCTTGTTAAAATGCAAGGTAAAGTTAAATTTTGTAAATTTACTGTAAACATCGTAGAGAGAGAGAGAGAGGAAAACACTTTTCTCATTACTTGTAAAAATGGATCTATACACCAACATATACAAGACCAATACTATACATGACCAAACTATCCCTAGGAATACAAAACATAACAAAGTGAACCCTAATTTAACATAACTTAACACTCCCCCTCAAGTAGGTGCAAAGATATCTATCAAGCCCAACTTGAATACAATGGGGTGAAAACTTTTACTACTAAGACCCTTAGTAAATACATCGGCCAATTGGTCTTCGGATCTCACGAAAGGCATGCATATCAAACCGTTGCTCAGCTTCTCCTTGATGAAATGCCTATCAATCTCAACATGCTTTGTTCGATCATGTTGAACAGGATTGTGAGCAATGTTTATGGCTGCTTTATTATCACAGTAGAGCTTCATAGGACCACGATCAAGAAATCCCAAATCACGCAAGAAGGTTTGGAGCCATAAAAGCTCACAAACACCATGAGCCATGGCTCTGTACTTAGCCTCTGCACTAGATCTGGCTACCACAGACTGTTTCTTACTCCTCCATGTAATCAAATTCCCTCCAAGGAAGGTGCAATAGCCAGAAGTAGATCGTCTATCATCAATAGAACCTGCCCAGTCTGCATCAGTGAAAGGCTTCCAATCTCAAGGGACCATGATTGGAGAACAAAACTCCTTTACCTGGGGCAGATTTAAGATACCTCAAGATACGATAAACAGCATTAAGATGCACAGTACGAGGTTCATGCATAAACTGGCTTACAACCCCCACAGCATAGGAAATATCAGGTCTGGTGTGAGATAAGTATATCAGGCGACCCACAAGTCTCTGATATCTCTCCTTATCTGTATGCTCCCCCGCATTGCTACCAAGACGATGATTGGCCTCAATAGGAGAGTCAGCTGGCTTACATGCCAACATACCAGTTTCTTCTAAGAGATCAAGGATGTACTTCCTTTGAGAGATAAAAATCCCTTTGTTAGATCGAGCCACCTCCATTCCAAGGAAGTACTTCATAGACCCCAAATTCTTAATCTCAAATTCTCGAGCATGAAGAGCCTTAAGGCTAGCAATCTCATCCACATCATCACCTGTCATTATTATGTCATCCACATAAACAATAAGTATGGCAATCTTACCATTCCTCCGCTTGATGAACATAGCATGGTCAACATTACTCTGCTTGTATCCAAATCTCAGCATGGCTTTGAGAAACCTGTCAAACCATGCTCTGGGAGATTGCTTCAAGCCATAAAGTGCCTTCTTCAATCTGCACACCTTCCCCTCGGTCTGAGACGAAGAAAAACCCGGTGGAATAGCCATGTACACCTCCTCCTCTAATTCACCATGGAGAAAGGCATTCTTCACATCAAACTGGTGGAGAGGCCAATTTAAATTAGCAGCACAGGAGAGTAGAACTCGCACAGAGTTCATCTTCGCTACAGGGGCAAACGTCTCCTCGTAGTCAATACCATAGGTTTGTGTGAAGCCCTTGGCAACAAGTCTTGCCTTGTATCTCTCAACTGTCCCATTAGCTTTGTGTTTCACAGTGAACACCCATTTGCACCCCACAGGTTTCTTCCCTCTTGGAAGAGATACTAGCTCCCAAGTGCCATTCCTTTTTTAAAGCTGTCATCTCCTCTACCATAGCACCTTTCCACTTAGGTATCATGAATGCATCCTGCCAATTCTGTGGAATAGATATAGAAGAAAGAGACGAAACAAAAGCACGATGCAAAGGAGATAAACGGTCATAAGAAACAAACTGGGAAATGGGTTGTTGAGTGCATGATCTAACTCCCTTTCTAAGAGCAATAGGAGCATTATGATCATCAACAACAGTAGGAAGAGAATCATTACCAGATGAATCAGCGGGAGAGTCCGAAACTGGAGTAGGTAATGGAGATTGGCAAAGTGGCACTGCACATGTAGACTTGCCTTTATTCCTTCGAGAAAAGGTCTGCAAATTTGACCTATCCAGTCTTTCCCGACCATCATGCTTTGCTCCTTCTGCAGGTAAAGGTTCTTTCTCCCCCTCACCATGACAAGGTAAAGGATAAGACCACGACTCAGGAGTATGAAATGTCAACATCTCTTCCTGTCTATCATTCTCCCCCCTGAAGAGATGAAGTGGACAAAGGATAAAGGGATTCTGTTTCCCAAAAGGTGACATCCATGGAGACATACATTTTGCGAGAATGCGGGTCATAGCATTTATAACCCTTCTGAGTGGGAGAATAACCAAGGAAAATACACTTGCGAGCTTTGGGATCCAACTTACCACCTGGGTGCTTAGGAGCATGAACAAAATACACACAACCAAAGACTTTGGGTGGGAGAGATGAGACCCGAGAACAACCTAATAGAACCTTAATTGGAGTTTGGAACTGAAGAACACTAGATGGCATGCGATTGATAAGAAAGGCTGCAGTAAGGACAGCTTCGCCCCAAAAGTGTTTAGGAACATTCATGGTGAACAATAGAGAGCGGGCTACCTCAGCAAGATGGCGATTCTTGCGCTCAACAACTCCATTTTGTTGTGGAGTGCCAACACAAGAAGTCTGAAAAAGAATACCAGCATCATTAAGATATGCCCGAAAAGTTCCATCTATATACTCAGTCCCATTATCACTACGAAGCACTTTAACATTAGCATTAAATTGAGTACGCACCATTTGGTGAAAAGATTTAAAGCACGAAAAAACTTCATTTTTTGCTTTTAGTAAATACACCCAGGTGACACGAGAATAACAGTCAATAAATGTGACAAACCAGCGAAAACCAGACAGAGATGTGACAGGAGAAGGACCCCAAACATCGGAATGAATGACCATAAATGGCGAATCACTTCTTTGATTGACCGGAGCATAAAATGAGCGCTTATGTTTCGCAAGCTCCACAAAGGAACCTGACTCCGAGAACATTGCTTAGCCAGACTAGGGAACAATTTTTCTAGAGTTCCAAAGGATGGATGACCCAATCTACGATGCCACTGATGTAACAAAGGAAGAGCTGAACCCGTATCTGCAGCAAGAGCTTGACCACATGACAAGGGTGGACAAACCGGATTAGGTGCAGACTCCAAAAAATAAAGGCCCTCATGAGCTTTGCCACTGCCAATCGTCCTCCCCGTATCTAGTTCCTGAAAGACACAATGTGTAGGAAAAAATGTTACGGAGCAATTTAAGGATTGGGTAAGACTACTAACGGATAAAAGGTTAGTAGAAAAATTGGGAACATGAAGAACTGAGGAAAGAGAAATGGTTGGAGAACAATGAATAGAACCTTTCCCGGAAATAGCAGATAAAGAACCATCGGCTTCTCTAACTTTATCCTTACCAGAACAAGTAGAGTAGGAATCAAAAAAGGATGAACAACCCGTCATATGATCCGTGGCACCCGAATCTATAATCCAAGGACGGGAGCTAGATGCACTGAAAGCACTAGCATGAACAGAAGCAAAGAAATCAGAGGCAGTGGAAGTAGCGGAAGTGGAAGTAGGAACAGTGGTAGATGGAGCGTCAAGCCTAGCCAATAGGCGCCTGAGAGTTTGTAACTCCCCCTCAGAAAAAACATCAACTTGGGCAATTTTGGAAGCCTCCATCATATCAACATGAACAAACTGCTAAAGGTCTCAACATAACACTCCAAAAAGGCGCAATAAAACCAAATACTGTTCAAACAGTATGCAACAGCAGTCCCAAACACTTCAGAAATGGGTTAGACAGAACCCAGTGAATGTCTAGCTCAACAAGAGGTAACCCAGTAAATTGCGGAAAGATGGAGAAAACAACTCACACACACAGCGAAAGCGAACGTCAATGGAAACAAAAAAACCTGCTGGAGTTCAAACTACTACTCACTATTAGAGAAAAGCAGTACCAGATTGAACAAAATCTTCAAACCAGATCTAAAACCTTTGAAACTCAAATCCCAGTCCTTTTCAAGTACTTCCAGTAGATTTCGAGTTCAAACAGGAGAGACCCAGTAAATCTGAACAGACCCAGAGTGCCCAACACTTTTAGAAGCCTACCTAGTCAATTCCAAGTACAAATCATGAACACCCAGCTACTGTAGAAGCCGACAGAGAGAAGCCAGGCAATACCGAGTGCCACAGAGACTGTAAGAAGAAGATTCAGTTGCCGTCGAGTACCGTAGAGACCAAACCGAGAGCACCCAGTCGATCTTGAGTATCAAGGTGACCGTACGACGGTCGTACAGTGGTTATTGGCTCTAGCCGGAGGTAGTCAATGTTCACCAGAGTCCGGCGAGTGTTGTACAGCGGTCGGTGAAGACTTTCGGTTGAAACCCAGTGGTAATGGAACTCAAAACAGTAACAGATGACTAAAAGGAGGCTGTCGATCACAACCCAATAGTCGCCTGTGAGGATTGATCAACTGCAGAAGTCGTACAGTAGTCGCACAGAGCCGATGAGGTCTTACGAGGGCCGTACAGTAACTTCTGGTTGTGAAGGAGGCTGACGATAGCCTTACGTGCGTCTGGTGCGTGAGTTGTGTTGATGGAGTTCACTCTACTCTCAACAATAGAACTAACAGCAGCTGATCGACCAAGAAGATGAAGTCTGTCGATGGTGGAGAAACCCAAAACTCAACAACGATCGACAGAAAAGATCAAGGTTTGGATCGCATGCTCTGATACCATGTAAACATCGTAGAGAGAGAGAGAGAGGAAAACACTTTTCTCATTACTTGTAAAAATGGATCTATACACCAACATATACAAGACCAATACTATACATGACCAAACTATCCCTAGGAATACAAAACATAACAAAGTGAACCCTAATTTAACATAACTTAACATTTACTTCATTATAAATTCTGTTCGACGGTGGAGTTTTTTTTTTTTTTTTTTTTCAAATTTCCTGATAGACTTGAATTTTGGTATGGATGTAGTACTCGTCAAGTTGTACAATATGAACGGTTCAGATCCAATTTTTTGTTAAGTGATGGGTTGTTTAGATTTAAGTTAGAAGAAGAAGCAAATAAGAAGATGATGGCACGTTGGACTTTTTGTCATTTCTGTTAATGGTGCAAGCATTATTTCCAATTAATTGGATGCATCTACACAAATCCACAAAGCACAAATTTGTGGATGCAACAAAGTGAACCTGAGGGGGGTGTAACCGCACATGGCTCAAAGCCTCAAACCACAGGGGGTTATAAGCGAGTTTGCCCTTATTTTCATGTGGATCATGTTTTTCTTTCTTACTGGTTATTGTTCTCTGTGGTCTTCAGTAAACACACACACTTCTTTAGATACCAATGATCTAAGTTTTAGTTTACATATGCTTTTCTTCTTCTTCATTTTGGATGTTCGTAGGAAGCTGCTGATTTGAAGGAGAGACTTGAAAAGTGTGAAGCTGAAGTTGAGACAAACAGGAAAGCAAGTGAGCTTAATCTTCTTCCTCTGAGCACTTATACTGCTGAAGCGTAAGTGTTTATTCAATTAGTTGAAATGTTTTCGAGCACCATTGGACCCTATTCCTATTTCTCTCTATTTTGATATTTCCTTTGTATTTCTTTTAATGGGAGGTGTCTTTATAATTTTGTTATCATCTTGGGACGTTTTTTCTAAAGATTGTATGGTCTTCAACTTTTTAAGTTGACGTTTCTGTTTGTTTTGCTTCTCTCCAATTCTGACTGATAATGCACTGGTTGATATGAAAAGGATAGTAAATTTCACTTCTTCAAGTTGTTGGTTCTTCGTGATTTCTGGTTATTTAATACAGGCCTCGGTTAAGTCCTGGCTACCTTTTGTTTGATTGAATTAGTTTTCCTGTGAGGATCACTTTTGTTAGTTGTATTGATTTTTTTTTTTTTATAACTGCAGATGGGTGGATTCAGGTAAAGGAAATGACATGGTTGATTATAGCCACGCGGTTGTCCCAAATATTCCAGCAGGAATCTCAGGAACAGCATTGGCGGCTTCACTCCTGCGGGATGGTTGGAGTGTGAGTTATTTTTGGAGACTTGTTTGTGCTTTCATTGATTTAGTGCCGCTTCTTCTATTTCTCCATTCTTAGTATTTTTCTTTGTATGTTAAGCTTGCTAAAATGTATGCCAAGTACCAAGAGGCTGTTGACGCGCTGCGGCATGAGCAATTGGGAAGAAAGCATTCCCAAGCTATATTGGAACGGGTATTGTTTACACTTTATAACAAATAGGTTTGTTTATTTGGTTGCTGTTGCTTGTGATTACTTTTGCAGTTTTTACAAGTCGAGCTAGATCTGTTATTTCATTTAAATGAATTGCGGAGTTCATGTGGTGAGCTGGTGTTACCAGCAGCTGGCTTTGTTTTGCAGCCTATTTTCGATGCTCCTAGAATTGTCGGTTGCTAAGTTTTCTGGTGTTGTCTAGAATTAGTTCAAAAGTTTTTGTTGTCGTTTATAGTTTCATAATGTGGGGTTAGTTATACCTTTATCTCCTAAACTATCAATGCTTCATATGTTTTGTCCTTGTACTGTCAATTTAATCTACCTCATCCTTGGAAGTTAGTGATTTTAGCTTATTTAGTCCAATTGGAGATGGCCCTTGGAATCCATGTTGGGAAAGCCTGTAAAAAATGTCATTTAACCATTTGAACATTTTATGCCTACACCCAAACATTTATCCTTGTAAGAAAACAATGCTTGAGAGAAGTGTTTAGGGTTTCTTTCACCCTTGCACACGTATGTTATTCATATTTACAGCTGGCAAGGTCAAGATGACCAGAATGACATCACTCACTAGTACATAAAACAATATATATCCTAACATTCCTTTTTAAATTTTGTTCTGCATAAGAAATTGAGGTGTTGTGCTAAATAAGTAGATGGTGGCGCACAGGTACGGGTACGGGATACGGCATAAACCTAAAAAAGTATGTTACGTGCCAGTGTACGCCAATTGTAGTATAATTTGTAATTCTTGCATGCTTTATTAGATATACCAGGTATAAATATATTTTACCAGCAAAAGCAAGTTAATTAGAGGAAAAAGTGTGCAGAAACATATATAGCAAAAAACAGGGAGAGAAACATGTAGAAGTGCAAGGAGAGAAATGTTAAGAAAGATTGTAAAAGAGTCGACAAGATAGGGAGAGAGATGAGAGGAAACAGAGCCAAAAAAAGTAAACATAAAACACTTACTAGTGTCCGGATTCTTCGGCACAGTAGTTGCCAGAGGAGGAGAGAATCGTTGGATTTTCCATGGTCGAAGGTGAGAGAAATCACCAGTTTCAACGATTGATGCAGGTTTATGTCAAAACCTAGACCCTTCTTCCTGATGACAAATTACAGTTGGGCCCCAAAGTATGTGTGATAACTCCGGAAACCTTAAACTTTCAAAATGATTGTAGCAAAAAATTCCTATATGTACCCAGGAAAGTACACATTTGCGTGCCCAAGCTGTCCCTCTGCCGTATGCAATCAGTAAAATGTACCCGGTTCAATTTCAGAGTACCCAGCCATAATTTGCCTTACCGGGGCTGTACCCGTACTCTAGACGTACCTTGTATTTGTACGGCAAAGATTTTCAGAGTACCTGTGCTTCATAACTTGGCAGTCACCGAAGTTTTTGGTAAATATAACAGCACTAGCATTTTCTTTCGAACGTTTCTTTGCTGGGGCACGATGTATATTGTAATGGCTGTTGGTCCACGATGTTTATCAGGCAAACCTTTTTGGCATTTGTCTTCGTTAGTAGGAAATAACTATGCAAATAAACCACCCATCCAACCCTAACCTTTTGGGCGTCTAATTAGGACCAATTACATGCGCACTTCTACATCCTCTACTCATCAAGGGGTATATATTCGACTTAGTAAAATACATTTGCCCTCTTGTAGCACAACAGCGTATGTAATCCATTTATTCCCCTCTCCCTAAGATGTCAAGTTATTATGTCACTCTTTCTTGCTATTGCATTAACTGGTCTCGGCCCTTAGTGTCGCATCTGCTGATGTTCTTTGTTATTTCTGAGCAGATCACCTTAGTTTGTTTTATCTTATCTTCAATTGTTGCTATTTCTACCATTAGGCATAGGCATGATTTTCAACTTTTATTTATGTATTGGCTCTTAGTGAATTCCCCATCACAGTAGGATTGCACCAAGGGTCAGCCTTGAGCCTATACCTTTTCGCGTTAGTTATGGATGAATTGACTAGGCAGATTCATGAGGATATCCCATGGTGTATGTTGTTTGCAGATGATATTGTCCTTGTAAATGAAACGGCTAGTGGTGTTAATACTAAATTAGAAATTTGGCGGGAAGCATTAGTCTAAGGGCTTTCGGATAAGTAGGAGTAAAACTGAGTATATGGTTCGCAAGTTTAGTGATACAAAAAGTGAGTACGAGGAAAGAGTGATGATTCAGGATCAGGTGATACCAAAGAGAGACCATTTTAGGTATTTAGGCTCTATTATTTGTCAAGATGGAGAGATTGCAGATGATGTGACTCATAGGATCCAAGTGGGGTGGCTCAAGTGGAGAAGTGCTACTGATGTACTGTGTGACAAGAGGGTACCCACAAAATTGGAAGGGAAATTTTATAGAACTGCCATAAGCAAGGTTCTAAAACTCACTAGGCACTCCCAGGGCGGCTGGGCACCTTCTAGCTTCCAGGGCCGAGTACTCGGCGCCTAGTTGGGCAATTAGTCAGGATAGTCGGTCTAGTTGGGTTAGTCGGGCTAGTCGGAGAGGGGCCTTATAGCACCTAGGCGGCGAGTACTCGGCCTTTCAGACCTTCTTTTAGAACACTGGCCATAAGACCAGTGATGCTTTATGGGACAGAATGCTGGCCTATTAAGAAACAAGAGGTGAACAAGACAAGTGTAGCAGAAATGAGAATGTTGAGGTGGATGTGTGGTAAGACTAGACGAGATAGGATTAGAAATGAAACAGTTCGCGAGATGGTAGGTGTAGCACCTATAGAGGAGAAGTTAAGGGAAAATAGGCTAAGGTGGTTTGGGCATGTCTACCGTAAACCACCGGATGCAGTAGTTAAGAGAGTGGATATAATGGCTTTGCGTAGAAACGCACAAGGGAGGGGAAGACCCACATTGACATTAGATGTGGTAGTGCGCAAAGATTTGAGTATACTAGGTTTAAGCGATGAAGTAGCACTTGACAGAGCTCAATGGAGAAAAAGGATTCATGTAGCCGACCCCAATTGATTGGGACATAAGGCTCGGTTTGGTTTGGTTTGGTTATTTATGTATTGACTCTTAGTTGCCCAAACCTGGTTACAGTCTTCCAGAAACCTCTATCCTGATTATGGACCATTGTTGGACTAGGTTTTATAGAGCAGGATGCAAAAAGTTATTTTCAATTTCAATAAAAATAAAAAATGGAGTAAAGCTAATGCTTTTACTGTCTTTAAGCACCATAATAAGATGTTTTAAGTACGTGATGTAGATTATCTGACAAGTTAGGTTAATGACGCCTTCCTATTGTTTTAAACCCCTTGCATTCCTTTTGTTATTGCTTGAGATAGGATATTTCGCATGTTACTGTCATTTCTTCAGAAATTAGGCTATCTTCACCTGATTAAAATTCTAGCAGCTCCTAAGTTTTGGTACAAGGATTCTATTTAAATGTTCATTTATTAATGTATATCATCTTAGTGTGAGAATGTATGTTCTTGTTATGGTAGGCTTATGCCGTTATTTCTTTATAGGTGCTATATGAAATAGAAGAGAAAGCTGGCATAATTTTGGATGAGCGAGGTATGTGCTAATCATCAAATTAGTGGTTGGAAATCTACTTTTTACTTGTGTTTCGTTTGGAGTAAAACATTAGTCTCATGCCTCATTTTTTTGCTGGTGTATGCTAATTATGAAAACATTTGTTAGTAAAAATCTAACCGTCCATCAAAAATTGTATTCATGACAAAAAGAGAATTTCTTTATGTTTTTTGGAGCTTAGTTGCACATAGCGGGAGAGGGGGAGCAGAGGTACCTAGAAGCTCCTAAGGTTTGGGAGCGTCTATGTATTTTTTTTTATACTTTAAAGCAAGTACATAGATTATATGCTTTCATTTATTTTGTTTCTCTCTCTCTCTCTCTCTCTCTCTCTCTCTCTCATTTTAAGAAAAGAAAAGAAAAACTCTCTAATACCACCCAAGAAAAACGTAATTGGGCTCATTTTACTGTGTTAGCTGCTGTAAGACACTCACATTGCCTTAAAGAGGAGGTAAATGAAGAGTCTTATTTAGAAGTATACAACAGAATCAGATGACACTAGTGCCAAAAAACAAACAGATGGCACTTTATCGATTAGGTTAAAATTAGGTGATACCAGTTGTACCCCACTGGATAGAAGAGCTTTCAATAGGTTTTTGATTGTTTTGAACTACAATGTCTTTGGAAAAAGACCGACAGAAGAATAAAAAAAGGTAAATTTATCGAAATGGTCCCTATAGTTTCACCCAAGTCTCGATTTGGTCCCTCTATTTTCACTCTAACGAATCCTGTAGTTTCAATTTTGGACGAATTAAGTCCAATCAATAACAGATGTTATAAAAAGTGACGGAAATCCCAATTTGGGGGTTTTTTTTAGGGGCAAACCTGTCATTTCCCTTTCCCAACTACCCAAAACCAAAACCCCAACAGAAAGAGGTCCTCTTGAGTCTCTCTCTCTCACCACCACCTCCTCCCTCACCCTCGGCGGTGACGCCCAACTCGACCCACCAGTCCTCCAACACACCAACTCCTCCTACCAATTCTCCACCGGCCGTGTCTTCCACAGAACCCAAATCCAAATGATAAAAACACCACCTACTCCAATTCCACTGTCACAATCTCCACCTTCTCAACCTCATCTGTCTTCTCCAAAATTATTTTTCCAAAAAAAAAAACCTGTTGCTTTCCACAATTCAGGCGACATATCGATCAAAACACTATTAAAACCCAGGAATCAAAGAGATCAGAAGAGCATGATGCCAATTGGAAACTAGGGGAAAACACTAGTGTACCAACAAAACACGTTAATCCAATGTTGTATATCAAAAGCAACTCTGTTCTAGTGATTAACTGCAAATTGGTATAAAACCAATTATAATAGTAAAAAATGGTCCCAAGAATTAACAAACAACTGCCTTAGACGTTCAAAATCCAGATTCAAAAAGCTATGTACAGCCTCTGTTCATATGCCCAAAATCCAGATTCAAAAAGCTTCGGCCTTGTCTTTGCCCTTTCCGGCAAATACCTCGGCCTCTTCACCCACTGTCCCTCCACCTCCCCCCTCCTTGCCGTCGAATTCAACGTCGGCCAAAACTCAAAATCAATGACCCTGATAACAACCACGTCGGTATCGACCTCAACAACATCAAATCCACCGTAACCTCCACTGCCGGACACTACAACTCCACCCCAGCAGGTGATGATCTGATCCCTTTAGACAAGGGCAACGGTCAGATCAGTGCATTGATAGTTGGGGGAGAGAGAGAGAGAGAGAGAGGACCTGTTCTGTTGGGGTTGGTTTTGGTAGGAGGGAGGGGGAAATGACAGGTCTGCCCCTAAAAGAACCCCCAAATTGACATCTGTTATTGATTGGACTTAATTAGTCCAAAATTAAAACTATAGGGTTTGTTAGAGTGAAATTGAAAATAGAGGGACCAAATCGAGACTCGGGTGAAACTATAGGGACCATTTCGATGAATTTCCCATAAAAAAAATGCAGAGCAGATATCGGCAACCAAACTGATGGTGACGACGAGAACATTAAGCCTAGATGACATTGTCGGAATCATCTAATCTAATGCCAACTATAGTAAGTCACAGCACTTCATTACACTCTTTCTTCTTCGTTCAGATCGCTGCGGCGGTAGGCTCCCATCTTCGTTAGGAACGTGATCCCGTCTCAAGGGCAACGCGCTACCGTCGTGTTTCTCGTTTGGGAGCACCTTCGATTTGTGCGTTTCCTGCAACTAAATTTTGGAGTTACGCGGGACTTGGATAAATGACTTGGCTTTATGAAATAAAAGCAAAATGCAGTAATGCATCCTTGTGGCATGTAGATGACATCTACGAAGCACGTGTAGTATTTTTTTTGTATTGGTACGGTATTAATATGTTGATCCAACAGAACCAAAAGTGTAGCATAGAAGTGTGCTGGGCTTCCTCGTTAAAAGATTAAAATTTTTGAAACTTTCGATTCTGTGTTACTATTAGCACCAAATAAAGGCAGTAGTGTAATAGCTTAATTGATAAGTAATATGCAATCCTCAATTTAATGCCAAAAGTAAGGTACAAACCATTGAGACGTGCAGAATAAAGCTTAATCTTAAATGTATGCTAAGCCTAGAAAAAATGGCTTGGGTATGTATTGGTACCTGCAAATAACAGTTGAGTATCCATGTTGTTGGATCATTTAAAGCACTTAAGAAGCAACCGCGACATGTTATTTGGAGCATGTATGCTTCATTGGCTGATGTTTTTCTAGTCTTGATTGAAATTCATGTTGTTTTTGTGGCGTCCTTTTTCTAACTCCTCGACTAGCCTGACCACCTGTCCGGATCCTGAGCTCTGTGAACACCCACCATTAGTGCCTAGCCGGTCGGAGTGGGAAGGAACTCCGAA